>CM055118.1:675045350-675645350 GCA_029206835.1 Rana muscosa
GACAGAAAACTGTAGGTAGGGAGAGTGTCAGTTTCTTTCACTGTCAAAGTCCTTGTTTCCAGGGACCTGGAAGGACAGTGAGTGAATTCTCCTTGTGCTAAATTGTGCTTAAAAAAAACATTTTTTCTAGGGACAGAAAACTGTAGGTAGGGAGAGTGTCAGTTTCTTTCACTGTCAAAGTCCTTGTTTCCAGGGACCTGGAAGGACAGTGAGTGAATTCTCCTTGTGCTAAATTGTGCTTAAAAAAAACATTTTTTCTAGGGACAGAAAACTGTAGGTAGGGAGAGTGTCAGTTTCTTTCACTGTGAAAGTCCTTGTTTCCAGGGACCTGGAAGGACAGTGAGTGAATTCTCCTTGTGCTAAATTGTGCTTAAAAAAAACATTTTTTCTAGGGACAGAAAACTGTAGGTAGGGAGAGTGTCAGTTTCTTTCACTGTCAAAGTCCTTGTTTCAAGGGACAGAGAAGGACACCTGAAGGTAGCCCTTATTGCTTTTTTCCCATCTCCCTGCAGGCCATCTATTAGAATGTCTGGAAGGCAAACAAGGAGAGGCAGACAGTCAGGAGGCAATAAAAGAGGGCAAGCAGGCTCTGTGTCTGGGGGCAACAGTGCTGGTCGTGGACGCGGTGCATTGTCATCAGCACATGGCCATGGGACACGCTTGTCCTTCTTTTCGGCAGCTGGACATGTTGAGCCACATCATGCCGAAGACTTGGTAGAGTGGATGACCAAGCCCTCCTCCTCCTCCTCATCCTCTCTCACCCAGGCTCAGGGTACTGGAAAAGCAGCTGCCAAAGCGTCCTCTTCCCTGGTATCAATGTCAGACTCATCATCAGTCACTCCTTCCCTAGACCCACCATGTCCTCCTCCTGAGGAGTCCCCCAAACTGTTTCAGCACAGTGTTGGGTACATGCTCCAGGAGGATGCCCAGCGTTTCGAAGGGTCTGATGATGAAACCCAGCTAGAGGAAGGCAGTAGCGTGAGAGCAGACAGAGGGGATGCTCAAGAAGGACACCAATCTGGCAGTCATGTTCCAGCAGCTGCAGCATACTGCCAGATTGGCTCCAGTGATGAGGAGGGAGGTGATGATGAGGTCACTGACTCCACGTGGGTGCCTAATAGGAGAGAGGAGGAGGAGGAGGATGAGGAGGAGACACATCTCCAACGAGGCAGGATGCCCTTTGGTGGCCAGCGTAAGGGCAGTACACCGACGGAATCACACCGCAGAGCTCCGCCTGTGCAGGGCGCTGCCTCTGCCCGTCATTCAAAAAGTTCTTTGGTGTGGGCCTTTTTTGAGGCTAGTGCATCAGATCGCACAGCTGCTGTTTGCAACATATGTCTCAAGCGTATATCGCGTGGCCAAAACATCAGCCGCTTGGGTACCACATGCCTGACCAGACATATGTTGACCTGCCATGCAGCTCGTTGGCAAGCCTACCTCAAAGACCCACACCAAAGAACAAAGCGGACCTCTCCTTGCACCGCATCAGCTGGGATCTCCAACCCCACTATAACTTCAGTCCTCTCTGAAGCCTGCACTGAGAGGAATGAAGGTGTAGAATTAGGTGTGTCACAGCCAAGTACTTGCGGCCACTCTGCTAGCAGTACACCGACGTCCGATTCTAGCAGGCAAATTTCCCTGCCCCAGCTGCTGGACCGTCGAAAGAAGTTCACTCCCAGCCATCCACATGCCCAGCGGTTGAATGCTAGCTTGGCTAAATTGCTAGCGCTTCAACTGCTGCCTTTTCAGTTGGTAGACTCGGCCCCCTTCCGTGAGTTTGTGCAATGTGCGGTTCCTCAGTGGCAGGTTCCCAAATGCCACTTTTTCTCACGGAAGGCTATTCCGGCTCTCTACCGGCATGTGGAAGGCAATGTCTTGGCCTCGCTGGACAGGGCGGTCAGCGGTAAGGTGCATATTACCGCTGACTCATGGTCCAGCAGGCATGGACAGGGACGTTACCTTTCTTTCACGGCCCATTGGGTCACTCTTTTGGCAGCTGGGAAGGATGCAGGACAAGGTGCAGTAGTGTTGGAGGTTGTCCCACCGCCACGCCTCCAAAATGCTACTACTGGTTGTGACACACCTCTCTCCTCCACCCCCTCCTCTTCTTCTTCCTCCATGGCCTCTTCCTGTGGTTTGTCCTATGAACCAGCGGTGCTCCGTAGCCGTTCACGGGGCTACGCAAGTACGCAGGCAAAAAGATGCCATGCCGTGCTTGCGCTGGTGTGTTTGGGGGACAGAAGCCACACTGGGGCAGAGGTCCTGTCTGCTCTGCAGGGCCAGGCCGAGAGGTGGTTGACGCCACGCCAGCTTAAGCCAGGAATGGTGGTTTGCGACAATGGCACCAACCTCCTCTCCGCCCTCCGACAGGGACAACTGACCCATGTGCCCTGTGTGGCTCACGTCCTTAACCTGGTGGTGCAGCGGTTCTTGGGCAGGTACCCGGGCTTACAGGATGTCCTGAGGCAGGCCAGGAAAGTCTGTGTGCATTTCCGCAGATCTTATAATGCCAGTGCTTGCCTGGCTGAGCTGCAAAAGGAGTTGAACCTGCCCAAGAACCGCCTTATATGTGACATGCCCACCAGGTGGAACTCAACGTTGGCCATGCTGCAGCGGCTGCACACGCAGCAGAGGGCCATCAATGAGTACCTGTGCGACTACGGCACCAGGACAGGGTCAGGGGAGCTTGTTTTTTTTTCTCCACGCCAGTGGGGCATGATCAGGGATGCATGCACTGTCCTGGCACCATTTGAGGAGGCCACGAGGATGGTGAGCAGTGACAGTGCATGCATCAGTGACACTGTACCTCTTGTCCACCTGTTGGAGCACACGCTGCATGGAATAATGGACAGGGCACTTGAGGCAGAACAGAGGCAGGAAGAGGAGGACTTCCTTGCCTCTCAAGGCCCCCTTTACCCAGACAGTGTTCCTTCTGTCCCACCCATCGCACAGGAAGAGGAGGAGGAGGAGGAGGATTGTGTCAGCATGGAGGTGGAGGCTGGCACTCAGCATCATCAGCAGCAGTCTTTTAGGGATGATTTACAGTCCCAAGAAACCAGTGGACTTGTACGTGGCTGGGAGGAGGTGGCTGCGGATCATGTCGTCCTTAGTGACCCAGAGGACTCCGGAGCGAATGCCTCAGCAAACCTACGCTGCATGGCCTCCCTGATCCTGCAAAGTCTGCGGAAGGATCCTCGTATTCTTCGGATCAAGGAGAGGGACCATTACTGGCTGGCCACTCTCCTTGATCCACGGTACAAGGGTAAGGTTGCGGACCTTATGTTACCGTCGCAGAGGGAGCAGAGGATGAGACAACTCCGGGAGGCCTTGCAGAAAGGTCTGTGCAACGCGTTCCCAGAGACTGGGAGGTTACAAACTCCTGGTCCTGGACAACGAGTTGCTGAGGCTTCGGCCAGTCAAAGAAGGAGCGGTGGGGAAGGTGGCCGTCTGACCGATGCGTTCAGACAATTCTTTAGTCCGCAGCCCCAAAGTATGATCGGTTCCAGCAACCATCGCCAGCGTCTGATAAACATGGTGCAGGAATATCTAGGGGCAAGGTCAGACTTGGACACCTTCCCCACCGAAAATCCTCTGGCTTACTGGGTCTTGAGGATGGATCACTGGCCAGAGCTTGCACAGTATGCAATTGAGCTACTGGCCTGTCCTGCATCCAGCGTTCTTTCGGAACGCACATTCAGTGCTGCTGGAGGATTTGTCACGGATCACAGGGTGCGCCTGTCCACCGACTCGGTTGATCGACTGACTTTCATCAAGATGAACCAGTCTTGGATCACCACCAGCTACCACACACCTGATGCTGATATAACAGACTAATTGATTTTAACATGTCACATCCCTTCAAGACTGATGCTGATGCTGAGTGCCTGTGCTGTTATGTTGACTGGCTATCCTCCTCCTCCGAGTCCTCAATGATACGATTGATGATGATAGCTTGGAAGATCATTTTTGTTTATGGGTGCCGCCACCAGTGGCTAAGGCCCAATTTTTCAGCCCCTGTTTTACAGGGGCGTGTAATTACAATTTTTTTAGCAATAATTTGCCATAGGGCTCATTGCTGTGCTCCAAGTACAGTATCTGTGAGGGGTTGGAGTGTTGTGGCACCAGTGCCTAAGGCCCAATTTTTCAGCCCCTGTTTAACAGGGGCGTGTCATTACAATTTTTGAAGCAATACTTTGCAACAGGGCTCATTGCTGTGCTCCAAGTACAGTATCTGTGAGGGGTTGTAGTGTTGTGCCACCAGTGCCTAAGGCCCAATTTTTCAGCCCCTGTTCAACAGGGGCATGCAATTACAATTCTTGATCTAATAATTCACAGCAGGGTCCATTGCTGCACCCACCAAGAGTAACTCTGAGGGCTTACAGTCTTGTGGCAACGCCACCACCACCACCACCACGAAAGGCCCAATTTTTCAGCCCCTGTTCAAAAGGGGCATGTAATTACAATTCTTGATCTAATAATTCACAGCAGGGCCCATTGCTGCACCCACCAAGAGTAACTGTCAGGGCTTACAGTGTTGTGGCACCAGCACCACCATCAAAGCCCCAATTTTTACTACCACTGTTCAACAATTATATGTAATTAAAATTCCTGATATAATAGTTGACAGCAGGGCGTTCCAGCACCAACCAAGAGTAACTGAGTGCTTACAGTGTTGTGCCAACACCAACAACTAAGGGGCCTATTTCTGCAGAGTATATACGGCAGGTCCCTACTTTCAAACATCCAACTTACAAACGACTCCTACTTGCAAACGAAAGAAGACAACAGGAAGTGAGAGGAAATCTACCCCTAGAAAGGAAAATTCTCTCCTGTAAGAATAAATATGGGAGAAAGGGGTCTCATCTGTACTGATGCTTTATCAGCAATCCTTGTTTCAAGAAAAACACCACATTTCAAAAACAGTTGTCATTGGGACGGAAAGTGAGGTGAAATGTTCTGAACAGGGGCACAGACAGCAAAACAAATGTTACAGGGGTGATAACCCTTACCTATGTTTCCCAAAAAGTTTAAAAATAGATTTTTGGGCTGGAGCTACACTTTAACAATGTACCTGTTCAAAATTACAAACACATTCTACATAAGAACAAACCTACAGTCCCTGTCTTGTATGCACCGCCTGTATACGGCTGTTCAGAGTATATAGGGCCTTTTTTATTTTATGTGCGGGGTTCCCCTTAATATCCATACAAGACCCAAAGGGGCTGGTAATGGGCTGGGGTGGGGGGGGGGGTCATGGGGTAGCTATGCCATTTTTCTTAAAGATTTTCATCCATATTACCGGGACCAGACATTACATTAAAGCCGCAAGCAGTTTTAAATGGCTTTTTTTTCCTTTAGAAGTGTCATTTTGTGCAGGGACAGTTCTAAACACGGGAAACACGTGGCACTTCACAGGCATACTTTAGACACCCCCCAGGTACGATATTTAAAGGAATATTTGACTTTTTTTTTTTCACTTTATGCATCATTAAAATGACTGCTCCCGAAAAACGACCGTTTTTAAAACTTCTTTTTGCATTGATACATGTCCCCTGGTGCAGAACCCGGGTTCCCAAACCCTTTTTAGGACAATAACATGCATAATAGTTGTTATAATTAGCACTTTAGAATTCGAACGTTCGCATCCATTGTATTTAATAGGGTTCTAATGTTCGTTCGAACTTTCGGTCCGTTCGCGGGTTCTGGTGCGAACCGAACCCGGGGGTGTTCGGCTCATCACTACTGACCACTATACTATACTGACCACTACACTATACTGACCACTACACTATACTGACCACTACACTATACTGACCACTACACTATACTGGTGTAGAAAAAAATAAAGCAGTAAACCGCGCTAGCTTTTAAACAAATAAACAGCGGCACCTGTGATATGTGATAACATATAAAGTGTACAAAGATAAAAAGAAATAACAAGTGTGCTAATGTGAATTGATTAAATAGTGAAAGTCAGTAAAAAACAGATCCACATATAATAATGAAAAAATATCATATAAAGTCCAATAGTGATACAAATCCACACCTAATAATGAAAAAATATGAAGTCCAATGGTGATACCATAAATTAGGTCTGAAACATATCAAAATAAAAAGTCCATTCAAATGTCAAAAAAATTAATGAAGAATGGAAGGAAGCCGTGAGGAGGTGAACCGCATCAGATTGAAATTCGGTGCACCTTTTTTTTTGCACACCCGTGTCCACCACCAACAATGCAATCTGCTTACCAGAGGTAAGAAACAATTGAGCCCATCCGCAATCCCAGGGGAAAGTCCAGAGAAATCCAAGCGTCACTTGATGTTCAGTGGTTGCATCAAAGATTTCCCAAAAGGAGAGAGGAGACTCGATAGTGCATTACCCAATGTATAAATTTATTAATAAAAAGGAGTATAAAAACACTTACACAATATACGATTAAAAAAGCATAACAACCAGCCGGTCCGCCGTACCTGTCCCATGATGATGGCGTCAGCACGCACACCTTCCCGACGTACGTTTCGTGTTCTTACACGTCGTCATGGGGATCAGGTGACGTGCTGACGCATCACGAGATATAGAAGAAGAAAAGCCAAGCCTTACTCTGAGCGGCCAATGGAGTCACGGCAATTAAACCAAGCCTCCATACCACCAGAAAGACCTGGCCATGAACCAACACATAGCCAAGCCTCACTTTGATCACGGGCGGCAATATGGAAAAAAAAAAGGGGTCAAGCCTTATTCTAAGCGGCCAATGGAGTCACGGTAATTAAACCAAGCCCCCGTACCACCAGAAAGGCCCGGCCCTAAACCAACATAACCAAGCCTCACTTTGATCACAGGCAGCAGTATACAAATGGACAAAATTAACCCCAAATGCATTAAAAATTGGAAAATTAACATATAAAATAACATTTAAGTCATAAACCTCATGCACAAAAAACTTTATCATGTATATGGGCGGGAAGGGAGTGCAAATTGATAGACAGCCTCCACCCGTCCACCGCGATGTGGTATGCTATTTGAAAAATATATGAAAATCCTTTCAACAGTGTATAATGCCAATACATAATAATATCTGTAAAGATAGAAATGCATATACACATAAAAAGATTCCATATGTATTGTTGCGTATTCTAACCAGTGGAGGTCAAAAAAAGACCAAAAAATACCTCAACTGGAAACAGCAACGGACAAGGGGAAGGGGAGGTGGGAGGAATACTCCAAAGTATAAGGGCCCATTGGGGGTCCCTAAGATGGTAAATTGAACATGTCAGAATATATAATAGTTGACAATTGAAGTCACCGATATAACAAGATCAACATGTACAAAGCAAGCACCCACTTATCGCAGACTAAGCGTTATCGATGAAAGCGTTGAGATCTACTTCAACGATCATCCCATATGGTACATAACTCTTCAGTCTGTGAATCCAAGCCATCTCGAGTCTAGAAATACTTCTGATCATGGAGTCACCCCTCCATCTAGCAGAGTATTTATCTATCCCCAAAAAGATGGTGTTAGTGGGGTCTTTAGCATGAACTTCCAAATAGTGCCGGGATACCGGGTGTTTTGGAAAACCTGTGAGGATGTTAGTGATATGTGACTACACTATACTGACCTACCTGATTCCTATACTGACCACTACACTATACTGACCACTACACTATACTGACCTACCTGATTCCTATAATGACCACTACACTGCATGACTCTAGCTGCTCTTCTACTCTCTCTCTCTGGCTGGCTGCTCCATCTCCCCAGACCATGTCCACCCCCCCCGGGCCAGCAACACCAACACAACTCTCACAAGGGAGTCTTACCTTCTCTTCTTTGGAGGAGAGGAGGAGGAGAAGACAGCGGCAGCTCAAAATCCATTTCTTGTGTCCCCCGCGGTTTGCCATGTTCAGAATCCGGCACCCTGTGATTGGGTGGCGGGGCTGGCCTGTCAACGATCGCGGTAGATCCTGGAGTCCCGCCTCCACCCATGTTCAGTCTCCTGCACCCTGTGATTGGTCGGTGGGGCTGGCCTGTCAACAATCGCGGTAGATCCTGGAGTCCCGCCTCCACCCATGTTCAGTCTCCTGCACCCTGTGATTGGTCGGCTGGGCTGGCCTGTTAACGATCGCGGTTGTTCCTGATGTCCCGCCTTTGCCCAATCACAGGGTGCAGGAGACTGAACATGGGTGGAGGGGGGACTCCAGAATCTACCACGATCGTGGACAGGCTAGCCCCGCTGCCGCACATGACCCCATACGCCCAATCACAGGGCGTCTGAGACTAAACATGACGGCAGAGGATGGAGACACAGGAAAGTACATTTAGGAGGAGACAGCCACTGTTACACATACTGGCGGGCGCCCCCCTAAATGTTGCGCCTGGTGCGACGGCCCCCCCCCCCCGCACCCCCCACGCTACGCCAGTGGATTCACAGCGGTGTTTACTCAATATGCAAATGGATATGTTTACATTGAGACTGTATCGAGCAGATTCATTATGTTTGGGACATGTCCTGGATGACATTCACCCACTATTCACCCTTTGGTCTGGTGCAGACTTTTTTGGACTCATTGCTGGCGCAGTTTTTCTGTTTCTTTTATATAATATGGGAAATAAAAGATCCAGAACACAAAGTAAATAAAAACAGGAAAAGGCGGAAGTACTGTAATAAGGATATTTTAAATGACCAGAAAATAGTGATTACATTATTAAATAATAAGGTATAGAGCCTCTTAGATAAGAGATCAGAGCAATGTCCTAAAAGTATACAAGTTTTTATACAAAAAACAATTGGAACCAGTTGGTTAGGGAGTCTCCCTTCTGTTCAGATGTCATTTCTTCCATTCTTCTATATATCACTAATAAATGTATATCTAAAGCAAAACCTTTTTTTGTGTTGGATAGTGTAGGAGAGAATACAAACACTGTTTTTGTATAGCTGTCTGTTGTTCTGATTTGCTAAAGGAGAAACTGTATGAATTTTCACGTCAGTTATTCAATCATTTGCAGATACAATAAGTAAAGAGGAATTTGCTTTTCACATGATTGGATAATTTAAGTGAATGTTCACACAGTTTACACTGTGAAGTTTCTAAACTCCTTTAGTGAATCATCATCCATGGGGGTGGATTTACTAAAGGCAAATAGACTGTTCACTTTGCAAGTTAATTCTCCCCAAAACTTGGTGAATGAGGTGAAGCTGGCATCCATCATCCAATCATGTGCAAGCAAAAATGTTGCTTTTTTTATTTCCTCTGCACATGACTGGCTTATTCTTTGCAAAGTGAAATTCCACCACATTCACTAAGCTGTGGGAAAATTTCTCAGGCAAAGTGCATCTTCCCCTGTAAAGTGAACAGTCTATTTGCTTTTAGTAAACCAACCCAACTGTCTCTGCTGGGGGGAGTCAACTTCTCTGTGAATCCTAGTTACCAATGTCGCCGGGACCGAAAGTGAAGAAAAAAACCAAACAAACAAAAGTTTGAGTTTAACAGAAAGGCAAGTGGGAGGAAATCTTCCCATAGGCATCTGAAGTGATTTCACTCACTTTGAAGTTTTTCTCTTACTTACTGTTGTGTCTGCGGGACAGAAAGGGAAGGGAAATGAAAGATGTTTTAGCCCTTCCATGTGCTGCTTAAAACTAAAAGTTTTGCTACACATACATTTTAAGTTAACCTATTCTAAAATGGGTTGTGGATCAGGGGTTGATCTATCAGGGCAGATTTTAATATTGCACTTACTTGGAAATCATTATTTTATGACCATACAGACCTGAATAATTCCAACCAGGAATGTTAGAGATGCTGCTACAATGATACGTTCATCATTCAGTAAATCTTCAGCAGTAGAGTTAGTGATACTGGAGTTTGTATTTCCATATTTATCTTCAGGTACCAGATTAGCTACAACTGAGCCAATCATCAGGCTCACAATAGGGAAAGGGCCTAAAAAGGTAAAGTATGATCGAAATTATCAGACATTTCAACCTGTGTATTATCTATGTATACAATATATACCGGTAGGCAGGTTGCATACAGATGTATTAGTTAGTTAGTGGCTGGCTCAGGCTGAGGGGGAAAGAGTTAATGTGATTACTTCAGTTCCCGGGCTTTTTGGATCCAGTCTGCCAACTTGTGATATAAAAAGGGAGAAGGCTGAGGTCCAGGGCTCCTGGCTTGCCCCCCTCTTAGCTGCACATGCCATGATTGCATTAGAGGAGCACTGCTGCACCTTGCAGTCCCTTGGGTTCACCAGGGTTCCAAAGAACATCCAAGACATGGAGAACACCATAATGGATTTACCTTTCTGAGGTACGCCTGGGCAGCCAATTAGCGGTAGTTAGGGATACTATGATAATACTACTGTTCATGTCGGACTGCATTATGAAGTTCTTCAGTAAAGTTGCATCAACTGTTCTGAGCCTGGTCTGCGGCTATTCAGTGGGGTGCATGTTGGTTCTGGCATATCAAAAGAACCAGTGTCTGTAAAGCCCATGTGGGGTATGGAGCTCAGCTGCTACAACAAGAAGTCAACTTGGCAAGTCAGGCAGAAAAGTAGTGTAGTTACTATGGATAACTATGCATTAATTCAAGACACAACGCAGTCAGTCCTTAGGCGTGGTACCTGGTAAAGGTGACGGGTCTTCCGGTAGCGAGGGGGTCAATGTTCTGGCTCCCTCCCTACCGGTCGGCTTCCAGTAGCAACCATAACTGTACCTGCGTTACGGAGCTGGCGTTAGGTACACTGATCTGATGGAGAGGATGTGGGCTCAGCAGCATCCCTTCTAATGCAACATACAGTACATCAAGTTACAGTGTGTAGTGACATGGGACAGCACATTTTCTAGATTAACTCTGCTCTTTTACTGCACACAGTGTGATTGCTTATCTCTAATTCAGGGAACTGTCTTAATGTTGGACTTTCACAAGAAAGTCCCTGGTCCTGGGTATTGATGAGCATGCTCCACACAGGGTGAGTGGCCCCTCCCACATACCTACTGACTATCACCAAATATCTCTAATATTATGTTGTCATGTAACTTACCTGCTGATATATGTCTGGAAGTTCCTAAGAAAAAGTAGACTACAACTGGGAAGAATGATGTATATAATCCATAGCCAGGTGAGACATTCGCAAGAAGTGCATAAGCCAAACCTTAAACACAAACACAAGTTACAATTTTTAAAATGTGACAGCACAGTTCTAAATCAAGGTTGTATTACTGAGAAAAAAATGCCTGCATATGGCCCAAACACACAGCAATCCTGATCATTGACACTACTAAAGGGAAATTGTTTATAAATGTGTGGCAATTGACAGACATTTGCACAAAAATGCACTCCAGATGTGTTCCGGATGCGTTTTTGCATACAGTTCACACCACACTCTGCTGGTGCATTTTTGATGCATTTTGCTATGTTCCAGTATAGTTTTGTGCAGAACAAAATGCAGCATGTTCCCTTTTTTTTCTGCACCAGAAAGTCTCTGGAACTGACTGCACTGGTGTGAACTAGGGCCTGTGGAATACATGGAAAACACTGTGCATGGATTTTTTATGCAGAAAAAAAAATGCACTGAACTGCATCTGGTGTGAAACAGCCATAAAACCTGTATTCCTGAAATGTCTGTATTTAAAGGATAAGTCCATTAATAAAAATAAAAAAAAGCTCATATTTTTGCAGCAAAAAAATTAGCATTTATTATGTTTGTAGCGGGCATGTACTTTCAGAGTGTTTAATTCTGGTGAGGACACCAGTGATGCATAGTTCCCTGCAGCCCAGCAGGTGGCGCTGTCACTTTGGGCCGGGGTTGAACCATCGCTGCAGTGCCGCACCCATTGTGACCTCTCGCAGCGGTTGTACGGCGGGGCGGGGAACCCGCTGTGCTTGCTGGGAGAGGGTATAAAGGGGGTGGACATCTTCGCCATGAGGTTCGAGTCCCAGGCACCTTCAGCCTGAGGGCTGCTGTTCGCAGTCGGTGTCCAGGCGGCCTAGACCTGGACACTTGGAGTTCGTGTTCCATCCCAGACACCTTCAGTCTGGGGTGAGGTACTCGGCCGGAGGCCTGGGGCCCAGTACCTTCCGCTGGGTCCCGCCAGGGAGGGACTGTCCTAGGGTGCCCCGGGTGTTGGGCACCCGAATCCAGAGGCGTAAGGGACCGGAGGAGGGATTCATCCGAAGACCTGGTGCAGCATATTGCCAGTGACGGGTGAACCTCTGGAGACCGCCCGGATGGATGTCTTTCACGAACAGGGGCCAAGTTCATAGAGGAAGGTGGTTCATGTTCTATGACCGGTGGCAGCGGTCCAACTAGTCAACTCAGGTCAGTGGCAGAGACCTGCTATTAGGCCTGTGGCAGGGGCCTCAACGGTTCACCCGGTCGGTGGCAGCGACCAATCTCACGGTCGGCGGCAGAGACTGTGCGCCAGGCCTATTCGCTTGCAAAGGAATAGGAGAGTTCATTTGTGCCTGGGCCTACTATTATCCATACCCCTGTCTGTCTGTTACTGAAAGTTCAACTATTATGTTCACCCTGCAATGGAGAAATAAAAGAGTGTTGGACTTTTAATTGGTGTGGGGCTCTGTTACTGGCAGACACATCTCCACGGAACAAGCGGAAGCTTTGTATGCAGTGAACAGACCCGGAGGTAATTTAAGTGACTTTGCTCAACCCTCATACACATACGAGGGGAGAGCTTGGCGTAGCGTTCCTGCACTCTCCTCTCCCAGGTACCCCTAGACACAAGCCACTCAGGCGAGGAAGCAGAGAGGGAGAGTGAGGCCCTGCTACATGTTTTTTCAAATTAGCCTGCAAATCATTGCAAGCACAATCAGTGGATCATGAGTGCAATGCCAGGCTGCTACAGACTTCCCTCAGCTCTCTTCCCATACAGGGTATGGGCTTTCATTTGGAGAGCTGGAAGAAGAGTCAATGGACTAATGCCACAATTTATTTAGAACTGAAAGTCCGTATGTCACGGTGGCAATGGTAACAAATGATCCGGCTGTGCAGGCAGAGCCCCGCAAAGCTGCAAATTTCAAAAGTGACAGCTCCTCCAGAGGTAGAAGAACCCTCACATGCTGTTGGGAAGGGGAAGATTTGGGAGTGGGAGAAGGATCCAGTTTTCCCCATGTTACGTGTAACACCATAAATACAGGTGTAATATGTAACATGGTCCAAAAAGTGGAGTTATGCCGCGTACACACGGTCGGAATTTCCGACAACAAATGTTCGATGTGAGCTTGTTGTCCGACCGTGTGTATGCTCCATCGGACATTTTCTGTCGGAATTTCCGACAACAAAAATTTAAAAGCTGGTTCTCAAATTTTCCGACAACAAAAGTTGTTGTCGGAAATTCCGACCGTGTGTACACAATTCAACGCAAAAAAATTCTACGCATGCTCGGAATCAATTCGATGCATGCTCGGAATCATTAATTTTTCTCGGCTCGTCGTAGTGTTGTATGTCACAGCGTTCTTGACGTTCGCAATTTCAGACAACATCCGTGTGACCGTGTGTATGCAAGACAAGTTTGAGCGAACATCCGTCGGAAAAAAATTCACGGTTTTGTTGTCGGAATGTCCGATCGTGTGTACGCAGCATTAGCGTTCAATTTCTCTATGTCATGGATATATGTTTCATAGGATATTTTAATTACTGAATATTTTAGCGGGAGAAAAATATTGGACTTAAAAATAGAAAATTAATACAAAAGACAAATTTCTTCCTTTTTTTTTTTTGTAAATGCACTATGGCTAATTATAATACCTTGAGGGAAATTTATAAAAATTCACTGGAAAATTTGCTAGCTGATATATTACTGCTTATTCACCAAGTACACATTTGATGACATTTGTCTAACATTTATTGTATTTATAATGTATTATGTATATAAGCACCAGCTTTTTAGCAGTAATTATGAGACTGGAAATGTGGCAGGTTAGTACTGTTTTTTTAATTTTTATATTTGCCCCCTTTCTGATGTTACTAGCCCAGGACACCAAGCAGACAGGCTAGTATCCCCAGCGAACATGCACCTCTCTGCTGTGAATATATCAACTCACATTGCCTTTAAATTGTTCATGCTTTGTTAGGGGTTCTCAAAAAATATGCACTTCTGTAAAAGAACCAGACTTGATGCTGACAGGCCCGGATTCTTCAGCACCATGCAGCAGGGTGAATGTGCCTGCAAATATTTTCTAAAATGTTTTTAATGTATTTGCGTAAGGCGAGCTCACCTTGTAATACAGCAACAAGCCCTGTTGTAATTCCTGATATGATGTCACTGAGAATCCACTCCTTAAATCGATAAGCGGGGAGCCAGGAAATAACAGGGAAGAAAGATAAGGCAATCCTCTTAGCTTTCTGAGAGGAACATCTACAATAAAAGTCAAAATTACTCATTTTAGTCAAACATAATAACAGCTTGCGATGACTATAACATAAAATGTATTTAAAGTTCACATGAGGACTATCAAAAAAAACATACTTTCAGCTGGCAAGACACATAGGTTGAAAAAGCAACCCCCTCGTTTATGTCAAACAAACAAAAAGTGTTGGAAACTCTGTCTGTTGTTCGTTAACAGAATATATTTATTGTATCCATTTTCCCAAAAATGTGAACATCAGCCACAAATGCAATGCCAAAGGACACAAGTGCACATTTGAATGGCATGGTGCTGATAGAGGTAGAGGCCTTTCAATAGTTGAATTGTTCTAGAACAACAAAAATAGTGTATGACCAGCTTTAACCGCTGAAGAACTGGCCCATAGCAGATATACTTCTACAGGGCAGCCCTCCTGTGCAAAATCACGTATATATATATATATATATATATATATATATATATATATACATATATATATACATACATGATCCTGCACTTCGGCCTACAGGGGGCGGCCCACTTCTGCTGTTACTACTCACAGCAGAAGCCAATCTGTGGGTGTTGGGCAGATCTCCAGTCTGAGGGGATGGATGAGGGGGAGAGGGATGGATTTTGTGTTCATGCAAAATCAGCACACATAGTACACTTGCTTTGTGCACTGGTGCACAGTCATGTTGGGACAGGAAGGGGCCATTCTCAAACTGTTTCTACAAAGCTGGGAGCATGAAATTGTCCAAAATGTCTTGGTATGCTGACATCTTAAGAGTCCCTTTCACTGGAACTGAGGGTCCAAGGCCAAGCCCTGAAAAACAACTCCACATCATAATCCCTCCTCCACCAAATGATTTGGACCAGTGCACAAAGCAAGGTCCATAAAGACATGGATGAGCGAGTTTTGGGAGGAGAAACTTGACTGGCCTGCACATCGTCCTAACCTTAACCCAATAGAACACCTTTGGAATGAATTAGATTGGAGACTGTGAGCAAGGCCTTATCGTCCAACATCAGTGCCTGACCTCACAAATGCACTTCTGGAAGAATAGTCAAACATTCCCATAGACACACTCCTAAACCTTGTGGACAGCCCTCCCAGAAGAGTTGAAGCTGTTATAGCTGTAAAAGGTCAGCCAACTCAATATTGAACTCTACGGACTAAGACTGGGATGCCATTAAAGTTAATATGCGTGTAAAGGCAGGTGTCCCAATACTTTTGACAATATAGTGTATATACTGTGTATATGTATATATATATATATACAAACAATCCATTCAGTTTAAAATAGAAATGAAAGGCAAGATACTCCTGTATATGTCTAAAAAAACATTATAAATACCTTTTTCCCCCCTGCTTTTTAAAGGTGATCACAAACTCTGTTCTCAGCTGAATAAGGGTGTAGAGAGCTAGGGGTGGATATTCTGCACGACATTGATCTTCCCAGTGAATGGCATGTGGTGGGGCATGTTAACACAAATCTGATCACTGGAGGAGAAGTAGGCTGTGCTCCCAGGACAGCCAGAAAACTGACCAAGCTGGGATGAATGTGCTCTCATGTGTAGCATGGTCAGTTTGAAATAGGAAAGCAAGGGGGCTGGCAGGATCACCAGGTATTTCACACAAAGGAGCTATACAAAAAGAACAGGATACGTTTTAACACAAATACATAGTACAGCAGACACATATCAGGAGTATGAAATGTTGGGGTAACATATTCTTTAACCTTCTTTCCTATTATATTGCCAAAAGCTTTAACAAAGAAGTCCACCCGCCATGTTTAATCACTTGCAAAACCTATTTCTGTAGCCAAATCAAGCCTAATTTCTTTGTGTTATTTTGGTAATGCAGCATTGATGTTTCCAGACACTTCCAGTAAATGTGTGTAGTAAGCTGTCATGTCCATACATCATTCCTCTTTGACATTCAGCCAGCTACAGAAACGATATCTCCCAAATTTCTTGTCTAATTTGTTTATTGATTTTGTAAATATAAACATTGGTACAATTAACAAAATATTGATTACATGATAGCATTAGTTGAATTTACATATCAAATCTTAGTATTACTTGTATTTACAAGCAATTAAAGACTTAAGTAAGCTATATGTTATTTAAATAACTAAGGTGTTACAATCAAGTTTAACAATTATATAATCAAGAGGAACAAAAAATGGAAAAGTTGTTAAATTTTTAACTTTTAGAGTGATAAATAATAAAGAAATAGTATTAATTACTACGAGATGCAGTAACTTATAATAGGACATTAGAGCTTACTATCTATTATTGTGTTATAATTAAACATTGTAAAAGTGAGTGTTTCGCTACCATTTTATTATATAAAAAAAAATAGGAAAAGACAGGATAGAATAAGGAGAAAAGAAAAGACTAAAAGGAAAGTAAAGATAAGAAGAAAAAAGTCAGGATTAGTAGAGGTTTCCGGGGATTTCTTAGTGACAATATACAGTATATATAGAGTATCTATTCGGCAGTTATGCAAAACAAAGTTACATAGTTACCAAGGTCTTAGTAAAGAAGTGTCAAAATTAGGAGAAAAAAATGGGTCACCCAAGGATTCCATATTTTCTCAAATTTAAATTTTATGTATATTATCGTTGGATATGGCATCTGTTTTCGAGATGATCATGGCTTGATTTATTCTATTCGTAGTTTCAGAAAACATTAATGATGAAGACTTCCATGCTTTGACAATGGTCTGCTTTGCGGCTGTGGTAATTTGTAGAAGAAGTTTAAATTGGGTATAAGAGATATGGGTAGGCTTTAAATTTAGAAGCGCAATTGTCAGATCTGGGATGATAGTTTTCTTGAATAATTTAGAGAGAATTTGGAATATTTCTTTCCAATAATTTTTTGCTACCTGGCAATCTCAAAAGATATGAAAATGCGTTCCTGGATCACCACAGCCGCGAAAGCAAAGTGGAGAGTATTGGGGAGCATATTTCGCAACCCTAACAGGGACCAGATACCAACGCATAAGTACTTTATAGTTCTCCTCTAGGGCTACTACATTTTGAGAAGATATTTTGGTATTGGCCCAGATTTTGTCCCATTTGGATGAATCCATGTGAAAAAAAAAGATCACTCTCCCATTTTTCCACATAGGAGGGGGGTTTTGTATTAGGCAAAGTATTCAGGTGACTATATAATAATAATATGAGACCTTTTGAGTGGGGGTAATTTTTACATATACGTTCGAAACGCGTTATGTCACAAAGATTATCTCTACCTTGTATAAATGGCATAAATAATTTTTTGATCTGTAGATAACGGAAGAGTTCTGAATCTAGAAATTGATGGCTCTCACATATTTCAGGAAATGTTTTAAGTGAAGTGGTCGTTGTCAGGTCACAGAGTTGTGTTAAGTCAGCAGAAATCCATTTTTTAAAAGTTTTAGGAGATGTATGAGCCGGGTAGAAAAGTGGATTTCTAATAAATGATACAAGAGGTATATGCGGAGATTGTAGTCCTTTGATTACTTTGAATCTATCCCATATAACAATTGTATGTTTAGCAATCCTATTTTTAATTATTTTATGGTCAGAAGAGGTGGACCATATTAGATTTGTTATGGAGATCGGATCACAGTCGACTCATTCAATTGCTACAGAGAGGGGGACCTTGTGTTTCGCGTGATATTTAGGAATATGCGCTCTTTGTGCTGCATGGAAATAATTAGTAAAATTAGGGAAACCCAATCCTCCTTTGAGTTTAGAAAGATAAAGAGTGTGGGTAGGTAAGCGAGATTTTAAGGAGTTCCATATAAATGCTTGTGTTTTACGTTGTAGGTTCCTAAGGAAGTATGCCGGAATGGGAATGGGTAATACACGAAAAAGATATAACATTTTGGGTAGTACAGTCATTTTTATTACATTTATTTTACCAAGCCATGATATTGGCAAAGAGGACCATTGTTTAAGATGATTAGTAATTTTTCATAGTGGTGGAATGATAGTTGGCAGAGAAGATATCAGATAGATTGGGGGTAAGAGTAATACCTAGATACGTGAGGTGAGATGTTGACCATGTAAAAGGGAGAGATGTTTGGGCTTGTTGTAGTGTTTGTGGAGGTAAAGAGATGTTTAAGGCTGTTGATTTTTGTGAGTTTATAATTAGTCCAAAAATTTGGGCAAAGTGGTCTAGTTTGTTTATGAGATTGGGAGCAGAAATATGAGGGGAAGACATAAAAATAAATATATCATCAGCAAATAGACATAGTTTATGTTGATGGCTTGCTAAATCTATGCCCTTGATTGAGGGGTCTGTACGGATAGCCTGGGCAAGAGGTTCAATGAGTAAGGCAAATAAGAGTGGGGGGAGAGGGCAACCCTGGCGTGTTCCTCTATTGATATCGAACATGTCTGATTTGTATCCTGCATATTTGACATATGCCTTGGGATTATTATAAAGTGAAGTGAGCCAGCTTAGAAAATGAGGGCCAAAGCCCCATTTGCAGAGCAAAATGTAAGTAGGGCCACGTCACTGTATCAAATGCTTTTTTGATATCTAATGAAAGGAGACATAGAGGTATTTGCCGTGTTTTAGCTGCTTGAATCAATAATGATATATCGAACATTATCTGTGACTTGGCGTAAATGGGATGAAACCTACTTGATCTTTGCCTATTAATGAACCAATTATATTATTGAGACGCAATGCAATTACTTTCGCTAGTAGTTTTATATCTAGGTTTAATAAGGATATAGGTCTAAAGTTAGTACAAGATGAGTCATCAGACTGAGGTTTAGGGATCATTGAAATTATTGCAGTTAAGGTTTCCGGTCGGAAGGATTGTTTGTTCAGTAGGGAATTAAACGCTTTTGTCAACATGGGAGTAAGAATATGGGGAAAAAAATTATAATAGAGGGCTGAGAATCCGTCAGGGCCTGGTCGTTTATTTAACTTAAGGTATTTAATTGATAATTCGATTTCTATAGGTTTAATAGGACTTTCAAGGTTATCGTATTGAACTTGAGAGAGGGTCGGAATTTTAATTTGTGAAAAAAATGATTCTGCTGAGGGTTGGTCGAAGGATCCTTCTTTTTTGTATAAAGAAGTAAGATGTTTATGAAAGATGTGTAAGATCTTTACTTGGTTAATTGTGTATTTATCATGGGGTATTTTTAGGCGAATTGGCTTAAATGGGTTATTTAATTTTTTAAGAAGGTCGCCAGGTTTATTAGCTTTAAAGTAGAATTTGTGTTTGGATTTACGTAATGACTTGTCCACTGATTCTGATAGGAATAGGTCAAGATTCAAACTTGCCTTATCAAGTGGTGTTTTTGACACTGGTGTAGGGTTAGATTGGAAATTTGTGTGACATTCATTGAATTATTTTTCTAGTTTTTGTTGTAGTTGTCCTTTTTCTTTTTTTAAGGTATGATGCTTGTCGAAAACAGACCCCTCTAAGAACAGGTTTATGGGCTTCCCACAATGTTAGTGGGGATATATCAGGAGTATCATTGTTTCCCAGATATTCTTTTATTGCTGATTCTAAGTTGGATGAATTTGATGGGTGTGTGAAAATTGAATCGTTTATGTGCCATGTGGGGTCTTGAGCTTTTGGGATTAAAGAAGTAAAGGTTGAAATTATCGCACAGTGATCTGTCCAAGTATGAGGATTAAAAGAAAAAATGAGCAATTCTGGTGACATACTTATAGATATTAGGATATGATCAATACAGGAAAAAGATTTATGTGGGTGGGAATAAAAAGAGAATTGACATTTTAAAGAATTCATTTCACGCCAGGAATCTAGCAGTGAGTGTTTTTGAAGGAGTCTTTGAAACATTCGAGATTGAGAGCTGGATACGGTTGGAGTTGGGGATTTATCTAGATAGGGATATAGAACTTGATTTGAATCACCACATATCAAAAGTGTGCCCATTTTAGGCAAATCTATTACTTGTAGTAAGTGAGAGAGGAATGAAGTTGGTCTTTTATTAGGTGCATAATAAGAAACAATTGTGATTGGGATATCACATAGGTGTCCCAAAAGTATGAGATAGCGGCCTTCTGGATCTTTGATCTCTGTTATGAGGGTAAAAGTTGTTGTTCTGTGAAATGCTATTAATACTCCTCTGCGTTTTGATTTAGCTGAGGCAGTAAGAACTTGGGGGTAGCATGTCCCAAAATATTTAGGGGTTGAAGTTTCAGGAAAATGCGTCTCTTGGAGGCACACTATATGGGCTTTTGAGGAGAACAGAGATCTGAATACTTTAATTTGTTTCTGAGGAATGTTTAGACTTTGGACATTTAAGGTTAGGACATTTAAAGGAGCCATATATAATTCTTACATAAGATATAACGATATATTACTGTTATCATTTGTAGAATCAGAGAAACCCTGGGGAAAGACTGGAAAAAAGAAGACAGGAGAAGTAGATTATGAGAGGAAAAAGAAAGAATAAGAGTCATATATTTAAGAATAATTTATAATTACTAATATATGTATAAAAATTAAACAATGGCGTACTGAGCACGCAAATCTGCTAGCTCAGAGGCACAAAGTCTATCCGAGGAAGCTCCTCACACTGTAACCCTAGTGGAGGAGAGTCCTAGGACAGAAAAAATGGGGGCAGCAGTGACCAATTCTCAGGTCCCCCGCGGCCAAAATTTATGAAAAAAATAAATAATAATAATTTAGACATCCGATTTCGGTTGTACTCCTTAAAAATAAGCAAACATAAGAGTAGGATTAAATAGCATTCCTTTTAACATATCCTGAATTAGTTATATATAAATATTTGCATGAAAGGTTATATACTTAAACTTATAATATATTAAGAACTTGAAATATTTAAAATTAAAGGTAAGATAGGTGAACCGTAAAGTTGAATGAGCTTCAGAGAGAAATGCAGAATGCATTCAGTCCATTGTGTCCGGTGGATCCAGTTCTGGAGAATTGAATCGACCCCTTTTTGATGAACTTTGTCTGCCTCTGTCAGTTCCAGGCTTAAAGGCACATTGTGGAGAATTGGATGTTGTACGTCGACGAGGGCTGGTTGAGGGCCTATTGTATAGATGAAGATTTTGTAAGGTGTTCTGTAATTCTTCGGAGGATCTGCATGAATATTTGGTGCCTTGAAAGGTAAAACAAATAGAAAATGGGGATCCCCATTGATAAGGGATATTGTGGTGTTGGAGATTTTGGAGCAAGGGTTTCAGTTATGGGGGATAGGTCAGCAAAAATCTGGTATTTATGACCTTGAAAAGTAAGAGATTCCTTGTTCCTGGCAGCTGTCATAAGTTGCTCTTGTGTGCGAAAAAAGTGGAACTTTGCAATTATGTCACGAGGGGGACCTTCAGCTTTGCGTGGCGCCAAAGCTCTATGGATTCTGTCCATTTCCAATCTTTCAATTGGGATTGACGGTTTTAATTCCTGAAAAAGAGCAGTCATAGTCGATTGAAGGTCAATGAGTGACTCAGTTATACCTCATATGCGGAGGTTTGATCGACGTGCCCTATTTTCAAAGTCATCCAAACGCGCTTGAAGTGTTAAATTTTCATCTTTAAGAGTCTCAAATTCATTGTCAAGTGAAAGTCATCCATTCGGTTTTCCAAGTCAGCTGTGCGTTGGCCTAAATTACGTATTTCTTTTGTCAGTTTCCCTGTAATTTGGTCAGAGGTCTGCTTTAAAGCTTTCTGTAGCATTTTCTCTATTTGCTTTAATATATTTGAGTGTAATGTATCTGCTTGTTGTGGCTGGGAGATGGCGCTGTATTTACTGTCTGTGTCATATAATTCCTGAGGTAAATGCAGCAGCTTCTTCTCAGCGCGTTCTTTAGCTGTGTGAGGAGAATTTGACTGAGCCATATTACAGGAGCCTCTGGGCAGCTTTACTTTGTGTCTTTTCACTTTTGTTTTACCTCAGGCAGCTCCCAAAACCATTCTATTTGGTTCACAGGGTATTGAGGAGGATATCAGTATTCTTTATGTTTAGTTACCCTGCCATTGTTGCAAAGTGTGATTGATAGGTGCAGCGGAGTCAGTTCAGATCAGACATTGTGTAGTAACAGGAACTGGCTTCTTTATTGGAACATAACCACACTAGCAAAGATGTCACTTCACATTGTAAGAAGAATCACAGACAGGAAAAAGAAACCAACAAGTACATCACAGTATACAGGAAATACAACACATCGTAGAGAAATACATAGCATAGCAAATCACTGAGCATTAGCGACATCTTGTGTACTTTTTCTAAACTGCAGTCAAATACAGTAAGCTAAGCTGAAAGTTTGTTGTATCTCCAACACCCCTTCTTAACAACTAAGGCTTATGCCCCATACACACGATCGTTTTTCTTGCCATTTTTTTTCTTGCCGTTTTTCACGTCGTTTTTTTTCATGTTTCCTCTCAAGCCTGTCTTGCGTACACACGATCATTTTAAAAAACGATCAAGCAAAGCGCAGTGACGTACAACACGTACGACGGCACTATAAAGGGGAAGTTTCGTTCGAATGGCGCCACCCTTCATGTTAGTAAAGTTTGTTGAGCGACGATTCGCTCTTTTCAGTCTCGTGCTTTTCAGTCCGTGACTGCGTGACGAATGTGCTATCTCCATTACGAACGCTAGTTTTACCAGAACGAGCGCTCCTGTCTCATACTTGATTCTGAGCATGCGCGTTTTTTTCATGTCGTTAAAGCATACACACTATCGTTTTTCACGTCGTTAAAAAAAAAACGACATGAAAAACGACGTGAAAAAAGAGAGCATGTTCGAAATTTTTAATGGCCGTTTTTCACGTCGTTAAAAATGCTCTGGAGCCTACACACGATCATTTTTAATGCCCATTTTTTTTAATGGCATTTTTAACGGCTTGAAAAACGATCGTGTGTATGGGGCATTAGTCTGTTAAACCCATCTTCTTTGTAAGCCTTGAATGTCTTTCAGCAGTCAGGGGCTTTGTAAGGATATCTGCTGTCATATCCTCGGTTGGGCAATAAAGTAACTCAATAAGACCTTGCTCTTGAAGATCCCTAAGAAAGTGGAACTTCACATCAATGTGCTTGGTTCTTGAATTAACTCCTTCCATGTGTGCAAGTACAATGCATCCTTGATTGTCCTCATAGATTTCAGTTGGTCCCAACTGTGGTTGACCTAAGTCTGTTAATAGCTGTCTCAGCCATATAACTTCTTGGCTTGCCTGCGCTGCAGCAACGTATTCTGCTTCAGTAGACGACAGTGAAACAGAGAGTTGCTTTTTACTAGTCCAACTGATGGCACCTCCTGACAGAAAAAATAAGTAGCCACTGGTAGATTTTCTGTCACTGGTGTCTCCTGCCCAGTCAGCATCCACATATCCTGTTAAGGTGCTTTCATCACTTGGTGGTAACTTTAGCTTGTAGTGCGAAGTCTCTTTAAGATAGCGAATGATTCGCTTTACAGCATTCCAGTCCTTTTGACTTGGCATCGAAACCTTTCTGCATAGGATTCCGACAGTTGCTGCAATGTCCGGCCTTGTAGTGGTGGTAAGGTACAGCAATTTCCCTATTGCTTTCCTGTATTGAGTATTAGTAGGTAATGGGTTATCTTGACAATTCATCTCCTTTAGGTAGTTGATTTCCATGGGAGATTTTACTAGTTTGGCATCTAACATTCCAAATGTTTCAATTATTTCTTGTATTTTGTGTCTTTGGTTCAGAAGAAAGCTGCCATCTTCCTCTCTCTCGATCTGGATGCCAAGGTAATTCTTTATGTTGCCAAGATCTTTGGTGTCAAAGTGCTGATTTAGTTTTTCCAGTATTTCTGCTTCATCCCCTTCTTGCTCAAAGCAAATCAGGATATCATCCACATAGATAAGCATATAGACCCATCTGTTTGCCAATTTCTTTGTGTATAAGCAGGGGTCTGCTTTACTCCTTTGAAAGTTTTGATGTGTAAGCACTTCATTTATTTTTATATTCCACGCTCTGGCTGCTTGCTTTAGACCAGGGGTCTCAAACCTGCGGCCCTCCAGCTGTTGCGGAACTACAAGTCCCATCATGCCTCTGCCTATGGGAGTCATGCTTGTAACTGTTTAGCCTTGCAATGCCTCATGGGAATTGTAGTTCTGCAACAGCTAGAGGGCCACCAGTTTGAGACCCCTGCTTTAGACCATATATACTCCTGTGAAGTTTGCACACTAGGTCTGACCTTTGTTCATCTTTGAATCCTGGCGGTTGTTCCATGTAAATTTCTTCTGTTAAATCGCCATGTAGAAACGCGGTTTTCACATCAAAATGTTTCACTTGCATTTTCCTTGTGACTGCTACTGTCAGAAAAGTCTGTATTGTAGTGTGCTTGACTACTGGTGCAAACGTCTCATCATAGTCCTCTCCGTATTTTTGAGAATAGCCCTTGGCTACTAGTCTTGCTGTAACGCCGAATGCTCCGGGTGTCCCATCCATCCCGGAGCGCCCGCGGCGTCTGTCTCCCTGCAGCGCTCCGGTCGGCTCCTCTGACCGTGAGCGCTGCTCTGATGCTGGCGGGGATGCGATCCTTGCGGCGGCACCTGTCCGCCCGCGGATCGCATCCCATTCTGCTCACCGGCCTCCTCCCCCTGCTCCGTCCCGGCGCGCGCGGTCCCGCTGCTCTCTAGGGCGCGCGCGCGCCGGTCTTCTTAAATTTAAAGGGCCAGTGCACCATTGATTGGTGCCTGGTCCAATTACTGTGTCACACTCCAAAGCACTTAAAAACCCACTCCCCCTTCCTGTCCTTGCCGGATCTTGTTGCCTTAGTGCCCTGAGAAAGCGTTTTGTACTTGCCTTTCCAGTGTATCTGACCTTCTGCCGTTGCCCCTGACTACGTACCATTGCCGCCTGCCCTGACCTTCCGCTACGTCTGACCTTGCCTCTGCCTAGTCCCAGTGTACCGTGCCTATCTCAGCTGCCAGAGAAGTCGAGCCGCTACTGGGGGACACGACCTGGTTGCTACCGCCGCAGCAAGTCCATCCCGCCTTGCGGCGGGCTCTGGTGAAAACCGGTAGCTACTTAGAACCGGTCCTCCAGTGCGACCCGTGCCTTTGCCTCTCTGGCACAGAGGATCCACCTCCTGTGTCCTCACTAGCCGCCAGTCCGGGCCCTGACAGTAGATCTGGCCATGGATCCCGCTGAGGTACCGCTGCCAAATCTCGCTGACCTCACTACCGTGGTTGCCCATCAGTCGCAACAGATCGCACAACAAGGACAGCAGCTGTCGCAGTTGACCGCCATGGTCCAGCAGCTTCTGCCGCCGCAGCCTCCAGCATCTTCCCCTCTCCGAGCTGCCGCTACTACCTCGAGAATTCGCCTGTCTCTTCCGGAGAAATTTGACGGGGATTCTAGGATGTGCCGGGGATTCTTGTCCCAATGTTCCCTGCATCTTGAGATGATGTCTGACCAGTTTTCCACAGAACGGTCTAAAGTGGCATTCGTGGTCTCTCTGTTGTCTGGAAAGGCCTTGGCCTGGGCCACGCCACTCTGGGACTGCAACGACCCTGCTACAGCCACCGTTCAGTCCTTCTTTGCTGAGGTTCGCAGCGTTTTTGAGGAACCAGCCCGAGCCTCATCCGCTGAAACCGCCCTGCTTAACCTTGTCCAAGGAAACTCTTCTGTGGGCGAATATGCCATACAGTTCCGCACACTGGCCTCAGAGTTAGCTTGGAATAATGAGGCTCTCTGCGCGACCTTCAAGAAGGGTTTATCCGGCCACATCAAGGATTGTCTGGCCGCACGAGAGATACCCTCTTCCTTGACGGAACTCATCCATTTAGCTACCCGCATCGATATGCGTTACGTCGAAAGACGCCAAGAGCTTCGCCAGGAGAAAGATCTTGTTCGCACCAGGCGTTATCCGCGCCTGGCCCCTCTCTTTCTGAATCCAATGCATCCTGTTACCGTGCCTCCCGCCGAGGAGGCCATGCAAGTGGACCGGTCTCGCCTGACCCTACAAGAGAGGTCTCGCCGTAGGAACGAGAACTTATGCCTTTATTGTGCGAGCTCTGATCACTTCCTAAAAGACTGCCCTATTCGTCCTCCACGTCAGGGAAACGCCCGCACCTAGTGAACGTGGGAGAGGCGTTACTGGGTGTGAATTCTTCCTCTCCACGTCTGACTATTCCTGTGCGGATTTCTCCTTCTGCTGGCTCCCTCTTCCCTGTGGTGGCCTTCCTGGACTCTGGTTCTGCAGGAAACTTTATTGAAGCCTCTTTCATCAACAGGTTCAACATTCCTGTTACCCGTCTCATCAAACCCTTCTTCATTTCCTCTGTAAATGGAGAGAATTTAGATTGTACCGTGCGTTACCGCACCGAACCCCTGCTCATGTCCGTTGGTGTTCTTCACCAAGAAAAGATTGAATTCTTTGTTTTGCCGAACTGTACTTCTGACATCCTTCTTGGCCTACCCTGGCTCCAGCGTCACACTCCTACCCTCGACTGGACCACTGGGGACATCAAATCCTGGGGTGACTCCTGTCACAAGCATTGCCTTAAGTCTGTACCGACCTGTCAAGTCCCCATCACTACTCCTTTGCCTGGCCTTCCAAAGGCCTATCAGGACTTTTCTGATGTCTTTTGCAAAAAACAGGCGGAGGTCTTACCACCACATAGACCCTACGACTGCCCCATTGACTTGCTCCCAGGTACTACACCACCCCGTGGCAGAATTTACCCTCTCTCCTCTCCTGAAACCAAGGCTATGACTGAATACATTCAGGAGAACCTCAAGAGAGGTTTTATTAGGAAATCATCTTCTCCAGCCGGAGCGGGCTTCTTCTTCGTGGCCAAGAAGGACGGATCTCTACGCCCTTGCATAGACTATCGTGGTCTCAATAAAATCACTATTAAAAACCGCTACCCTATGCCTCTCATCTCGGAGCTCTTTGACCGTCTGCGCGGAGCAAAAGTTTTTTCTAAATTGGACCTATGGGGCGCTTATAACCTCATCAGAATCCGTAAGGGAGATGAATGGAAAACCGCATTTAACACCAGAGACGGTCACTTTGAATATCTCGTCATGCCGTTCGGACTTTGCAACGCCCCTGCAGTCTTTCAAGATTTTGTCAACGAAATCTTCCGGGACCTACTGTATACCTGTGTGGTTGTCTATCTTGACGACATCCTAATCTTCTCTGCCAACCTTAAGGAACATCGGCTCCATGTCCGTCAAGTGCTCCAGCACCTCAGCGTAAATCATCTTTACGCTAAATTTGAAAAATGCCTTTTTGAGCGCAGCAGTCTTCCTTTCCTAGGATATCTGGTCTCTGGACAAGGTCTTCAAATGGACCCTGACAAACTCTCCGCAGTCTTGGGTTGGCCACGCCCCTCTGGACTTCGTGCTATCCAACGCTTCCTTGGTTTCGCCAACTACTATCGTCAGTTCATATCCCACTTCTCCACCATCGTTGCTCCTATAGGGGCACTGACCAAAAAAGACGCGAATCATAGGTCCTGGCCGCCTCAAGCGGAGGAAGCTTTTACTCGCCTTAAGACCGCCTTCTCCTCTGCACCTGTCCTGTCTCGGCCAGATCCTCTAAAGCCGTTCTTCCTTGAAGTCGACGCCTCCTCGGTAGGAGCCGGAGCTGTGCTTCTTCAAAAAAACGCTAAAGGGAAAAACGTCACTTGTGGTTTTTTCTCTAAAACTTTCTCCCCTCCGGAAAAAAACTATTCCATAGGTGACCGTGAACTGTTGGCCATCAAGTTGGCATTAGAAGAGTGGAGACATCTCCTGGAAGGATCCCTTCACCCTATCTCCATCTACACTGACCATAAAAATTTGTCCTACCTTCAGTCCGCTCAGCGCCTAAATCCTCGCCAGGCCAGGTGGTCATTGTTCTTTGCCCGCTTCAACTTCCAGATCCATTTTCGGCCCGCAGACAAAAATGTCAGGGCTGATGCTTTGTCCCGTCTCTCCGATACCTCTGAAACCGAGACTCCTCCTCAACACATCATACCCCCTGAGTGTCTGATTTCCTCTGCTCCCGCTTCTCTCGTGCCAATTCCTCCAGGAAAGACTTTCGTTCCTCCACGCCTTCGGCTTCAGATACTCAAGTGGGGCCATTCCTCCCATCTAGCCGGTCACGCTGGGATCAAAAAATCCATACAATTGATTGCCAGACACTATTGGTGGCCTACCCAGGAGGAAGATGTGACTGACTTTGTACGGGCCTGCACTATCTGTGCACGTGACAAGACGCCTCGCCAGAAGCCTGCAGGTCTTTTCCTTCCCCTACCTGTGCCTGAACAACCATGGTCCCACATCGCCATGGATTTCATCACGGACCTCCCTTTGTCTCGTAGTAACACTGTCATCTGGGTGGTCGTTGACCGCTTTTCTAAAATGGCTCATTTTGTCCCGCTCCCTGGTCTGCCTACTGCACCTCAGTTGGCGAAGCATTTTTTTCTTCAAATTTTCCGCCTCCATGGGCTGCCCTCACATATCGTCTCGGATAGAGGTGTTCAATTCATCTCAAAATTTTGGAGAGCTCTCTGTACTCAACTAAAAATTAAGTTGAATTTTTCTTCCGCTTATCACCCGCAGTCCAATGGACAGGTGGAGAGAGTTAACCAGGTCCTTGGCGACTACCTACGACATTTTGTCTCCGCCCGTCAAGACGATTGGGTCGACCTATTGCCCTGGGCAGAATTCTCATACAATTTCAAGAACTCTGAATCCTCCTCCAAGTCGCCTTTCTTTGTGGTCTACGGCCATCACCCATTGCCCCCCCTCCCCATTCCCACGTCTTCTGGAGTTCCGGCCGTGGATGAATTTACTCAGGACTTTGCCTCTATCTGGAAAGAGAATCAAAAGTCGCTCTCACTGGCCTCTGCCCGCATGAAGAGACATGCAGATAAAAAAAGAAGAATCCCTCCTGTCTATACCCCTGGTGACAAAGTGTGGCTCTCCTCCAAATATATTCGGTTTCGGGTACCTAGCTACAAGCTGGGCCCTCGTTACCTCGGGCCATTTAAAATCAAAAACCAAATCAATTCTGTTTCTTACAAGCTCCACCTTCCTCCTTCTCTTCGTATTCCCAACTCTTTTCATGTGTCTCTTCTTAAACCCCTTATTCTTAACCGATTTTCCCCTAAGGTCACTGCTCCTGCTCCTGTCTCTGGTTCTTCTGATGTCTTCTCGGTGAAAGAGATCCTCGCCTCCAAGGTCATCCGAGGTAAAAGATGTTTTTTAGTGGATTGGGAGAACTGTGGTCCTGAGGAAAGGTCCTGGGAACCTGAGGCCAACATTTTAGATAAAGAGCTCATCCGAAGATTCTTGGGTTCCAAAAAGAGGGGGAGACCTAAGGGGGGGGTACTGTAACGCCGAACGCTCCAGGTGTCCCATCCATCCCGGAGCGCCCGCGGCATCTGTCTCCCTGCAACGCTCCGGTCGGCTCCTCTGACCGTGAGCGCTGCTCTGATGCTGGCGGGGATGCGATCCTTGCGGCGGCACCTGTCCGCCCGCGGATCGCATCCCATTCTGCTCACCGGCCTCCTCCCCCTGCTCCGTCCCGGCGCGCGCGGTCCCGCTGCTCTCTAGGGCGCGCGCGAGCCGGTCTTCTTAAATTTAAAGGGCCAGTGCACCATTGATTGGTGCCTGGTCCAATTACTGTGTCACACTCCAAAACACTTATAAAACCCACTCCCCCTTCCTGTCCTTGCCGGATCTTGTTGCCTTAGTGCCCTGAGAAAGCGTTTTGTACTTGCCTTTCCAGTGTATCTGACCTTCTGCCGTTGCCCCTGACTACGTACCATTGCCGCCTGCCCTGACCTTCCGCTACGTCTGACCTTGCCTCTGCCTAGTCCCAGTGTACCGTGCCTATCTCAGCTGCCAGAGAAGTCGAGCCGCTACTGGGGGACACGACCTGGTTGCTACCGCCGCAGCAAGTCCATCCCGCCTTGCGACGGGCTCTGGTGAAAACCGGTAGCTACTTAGAACCGGTCCTCCAGTGTGACCCGTGCCTTCGCCTCTCTGGCACAGAGGATCCACCTCCTGTGTCCTCACTAGCCGCCAGTCCGGGCCCTGACACTTGCTTTGTACCGTTCAACTGTGCCATCTGCATTGTATTTCACTTTAAAAGTCCATTTACAGCCTATGGCTTTCCTTCCGGGTGGTAGTTCTGTAAGTGTCCATGTTTTAGTGTCATGCATGGATTTTATCTCTTCCTCAGCAGCCTTTATCCATTTAGTTGCTTCTTGTTCTGAAAGTTGAGATATGTCTTCCCAGTTTGCAGGTTCATTGATACTGGCAGTACTTGCTTTGTATGAGAGACGTATAGGTGGTTTACCTTTGTTTTCTCTTGTTGAACGTCTCGTTTTTGTGTCTGAGCCTTCTTGTGTCTGCTCTTCAGTACTGGTTGAGTCTACACTCACTTCAACTGTTTGTTCGGAAGTTACAGAGATGGGCTGGTCAATGTCAGTTTTCTCTTCTATTCTTGCTTCTACTGTTGTCATTACATTGTCTCTTAAATCTTTAACAAAAGTTATGCTGTTGCTAATGGTAACCTTGTCTGTTTTGGGATTTAGGATTCTGTAACCCTTGACATTGTCATTGTATCCAACAAAGATACCTTAAAACGCTCTGTTTTGGAGTTTAGTGTGTTTTTCTTCAGGTATGTAGATGAATGCTTTGCATCCAAAAACTCTTAGGTGTTTTACACTTGGCTTCTAATTGTGCCATAGTTCATATGGGGTTTTCTCCACTGTTCTGGGAAAAAGTCTGTTCTGCAAATATGTAGCTGTCATAGCTGCCTCACCCCAGTATTTTTGTGGTAGTCCAGAGTCTGTCAGCATACATCTGATCATTTCAGTCAGAGTTCTATTCTTTCTTTCAGCTACTCCATTTTGTTCTGGTGTATACGGGACTGTCTTTTGATGTTCTATTCCATTCTGTTTTAGGTACTCTTGTATCTTACCTCCTGTGAATTCACCTCCATTATCGCTCCGAAGTATGAGAGGCTTCCTCTGAAACTTGTTACTTGTCTTTATTATATAGTCTTTTAATTTGTCAAAAACTTCACTCTTGTGTTGCATTAGGTAGGTGACTGTGTATCTTGAATAGTCATCTATGAAAGTCACTATGTACCTGTTGCCTCCAGGTGTTGGTGGGTTTAGGGGACCACACACGTCACTGTGAACTAAGTCAAGTGGTCTTGAAGCTCTCTTCTGACTGACTTTGGGAAGTGTTGCTCTTGTAGCTTTGGATTTAATGCAACATTCACATTTAACGGTAATTGGACAAGGGGATACTATCAGATCCCTTGTCGGCTTCCTCCTCTGTAGTTCCTGTGTGCATTCTGGGTGTCTGTGACCTAGACGTCTGTGTCATATATGTATACAGTCATTGTGCTTGTGTGTACATAGTCTCACCTTTTCCTTCACTGTGTCGAGGTGATATAGATGATCATCCAGCTTGACACTTGCTATTGTCTAGACTGAAGGGAGGTGTAGAATTGGCGCTAATTACAATTCATGGACTTCCTTGTTCTAGAGTGCAAGTGAATATTTTATATATAAATAGATACATAAATACCCCTATATTATACTAGTGTCATTGGTGCCATAGTGTAAATCCTAAATGCTTCACTAATATATATGAATACGTGATGAATATAGATTGATGCGGATATAAATAATGATGGGCATAAAATAATATATATAAAACATAAAATAATGAAATGAATAAAATATTGTGAACAATTAAAGGTGATAACAGTGAAAAAATTAAACCAATGTATAAAACCGTGATAGTAATAAATGAATGATGCATGCAAAAATGTCCTGCGACTAGCGATAAAGTGCAAAAAAATGCAAAAAAATGCAGAATTGTGCAAATTGATGTGATTGTCCAATGATTTGATGCTAGATGCCCAGCAACTTTGCTAGGCAAAAAGTCATGCGATTTGGTTGAGCAACTATGCAATAAGGTGCAAATGCAACCTCATGCGATTCGATTGAGCAATATGAATGCAACCTCATGCGATTTGGTTGAGCGACTATGCAATAAGGTGCAAATGTAACCTCATGCGATTCGATTGAGCGATATGATTGTCCAATGATTTTGTAGTTTTTTCAGATGCTAGGTGCCCAGTGCCTGGTGATGTGACCTTTTTTAATCTTCAAGACTGGTGCCCACAGCAGAACGTGCTCCAATAAAGACCGCACTCACCAGATGTTCACCCCCTCTTGGGGTGAAAAACGTTCACAGGATATGCCACTGTGCAGCACTCTGGCGGTGTCTCGTCTCCCTGGTCCTTTTGTGGTAATCCCAGTATTATCTCAGAGTAAGAGGGAAAGGAAGGAATCCCAAATAGTGTAATTCCGTAATAAAAAACACTTTTATTGAACTTATAGCAATATTACTCACATTTAAGCGGTATCAAACAGGCATGTAAGAGACAAATGCTGACAGATCCTGGAAGTGTTTGTGACATTCAGCTTGTGCACTCTACCGGTTTCGTCTGGTCTGACTTCATCTGGAGTGTGCTGTATGTCTACTACACTTCCCTTAAATAGCAGATTGTGTCCTATGTTAATTAGCGGTGGCCATTTTGTGTTAGATTTTGAAGACCGAAGCCTAGTTTATGTGCTTATTACTGTGGCCATTTTGTGTGTGCTTTTGAGGACTGAAGTCCATAGCTAACACCAGATATCCGGTGGCCATCTTTGGTGTGTTTTTGAGGACAGAAGTCCATAACCTGATATTCATAGCTAACACCAGATGCCCGGTGGCCATCTTTGGTGTGTTTTTGAGGACAGAAGTCCATAACCTGATATTAGTACACAGTAAACAGTGCTTTGATTCGGTCAGATTTTAATTGTGGCCGTATATCCGCAGAACGCGATGTGCTAGTTATATATACATACAAATGAGCAACTCTGTGTAATGTGTTTTGAAACGTGTTTTAAAATCTAATGAGTACTAAACCATTATTTAATTGTTTATTTGGTGTATTCTCCCATCATGATGTGTGCATAAAACTAAATGGACTTGGATTAAAAACTAGTGATGAGCCGAACACCCCCGGGTTCGGTTCGCACCAGAACCCGCGAACGGACCGAAAGTTCGCACGAACATTAGAACCCTATTAAATACAATGGATGTGAACGTTCGGATTCTAAAGTGCTAATTATAACGACTATTATCCATGTTATTGTCCTAAACAGAGTTTGGGAACCCGGGTTCTGCACCAGGGGACATGTATCAATGCAAAAAGAAGTTTTAAAAACGGACGTTTTCCGGGAGCAGTCATTTTAATGATGCATAAAGTGAAAAAAAAAAAGTCAAATATTCCTTTAAATATTGTACCTGGGGGGTGTCTAAAGTATGCCTGTGAAGTGTCACGTGTTTCCCGTGTTTAGAACTGTCCCTGCACAAAATTACATTTCCAAAAGAAAAAAAAGCCATTTAAAACTGCTTGCGGCTTTAATGTAATGTCTGGTCCCGGTAATATGGATGAAAATCTTTAAGAAAAATGGCATAGCTACCCCATCACACACCCCCCCCCTACCCCAGCCCATTACCAGCCCTATATACTCTGAACAGCCGTATACAGGCGGTGCATACAAGACAGGGACTGTAGGTTTGTTCTTATGTAGAATCTGTTTGTAATTTTGAACAGCTACATTGTTTAAGTGTAGCTCCAGCCCAAATACCTATTTTTAAGCTTTTTGGAAAACATAGGGAAGGGTTATCACCCCTGTAACATTTGTTTTGCTGTCTGTGCCCCCGTTCAGAACATTTCACCTCACTTTGCGTCCCAATGACAACTGTTTTTGAAATGTGGTGTTTTTATTGAAACAAGGATTGGTGATAAAGCATCAGTAGAGAGGAGACACCTTTCTCCCATATTAATTCTTACAGGAGAGAATTTTCCTTCCAAGGGGTAGATTTCCTCTCACTTCCTGTTGTCTTCTTCCGTTTGCAAGTAGTAGTCGTTTGTAAGTTGGATGTTTGAAAGTAGGGACCTGCCGTATATACTCTGCAGAAATTGGCCCCTTAGGTGTTGGTGTTGGCACAACACTGTAAGCACTCACAGTTACTCTTGGTGGGTGCTGGAACGCCCTGCTGTCAACTATTATATCATGAATTGTAATAACATATAATTGTTGAACAGTGGTAGTAAAAATTGGGCCTTTGATGGTGGTGCTGGTGCTACAACACTGTAAGGCCTGACAGTTACTCTTGGTGGGCGCAGCAATGGGCCCTGCTGTGAATTATTAGATCAATAATTATAATTGCATGCCCCTGTTGAACAGGGGCTGAAAAATTGGGCCTTTGGTGGTGGTGGTGGTGGTGTTGACACAACACTGTAAGGCCTGACAGTTACTCTTGGTGGGCGCAGCAATGGGCCCTGCTGTGAATTATTAGATCAATAATTATAATTGCATGCCCCTGTTGAACAGGGGCTGAAAAATTGGGCCTTAGGCACTGGTGGCACAACACTGCAACCCCTCACAGATACTGTACTTGGAGCACAGCAATGAGGCCTGTTGCAAAGTATTGCATCAAAAATTGTAATTACACGCCCCTGTTAAACAGGGGCTGAAAAATTGGGCCTTAGCCACTGGTGGCGTCACCCATAAACCAAAATGATCTTCCAAGCTATCATCATTAATCGTATCATTGAGGAGGAGGAGGAGGATAGCCAGTCAACATAACAGCACAGGCACTCAGCATCAGCATCAGTCTTGAAGGGATGTGACATTTTAAAATCAATTAGTCTGTTATATCAGCATCAGGTGTGTGGTAGCTGGTGGTGATCCAAGACTGGTTCATCTTGATGAAAGTCAGTCGATCAACCGAGTCGGTGGACAGGCGCACCCTGTGATCCGTGACAAATCCTCCAGCAGCACTGAATGTGCGTTCTGAAAGAACGCTGGATGCAGGACAGGCCAGTAGCTCAATTGCATACTGTGCAAGCTCTGGCCAGTGATCCATCCTCAAGACCCAGTAAGCCAGAGGATTTTCGGTGGGGAAGGTGTCCAAGTCTGACCTTGCCCCTAGGTATTCCTGCACCATGTATATCAGACGCTGGCGATGGTTGCTGGAACCGATCATACTTTGGGGCTGCGGACTAAAGAATTGTCTGAACGCATCGGTCAGACGGCCACCTTCCCCACCGCTCCTTCTTTGACTGCCCGAAGCCTCAGCAACTCGTTGTCCAGGACCAGGAGTTTGTAACCTCCCAGTCTCTGCGGGAACGCGTTGCACAGACCTTTCTGCAAGGCCTCCCGGAGTTGTCTCATCCTCTGCTCCCTCTGCGACGGTAAGATAAGGTCCGCAACCTTACCCTTGTACCGTGGATCAAGGAGAGTGGCCAGCCAGTAATGGTCCCTCTCCTTGATCCGAAGAATACGAGGATCCTTCCGCAGACTTTGCAGGATCAGGGAGGCCATGCAGCGTAGGTTAGCTGAGGCATTCAGTTCGGAGTCCTCTGGGTCAGTAAGGACGACATGATCCGCAGCCACCTCCTCCCAGCCACGTACAAGTCCACTGGTTTCTTGGGACTGTAAATCATCCCTAAAAGACTGCTGCTGATGATGCTGAGTGCCAGCCTCCACCTCCATGCTGACACAATCATCCTCCTCCTCCTCCTCCTCCTCCTCCTCCTCCTCCTCCTCTTCCTGTGCGATGGGTGGGACAGAAGGAACACTGTCTGGGTAAAGGGGGCCTTGAGAGGCAAGGAAGTCCTCCTCTTCCTGCCTCTGTTCTGCCTCAAGTGCCCTGTCCATTATTCCACGCAGCGTGTGCTCCAACAGGTGGACAAGAGGTACAGTGTCACTGATGCATGCACTGTCACTGCTCACCATCCTCGTGGCCTCCTCAAATGGTGCCAGGACAGTGCATGCATCCCTGATCATGCCCCACTGGCGTGGTGAAAAAAACCCGAGCTCCCCTGACCCTGTCCTGGTGCCGTAGTCGCACAGGTACTCATTGGTGGCCCTCTGCTGCGTGTGTAGCCGCTGCAGCATGGCCAACGTTGAGTTCCACCTGGTGGGCATGTCACATATAAGGCGGTTCTTGGGCAGGTTCAACTCCTTTTGCAGCTCAGCCAGGCGAGCACTGGCATTATAAGATCTGCGGAAATGCACACAGACTTTCCTGGCCTGCCTCAGGACATCCTGTAAGCCCGGGTACCTGCCCAAGAACCGCTGCACCACCAGGTTAAGGACGTGAGCCATACAGGGCACATGGGTCAGTTGTCCCTGTCGGAGGGCGGAGAGGAGGTTGGTGCCATTGTCGCAAACCACCATTCCTGGCTTAAGCTGGCGTGGCGTCAACCACCTCTCGGCCTGCCCCTGCAGAGCAGACAGGACCTCTGCCCCAGTGTGGCTCCTGTCCCCCAAACACACCAGCGCAAGCACGGCATGGCATCTTTTTGCCTGCGTACTTGCGTAGCCCCTTGAACGCCTACGGAGCACCGCTGGTTCCGAGGACAAACCACAGGAAGAGGCCATGGAGGAAGAAGAGGAGGAGGGGGTGGAGGAGAGAGGTGTGTCACAACCAGTAGTAGCATTTTGGAGGCGTGGCGGTGGAACAACCTCCAACACTACTGCACCTTGTCCTGCATCCTTCCCAGCTGCCAAAAGAGTGACCCAATGGGCCGTGAAAGAAAGGTAACGTCCCTGTCCATGCCTGCTGGACCATGAGTCAGCGGTAATATGCACCTTACCGCTGACCGCCCTGTCCAGCGAGGCCAAGACATTGCCTTCCACATGCCTGTAGAGAGCCGGAATCGCCTTCCGTGAGAAAAAGTGGCGTTTGGGAACCTGCCACTGAGGAACCGCACATTGCACAAACTCACGGAAGGGGGCCGAGTCTACCAACTGAAAAGGCAGCAGTTGAAGCGCTAGCAATTTAGCCAAGCTAGCATTCAACCGCTGGGCATGTGGATGGCTGGGAGTGAACTTCTTTCGACGGTCCAGCAGCTGGGGCAGGGAAATTTGCCTGCTAGAATCGGACGTCGGTGTACTGCTAGCAGAGTGGCCGCAAGTACTTGGCTGTGACACACCTAATTCTACACCTTCATTCCTCTCAGTGCAGGTTTCAGAGAGGACTGATGGTATAGTGGGGTTGGAGATCCCAGCTGATGCGGTGCAAGGAGAAGTCCGCTTTGATCTTTGGTGTGGGTCTTTAAGGTAGGCTTGCCAACGAGCTGCATGGCAGGTCAACATATGTCTGATCAAGCATGTGGTGCCCAAGCGGCTGATGTTTTGGCCACGCGATTTACGCTTGAGACATATGTTGCAAACAGCAGCTGTGTGATCTGATGCACTCGCCTCAAAAAAGGCCCACACCAAAGAACTTTTTGAATGACGGGCAGAGGCAGCGCCCTGCACAGGCGGAGCTCTGCGGTGTGATTCCGTCGGTGTGCTGCCCATACGCTGGCCACCCAAGGGCATCCTGCCTCGTTGGAGATGTGCCTCCTCCTCATCCTCCTCCTCCTCCTCTCTCCTATTAGGCACCCACGTGGAGTCAGTGACCTCATCATCCCCTCCCTCCTCATCACTGGAGCCAATCTGGCAGTATGCTGCAGCTGCTGGAGCATGACTGCCAGATTGGTGTCCTTCTTGAGCATCCCCTCTCTCTGCTCTCACGCTACTGCCTTCCTCTAGCTGGGTATCATCATCAGATCCTTCGAAACGCTGGGCATCCTCCTGGAGCATGTACCCAACACTGTGCTCAAACAGTTCGGGGGACTCCTCAGGAGGAGGACATGGTGGGTCTAGGGAAGGAGTGACTAATGATGACATTGATACCAGAGAAGAGGATGCTTTGGCAGCTGCTTTGCCAGTACCCTGAGCCTGGGTGAGAGAGGATGAGGAGGATGAGGTGGGCTTGGTCATCCACTCTACCAAGTCTTCGGCATGATGTGGCTCAACATGTCCAGCTGCCGAAAAGAAGGACAAGCGTGTCCCATGGCCACGTGCTGATGACAATGCACCGTGTCCATGACCAGCACTGTTGCCCCCAGACACAGAGCCTGCTTGCCCTCTTTTTTTGCCTCCTGACTGTCTGCCTCTCCTTGTTTGCCTTGCAGACATTTTAATGGATGGCCTGCAGGGAGATGGGAAAAACAGCAATAAGGGCTACCTTCAGGTGTATACTGTGCAGGAGGCTTAGCAACAAAGACACTGACACTGTCCCCTGCCTATCCTTCTCTGTCCCTAAACACAAGGATTTGCAATATGCTTCAGCAAGATTGGTTTAGCACAGAATAGCACACTGATAGTTTCCCCGAGTGTCCTTCTCTGTCCCTAAACTCAAGGATTTCAAATATGGTTCAGCAAGATTGGTTTAGGACAGAATAGCACACTGACACTTTCCCTCACTGTCCTTCTCTGTCCCTACAAACAAGATTTAGCACAGAATAGCACACTGATAGTTTCCCCGAGTGTCCTTCTCTGTCCCTAAACTCAAGGATTTCAAATATGGTTCAGCAAGATTGGTTTAGAACAGAATAGCACACTGACAGTTTCCCCGAGTGTCCTTCTCTGTCCCTAAACTCAAGGATTTCAAATATGGTTCAGCGAGATTGGTTTAGGACAGAATAGCACACTGACACTTTCCCTCACTGTCCTTCTCTGTCCCTACAAACAAGATTTAGCACAGAATAGCACACTGATAGTTTCCCCGAGTGTCCTTCTCTGTCCCTAAACTCAAGGATTTCAAATATGGTTCAGCAAGATTGGTTTAGAACAGAATAGCACACTGACAGTTTCCCCGAGTGTCCTTCTCTGTCCCTAAACTCAAGGATTTCAAATATGGTTCAGCAAGATTGGTTTAGCACAGAATAGCACACTGACACTTTCCCTCACTGTCCTTCTCTGTCCCTACAAACAAGATTTAGCACAGAATAGCACACTGATAGTTTCCCTGAGTGTCCTTCTCTGTCCCTAAACTCAAGGATTTCAAATATGGTTCAGCAAGATTGGTTTAGGACAGAATAGCACACTGACACTTTCCCTCACTGTCCTTCTCTGTCCCTACAAACAAGATTTAGCACAGAATAGCACACTGATAGTTTCCCAGAGTGTCCTTCTCTGTCCCTAAACTCAAGGATTTCAAATACGGTTCAGCAAGATTGGCTTAGAACAGAATAGCACACTGACAGTTTCCCTCACTGTCCTTCTCTGTCCCTACAAACAAGGATTAGCACAGAATAGCACACTGACACTTTCCCTCACTGTCCTTCTCTGTCCCTACAAACAAGGTTTAGCACAGAATGACACACTGACACTCTCCCTACCTATCCTTCTCTGTCCCTAAACACAAGGAATCCAGGATTAGTAAAGGAAAAAAATGACACTGTCCCTGCCTATGCTTCTCTTTCCCTGCTCCGGAACACACTACACACTACGCGCTGGCGGCCTTTTATAGTGTGGGGCGTGTACTAAACCCCCTCAGCAATAATTGGCCACAGGCATCCTGCCTGTGGCCAATCATTGCTCTCCTCGCTGCCGGCGCTGTGATTGGCCAAGCATGCGGGGTCACAGTGCATGCTTGGCCAATCACAGCGCCTGGATGACACTGCGATGGCGTAGTGCATTGTGGGCCGTTCGCGTCACTCGAATTTGGCGCGAACGGCCCAAATCGTTCGATCTTCGTCGAACGATCGAACAGCCGATGTTCGAGTCGAACGTATGTTCGACTCGAACACGAAGCTCATCCCTATTAAAAAACCATACAAGGTTAAATATTAGTCATGATATCTAATATATATATATATTGTTGCTTTTAAAATTAGTATGAGCCAGAGGGTATATATATACTAAAACCAGAGGCAAAATGAATGGGTATTAAAGATGATATAAATTCCCAATTAATTGCTACTACATAATATGCAAATTAATTATGAGTAAGTAAGTATGAGTAAGTAAAAAAACGAATAAGAAAAAAGAGAAAATGTACTTCTATGTCCAACGGATCAGAATACAAGATAAAGGAATTAATAACCTGCAACAGCACACATGTGACATATGTTCTAGAATGCCCATGTCAAAAACAATATGTTGGTAGAACAACCAGAGAATTACACGTCAGAATCCGTAAACATATAACATATAACTAATATAAAAAATTGTGTCTCAAGACATTTTAGGGATTACCACAACAGAGACCCCACGTGTATGACTTTCTATGGTATAGATAAGATCAATGGACACTGGAGAGGAGAAAATAAGAGAATAAAAATATCACAGAATGAAACCCGCTGGATATTCCAGCTAGACACCCTCCAACCCTCAGGCATGAACATAGATCTGGATTTGAACTGCTTCTTGACCAATTTCTGACCACTCTTGCCCTATTTTTATGAACCATCAAGGCCCCACTCCTTTACTATCACCCGCCCCCATTTTAAATTTTAATATTGTAACATTATAATATTTTTCTAACAATTTTTCTAATATTCCTCTAATACATCTTAATTTTTATATAGTTTTATATTTTTAATCATATTTTAACCACTTAAGCCCCGGACCATTTGGTAGCTAAAGGACCAGAGGTGAATTCAGAATTCAGAATTTTGCACTGCGCTGCTTTAACTGTAAATTGTGCGGACATGCAATGTTGTACCCAAACGAAATTTGCGTCCTTTTCTTCCCACAAATAGAGCTTTCTTTTAATGGTATTTGATTGCCTCTGCGATTTTTCTTTTTTGCGATATAAACGGAAAAAAAATGATATTTTCTACTTTTTGTTATAAGAAAAATCGAATAAACTCAATTTTAGTCATACATTTAGGCCAAAATGTATTCAGCCACATGTCTTTAGTAAAAAAAATGTCAATAAGTGTATATTTATTGGTTTGCGCAAAAGTTATAGCGTTTACAAACTAGGGTACATTTTCTGGAATTTACACAGCTTTAAATTTATGACTGCCTATCTCATTTCTTGAGGTGCTAAAATGGCAGGGCAGTACAAAACCCCCCCAAATGACCCCATTTTAGAAAGTAGACACCCCAAGGAAATTGCTGAGAGGCATGTTGAGCCCATTGAATATTTTTTTTTTTTTGTCCCAAGTGATTGAATAATGACAAAAAAAATAAAAAATTACAAAAAGTTGTCACTAAATGATATATTGCTCACACATGCCATGGTTATATGTGGAATTGCACCCCAAAATACATTCTGCTGCTTCTCCTGAGTACGGGGATACCACATGTGTGGGACTTTTTAGGAGCCTAGCCACGTACGGGACCCCGGAAACCAAGCACCGCCTTCAGGATTTCTAAGGGCGCAAATTTTTGATTTCACTCCTCACTACCTATCACAGTTTTGAAGGCCATAAAATGCCAAAATAGCACAAAACCCCCCCAAATGACCCCATTTTAGAAAGTAGACACCCCAAGGAAATTGCTGAGAGGCCTGTTGAGCCCATTGAATATTTTTTTTTTGTCCCAAGTGATTGAATAATGACAAAAAAAAAAATTACAAAAAGTTGTCACTAAATGATATATTGCTCACACATGCCATGGTTATATGTGGAATTGCACCCCAAAATACATTCTGCTGCTTTTCCTGAGTACGGGGATACCACATGTGTGGGACTTTTTAGGAGCCTAGCCACGTACGGGACCCCGGAAACCAAGCACCGCCTTCAGGATTTCTAAGGGCGCAAATTTTTGATTTCACTCCTCACTACCGATCACAGTTTTGAAGGCCATAAAATGCCAAAATAGCACAAAACCCCCCCAAATGACCCCATTTTGGAAAGTAGACACCTCAAGCTGTTTGCTGAGAGGCATGGTGAGTATTTTACAGCTCTCATTTGTTTTTGAAAATGAAGAAAGAACATTTTTTTTTTTTTCTTTTTTTTTTCAATTTTCAAAACTTTGTGACAAAAAGCGAGATCTGCAAAATACTCACAATACCTCTCAGCAAATAGCTTGGGGTGTCTACTTTCCAAAATGGGGTCATTTGGGGGGGTTTTGTGCCATCTGGGCATTCCATGGCCTCCGAAACTGTGATAGGCAGTGAGAAGTGAAATCAAAAATTGACACCATTAGAAAGCCTGAAGGCGGTGCTTGGTTTTTGGGGTCCCGTACGCGGCTAGGCTCCCAAAAAGTCTCACACATGTGGTATCCCCGTACTCAGGAGAAGCAACAGAATGTATTTTGGGGTGTAATTCCACATATGCCCATGGCATGTTTGAGCAATATATCATTTAGTGACAACTTTGTGCAAAAAAAAAAAAAAAATTGTATTATTTCCGCAACTTGTGTCAACATATAAAATATTCCATGGACTCGACATGCCTCTCAGTATATAGCTTGGGGTGTCTACTTTCCAAAATGGGGTCATTTGGGGGGGTTTTGAACTGTTCTGGCATTTTATACACAACATTAGGAAGCTTACATCCACTCTTCTAACCACTTGAAGACAAAGCCCTTTTTGACACTTTTTGTTTACATGAAAACATATTTTTTTTTGCAAGAAAATTATGTTGAACCCCCAAACATTATATATATTTTTAAAGCAAAGGCCCTACAGAATAAAATGGTGGGTGTTGCATTTTTTTTTTCTACACAGTATTTGCGCAGCGATTTTTCAAACGCATTTTTTGGGGAAAAAATACACTTTTTTTAATTTTAATGCACTAAAACACACTATATTGCCCAAATGTTTGATGAAATAAAAAAGATTATCTTAGGCCGAGTACATAGATACCAAACACGACATGCTTTAAAATTTCGCACAAACGCGCATTGGCGACAAACTACATACATTTTTAAAAGCCTTTAAAAGCATTTACAGGTTACCCCGTTAGATTTACAGAGGAGGTCTACTGCTAAAATTACTGCCCTCGATCTGACCTTTGCGGTGATACCTCACATGCATGGTGCAATGGCTGTTTACATATGACGCCAGACCGACTCTTGCGTTCGCCATTGGGCAAGAGCAGGGCAGGACAGGGGTGCTTTTTTTTTTTTTTTTTTTTTTTATTATTAATTTTGCTTTTTTATTTTATTTTTAAACTGTTGCTTCCATATTTTTTTTTTTAGCACTTTTATTGTTATCTCAGGGAATGTAAATATCCCCTATGATAGCAATAGGTAATGACAGGTACTCTTTTTTGAAAAAACTGGGGTCTATTGGACCCTAGATCTTTCCTCTGCCCTCAAAGCATCTGACCACACCAAGATCGGTGTGATAAAATGCTTTCCCAATTTCCCAATGGTGCTTTTTATATCCGGGGGGGACATTCCCTCCCACTGCTTGTAAAAGCAGTCCAGAGGCTAATTAGCCACTAGGATTGCTTTTACATGAAAGCCGGCCGCTGGCTGAAAAGAATGATACCAAGATGATACCTAAACCTGCAGGCATCATTCTGGTATAAACATTCAAAATCCAGCAACATACCAGTACGTTGCTGGTCCTTGTTGGACATGTATTGTAATCTTTTTTTTCATGCAGCCTGTTGGCTGAACGAAAAAAAAAGATTGATCGGTGGGTATGCCCACCATTAGAATACCGCCCTTCATCCACCCACTTCTAATGATGGGCATACATGCACCATTTATATATGCCGAAGCATGGGGGCATCTTCTCGCAAAAGTTATGCCGCGTACACATGGTCAGACTTTTCCACGGGCAAGCCTCCGTCGGAATTTCGACCGTATGTACGCGGCATTAGGAGCAAAATCCTCCTCCGCCCCTGCTGCCCCAATGCTTCGGCATATATGCTTTTTTTTTTTTTTAACTGTGGTGGTGAAATCACCTCCTACAGCACTGGAGTCGCAGGGATCAGGCCTGTCTCTGCGAACGCTGCAGTTATGTGTGTTGTGTTTTGCAAGTGACAGTGATCGATCGATACTGCACTTGGGTGGCCTGCGCTGGACGGAGGGGCAAAACGCAGGTGCCAGCAGGTATCTGGGCTGATCCCGCTAACACTGCGTTTTTGGGAACCCTAAACTGCTGGGGACGCTAGTATAGATCTGATCAGATCAGATATTGAGCTGATCAGATACTATACCACTAAGGGGGTGTATGCTTCACGCGTGGGTGTTAGCGCTACTGGCACTAACCTGACGCTGCCTGGGGTGTGACGCAGACCCTCTCTGACGCTAAAACCTAATTGATATCACCCGCCGGGCGATCAGGGGGTTAAACCTTTATTGGGTTATATACGGCGGGTGCCCTGACACTATAAAAAGCAAACTAACTAACCAGTGTCACCCGTAACACTTATATGATGATCACTGGTGAAAGGGTTAACTAGGGGCAATTAGGGGGTTAAAACCTTTATTAGGTAATATATGGGGGTACCCGACGCTATAAAAACCTGACGGCGAACCTAAAAAAAAATTACTGGCTACCTATCGGCATCACCGACACTAAGACAACGATCATAAAAACGATCGCTTAGCGACAGTGGTGATAGGGGGTGAAAGGGTTACCTGGGGGGCGATCAGGGGGTTAAACCTTTATTAGATAATATATGGGGGTACCTGACGCTATAAAAACCTGCGGCGAACCTAAAAAAAATTACTGGCTACCGATCAGCATCACCGACGCTAAGACATCGATCAGAAAAATGATCGCATAGCGACGGCGGTGCTAGGGGGTGAAAGGGTTACCTGGGGGGTGATCAAGGGGGTTAAACCTTTATTAGGTAATATATGGGGGTACCCGACGCTATAAAAACCTGCGGCGAACCTAAAGAAAATTACTGGCTACCGATCAGCATCGCCGACGCTAAGACATCGATCAGAAAAATTATCGCCTAGTGACAGTGGTGATAGGGGGTGAAAGGGTTACCTGGGGGGCGATCAAGGGGGTTAAACCTTTATTAGGTAATATATGGGGGTACCCGACGCTATAAAAACCTGCGGCGAACCTAAAAAAAATTACTGGCTACCGATCAGCATCACCGACGCTAAGACATCGATCAGAAAAATGATCGCATAGCGACGGCGGTGCTAGGGGGTGAAAGGGTTATCTGGGGGGTGATCAGGGGGTTAAACCTTTATTAGGGGGGGTTAGGGGGCTACACTGGACCTAAGACTAAACTTTGGTGACACTTTTACAGTCACAAATGTCACTGATTGCAGTGATCACTAAATAAATGGTCACTGCAATCAGTGACACTGTGACTGGGGGCTGGGGGGTGATCTGGGGGGTGATCTGGGGGTGTCTGGGGGGGCCTGGGGAGGCGATTTATGTGCCTATGTGTCCTGGTGTCAGTGTGCTGTTTTGTGTACTAACCTGCATCTTCTCCTGTACGGCGCTCGGTATATGTGAGCGCCGCAGGAGAGATGACATCACTTCCTCCTTCCTGGCAGGCAGGGGAAGCTCTCTCATTCGCCGGGAGCGATCGAGAGGGGGTGGCCGGAATCGAACGGCCGTCCCCTCATGCCGGATCGCTCCCAAAGGTAAAACGACCACCCACTGTAAAGAAGGGGGGTCCGATCGGACCCCCCAACTATACAAAGGCAATCACGTATATGTACGTGATTCTGCCTGTCGGTGCCATTCTGCTGATGTATATTTACAGTGGGCGGTCGTTAAGTGGTTAATCATATAAAATGCTGGGCCTCTGCACAAAAAATTTAATCGGATTTTTTTATAATTTTTTCATAATTAATTTACATATTATTATTAGTAGCAATTAATTGGGAATTTATATCATCTTTAATACCCATTAATTTTGCCTCTGGTTTTAGTATATATATATACCCTCTGGCTCATACTAATTTTAAAAGCAACAATATATATATATTAGATATCATGACTAATATTTAACCTTGTATGGTTTTTAATCCAAGTCCATTCAGTTTTATGCACACATTATGATGGGAGAATATACCAAATAAACAATTAAATAATGGTTTAGTACTCATTAGATTTTAAAACACGTTTCAAAACACATTACACAGAGTTGCTCATTTGTATGTATATATAACTAGCACATCGCGTTCTGCGGATATACGGCCACAATTAAAATCTGACCGAATCAAAGCACTGTTTACTGTGTACTAATATCAGGTTATGGACTTCTGTCCTCAAAAACACACCAAAGATGGCCACCGGGCATCTGGTGTTAGCTATGAATATCAGGTTATGGACTTCTGTCCTTAAAAACACACCAAAGATGGCCACCGGATATCTAGTGTTAGCTATGGACTTCAGTCCTCAAAAGCACACACAAAATGGCCACAGTAATAAGCACATAAACTAGGCTTCGGTCTTCAAAATCTAACACAAAATGGCCACCGCTAAGTAACATAGGACGCAATCTGCTATTTAAGGGATGTGTAGTAGACATACACCACACTCCAGATGAAGTCAGACCAGACGAAACCGGTAGAGTGCACAAGCTGAATGTCACAAACACTTCCAGGATCTGTCAGCATTTGTCTCTTACATGCCTGTTTGATACAGCTTAAATGTGAGTAATATTGCTATAAGTTCAATAAAAGTGTTTTTTATTACGGAATTACACTATTTGGGATTCCTTCCTTTCCCTCTTACTCTGAGATAATACTGGGATTACCACAAAAGGACCAGGGAGACGAGACAACACCAGAGTGCTGCACAGTGGCATATACTGTGAACGTTTTTCACCCCAAGAGGGGGTGAACATCTGGTGAGTGCAGTCTTTATTGGAGCACGTTCTGCTGTGGGCACCAGTCTTGAAAATTAAAAAAGGTCACATCACCAGGCACTGGGCACCTAGCATCTGAAAAAACTACAAAATAATTGGACAATCATATTGCTCAATCGAATCGCATGAGGTTGCATTTGCACCTTATTGCATAGTTGCTCAACCAAATCGCATGAGGTTGCATTCATATTGCTCAATCGAATCGCATGAGGTTGCATTTGCACCTTATTGCATAGTCACTCAACTAAATCGCATGAGGTTGCATTTGCACTTTTCTGCATAGTCGCAAGACTTTTTGCCTAGCAAAGTTGCTGGGTATCTAGCATCAAATCATTGGACAATCACATCAATTTGCACAATTCTGCATTTTTTTGAATTTTTTTGCACTTTATCGCTAGTCGCAGGACATTTTTGCATGCATCATTAATTTATTACTATCACGGTTTTATACATCGGTTTAATTTTTTCACTGTTATCACCTTTAATTGTTCACAATATTTTATTCATTTCATTATTTTATTTTTTATATATAATATTTTATGCTCATCATTATTTATATCCGCATCAATCTATATTTATCACGTATTCATATATATTAGTGAAGCATTTAGGATTTACACTATGGCACCAATGACACTAGTATAATATAGGGGTATTTATGTATCTATTTATATATAAAATATTCACTTGCACTCTAGAACAAGGAAGTCCATGAATTGTAATTAGCGCCAATTCTACACCTCCCCTCAGTCTACTCATTTACTCCACCCAGGTGGATTAATTATGTAGAGGCAGCTCCTTACTTATTCATCACAGGACGTATTTATACACCCCTGGTGTGTGTTCCTACTGGCATACTAGGTCCATTGCGCGGATTCACACTCACACTCTATACTTGCTATTGTCTGTTTGCTGTTTAGAATGGAACACTTGTCACCTTGGAATTTTACAGTGAGTCCTCTGGCTGTTAGACGCTTCACAGATAAGAGTCCTTCTAGATTAGGAACATAAAGCACATCTTTCACTGGTATGGCTAAATTGTGTCCCGCATCATCAGGGCATACAAGGGTTCCATGCCCATATCCTTCTGCATGTATTTTGCTTCCATCTGCAAGATAAATAGTTTCTTTGTTGCTCAGATCAAGTTCTGTGAAGAAACTTCTATCACTCGTCATGTGACTGGTTGCCCCCGAATCGATGCACCAGCCTTGGCATTTATTGTTGCCTGTCGCTTTAAATGTGGCATTCCAGTTACCTTCCCTTGGATCATTGATTGTGGTTTTGACCTTTTGTTTAGTATAAGAGGGATGCTGTCTCATTTGCTCTGCTTTCCATATAGTACAGTCTTTCTTTATGTGTCCCTGTTTGTGGCATCTGAAACACACTCTGGTCTCTTTCCTGTGTAATCTTGCGTCTGTAGCTTTAAGAGCGGTGCTGGTGTCGGTTTCTGTGGAGTCATGCACTAATTCCTTTCTTCTCTGATACTCATCTATGAGACTGGTTTTTACAAATGCTAGCGTCAGATCTGTCTCAGGTCGTGTCTCCAGTGCATTGATTAGTGCAGTATATGTATCGGGCAAACAGCATAACAACATGGCTGCAATGTGACTGTCTGTTATATTCTCCCTGATCGATCTGAGTTGCGCAATCACTTCCAGCATTGCGTTTATATGCTCCTGCATGTCCTGTTCTCTGCCAAGTCTCATTTTGTAAAGTTTCCACAGCAGAAAGAGCTTGCTGTTTAAACTGGATCTTTCATGCAGTCTTTTCAGTACATCCCACATGCCTTTCGCTGTGTCCTCATTGCGTATATGAATGAGCTGATCATCCTCCACTAGTAGGCTTATGGTGGCCCGTGCCTGTCTGTTTTTCTTGTCCCAGTCCTGATTATTATCCTGTGGCCTCTCTGTAGTGGTAACCTCCCACAAGTCATCTTTGGATAATAGCATTTCCACTTTAAACTTCCATAGCTGATAATTGTCATTGTTCAGCTTGGCCACTGAGAGTTTAAGCTCAGAGTTTCCGGCCATTTTATCCCTCCTTTATATATAAACAGTCTTACTTGTCTATAGGAGATGTCGCTGGAAAGCTTCCTTATGTCGATCTCCGCATCAGCCACACTGTCTTCCGTTCGAGGCTTTGTTCTGCCTGGGCCGCACCTGGTCATAAGTCTTTATCCGGATACTGGGCCCATAACCTGTTGCAAAGTACGATTGATAGGTGCAGCGGAGTCAGTTCAGATCAGACATTGTGTAGTAACAGGAACTGGCTTCTTTATTGGAACATAACCACACTAGCAAAGATGTCACTTCACATTGTAAGAAGAATCACAGACAGGAAAAAAGAAACCAACAAGTACATCACAGTATACAGGAAATACAACACATCATAGAGAAATACATAGCATAGCATATCAGTGAGCATTAGCGACATCTTGTGTCCTTTTTTTAAACTGCAGTCAAATACAGTAAGCTAAGCTGAAAGTTTGTTGTATCTCCAACAGCCATTCGGGCATCTGTGGTGGCCATGGAGTCCCGGGAAGAACAGAGCCTCAGCGGGACATGTACACTCCGCGCATGCACCCCTCCATCTCCCAAATTTCAATCCATCTACAGTATGGGCGGCTTCACTGTATGATGTTTTGTCTGACACTTGTGCTGTAAAGAATACTAGTAAATAATTTAGAAATAAAGGGTGACCACGTTGATTTGGAATTTCAGTGGAACAGTGCCAAGTGGTGTCACCCAATTAAAGCGAAATGCAAGCTGAGTTTTTGGCAGGATCACCTAGCATGTTTTTTCTATAAATATAGCTGACAAATGAAAATCACAGAGCACATTGTGATCAGTTGTGAGCGCTCTGTGACTTTTTTTTCAATTTATTTTATGTACTTAAGGCTCTTAAATTTTAGAAAGAATTCATGTTTTTTATTTTATATACATCTCTTAAGCAGTACATTGCTTGTTTCATCTAGGAGAATTACCTATTTAATTACCAGTCATAGCCCTAATAATTGTAGTCATTTATTAATATTTTATGGATGTGGAAAACTATGACAACACAGGATATGGTACATAATGTAAATGTGCCACCAAAATATTCTACTTCTTTTTGATGTATTTAATATTATGCAAAATATACCCTAATGCAATATTATGACACTTAAAAAAACAAACTTTGAAGCTTTTAGATTGTAAGCTCTAATGATCAAGGTCTTTTAATCCCTTTTTTATTGAATTGCATTGTAACTTTACCATCTCAATCCATTTTGTAAAGCGCTGGTATTGGTGCAATAGAAAACTTGAATAATAATAATCCCAATTCCAGCTCAAATTTTGTATTTGTGGTTAGATCCTCTGTCTCCTTTTTATTGCTGTCTGTTTTACTACAGTGAGGAAAAAAGGTATTTGATCCCATGCTGATTTTGTACACTGACAAAGAAATTATCAGTCTATAATTTTAATGGTAGGTTTATTTTAGCAGTGAGAGACCGAATAACCAGAAAACGCATTTCAAAAAAGTTATAAATTGATTTGCATTTTAGAAATAAGTATTTGATCCCCTATCAATCAGCAAGATTTCTGGCTCTCAGGTGTCTTCTATACAGGTAACAAGCTGAGATTAGGAACACTCTCCTAAAAGGAGTTCTTCCACAAAAGCAATCAATCACTCAGATTTCAATCTCTCCACCAAAGACCAAAGAGCTGTACAAGGATGTCAGGGACAAGATTGTAGACCTACTCAAGGCTGAAATGGGCTACAAGACCATCGCCAAGCAGCTTGGTGAAAGGGTGACAAGAATTGGTGCGATTATTCGCAAATGGAACAAATACAAAATAACTGTCAATCTCCCTCAGTTTGGGGCTCCATGCAAGATATCACCTCATGGAGTTTCAATGATCATGAGAACGGTGAGGAATCAGCACGGGAGAATCATGTCAATTATCTCAAGGCAGCTGGGACCATAGTCACCAAGAAAATAATTGGTAACACACTATGCCATTGTAGCGGCCCCACTCTCTCTCCATCTTTATCGGTTACACACCAACTCATGTCTAGGGGTTCCTGGGTTGTGAGAGTGAGATGCGCCACGGCCCATGTCCTCCCCATTGTAGTAGGGAGGTGAAGGCCACTTACTGATGTTTCCTCGGGCCGGTGTGTTATGTGAATGCACTGAGTCTGTAATTGCAAGCTCACCAGCCTCCCCTTTGCTTCCAGTAACTGGAGTTCACACACCGGAGAAAGGTCCAACACTTGTTTATTTGACACTCCAATAAGCAAAGCACAATAAACAGTTCTTTTGCAGCAAACTGGTTGGGACCTATAACCTTGCCAACGGTGGGGCGAGCAGATCGAGGCACTTCCTAAAGTTTAAGTTCTATGCCACTGTACTATGACCAGCGGCGCCTAAGCCAATCCGGCTGTTACAGAACAGGAAAGATGGGGTCTCTTCCAGCAACCCCTATGAACAGCAATGGAGCCCTCTTCGATATGCTGTGGCCCCTATCAGGGGGATGTGTCCTCCCAAGAGAGTTCCCAGAGGCCCACTGTCACCGGGTTGGTGCTGCTCCGGGTCTCCAGTGGGTAACCTCTCTGGCCTCCTCACCTCAGATACGAGTCCCTCCGCTCAGGGACCCTCGGACAGTCCACCCTAGCGGGACCCAGTCGAAGGTACTGGGCCCCAGGCCTCCTTGATAGTACCTCACCCCAGGCTAAAGGTGCCTGGGATGGACGCCAACATGACTCCGGACCAGGCCATGGGCACCTGGACCAGACTCCTGGATCTCCAGCACCCAGGCCTGAGGGGCCTGGGTGCGGACCGCAACCCTCCTCCTCCGAGGACCTCCTTCTCCCCAAAACCTTGTGGTAAGGGCGTCTCCCCCTTTTATCTCCTCCCATCAACGGCCCGGCGGGTTCCCCGCCCCAGCCATACCATCTCCGGGAAGGGACAAAACAGGGAGCACTGCAGGAGATGATTCTACCTGAAGCCTGTGGGTACCCCGCCACCCACAGGCAAAGGAGAATACTACATCCTCCAATCCTCCACGAAACAAAAAGGGGTCTGAACCCTAACACAATTATACACCTGGGTCACACTATTCCCCAGGTGTATCCCATCAATTTGAGGACCCCGCTACACCATGAAGAACTGAAATCCTGCAGCGCCCTCAAGGTCCCCCTGCTCAAGAAAGCACATGTACAGGCGCGTCTGAAGCTTGCTAATGAACATCTGAATGATTCTGAGGAGAACTGGGTGAAAGTGTTGTGGTCAGATGAGACCAGAATTGAGCTCTTTGGCATCAACTCAACTCGCCGTCTTTGGAGGAGGAGGAGGAATACTGCCTATGACCCCAAGAGCACAATCCCCGTCGTCAAACATGGTGGTGGAAATATTATGCTTTGGGGTGTTTTTTTGCTAGGGGGACTGGACAACTTCACTGCATCAAAGAGACGATGGACGGGGCCATGTGCCGTCATATCTTGGGTGAGAACCTCCTTCCCTCAGCCAGGGCATTGAAAATGGGTCGTGGATGGGTATTCCAGCATGACAATGACCCAAAACACACGGCCAAGGCAACAATGGAGTGGCTCAAAAAGAAGCACATTAAGGTCCTGTAGTGTCCTAGGCAGTCTCCAGACCTTACTCCCATAGAAAATATGTGGAAGGAGCTGAAGGTTCGAGTTACCAAATGTCAGCCTCAAAACCCTAATGACTTGGAGAGGATCTGCAAAGAGGAGTGGGACAAAATCCCTCCTGAGATGTGTGCAAACCTGGTGGCCAAGTACAAGAAACGTCTGACCTCTGTGATTGCCAACAAGGGCTTTGCCACCAAGTACTAAGACATGTTTTGCGAAGGGGTCAAATACATTTTTCACTTATTAAAATGCAAATCAATTCATAACTTTTTTTTTTATGTGTTTTTCTGGATATTTTTGTTGTTGTTCTGTCTCGCACTGTTAAAATAAACCTACCATTAAAATTAGCGGACTTGCTTATAGTTACTAATTACATTTTGTCCCTTGAATTGGTCACCTGGCAGCTCCCACCTGGGGCAGTGACTGGGAGATGGCTGGACACTATTTGTAGAGCACATTATTATGCATATTTGTTGAGTTCATTCACCTTTTATGTTTTGCAGTCATTTGGTTGACAGGAGTTATATTTTATATTCTTTGTTATCCCTGGAGGTACGCATTTGAGAGTACCCATCACATGTTCACTTACCTATTGGTTTACATGTGCACAGTCTCATGTGCTGGATGTTGTGCATGTTCACCACATTATCATTAATTAATAGTTTACTTATAGATCACATCAAGTAATTTTCACTATTATTTCACCTAGGGCCCACAGCCCATATCACTGTGTATACACTTTATTCAGCAGACAGGTGTCATTGGTATACTTGACACCCTTCAGCTACACAGCAGCGCCACCACCCCTTTCACACGCTTCCTACATATACTACTTTAGTAAGTCCGCTGCTGAGATTAACTTTGTGGAGGCTGGCTGCAAAGGATCACAAAGAACTTAGAATATGGTAAATTATGTGAATATTCCGATTTAAGCACAGCTGAAGTGTTTGCTGTTCATTTTTACTTATAGGCTGGAATTGTCTTTTATTGTCATTATTGGTGGATAGAACAGAATATAATAGAAAGGAATGTTGTTGTTTTTGCAAACAACACAAAATTATGTTGTCACAAATTGTCACAAACAATTTCATGCTCCCAGATTTGTGGGAACAGTTTGGGGATGGCCCCTTCCTATTCAAACAAGACTGTGCACAGTGCACAAACAAGTTCCATAAAGACCTCAGTCCTGACCTCAATCTGACAGAACATCTTTGGAATGAATTAGAGCGGAGACTGCGAGTCAGGCCTTCTAGCTCAACATCAGTGCCTGACCTCACAAATGCACGTTGTCAAAGGTAAACTAGTACGCGCTGGTGTGCGTTCCATCAGCTTCCACCCACAATGGCCTTCCTTCCGGGTCCGTCCCTCCCCCGACAGGGCTCCGTAATGTCACATCCGGCCCTGAGCACTGACCTGGCTTCCAGTCTGACACATTCTGGTGACGTCCTCTCCAGTATCCCTGCTTGATCTCTGCCCATCCACTGGTGCACCTCCAGTGACGCCATTTCCTGCCTTGCAGCCTGGCGGCTGTGTCCCCCCACAGAAGTGTCAATTGGCATCCTGGTCACGATCCAGGAGCTTTGCAGCCAGTGAGAGTCCAGCAGCTGAAGGCCCTCTACATACCATCTCCATCAGTAGGACAGGAGCCCTTACTATAGGAAACTAGGCTGACGTCATCTCTCTGGGTAGGATCTATGGTTATTACTGCACAACTATCCAGCTTCATGTACAGATGATTTATCTTTTGATTGAGCCGATTGCTTTTATCCTTTTATATGTTTTGAGACTGTATAATAAAGTGTGCATTTCAGCATGACAAATGGAGGTCTCCCTATTGACTGAGACATTTTTATAACAGACGGACCTAGTGGAATCACAATATACAATAAAGTTCTAATGACGTTTAAGGGAATACAGTACATGCTTTTACTTTACGGAGGTATGCATGGGCAGCCTGCTAGAGATAGTTAGGGACATTGTAATGTTACTGTTCATGTTGGACTGTACTATTCAGTTAATTCAAGTAAAAGTTGCATCAACGGTTTTAAGCCTGAAGTTCTTTAAAGGGGTGCATGATGGTTCTCGGCGTATGAAAGAACTACTGTCAGTAAAGCACAGGTAGAGTATGGAGCACAGCCACAACAAAAGGTCTACATGGCAAGATAAGCAGGAGGAGTATTGTGGTTGCTATGGGTAACCAAGAACTATTGCAAGGTACATTGCAGCCAGTTTTGAAGTGTGGTACCTGGTGTTGGAGACAGGCCTTCCAGTAGCGAGGGGGTCAGTGACCTGTCTTCTTTCCCAGCGGTCACTTTCCCAAAACAACCGGGACCAAACCTGCGTTACAGAGTCCCTTAACCTAGCAAACCGTAATAGGAAGGAAGGAGATAGCAAGTGCACGCATAAGGTCCACTCTAGGTGCATGATGGGACCCCATTCTGTCACTGGGAGTGAGATGGCAGAGGTACACTTGACTGGCGGAGAGGGCATGGGCTCAGCAGTGTCCCTCCTAAATGCAGCATACATCAGGCAACAGTACAGGCATACCCCGCTTTAAGTACACTCACTTTACATACACTCGCGAGTAAGGACATACCCGTGAGTGTATGTAAAGTGCCTCACAAGTATTGTACAGACATTTTGCAGCCGCAGTAGAAGGAGCTGAAGCTCCGAGAGCAGGGGTCAAGTCCTGGGGAAAAAGTGTGGGAACTCCCACCCAAGATCCACTCCCCCACCAAAAAAATAAAAAATTATACGCTCAAACACTGCCTTAGGTAGGTTAGGTTTTTAGCCTCTGCAAACTTACTTGTTGCACGGGCTCCTCGCAGGTCTTGGCGGCAGCAGCAGCAATCTCCTCTGCTCTTTCATCCTGCCTCCCGGCTTGTGAATGACATCATGCCAGGCGGGCGGGACTAGGAGGAAGCTCGATCCGACATACAGGGAAGTGAATGCATACCCGCACCGCTCTGCCTCTGCTGCAGATATAAGAGTGTACCCCCCATTAGTGCAGACCCCCAGAAAATAAAACCCATTAGTGCAAATCCCCTATTAGTGCAACCCCCTATTAGTGCAAACCCCCTATTAGTACAGACCCCCAGGACAAACCGTCCCATTAGCACAGACTCCCCCCATTAGTACAGACTCCCCCCCATTAGTACAGACCCCCCAGGACAAACCCCCATTAGTGCAGACCCCCAGGACAAACCCTCCCATTAGCACAGACTCCCCCTATTAGTGCAGACTCCCCCCCCCCATTAGTACAGACCCCCTAGGGCAAACCCCCCATTAGTGCAGATCCCCCCAGGACAAACCCCCCCATTAGTACAGACCCCCAGGACAAACCCCCCCATTAGTACAAACTCCCCCCATTAATACAGACTCCCCCAGGACAAATACCCCCATTAGTGCAGACCCCCAGGACAAACCCCCCATTAGTACAGACCCCCCAGGACAAACCCTCCCATTAGTACAGACTCCCTCCCATTAGTACAAACCCCCCCATTAGTGCAGACCCCCCAGGACAAACCCCCCATTAGTACAGACCCCCCCAGGACAAACCCCCCATTAGTACAGACCCCCAGGACAAACCCCCCATTAGTACAGACTCCCCCCAGGACAACCTCCCCAGCCCCTCCATTACTACAGACCCCCCCAGGACAAACACCTCCCCTCCCCTCCATTACGGTACATAAAAACACCTGGGCAGCAGCTGGAGAGTAGACAGTCAGTGTACAGCCGCGCCACCCGAGTGGAGCACAGATCGCAGCAGGCAGGAGTTTTTTTAGACACAGAGAGAAGGAGGAGGAGAACACGTGTCAGGCACGGACCGCCCCCTCAGCGACGTCACTGAGCGGCTAGTCTCTCTCCACACAGAGACAGCCGCTCCGATCCCTGGCTGCTTCAATCTCCTCCTCTGACAGGAGGAGGGAGGGGGGACGGGCTTATGCTAGGAAAACACAGCGGCGGCGGCGACCGCCGGGGAGAGCCACCTCTCGACACAGACAAGGAGAGGAGGAGGATGGATGGGAGCACTCTGGCGCTTCAGCACCCCCACCTCTGTGGCGCCTGGGTGAACTGCACCCACGTAGGATCGGCCCTGCCTGCAAAGGGAACGGCGTTCCTGCTGTGAAAAAAGTGCAGGGACGCCGTTCCCACGTGTTCCCGCAGGACTCGAGCCCTGTCCGAGAGCATAGCCCACCCTGTTTCAGTGTGCCCCTGACACCCCCACTACAGCCCCTGAGACCTCAACTACAGCTCCTGACACCCCCACTACAGCCTCTGACCCCCCACTACACCCTAGAAGTGAAAAAAGGTATTGTTTCACTTTAGGTACATTTTCGTTTTACATACATGCTCTGGTCCCATTGTGTACTTAAAAGTGGGGTATGCCTGTATGTAGTGACATGAGACAGCGCTTTTCAGAGGAACTCCACACAGTGACACCACTCATCTTTAAGTCAAGGAACTGCCTTAATGTTTGATTCTCAATGACCGCAGTCCCCGCCTGATCTCCGTCATTGATGAGCGTGTGTACGGTGAAAGGTACCCCCCTCGTAAAGGGTGAGTGGCCCCATTCATACTTCATTTTATGGACTGCTTATTGTGGGACGATACTACTGGATAATAGAAGATAACTTGGATTTCCTGCAAATGCAAGCAGTTTACTCCTACCTTCTTTTTTAGAAATAAGTTTTGATGGGACAGAATTGCACCTTCACAGAATTTGACTAATGACAAATCTGGCTTAATTAACAGCCTAACAAGGTACTGGATAAGCTAATCAAATACATGTGTATAGAAAGTAATTCCGCGCTACTATAATATAATAAAAGGATCATCTGCTGCAAAGCACTGAAAGGTAAATTCCCTGACCCTGAGTGTGAATAGATGTGTATAAAAATAGTGCTGAGCTGATGAAATATATGTGATATTCTGTGTCAATATTGCTTATTCTCAATTATCCAATAAAATTGCTGAAAATTGGCATTCATAAATACTTATTGAGATAGCATAAAATGAAATAAGATTAAAACATAAAACATTAAAATTGTGCCTTAGTATACTCCTGTATTAATAAGGTGCTTGTGTTACCAGCAAGTGCTGGGACAATGGTAAAGTGCAAAAGTGCAAATGATCCGTGAGACGGGAAAATTAAATATCTGAGGCAGAAATAAAGGTACATAAATATCTGTGGAGGAAGAAGGAATGGTACTAAGCAGTACCTATACTACCAATAAAGTGCAAAGGTGTATGAATTTGTGACATAAAAAATATTGAGCAGTAACAAAAACAAAAACAGCTGCTTAGTTCATAGAATAAGAATACAAATATAAATAAAATAGCTGTCCTTTTAAATTCTGTGGGAGAAAAGACTTAAAAATAAGCGTGCAAACAGAGCAACTATGTTGCTGTAAGAAAGTCCACAGGAGGATTCCTTATGGACTGAAAGCAGTTCTGTGATAAGTGCTAGGTGATGGGTGGTTTAAACTTTGTGCTTGCCACACTGTGACTCTTATGATATATGGATGGCCCCTTACCTCACTGCTGTGAGGTTACAGCATGTAAGTGAAAAAACCCTCTGTTGGTCCGACCTCCTCCTGCCTGGATGGTCCCTTGTAACCTGGGGTGGTTGTACTACCTGGTAAGGGGGGGGAGGCGAATCCTCTGGTCGTGGAGACTCCAAAGTGATGTTCATAAATGGGAGGAAAAGCGAAGGAATCCCGGAATAGTGTAATATTGTTTGCAAAAAGATTTATTTGAACAGAAAAATTTTGCAAGTACTCACATTTAAAATTGTAAAATCAGGTATATCAAATACGAGCGCCGAGCTCGTCCGCGTCACCTCCGGTGCTTGTGTTGTCCCTACGCGTATCGTCATAGACCACGTGACTTCATCAGGGGATCCCCTTACCAGGTAGTACAACCACCCTAGTTTACAAGGGACCATCTAGGCAGGAGGAGGTCGGACCAACAGAGGGTTTTTTCACTTACATGCTGTAACCTCACAGCAGTGAGGTAAGGGGCCATCCATATATCATAGGAGTCACAGTGTGGCAAGCACAAAGTTTAAACCACCCATCACCTAGCACTTATCACAGAACTGCTTTCAGTCCATAAGGAATCCTCCTGTTTTTTTGGACTTTCTTACAGCAACATAGTTGCTCTGTTTGCACGCTTATTTTTAAGTCTTTTCTCTCACAGAATTTAAAAGGACAGCTATTTTATTTATATTTGTATTCTTATTCTATGAACTAAGCAACTGTTTTTGTTTTTGTTACTGCTCAATATTTTTTATGTCACGGATTCATACACCTTTGCACTTTATTGGTAGTATAGGTACTTCTTAGTACCATTCCTTCTCCCTCCACGGATATTTATGCACCTTTATTTCTGTCTCAGATATAAAATTTTCCCGTGTCATGGATCATTTGCACTTTTGCACTTTACCATTGTCCCAGCACTTGCTGGTAACACAAGCACCTTATTAATACAGGAGTATACTAAGGCACAATTTTTATGTTTTATGTTTTAATCTTATTTCATTTTATGCTATCTCAATAAGTATTTATGGATGCCAATTTTCAGCAATTTTATTGGATAATTGAGAATAAGCAATATTGACACAGAATATCACATATTTTTCATCAGCTCAGCACTATTTTTATACAAATCAAATACATGTACTGTATTTGTAAGTGTTGTTTCTGCTTACCCACATAACCGTTTCAGGTGATCCACTGCTGTGGTGTGATCTCTTTCTACTATTTCATGATGAGCACTGAACGAATCTTCAGAATAAATAGGTCTGGACACCAAGTATTTATTCTCCGTTGTATTTGCGTCCTGTTCATGTGTTTCCATTTTTAAAAAAAGGCTTGAAGTAGCCTAAAGCAGTTATAATTTAAAAAAAAGAAGTCTTGACCTGATCTGAAAAAAAAAAAATGAATATATTAAGATAAGCAGCTGAAGGATCTTGGCAGTATATTCAATACATAGCTCAAGCCAAGATTTCTGGCATATTTTTCAGCTCTTGTAAGATATTGCCCAGAACTACAAGTGGTTTGAAAAAAACGAAACAGCTTTTGAAATCATTGTGGATCAAGTTGATAGAATCAGCCAAATGTTATACCCTGTTGTACAAGGTGTGTCTTTGCGCAAAATATCTGTTTTCTACCACATAACTGATTAAAAAAAAACAATGTTAAAAGTGTGTGACAGCAGGCAGGTAAAATCACAAGGTTGCATCCAGGATAGTAGGTATGTATGCCCTAGATTCAGGCTTTATGCAAATTCATACCACTAGGGGGAGTGCTGGGAGTCTTGCGGGGGAAGAGTTAATGAGCCCAGCTGAATCAAGTGGCTCATTAAGGCCTCTACAAGAACTCCCAGCATGCTAAGGGAGATGCTCCATCCTGGAACCAGTTCTGTGTTGTGCAAGACTGGGGAGTGTGTTTCTGTCCTGTGCGGTGAGACAAAGCCTGTGTGGCTAAAACCTTCAAAAACAGGGAGATAGGGGCTGGGGCAGCACAAGGCTGCACCTAGTTGTCAGACAGGGAACCTACGTGTGTAGTAAGCGGTCAAGCTGACCAGGATTTATTTTTTTATGTTTCTTTTTGTTTTGCTGTTTTTCCCCTGTAAATAGTTTAAATAAACCGCACCTTTTGTTTTTGCCACTACAAACTCTGTCTGCTGTGCCTGTTTTTGTGTGGTGAACCCATCCAGGGGGTCACACACACCTGCTGCCGAGCTAACCCCCTCACAAGTGTTAGAAGCATCTAAAAAGTAATGTTGTTTACATATTCTCTGGTACAGACATTCTAAACCAGGCAGTGAGGTCACTAGGGTTGGTGGCACCTGGTGCAGTAATACATGGGGGCTGATTTACGAACCGTTTGCGCCTTGAGTTGCGGCGCACGCCGAGGTGCAACGGGCGTTTTGGTATTTCCGAAACATTTGGGCCGGTAACGCAGCGCTATTCCCCATTTACTAAAGTGTTCTTGGCGCACGGGAGGAGGCGCTCAGTGCGCCACTATGGACCTGGCGCACGGCATCTTCAAATCAAAATGAAAAGAAGCTGGAAGTGCCAATATTATGGGGTGATGTGGGGTGATGTGAGGAAGTATAGTAACAACTGCCAAAGTAACAAATATGGGCAAAATAGAACGAGAAAGTAACTTTTACAGAACAAGCCTGCTGCGCCTGCAAGTACGTTTAGAACTCAGTGAGGTCTTTTTGTGCAATGCGCATGTGCAAGCGGCATTTGCGCACGTTCAAATGCGTTGGTTCACTGCGCCAGCAAAATCTTAGTAAATGTCAAGTAACGTAAATGCATTTGCGTGGGTTGAACAGGGACACCTCTAAACTTGACATTTTTTTTTTTTAACGCTGGTTCACTTTGATGTCTTTTTTTAAGGATATTTGCACACAGGTCATGTTAGCGTGTTACGTGGTTAACATGTTACATGTACCTTGTTAAAATTATGTAAAAAGACTCTTGCTACTCTATCTCCTCCTAAAAGGGCATTTAACCTTCCCCCTCTAATGCATATGTTTTATTTGGGCTAGTTTTTGCTTTTAAAGGGGAACTCCACACTCCAATGCTTTTGTCTCCCCCTTCTAATGCATATGTTATCTTTGGGCTAGTTTTTGCTTTTAAAGGGGAACTCCATACTCCAATGCTCTTGTCTCCCCCTTCTAATGCATATGTTATCTTTGGGCTAGTGTTTGCTTTTAAAGGGGAACTCTGCACTCCACTCCATTCTCCAAAGGCTGTGAGCTGCCTTTACCAATCCAAAACACTTTTGGGGTGCCCGAGCCCCTCCTGCCCCCAAGCATCTACACCCTTTCATTAGCTGACTTGCTGTGTTTTGATAGGGGTTTGTTAGTGCGTGGGAGGGGGTGTTTTTTTATGTGGGGGTTCTCATTTTACGCCTTTCCAGACCCAAATGGCCTTGTATGTATTGGGGGGGCAGGCTTTTTTATTTTTTGGATTTTAAATCTTGCAGCTGCAATGTTGATTTGTAAGTTTGCTCCAAAGCCGTAAATCTTTGAAACAGCATTTTGGATACATGCTACAGATGCACCACTTTACAGGCAGAGAACCCCCCCAAGTTAATACCTTTAGGGCAAGTTCACTCTATAGAAACTCAGTCCAGATGCTTTTCTGCATGTGCGTTTTGGATGCATTCCTGTGCGTTTATGATGCGTTTTTTTATCGTTTTACAGTGTTCCAGTACAGTCCAGTGCATGAAAAATGCAGCATGTTCTACTTTATTTTCTGAAAATGGAACACACTGGAACTGCAAGCAATGGTGTGAAGTATGCCATTGAAAAAAATATAACCTACTTTCCATGCGTTTTTGAGGCATAAAAAAAACGCACTGGACTGCATTCGATGTGAACTGGCCCTTACGCAATTTGGCATATTTAAAGGCACTTCTCCTTGTTTCGTATTTGGGCTTCTCCAAATTGGTGACATTGATATATGTCCCTTAGGGTGGGACCTGGGCCCCCATACCCATTTTAAGGCCAATAACTAGAAGATAAGCCAGCCAAGTGGGGACTAGCAAAATTAACAAGTCAGTTCCCATAGACTGCAATGGTATTTGTTCTCTAAGTTTTGCCCATGTTAGGCTCTTTGTTTGCCCCCCTGGACCGGGGGGTGTTTGTCCCATCTCTAATTTAGTAGCATGCTGGATGATGTGCTTAATTTTGGACAGGGGGTGGCTTATTTTGTGCTAGCTGCATTCGGGTTTGTCTGGGCATGCTCAGGGATAGGGATGAGCTTCGCGTTCGCGTCGAACACACGTTCGACTCGAACACATGTTCGACTCGAACATCAGCCGTTCGATCGTTCGACGAAAAACGAACTTTATGGTCCGTTCGCGTTAAATTTGTGTTGCGCGACATGGCCCATAATTCACTGCGGCATCGCAGTGCATTGCTGGCTGATGATTGGCCAAGCATGCACTATGAACCGCATACTTGGCCAATCAAAGCGCGTAAAAAACGGAGAGCCGTAATTGGCCAAAGCCAGGGTGGCTATGGCTCAGGGGGTTTAGTACACGCCCCACACTATTAAAGGCCCCCTGGAAGTCGGCCTTGTGTAGTGTGTTGGCGTTTGTGAAAGAGGCAGTTTCAGAGAGATAGACAGTGTCATTTATATTGAGTTAGATAGAGCAGGCAGGTGAGTCAGTTAGCTGCTGTTACAGTGTGTAGAGGATATATATGCATCTTAGGTGTTGTATATATATTTATACACTGTATTGAGTTTAGATAGATCCGTTCCTGTTAGTCTCTATACTGTGACAGGCAGGCAGGTGATTGTGCTAGCTGCAGACAGTCAGGCCCCTTTCACACTGGGCCGTTTTCCAGCGCTATTGTGCTAAAAATAGCGCCTGCAAACCGAGCCTAAACAGCGGCTGCTGTCTCTCCAATGTGAAAGGCCGAGGGCTTTCACACTGGAGTGGTGCGCTAACAGCACGTGAAAAAAAGTCCTGCTAGCCGCATCTTTGGATCGGTGAGAGGAGCGGTGTGTTTACCGCTCCTACACCGCTCCTTCCCATTGAAAGCAATGGGAAACCGCGGGAATACCACCGGCAATGCGCCTCTACAGAGGTGCAGTGCGGGCGGTATTAACCCTTTTTCAGCCGCTAGCGGCCGAATACCTCCGCAGTTCCGACGGTATAGTGACGCTAAAAATAGCGGCGCTATACCGCCACCGCACCCACCGCCCCAGTGTGAAACCAGCCTCAGTGTTTCACTGAGGCTGGTTTCACACTGGGGCGGTGGGTGCGGTGGCGGTATAGCGCCGCTATTTTTAGCGGCGCTATACCGTCGGAATTGCGGAGGTATTCGGCCGCTAACGGTGTGGTTTTAACCCCCGCTAGCGGCCAAAAAAGGGTTAATACCGCCAGTTTCCGCGGTTTCCCATTGCTTTCAATGGGAAGGAGCAGTGTAGGAGCGGTAAACACACCGCTCCTCTCACCACTCCAAAGATGCGGCTAGCAGGACTTTTTTTCACGTCCTGTTAGCGCACCGCTCCAGTGTGAAAGCCCTCGGGCTTTCACATTGGAGAGACAGCAGCCGCTGTTTAGGCTCGGTTTGCAGGCGCTATTTTTAGCATCATAGCGCCTGCAAACCGCCCCAGTGTGAAAGGGGCCTTAGTGTACTACTGTGTCCTCTGCATAGCGTTCACCTAAAGCTCACCTGGATACAGTTATTCTCTATACTGTGACAGGCAGGCCGGTGATTGTGCTAGCTGCAGACAGTCAGTGTTTCACTTAGTGTACTACTGTGTGCTTTGCATAGCATTCACCTAAAGCCTAAATTTTTGATGCAATACTTTGCACTAGGGCTCATTGCTGCGCTCTAAGTACACTATCTGTGAGGGGTTGCAGTGTTGTGGCACCAGCACCAGTGCCTAAGGCCCAATTTTTCAGCCCCTGTTCAACAGGGGCATGCAATTACAATTCTTGATCTAATATTTCACAGCAGGGCCCATTCCTGCACCCACCAAGAGTAACTGTGAGGGCTTACAGTGTTGTGGCACCAGCACCACCACCAAAGACCCAATTTTTCCTACCACTGTTCAACAATGGCATGTTATTACAATTCCTGATATAATAGTTGACAGCAGGGCGTTCCAGCGCCCACCAAAAGTAACTGTGAGGGCTTACAGTGTTGTGGCAACACCAACACCTAAGGACCAAATTTCTGCAGACTATATATGGCAGGCCCCTACTTTCAAACATCCAACCTACAAACGACTCCTACTTGCAAACGGAAGGAGACAACAGGAAGTGAGAGGAAATCTACCCCTAGGAAGGCAAATTCTTTCCTGTAAGAGTTAATATGTGAAAAAGGTGTCTCCTCTCCACTGATGCTTTATCACCAATCCTTGTTTCAATAAAAAAAACAAATTTTCCAAAAACATTTGTCATTGGGATGGAAAGTGAGGTGAAATGTTCTGAACAGGGGCACAGACAGCAAAACAAATGTTACAGGGGTGATAACCCTTCCCTATGTTCTCCAAAAACCTTAAAAATAGATTTTTTGGCTGGAGCTACACTTAAAAAATTTACCTGTTCCAAATTACAAACAGATTGTACTTAAGAACAAAGCTACAGTCCGTGTCTTTTTTGCACCGCCTGTATACTGCTGTTCAGAGTATATAGGGCCTTTTTTTATTTTGGGTGCGGGGTTCCCGTTAAAATCCATACAAGACCCAAAGGGGCTGGTAATGGGCTGGGGTAGGGGTGGGTGATGGGGTAGCCATGCCATTTTCTCAATAATTTTCATCCATATTGCCAGGACAAGACATGACATTAAAGCCACAAGCAGTTTTAAATGGCTTTTTTTCCTTTAGCAATGTCATTTTGTGCAGGGACAGTTCTAAACAAGGGAAACACGTGCCACATCACCGGCATACAGACACCCCCAGGTACGATATTTAAAGGAATATTTCACTTTTTTTTTTTCCACTTTTATGCATCATTAAAATGACTGCTCCCGAAAAAACGACCGTTTTAAAAGATTATTTTTACATTGATACATGTCCCCTCGGGCAGGACCCGGGTCCCCAAACCCTTTTTAGGACAATAACATGCATATTAGGCGTTATAATTATCACTTTAGATTTTGAACGTTCGCGTCCATTGTATTTAATAGGGTTCTAAAGTTCGTGCGAACGTTCGGTCCGTTCGAAGGTTCTGGTGCGAACCGAATGGGGGGGTGTTCGGCTCATCCCTAGTCAGGGACTTTTCTTTTTTCCTGTGCCTTTTGGTGTATGAAATGCATTCGGGTTGGTCTGAGCATGCTCAGGGACTTTGCTTTTTTTGGTGCTTTTTGTGTGTGAACAGCACTAGGATGTTCTTGGGCATGCTCAGAGAGCGTGTTTTTTGGGTTAGTAATTTAAGGACATCCTTAACAGGTGTACCCACTTTGAAGTTCAGTCTCTACATTGGGTGAACTTGCATTTTGTGTGTTTCATGGACTGTGCATGTGTTTTCAATTGCCTCCTTAGCACACAAACCTATGTTATATAAAGCTTGCAGATAGCATTCTCTACCTTGCCCTGAAAAGAGGCAGGATTGTGTGTGTGGTCGGCAAAAAGTACATTTTGGTGTGCTTATTGAGTTTGTAACACATGTATTTTCGCTTTGTATTTTGTTTGTTATGTCTTTGCAAAACAGATTTTTTTTTACTTTTGTTTATTGTATTTTTTTGGGTGGGGGATATTTTCCCCTAAAATATTTTTGATGTTGTTAATGTGTGTCGTTTGTTCACTTTGATTTAATTGTCTGTGCTGCATTATTTTGGAAATGTTTCTCAAGATGTTGTGACTAATGTTTCAAATTAACATACATATTTTTTTGCTTTCCTTGCTTTTTTCAAAGTCCTGTTTTGTTGACCAATAAAATTTGATGCAAATTTTGATGTTTATTTTTTGTTTTCCATGCAACAAATTTCACAGCTGCAGCTTAAGTAGGCTGATTGGCATGTCAAAACAAAACAGGTGTGATTTGTCTAAAAGTTCCTTTCCTGGTGCCTTCATTGTAGCATATGCATGGATTGTGTGTATGCTGCCATGGATAGTCACCAGGAAAGGAAAAATACAGAGCGGTAAGTATTCAATTTTCCTTTTTACTGCAGTGGTTCTCAGCCTCAGTTCTCAAGTACCCCCAACAGGACATGTTTTGTGAATTTATCTTATCGAGAATTGCTGTCCAAATTACAAAACCATTGACTGTGATTTAACCACTTCCTACCGGGTCATAGACATATGACGCCGGCAGGAACCCTCCCTCCCTCCGGGCGGACGTCATATGACGTCCTTTTTTCCCGGCCGTCTATGGGGCGCGCGCGCGCACCCGCGGCAACGCTCGTGACCCGGTGAGTGTGCCCGGCGGTCGCGATGTCCGCTGGGCACCCGCGATTGCCCACGATCACGGCAGAAGTGTGGATCTGTGTGTGTAAACACACAGATCCACCTCCTGTCAGAGGTGAGGAGACCGATGTGTGTTCCCAGTACAGAGGAACACAGATCGGTCTCCTCCCCTTGTGAGTCCCCTCCCCCTACAGTTACAATCACTCAATAGGGAACATATTAACCCCTTAATCGCCCCCTAGTGTTAACCCTTTCCCTGCCAGTCACATTTACACAGTAATTAGTGCAGTTTTATAGCACTAATCGCTGTATAAATGTGAATGGTCCCAAAAACGCGCCAATAGTGTCCGATGTGTCTGCCGCAATGTCACGGTCACAATAAAAATCGCAGATCGCCGCTATTACTAGTAAAAAAAATAAAAAAAATAAAAATGCCATAAATCTATCCCCTATTATGTAGACGCTATAACTTTTGCGCAAACCAATCAATATACGCTTATTGCAAAAAAAAATTACCAAAAATATGTAGAATACGTATCGGTCTAAACTTAGAAAAAAAATTGTTTTAAAAAAAAAAAATTGTGATATTTATTAAATCAAAAAGTAAAAAATATTGCATTTTTTTCAAATATGTCGCTCTTCTTTTGTTTATAGCACAAAAAATAAAAACCGCAGAGGTGATCAAATACCACCAAAAGAAAGCTCTATTTGTGGGGGAAAAAGGACGTCAATTTTGGTTAGGTTCAACGTCGCACGACCGCGCAATTGTCAGTTAAAGCGACGCAGTGCTGCATCGCAAAAAGTGCTCTGGTCAGGAAGGGGGTAAATTCTTCCAGGGCTGAAGTGGTTAAAGCACATGTGCAAGATGAAGGAAAACCTGCAAACATGGCCTGTTGGGGGTACTTGAGAAGCACTGATTTAGAGCACTGCGCTAAAATCTAGCTCATGGCAATACTATTCTAATTGTGGGCATTTGAGGGAAACCAAGTGAGTGTTAGAACCCCTGCTTGTTTTTTTTTTTATGTTGGGCTTTGTGTCCCTTTTAGTAAAATTGGCTTCACTTCCTGTAACACAGCTAAACAGGAAGTGAAGGTAAAACCCTACCAATGTCTTTTCTTGGGGACACACAGATCAATCTAACTAGTGTCCCCATTAAGCAAATTGCACTCAAGCACTTTGTTGTGTACACCCCAGATTATTAGGTAGTTTGGGGTTTAGTAAAGGAAAATCCACTCTGCAGTACAAGTGTACTGTAGTTGCTGAAAATCTGAGGGGAAGCACTGGTGATTTTAACATCCAATCATGTAGAAGCAAATATGGTGTTTTTTTCATTTCCTTTCATGTCCCCCTCGGATATCCAGCAAGTGCACTTGTAGTGCAAAGTGGATTTGCCTTTAGTAAATAAACCCCAAAGTCCAAGATACCTAATAATTTGGGGTGTACCCAGCAAAATGCTGGAGTGCAATTTACATAATGGAGAAACTATTTAGATTGACCTGTGTGTCCCCAAGGAAAGACATTGGTAGGGATTTACCCTCACTTCCTGTTTGGCTATGTGACAGAAAGTGAATAAATTTGAAGGAGAAAGTGGCAAAATTTGTGAGTTGTCTTAACCCTATCAGGGGTGGAGACATCCCCAAAAACTGAGCAGACTTCTAATCCCACTGCACTCTATCCCCAAGCAAAAAGAAGAAAGGATTTAATTTAGTTTAACTTTGCACAGACACATTCCTAAGTACAACTGTGGTACATGTCAATGGCCCTTTCACTAGAAACATTTGTTAGTCCAGTCCTGGAAATCTGCATCTGCTTTACTATTAATTTCCATAAAAATGTGAGTTCCTGCAGCTAGATGCGCCAAATGTATGTAGATGTGTGACCGCTGTGTATATGAGATGCGCAACTGCTGTGTGCGCACAGGTATGCGCATATGGGGTTCTTGGAAAGCGGTGGCCAGCACACAGGAATGACATCACACCCCTACAGGAAGTTGCTTGTACTGCTGCTTAGTTCTCTGAGGAAGAGATGATACTTATTTGCAAATTAAGAATTATAATTATTTTTTTTAACATGGGGTGGTGTTTGTGTGGGTCCCTAACACACATTCATACATATTAGGGCCAATTTAGACAGGATCCGATTTACAGCATGTTTTTAGCTTGTGGGAGGAAACCGGAGTACCTGGAGGAAACCCACGCAGGCACGGGAGAACATGCAAACTCCAGACAGATGGAGTCACGGGCAGGATTCGAACCAGCGACCCTTTTTGCTGCTAGGTGAAAGTGCTAACCACTACACCACTATGCTGCACAAATATGTATCTAGAGATGTAGGTTCTTGTGTCCACTTGTGAAAATACAAGTGGGTCATGGCACATCTACATTCCAAATTTGGTACTTAAGATGATCATGCACTATGCAATCTGATTGGCCAATCTTTGTACAACTCAAGCTTTCGGCAGAAGAGGTAATAGGAATACGCACTTGAACAATTAATTCACATTTTTGGAAATCAAACAGGCTCTTGCCTAATCTAATTTTTATATATTTTTTAAGATTGCAGTGTATGGTCACCCTTAAAGATCAAGATCTGAAAATAATAATTTATTAGGTTCAGAAACAATTTTCTGTTCTTTGTAATGTATTGAAAGATTTGTGTGAAAAAAAAAACATTTCAAAGATATATTAGAAGTAATAGGAATGAGATTAGCATCACAAGGGTTAATTAAGTGAGAACACCTACTAATTGCCTAACAAGACACATCCAATGAGATGGGCGTGCGCTATTATCAATGAGAAAACAGCAGTTACCCTGGCACCAGTTGCCGTTTACATATTTATTATTGCGTTGCGCGCCTGCGCGCCGGTTCGCGCGCCCAATCAATGATTTATCCGGCGCACCAATTAAGGCATGAACCGGCGCAGCGCATTGTTCTTAGTAAATCAGCCCCATGGTGTCACCCCCCCCCCCCAATATTTTTTTCCCATATAACACTGCGTAGAATGGCAATAGTAGTGCCGTTAACAACTATTACACACGTCACTGTGCGCACCCCAAACTGGCCCTTGTAAATGATGCGGTCGGTGTTGGTGCGCCAATCCATGTGCTGTCACAGATAGGGGACACAATCATGGTCAGATATCACTTCCTACTTGATAGCGTCACCTAGTGCCAGGACAAGATCAATCAGCATGCCCAGAGCAAAGATGGCAAACCGTGCCCCCCCCCCCCCCCAGGTGGAGGGGGTAGGGCTAATTGCAGTGCACAGAGCAAAATGCTTTATTCACACCTTTTCAGATGTGATGGAGTGTGCATAATTTTGCACAGCACAGTGAAGAATGCACAAAACAACCATTAAAAAAAATCACACTGCATTACAACGCATGGTACTTTTTTATCATGCATTTTGCCACAGGTGAATGAGTGCAAAAAGCAAGGCACGTTATGTGCCATTAAGAATTAACACCACCAATGCACATCTGTAAAAGGGCTGGGTGTGTTTGTGTATTGCAGGAATGCATGCAATTGTGCACTCATTCCGGCAATGCACAAATGTTTACTTAGGGAAGTGGGAAAAAATTCAAATTTAAAGAGGTCTGGTTGCTAAAAAGTTCCAAATCTCTCTCTAATAAAACATTAAAGTAGGCAAATCACATCCACATTTCAAGTTAAAGAAAATAAAAACACTTAACATAAGGTGTCCTTATCAGAGTCCCCTTTTATATTAGGTGCCCTCATCAGAGTCCCCCTTTACATCGGGAGTCCAAATCAGAGTCCCCCTTACATCAGGTGCCCTCATTAGAGTCCCTATTTAAATGAGGGGACCAATCAGAGTCCCCCTATATATCCGGTGTCCCAATCAGTGTCCCCTTTTACATCAGGTGTCCCAATCAGAGTCCCATCTTAACCACTTGCCGACCGCTCACGGTATACATACGTCGGCAGAATGGCTCGTACAGGCACAATCACGTACCTGTACGTGGCCCTTTAACTGCCGACGTCGGGGTGACCCCCCTGCCTTCCCCGTGAGTGGGATCGTGGGTCCCGCGGACTCGTTCGCCGCGGGGATCCCCGCGATCGTCTCACGGAGGCTCGGAGCGGGGAGATGTGTGTGTAAACACAACATCTCCCCGCTACTCTACTGACAATGTCAGCGATCTCCGCTCTGTGTAATCAGAGCGGAGATCGGTGACGTGTCAGTCGTAGCCACGCCCCCACACAGTAGTAAACACTCCCCTAGGCACACTTAACCCCTTCAGCGCCCCTAGTGGTTAACCCCTTCACTGCCAGTGTCATTTTCACAGTAACCAGTGCATTTTTATTGCACTGATCGCTGTAAAAATGACAATGGTCCCAAAAATGTGTCAAAAGTGTCCGATGTGTCCACCATAATGTCGCAGTCACGAAAAAAATCGCTGATCGCCGCCATTACTAGTAAAAAAAAAAATAATTATAAAAATGCCTTGAAACTATACCCTATTTTGTAAACGCTATAATTTTTGCGCAAAGCAATCAATAAACGGCGATTGCAATTTTTTTACCAAAAATATGTAGAAGAATACGTATAGGCCTAAACTGAGGAAAAATGTTTTTTTATATATTTTTTGGGGATATTTATTATAGAAAAAAGTAAAAAATATGTAATTTTTTTTCAAAATTTTCGCTCTATTATTGTTTATAGCGCAAAAAATTAAAACCGCAGAGGTGATCAAATACCACCAAAAGAAAGCTCTATTTGTGGGGAAAAAAGGACGCCAATTTTGTTTGGGAGCCACGTCGCACGACTGCGCAATTGTCAGTTAAAGCGACGCAGTGCCGAATCGCAAAAAGGGGCCTGGTCATAATGGCCCGTATTGGTCCGGGCTTAAGTGGTTAAATAAGGTGTTACTATCAGCGCTCCCCTTTACATCAGGTGTGCCCCATTACATCAGGTGTCCTTATCAGAGTCCCCCTTTAGATCAGGTGGCCTCATCAAAGTCCCCCTTTAGATCAGGTGTCCCAATCAGAGTAGTACCCCTTTACATCAGGTGTCCTATCAGAGTCCTCCTTTACATCAAACGTTCCTATCAGAGTCCCCCTTTACATCAGGTGTCCCAGTCATTGTCGTCCTTTACATCAGGTATCTCCATCAGAGTCCTCCTTTACATCAGGTGTCCCCATCAGAGGCCCCTTTTACATCAGGTGTCCCAATAAAAGTCCCTCTTTACATCAGGTGTCCCATCAGAGTCCCCCTTTACATCAAGTGTCCCAGTCAGAGTCCCCCTATACATAAAGTGTCCCAATGAGAGTGCCTGCTTACATCAGTGTTCCCCTATCAGTGTTCCTCCATATATCAGCCCCATCAGAGTCCCGCTTACATCAGTTGGCACCCCCTCTTACCCCTTGTACTCACAGATTTTGGAATGAAGACAGCTTCTCCATCCACTCTCCAGTCATGTCATAAGTTACATGACAAGGGGAGAGAGAGGAACAAAACTCTGCCTTAACTTCTTAGTGCCCCACTGAGACTGAGATGGGTTCTCAGTCTCAGTGGCGGCTGTCTATCGCCTCCTGCAGGCTAGAGGGAGGAGAAAGCCTAATCCTCCCTCCAGCAAGTGTCGGCAGCTGCTCCTTGTGACAGGAGTGAAACCCGTGGAAGCATGAAACGTCAACACAGTGCCTGGGGGGTGGCTGCTTGGCCCCGCCCTTGTACCAACCCGGGTGTCAACCCCCTGACGGTTGTCACCTGGGTGTGGTGCGCACCCCCATAGCGACACCACTGAACACTGAAACCAGGGTTCTTCCACAAGTTGCTAGGGGTTCTTTGAGCTGTGGATGACTGACTTCTCATTTTATAGTGCTTGCATAGTTCCTGGGCCAATGCCATTTGGCAAAGCAAGTAGCATGACATAAGTAATCATTTTAGCTGTCTGTAAGGGGTGCATTCTGACCACCACTATAAAGAGTTACAGGGGGCATTCTTCTACAAAGGTAAGAGAAATGTTTCCATTGACCCTTGATGTGTTGGTTTTAGCAAGACCTGAAAATGATTTCAAGGGTTCCTCTGAGGTAAAAAGCTTGAGAAAGGCTGCTTTAGTAAGCTCTAGTAGTTTTTGTTACTAGGACTGAAAAATATGTTTCTAGAAGACTAGATGTATACCCTCTTCTCTCATAGGTCCATGATTAGAACCAGAACAGTATTTGCAAGGGGAGAATTTTTTTTTATCTGTTGCCCATGCCCTCTGTTTTGAACCCATGCTGAGGTTTTTACTTTAAAGCGGAACTAAAGGCATCATACAAAAAAGAGCAGGGAAGCTATTTATTGCCTAAGAAACAACATGCTTGCATTCTTCTATAGCGTGTACAATGGGACAACTGAATCCTGTGGTGACCAATGAAGATGTCCTTAGATCAGCACCCAGAAGGACCTGGGAAGAGGTTATGGGTTCACATCTAGCTGTAACCTTTGGGAGGCCTTGTGAGTTATTACATCGTCATATTTGTACCTTTAAGTGCTTTACCTGCAGATTTAGGCAAGACATCATGCTTTTTTGTAGCTGTCAAGTGTCAAGATTTCATTTAGGTACACTTGTTAGGCTGGCCATACATTAATAATTTTTTCTTTGTTCAACCAGCGGATTAAAAAAAAAAAAAAAAAAAGTACCAATTCCCCCATCAGCACACTTGCTGAAGGGTGAATCACTATCACAGATCTATTGTGTTCTGCTGGCGGGGAGCCTTCACCATCGGCAGAATACAATGATCAGTGTCACCAGCTACAGCCGGAGGCACTGATCATTCAGGCAGGGCCGGATTAACGTAGGGGCAAGTGGAGCTGCAGCTCCAGGCCCCTACCTTAATATCGGCCCAATACACTGACATTAGTCTAGTCTGCACACAATCACTATCAACTAAGGCTGGGTTCACACATGCTGTGGCTGTGGCTCACAGCAGGAAGTCCGGTGCATCCCTGTTCACCTATTTAGGTGTGAATCAGGTCTAAATTTCTGCCTGAATTCGCACCTGATTCAGAGCCAAAGATGCACAGGATTCTTTCTAAATCCGGACCGCGGCCGCCCTGGATGTGTGTGAACCGGCTCTATTGACAGCCGGTCACACTCTCCTGTCATGCGAATTGGATGCGGGGGAAACCTGCATTCAATTCGCATAAGGGTAAACCCAGCCTTAGGGGCAGGGGCCTGGGTTGGTAGTTGAAAATATTATTTCCTATCCTTTGTTGTTTCAGGCTGTCAAGTCAGTGTGAACTGGCTGAAGTGGGTTAACTCAGTGCAGCCCCATAAGTGCCAATCAGTGCCCATCAGTGCTGCCTATCAGTGCCCATTAGTGCTGCCTAACAGTGTCCATCAATGCTACCTATCAGTGCTGCTTATCGGTGCTTCCTCATCAGTGCTGCCTATCAGTGCCGCTTATCAGTGCCTATCATCACTCAATATGTTTCTGCTTTGGCACTTTAATGGTAATTAAAATATTTAATTTGTTTTAGCAAAACATTGTTTCAGTTTTCATTTTATTTATTTTCATAAAAAGTCCCACAAAAATCCTCAGCACCAGGCCCATGATGCTCTTAATCCGGCCCTGCATCCAGGAAAAACTCATCAGGCTGGTTGTACCCAAGTCCATCGATACATCGACTTGGTTACAGCCATCTAGACCATAAATCAATCAATATTTTGCTGGTTCAGCAGGGATTTTGATCCATGTGTAGCGGGTAGGTACTTTTCAGTATGTTGATTCGGGTGGAGACATCAGTGATGTCCAGTTCCCTGCAGCCCAGCAGGTGGCGCTGTCACTTTGGGCCGGGGTTGAACCATCGCTGGAGTGCCGCGTACCCTTTTTGGTCTCTCGCAGCGTTTGTACGGCGGGGCGGGGAACCCGCTGTGCTAGCTGGGAGAGGCTATAAAGGGGCGGACATCTTCGCCACGAGGTCCGAGTTCCAGGCACCTTTAGCCTGAGGGCTGCTGTCCAGCGGTCGGTGTCCAGGCGGCCTAGGCCTGGACACGTGGAGTTCGAGAGTCACCCCAGACACCCTCAGTCTGGGGTGAGGTGCATCGTTCAGGCCTGGGGCCCAGCTTCTTCCACTGGGATCCGCCCGGGAGGAACCATCCTAAGGCACCCAACAGATCGGGTGTCTGAATCCAGGCGTAAGGGACCGCGCAGGTGACCTTCCCGTAGATCTGGTGCAGCAGATTGCCAGTGCCGGGACAGGGCCTCCGGAGACCGTCGGGATGGATGTCCTCGCCAAACAGGGGCCATATTCACACGGAAGGTGGTCCATGTTCTTACTCTAAGGTCGTGACAGAGACCGTTACTTAGGCCCGTGACAGGGGCTCCAAACAGTTCACCCGGTAGGTGGCAGCTACCAACTTCACGGTCGGTGGCAGAGACCATGCGCCAGGCCTTTCCGCACTAGAAGGGGATAGGAGAGTTCATTGTGCCTGGGCCTACTCGTATCCACACCCCTGTCTGTCTGTTATGGAAGTTCAACTGATTATGTTCATTCTGGCATTGAAGAAATAAAGGAGTGTTGAACTTTTAATGGTGTGGGGCTCTATTACTGGCAGATACACCTCCACGGAAGAAGCGGAGGCTCCATATGCAGGATGCAGACCCGAAGGTAATTTAGGAAAGACTTTGCTCAAACCTCATATACACGGAGGGTGAGAGTTTGGCATAGTGTCCTGCACTCTCTCCTCCAGAGAACCCCTAGACAACAGCCACAAACAACCGATACAAGAGAGAGAGAGTGAGGCCGCTACACATGCATGACCGGCTTTACGAAAAGTCTATAGTACAGAAAAGAGGGCAGCTGCAAAATGCACCGTTGAGTGTCTCTAATCTTTAGACAGATAACGTTTTTAGTCAATATATTTTATTATTATGATACAGTATGTGGCCCAGGAAACTGCAATAACATGATAAAAACGAATAATTCATCACATAAACACTCAAAGTTTGCTTTCAAATTTGTAGATTTACATTTTAGACATCCAGACAATAAACAAAGACTTTGCATTATGCTAAGTAAAATCAATCAGGCCCTAAAGGTATTTGTACAATTAAAAAAAGCAATGGAATGTGAAACATGAAGAAACTGGGATAGAAAAACAATTATTGTCATCAAGTGCTAAGCTGTCCTTTCACAAAAATACTGACTGTGGTCATTGCCAAATGTGCAAGTCTGACATCTATGGCAATTAATTACCACAATGCATAGCTTTTGGCACCAGGGTAATGTTAAATATTGGGGGTGGGGGGTTGGCTGGAATAATTTTCAGCTAAATTATAATTGTTTTTAACATTACATACAGAGATAAGCTAAAGATACTGTTCACCGCTCAGCCACTAATCACTGTGAATATACTTGTCAGATAAAGTATTCCCAGGGATCTATCTTCTCTCTGGAAAGCATAAAGACTGGACTCACACTGCAGCACTGTACACCTTCCAATGAGCATGTTTTGCAGCACTCCACAGCTTGTAGGCAGGTGCAGTCTATTTTCTCCACTGCAGGTGGCATTTATCCTCAGCGGCAATGCAGGTGGAGGAGGAAGTTAAGAGGAACCAAGTTCCTCTATGATTTTCTCGGTCACAGAGAGGCAGCATCCAATTAGATGCTGGCCCCCATGTGAATTTGGCAGCCATATTGTTTCAGGCAGAGTCTATTTAAGACCCTGGCTCCTAGATTTGGTGCGCATTTCGCAAGTGGCTAAAGTAGGGACAGGTCACCCGTCTGTCAGGGACAGTGCTTAGCATCAGGGGGCGGTTCCAGACAAGTAGGGAAATTGCAGTGACATGTTATCCTTCCTGGAAGCCTACCCACTTGGATAGAGACTGGTCAGGCCACATTCTGCCCCTCAAGACAGGTGCTGTTGGAGAGTGTGATAAATTGAATGCATTATGGGTGGAACTGTACATGGGTGTGTGTACTACAAAGGTTATCATTGGAGTTTGTTATAGACCTCCCAGTGTTAATGAGGAGGTGGAGACTCAGCTCCTTGCACAGATGGAAAGGGCTGCAAGAGCTGGGACAGTGATAATAATGGGGGAATTTAACTAGCCGGAAGTTGACTGGAGTAATGGCACTGCTGGGACAGTTAAAGGGCAAAAAACTATAAACCTATTGCAGGACAATTTTATGGTTCAGTTTATTGCTGGATGCTCTGCTGGACCAGGTAATCCTAAACCATGCAGAGCTTATTACCAATATTCATATAAAAGTACATCTGGGTAGCAGTGACCATAACATGATTTCATTTAATGTTAGCTGTAAGCAACAAACACATACGGGAAAGATAAAAACACTTAACTTTAAAGAGGAAGTAAATGCTGATGAGTTTTACTTCCTTCCTTTGCCCCAACAAACGAAAAGCATAATGTGCTAGTATGCATCGCCTACTAGCACATTATGTGACACCTGCACCCTCCCCGCTGTAGGCCACATCCATGTTCGCCCCTCTTCCTTCTGGGGCCACGGACTCCGGCTCTGTGACTGGCCGGAGCCGGGTGATGTCACTCCCGCACTGGAGCTGCCAGTCACAGCACGGACTCGTGAAGAAACGGCATGGGGGCCAGCTAAAGTAGGAATTTATGACCAGCTGTATCTTGTGGTGAATCAGTCACATAATCTGTTTAGCTCCTAAATAGCATTGTCTTGACCTGTAAGTAACATCTGAATTTCTTGTACGTAATAATAATATTGTAACTGGGACAATGAGTGCTGGCAAGGTTGAAGGTTTTGTCCAGTGCACAGTGTGCTGCATGTACACAGTAAAGGTGCAACAGCTCCAGGATGACTATGCTGCAATGGTTGTGAGCGGGTTGCTCTTCTGGAAGCTCGCCTTAGCGATCTGGAGGAGCAAATTGCAACACTAGGCAGTGATGTGGAGGGGTAGGTCAGTATTATCAGGTAGGAAGATGGGTTACTGTAGTGGGAGGGCGTGGAAGAAGCTCACAGAAAAGGAAGGTCAGCCCTGAGTTTGAGCATCCAAACAAATTTGCCAAGTTGGGTGAAGATGTGTGGGTATCAAACTCAGAGGTGGCAGCCCTGGATTTCACTGCTACCCTTAAAATCCGGGAGAGAAGCCAATTTAGTAAGGGTGGTGAGGGTAGTGCAGGAAGGCATAGGCAGTTGGTGGTAATAGGGGATTCTATAGTGAAAAGGACTGATAGAATGGTTTGTCTTCAGGTCACCTCAACTGAATAGTTTGCTGTCTCCTTGGTGCCAGGGTTCGGTATGTGGTGAACCAGATTGATAAATGACTGGGAGGGGTTGGGCATGACCCAGCTGTCTTGGTCCATGTTGGAATCAATCACAGAATGCATGGAAAGTGGAGGCTGCTTAAGAATCAATTTAACCACTTAACGACCGCCCACTGTATATATACGTCGGCAAAATGGCACGGACAGGCACAATCACGTACCTGTACGTGACTGCCTTCGTATGGGTGGGGGGTCCGATCGGACCCCCTCCGGGAGCGATCCATGATGAGGGGGTGGCCATTGGTTTCTGGCCACCGCCTCGCGATCGCTCCCGGCGAATGGGATGCTTCCACTGCCTGTGTAATGTAAACACAGGCAGGAGGAAGTGATGTCATCTCTCCCTGCGGCGCTCACACATACCGGAGCGCCGTGGAGAGAAGATGTCAGGTTAGTGCACAAACACTACACTGACACTAGGACACATAGGCACACGATCGCCTCCCCAGTCACCCCCAGATCACCCCCCAGATCACTTCCCAGCCACAGTGTCACTGATTGCAGTGATCATTTATTTACTGATCACTGCAAACAGTGACATTTGTAACTGTAAAAGTGTCAGGGCAGTTAGTGTAGGTCCCTTTCGGTCCAAGGTAGCCCCCTAACCCCCCCCTAATAAAGGTTTAACCCCTTGATCGCCCCCCAGGTAACCCTTTGACCCCCTAGCACCACTGTCACTAAGCAATCGTTTTTCTGATCGCTGTATTAGTGTCGGTGATGCCGCTAGGCAGTCAGTTATTTTTTTAGGTTCGCCGCCAGGTTTTTATAGCGTCGGGTACCCCCATATATTACCTAGTAAAGGTTTAACCCCTTGATCGCCCCCCAGGTAACCCTTTCACCCCCTTTTGCCAGTGTCACTAAGCAATCGTTTTTCTGATCGCTGTATTGGTTATGCTGGTGCCGCTAGGTAGTCAGTTATTTTTTTAGGTTCGCCGCCAGGTTTTTATAGCGTCAGGTACCCCCATATATTACCTAATAAAGGTTTATATTGCCTAATAAAGGTTTTAACCCCCTGATTGCCCCTAGAGTTAACCCTTTCACCAGTGATCACTGTATAAGTGTCACTGGTGACACTGGTTAGCTAGTTAGTTATTTTATTATTTAGGTTCCCCGTCAGGTTTTTATATAGCGTCAGGTACCCCCATATATTACCTAATAAAGGTTTTAACCCCCTGATTGCCCCTAGTTAACCCTTTCACCAGTGATCACCGTATAAAGCCCCGTACACACGATCGGATAACCTATGGATTTTCGTCCAATGGATTTGTCCATCGGATATCCAATGAAACTGTTTTCCATCAGTCTTGCCCACACACCATCAGTCAAAAAACCGACCGTTCCAAACGCTGGTGACGTAAAACACTCCGATGAGCCGAGAAAAATGAAGTTCAATGCTTCTGAGCATGCGTCGACTTGATTCTGAGCATGCGTGGGTTTTTTATCCAATGGACTTGCCCATAGACGATCGGAGTTTTCGATCGGTTTTTTATCCATCGGAAAATTTTAAAACAAGTTCTATTTTTTAAAACCGATGGAAAAAAGACCGATGGGTACCATACACGATCGGTTGGTCTGATGAAAACCATCCATCGGACGGTTTTCATCAGTCAAACCGATCGTGTGTACGGGGCTTAAGTGTTACGGGTGACGCTGGTTAGTTAGTTTGCTTTTTATAGTGTCAGGGCACCCGCTGTATATAACCCAATTAAGGTTTAACCCCCTGATCGCCCAGGGGGTGATATTAATTTGGTTTTAGCATCAGAGAGGGTCTGCGTCGCCCCAGGCAGCGTCAGGTTAGTGCCAGTAGCGCTAATGCCGCGTACACACGATCATTTTTTCCGTCGGGAAAAATGACATTTTTTCCTTTGGACGAGAAAAACGATCGTCTGTGGGCTTTTTGCCGTTTTTCCCGACGGGAAAAACGGCAATAATCCGGACGAGAAAAATTAGAACATGCTCTAATTTTTCTCGTCGTGATTCCTGTCATTTTCTTCCATAGGGAAACACTGCCGCGGAGCCTACACATGGTCGTTTTTCTCGCCAAGAGAAAAAATGACGGGAAAAACAGCCGTGTGTGGGGGAACAAGCCGTTCCCTCGTTTTTCCTGTCGTGATTCACGTGTGTACGCGGCATTACACCCACGCGTGAAGCATACACCTCCCTTAGTGGTAAAGTATCTGAACAGATCAATATCTGATCTGATCAGATCTATACTAGCGTCCCCAGCAGTTTAGGGTTCCCAAAAACGCAGTGTTAGCGGGATCATCCCAGATACCTGCTAGCACCTGCGTTTTGCCCCTCCGTCCAGCCCAGGCCACCCAAGTTCAGTATCGATCGACAGAGGCGGCTCTCTAATTAGGCAAATTAGGCGGTCGCCTTAGGCCTCGCCCCACAGGTGCCTCGGGCCGCCTAATTTGCGTTACTAAACAGCCGTCTCTGATACAGATGCATCTCTGGAGCTGAAGCGGGTGAGAAGTGCAGCGTGTGTTACTTGTGCTCAGGGGTGGACTTACAATTCCTGTCCCCGAATGTGTGTTACAAAAACACTGCCCGTGCCGACCATGCGGTTGCTCCTGCCTTTCCATTGCCTTCTCGGCCAATGAGAGTGGCACTGTAACCTGCCCCCTTTTTCAGCCCGGCACATTTGACTGTTAGAGGAGGAGGTGTCTGAAACGGAGTGCGGCAGGGAGAGGACACAGAACCTGCACTGCTGGGACGGACCTAATGCCGAATGTAAGCTAGCTGGATGCATGTAGTCAGTAGCAGGGCTTCTTAGGAATGTGAGGCATTTCGCTGTTGTCTCCCAGTCCCTCCTTCTGCATGAATGCTCAGAGCTCATCTCTTGCCTGACACCCGCCCATGCTCAGGTCAGGAAGGGAGAGTGGCTGCAGACAGGAGTGTCTATGAGGAGAGAAAGAAGAGATGTGTCTAATGCTCTGAATGTGAGGGAGATGTTATCCCCTGACACAGGAACGTCATGCCTGGCTTCCATTTCTTGTCATTCTGTGCTGTCCTGTATTCTCTTAGCTGTGCCTGCCAATGGACATTGCATTTCTTTGACTGTGTGCGTGCTGTGAGGAATGCATAGTGAGGGGCAATATGAGGCTCTAAATTTCCTGCAACAGCATGTTTTCTGGGTGCTGGGTCTGTGTAGGGGGTTCGGGAAAAAGACTGGCAGTGGACCTTGCTTAGTTTTGGTTGTCAGTGTGGGTATGTGGATTACAGTGGCTACTAATACTACCTGGGCTGAGTGGAGGGGGAGGGGGAGCTCTGCTTGTAGGGTCCATCAGCAAAGCACAGCATTCCACTGACCATACTAAACTGTGACTTGTGGATGTGTAAAAATGTATCATTCATCTTTGCTGTGTTGTTCAGTGCTAGCATTGATATACTGGCGGAGACTGAGGTCACTAGTGCACCCGGTTCAGTGTGATTACATATGGTTTTATTGCAGTGCATCACCATAAAAAGTGACTTATTGTTACCTAGACTTGCCTTATGGTTCTTCTTACGAAGCTAGCAGCAATATTGTGCAAGTACTTTTACTGCAACCATTGTTACCCCTCTCCTTAAGCCCTGGTTCACATTGATGATACTTTGAAATCGCGCTACTTCACTTGAAGTAGCGATTTCAAATTAGCAAGGTCAGGGCAATTTCAGGTGCTACTTGATAGACATCTGTGTGTCTTCATACACAGATGTCTATTGAAGTCGCACCTGAAATCGTCAAAAGTAGTGCAGGAACTAGTTTTGCAAATCGGTGCGGCACCGGAAAATCTGTGTCGCTCCAATTGGAACAGTGCCATTGCCACCATCAGACTGCGACTTGTCATGCGAATTGATATTAAATCGCATGACAAATCGCTCCAATGTGAACCTAGGCTCAGTGTCTGCTCTTTGTACATCTGCCATTCACAGAAAAAGGACAAACATTTTATTCATGTACTATACACATATGATCAACTGCTGTGTCAAGAACTCCTAGCACAGAACATAGTGTGTATATATATGTAGCGGACCAACCCCAGACTTTACCTGCTTTTCTTCTGCTTGGCTCTTTCGCAGGAAAGAATGAGGCACACCGCACCACAAGCCTGTACCCTCCTGAATGGGGAGGTTGAGCGGTGTTAGTTTCTCGGGCCTGCTTGCAGCCAGTGTTTAAAAGCCTCCAGTGCTGACCTCGTTTCTGTGGTAGTCAGAAACAAGCCTTTAGTTCTCCCCAGTAAGCAACTGTCCACACCAACTGAAAGGTCCAACTCTTATTTATTCTTTTTAGCACAATAAACAGTCTCTTTGAGAGCAGAAAGGTTGGGACAAGACACAGGTCAGATAAGGTGGGAGGAGGTCCAGGCACAAACTTGAATTTGGGTTTTCTCCTGTTCTGATTAGCACGAACAGGCTTGGCGCACGGTCTCTGCCACAGACCATGAAGTTGGTCACTGCCACTGACCGGGTGAAAAAGATGAAAGCCACTGCCACTGACCTTGTGTGCATAGTGTCACTGCCACTGTGACATAAAGAACACGCACTTCCTTCCTTTAGTAACTTGGCCCCTTTTTAGGACAAGAACATCCCTCTGGAGAGTTACCAGAGGCCCCCTCTGTCACCACGACTCTGCGCTGGGTCTTCAGAAAGGGTCACCTCCCTGGCCTCCTCGTCCTGGATACGGGTCCCCTCGCAAGGCAGATCCCTGGGAGTCTCGGTCCCCGGCGGATCCCAGCCGAAGGCCGCTGGGCTCCGGGCCTTTCTCCAAAGTACCTCACCCCAGACTGAAGGTGTCTGGGATGGAACAGCAGCTCCGTCTCCGGGCCTAGGGCACCCGGAGACAACCCGACCAGGCCTCCGGGCCTAGGGCACCCGGAGGTGACACACATGCACCCAGGCCTAAGGTGCCTGAGCGCGGAACCGACCCCTCTGGAAGATGGCCACCCCCTTTTATATCCTCTCCCGACAGGCACAGCAGGTTCCCCACCCCGCCGTACTACTGCCAAGAGGGGACAAAAAGAGACACAACCCTGCACTGCGGTTCAACCCGGGCCCATGGCAACAGCGCCACCTATAGGCCCCAGGGAACTACACACCAGTACCATCTCCCAGGGATAGAAATGGTCCATGAAACCTAACAATTTGTGCATCTGAGCCTAGTTACCACTCAGATGCTTCCCCTAAATGTAACCACCTGCTACATATATATATATATATATATATATATATATATATATATATATATATATATACATACATACACACACACACTATATAGTTCTATATAAATACTTTGTGCTGTAATGTTAGTAGGTCCACCTCTAGTCATATACCATCTATACAGTATAGATCACATCCCCTCCACTTGATAAGTATTCATTCAGTCCTGGCTGGAGCAGATGATACTTTGGAGTGAATAATAGCTGGAAAACTGTCTGGCAGCATGGATCCCCTCGCCATCATCTAAATGGGGGAGCCCAGGCAGCTTTAGGGGCATATACGCATAAAGTCCATTCCACATGTCCCGCTGCACAATTAGTTCAGGCGGGCTGCCCTCCCTGGCGGAGTAATTCTTTGTACAGCCACTCCTTCAGTAAGTGCCAAGGAGGTACGAGGGAGAGGCTGATGTGAGGTAGCTAAGAGGGCGCAAGTCTGAAATCCCAGCAGTGGGCGATGGTGCACAGTGACAATGACACAGCACAACTACTCTGGAAGAACGGTACTGTCCCCAGGCTCCCCACTGCGTGCTTAGGCCTCATGCCCACGGACGTTTTTACAGCCGCGTTTTTGAGCGTTTTTTACAGCTTAAAAACGCCTGTCCATGTTAGTCTATATAGCTTCATGCCCACCTAGGCGTTTTTGAGCTGCAAATAGCATAGGCGTTTTTAAGCTGTAAAAAAACCCAGGACCAATGCGTTCCTCGGCGTCAGGCATAAAAAAATGAGAAGCGTTAAGTAACGCAAAAAAACGCGCAAAAAAACGCACAAAACACATGCAAAAATGCAGCGATTGCGTTTTTGAGCTCCGACGTTTTTTTTTTTTTTCTAAAAAGAAAGGTCAAAAAATGTATACAATAACATGGACAGGCGTTTTTAAGCTGTAAAAAACGCGGCTGTAAAAACGTCTGTGGGCATGAGGCCAAATGATCATCATCAATTTCTTATGGCTGTGCTGTGTGTTACAGACTGTAGCACAGTACAGTCATAACAAAGTCAGCACCCAACAGCCATGGACACTGTGACAGAACCATAGTGCATCTGCTGTGATCATCATAATGAGGATCATAATAAGCTCAGTGAGATGCTAGTTACATGTGTTTGGGGGCAGTAAAAACAAATGGCTCCACTCCTCGGACACTTTCATCCAAGCTTTCCATTTAGGTCCACCTGTCAGTTTTTCATGCAGCCCTAATTGAAAGCTCCATGTACACTAGGTTTACGGGTGGCCGGATGTAAACAGACTAGTGTCCCTTACACCCGCCTACCTTCAAGTCTGATTGAATCCAGAAAGAAAAATGAAAAAGGGCTGCATCCTTTATTTTTTTCCAGAACTACTGTAAATGTGATGGATCAGAGGTAGCCTGATGTAAGTGGACACAAGCCCATTTACATCTGGCCACCCATAGAGCAGGTCCACTGCAGGTCCAAGTCTACTCCTGTCGGCTGTACAGATAATGACATCTGTCCCGTTCAGCTCCAGTTCAAAAGGGAATCCACTCACAGATCCCCCCGCTAAGCAGATCTGTGTAAAAGAGCCCTTATGCTGCAAAGGCAGCAGAGAGGAAAGTACATATGCTGCAACCGTGATGCTTTTTGTGCAGCAAAAAATATCCTCACTGTCACCACCCACCATGTTGCCTGCTGAATGTGATCCCATTTAATTGCCATCGGGGAATTAATTGGTTAAAACAGGTGCCGAGGAAGTGAAATAATTTGACTGATTTACTAAAACTCTCTAGTTTTAGTAAATCAACCCCAATGCATTATTACTGCCTGCCCAATGCTCTTTGAAGAGCGATCTAGATGCAGATTGCTCGTCAGAGAGCAAAATAGTGTGAACTAGCCCTAAAAGACCAGGTTGGGGGTAAGCAATAAATTGGGGGTGGGATGTAAGCGGGACCGGGGGCCCCCCCCATCAGAAAGGCTTACAGGGCCCCATGATTTCTAACAGCAGCTTTGGTGTCGACTGCCGGCCAGTCTGTAAGTTGTACAATCCGCTCAACTGCTCCAGGGAGAGAACTACACAGAGATGATGGGGCTGCAATCAGGATAAAAATTCTAGAAACTATGAATTCATAGTTTAAAGGATTTAAGGCTCTTAATATATGCAATTTATTTCGTAAATTTTTATCGCTTTAACGATTTTCCCTATTATGAGCTTAAGTGGGGCCTCATGTCTAAGTTTTGCCTAAGGCCTCACAAAGCCTAGAGCCGCCTCTGTCGATCGATCGCTGTCACTTACAAAACACAACACACATAACTGCAGTGTTCGCAGAGACAGGCCTGATCCCTGCGACTCCAGTGCTGTAGGAGGTGATTTCACCACCACAGTTAAAAAAAAGAGCATATTTGCCGAAGCATTGGGGCAGCAGGGGCGGAGGAGCGATTTTGCTCCTAATGCCTCGTACATACGGTCGAAATTCCGACGAAGGCTTGCCCGTGGAAAAGTCCGACCGTGTATACGCGGCATAACTTTTGCGGGAGGATGCCCCCATGCTTCGGCATATATAAATGGTGCATGTATGCCCATCATTAGAAGTGGGTGGATGAAGGGCGGTATTCTAATGGTGGGCATACCCACCGATCAATCTCTTTTTTTCGTTCAGCCAACAGGCTGCATGAAAAAAAAGATTACAATACATGTCCAACAAGGACCAGCAACGTACTGGTATGTTGCTGGACTTTGGTTATACCAGATTGATGCCTGCGGGTTTAGGTATCATCTTGGTATCATTCTTTTCAGCCAGCGGCCGGCTTTCATGTAAAAGCAATCCTAGCGGCTAATTAGCCTCTGGACTGCTTTTACAAGCAGTGGGAGGGAATGTCCCCCCCCTGGATATAAAAAGGACCATTGGGAAATTTGGAAAGCATTTTATCACACCGATCTTGGTGTGGTCAGATGCTTTGAGGGCAGAGGAAAGATCTAGGGTCTAATAGACCCCAGTTTTTTTTTTTTAATTAGTACCTGTCACTACCTATTGCTATCATAGGGGATATTTACATTCCCTGAGATAACAATAAAAATGCTAAAAAAAAAAAATATGCAAGGAACAGTTTAAAAATAAAATAAAAAAGCAAAATTAATAGTTAAAAAAAAAAAAAGCACCCCTGTCCCGCCCTGCTCTTGCGCGAAGGCGAACGCAAGCGTCGGTCTGGCGTCATATGTAAACAGCAATTGCATCATACATGTTAGGTATCACTGCGAAGGTCAGATCGAGGGCAGTCATTTTAGCAGTAGACCTCCTCTGTAAATCTAATGTGGTAACCTGTAAAGGCTTTTAAAGACTTTTAAAAATGTATGTAGTTTGTCGCCACTGCGCGTTTGTGCGAAATTTTAAAGCATGTCGTGTTTTGTATCCATGTACTCGGCCTAAGATCATCTTTTTTATTTCATCAAACATTTGGGCAATATAGTGTGTTTTAGTGCAATAAAATAAAAAAAGTGTATTTTTTCCCCAAAAAATGCGTTTGAAAAATCGCTGCGCAAATACCGTGTGGAAAAAAAATGCAACACCCACCATTTTAATCTGTAGGACCTTTGCTTTAAAAAAATATATAATTTTTGGGGGTTCAACGTAATTTTCTTGCAAAAAAAAAAAAATGTTTTCATGTAAATAAAAAGTAAATAAAAAGTGTCAGAAGGGGCTTTTGCCGTGTACACACGACCGTTTTTCTCGTCGGGAAAAATTGAATTTTTTCTCTTTGACGAGAAAAACGACCGTGTGTGGACTTTCCATCATTTTTCCTGACGAGAAAAACGGCAAGAATCACGACGAGAAAAATTAGAACATGCTCTAATTTTTCTCGTTGTGATTCACGGCATTTTTTTCCGCGGCAGTTTTCCCATAGGGAAACACTGCCAGGGAGCCTACACATGGTCCTTTTACATGACCAAGAGAAAAAATGTCATGAAAACCGGCTGTGTGTAGGGGACCAAGCCGTTCCTCTTTTTTCCCGTCGATTTTCTCGACGGTGTTTTCACCGTCGAGAAAATCGATCGTGTGTACACGGCATTTGTCTTCAAGTGGTTAGAAGAGTGGATGATGTGTGACATAAGCTTCCTAATGTTGTGCATAAAATGCCAGGACAGTTCAAAACCCCCCCAAATGACCCCATTTTGGAAAGTAGACACCCCAATCCATTTGCTAAGAGCCATGTCGAGTCCATGGAATATTTTATATGTTGACACAAGTTGCAGAAATTTATTTAATTTTATTTTATTTTATTTTTTTGCACAAAGTTGTCACTAAATGATATATTGCTCAAACATGCCATGGGCATATGTGGAATTACACCCCAAAATACATTCTGTTGCTTCTCCTGAGTATGGGGATACCACATGTGTGAGACTTTTTGGGAGCCTAGCCGCGTACGGGATCCCAAAAACCAAGCACCGCCTTCAGGCTTTCTAAGGGTGTAAATTTTTAATTTCACTCCTCACTACCTATCACAGTTTCAGAGGCCATGGAATGCCCAGATGGCACAACCCCCCCCCCCACCCAAATGACCCCATTTTGGAAAGTAGACACCCCAAGCTATTTGCTGAGAGGTATGGTGAGTATTTTTGTCACAGAGTTTTGAAAATTGAAAAAAAAAAAAATTATTTACTTTCTTCATTTTCAAAAACAAATGAGAGCTGTAAAATACTCACCATGCCTCTCAGCAAATATCTTGAGGTGTCTACTTTCCAAAATGGGGTCATTTGGGGGGGTTTTGGGCTATTTTGGCATTTTATGGCCTTCGAAACTGTGAAAGGTAGTGAGGAGTGAAATCAAAAATTTACACCCTTAGAAATCCTGAAGCTGGTGCTTGGTTTTCGGGGTCCCGTACGCGGCTAGGCTCCTAAAAAGTCCCACACATGTGGTATCCCCATACTCAGGAGAAGCAGCCAAATGTATTTTGGGGTGCAATTCCACATATAACCATGGCATGTGTGAGCAATATATCATTTAGTGACAACTTTTTGTAAAACATTTTTTTGACATTATTCAATCACTTGGGACAAAAAAAATATTCAATGGGCTCAACATGCCTCTCAGCAATTTCCTTGGGGTGTCTACTTTCCAAAATGGGGTAATTTGGGGGGTTTTGTACTGCCCTGCCATTTTAGCACCTCAAGAAATTAGATAGGCAGTCATAAATTAAAAGCTGTGTAAATTCCAGAAAATGTACCCTAGTTTGTAGACGCTATAACTTTTGCTCAAACCAATAAATATACGCTTATTGACATTTTTTTACTAAAGACATGTGGCTGAATAAATTTTGGCCTAAATGTATGACTAAATTTGAGTTTATTTGATTTTTCTTATAACAAAAAGTAGAAAATATCATTTTTTTCAAATTTTTCCGTTTATATCGCAAAAAAAAAGAAAGCTCTATTTGTGGGAAGACATTGCATGTCCGCACAATTTCCAGTTAAAGTAGCACTGTGCCAAATTGTAAAATCACCTGTGGTCTTTATGCTGCGTATTGGTCCGGGGCTTAAGTAGTTAAAGAACTAGGCTGCAAGTTAAAAGGAAAGACCACCAAGTTGAAATTCTCTGAAATATTGGCTGTGCCACGTGCAATGCATGGCTAAAGACCTGGTGTAAGAGAGAAGGATTTGGGTTTTTAGAGCACTGGGCTGACTTTTCATTGGGGTACAACCTATATGCTAATGATGGTTTGCACCTAAATGGAAGGGGTCTGCTGTGCTGGGGGAGAGGTTTATGGGAAGGCTTGAGGAGTATTTAAATTAGGATTGAGGGGGAGGGTGAATTAGATTATAACGGGGCAGATAGGTCAGAAAGGGGTCAGTCACTAATGGTGGGTGGAATGGGGGAAGATGGAGGGAGGGCTATGGCACCGGCGGAGCACGTCTATTTACCCTGGTGGGTTCGCTAAGCTATTCTGCCGAGCATGAGAGTGCAAGGAATATATTTTTGGTGAGTTTATTTCTTATGGGAGAGGAATCACGAATGGTGTGGTGGAAGATACAGTTTAAGTTTATTTAAGGAAGATTTCATTCAATCACTTGGATTTATTCAATCACTTGGATATACACAATCACTTAATGGACTTGAACTTTTTTTGATTTGCTTAATATTCACACTAACGTTTGATGGACTTTTGAGCAACTTTTTTATCACAATAATAATATTATGTGTTTATAATATTTTGTGTTTTATATATTCACTTAGTGGTATTTCTTTTTCACGGAGTGTTATAGTTTTTAGATTTTGTTTATATTTTATAAACATAGCACTACTATTTATTCATTTAGATATCACAACACATGCTTCATTTTTCTAAGTAGCAGCTTTAGGCACACACATATTCTTTGTGCGCAGTGGTAGTTTGAGGATTTTTTTTTTTTTTGGGGCGCTATATTTTTTCTTACCTATTGTTATATAATGCTAGAAGTCTGCAAAGTAAAATAGGTGAGTTGGAAGCTTTGTTGCATTAAAATAACTATGATTTAATTGGTATTGCAGAATTGTGGCTTCATTCTTCACATGATGGGGTTTATAATATACCTGGCTATGCTCTCTTTAGGAGAGACAAGGTAAAACAGAAAGGTAGTGGTGTCTGTCTCTATGTGATAAATGATCTTAAAGTGAGTGTGAAAGAGGACCTAGTTGATGAAGAGTGTGATGAGGCTGAAGTATTATGGGTGGAACTCTACATGGGTGTACGTTCTGCAAAGTTGATTACTGGAGTTTGATATAGGCCACCCAGTGTTAATGAGGAGGTGGAGACTCAGCTCCTTGCACAGACAGAAAAAGCTGCAAGGTCTGGCACAGAGATGAAATTAAGGGATTTTAACTACTTTTTCCAAGGCGGAGGGCTGCTCTCCAAAACTTAGACTGGGAGGGAATATTGGCATCGCTGAACACAGAATAGAAATGGGAATTCTTCAAAACGACTGAATGCAAACACACTGAAAAATATATTTCCATTGCCAATAAGTTTTAAAGGCTGTTGGCCAAAGTTACAAAAGCTATAAATAATAAGAAAAGAGCATTTATAAATATAAAAATGAAGGAACACTATCATCGTTAAAATGTTACAAGGAATATAGCAGAATATGTAAAAAGGAAATTGAGGCCTTAAAATTCAAAATTAACTACAGATTGCAGAGAGAGTAAGACAAGGTAAAATTATTTGAAATATTGTCTGTGCCATGCACAACACAGGGAAGACAGGGTTTGCTTAGAGAACTGAATGCATGGCTAAAGCCCTGGTTGTAAAGAGAGAATGATTTGGGTTTCGAGAGCACTGGGCTGACTTTTCATTGGGGTACAACTGAAATGATAAAAAATGTTTTGCACCTAAATGGAAGGGGGTCTGCTGTGATGGGGGGAGATGTGTATGGGAAGGCTGGAAAAGTATTTAAACTAGGATTAAGGGGGAGGGTCAATTCAATTATAATTGGGCAGACAGGTCAGACAGGGGCCAGTCCCTAATAGTGGGCGTAATAGGGAAAGATGGAGGGAGGGCTATGGCAGGTGATAAGGAGGTTTCCATGTTACAAACAACCATTGGAAATGGTACCATTCGTACTACAAAAAAATATGCAAAATACATGTGCAAATTGTGACAATAAAGTTAAAAAAATTTCACCAATGCTAGAAGTTTGCAAAGCAAAAAAGGTGAGTTGGAGGCTTTGGTGCACGAAGAGAACTATGATTGAATTGGTGTCGCTGAATCTTGGCCTTATTCTTTAAATGATTGGGTTCATAATATTCCTGGCTATGCTCTCTTTCAGAGGGACAAGGTAAAACAGGAAGGTGGTGGTGTCTGTCTCTATGTGAGAAGTAATCCCAAAGTGAGTGTGAAAGAGGACCTAGTTGATGGAAAGTGTGATGAGGCTGACGTAATAGGGAACTGTACAGTGAGGAAAAAAAGTACGGTATTTGCTGATTTTGTACGTTTTCCCATTGACAAAGGAATGACCAGAAAACTGCATTTCAAAAAAGTTATAAATCGATTTACATTTTAATAAGTGAAATAAGTATTTGACCCCTTCGCAAAACATGACATAGTACTTGGCAAAACTCTTGTTGGCACTCACAGAGATCAGAAGTTTCTTGTACTTGGCCACCAGGTTTGCACACATCTCAGGAGGGATTTTGTCCCACTCCTCTTTGCAGATCCTCTCCAAGTCATTAAGATTTTGAGGCTGACATTTGGTAACTCGAACCTTCAGCTCCCTCCACATATTTTGTATGGGATTAAGGTCTGGAGACTGGCTAGGCCACTCCAGGACCTTAATGTGCTTTTTCCTGAGCTACTCCTTTTTTTGCCTTGGCCATGTGTTTTGGGTCATTGTCATGCAGGAATACCCATCCAAGACCCATTTTCTATGCCCTCGCTGAGGGAAGGAGGTTCTCACCCAAGATTTTAAGGTACATGGCCCCGTCCATCGTCCCTTTGATGCAGTGAAGTATCCTGTTCCTTTAGCAGAAAAACCCCCCCAAAGCATATTGTTTCCCCTTCCATGTTTGACAGTGTGAATGGTGTTCTTGGGGTCATAGGCAGCATTCCCCCCCTGCTCCAAACACAGTGAGTTGAGTTGATGCCAAAGAGCTTGATTTTGATCTCACCTGACCACAACACTTTCACCCAGTTCTCCTCTGAATCATTTAGATGTTCATTAGCAAACTTCAGACGGGCCTGCACATGTGCTTTCTTAAGCAGGGGGACCTTGCGGGCGCTGCAGGATTTCAGTCCTTCACGGCGTAGTGTGTTACCAATTGTTTTCTTAGTGAATATGGTCCCAGCTGCCCTGAGATCATTGACAAGATTCTCCCGTGTAGTTTTGGGCTGATTCCTCACCGTTCTCATGATCATTGAAACTCCATGAGGTGAGATCTTGCATGGAGCCCCAGACCGAGGGAGATTGACAGTTTTTTTGTGTTTCTTCCTCCATTTGTGAATAATCGCACCAACTGTTGTCACCCTCTCACCAAGCTGCTTGGCGATGGTCTTGTAGCTCATTCCAGCCTGGTGTAGGTCTAAAATCTTGTCCCTGACAATCTTGGACAGCTCTTTGGTCTTGGCCATGGTGGAGAAATTGGAATCTAATTGATTGATTGCTTCTGTGAACAGGTGCCTTTTATACAGGTAACAAAGCTTAAGCCCCATACACTCGATCAGACTTCAAACAAACTTTTCCGTGGATTTTTGTCCGAAGGGCGTTGGCCGGGAACTTGGTATGCATACACACTACAGGACTTTTTCAGCAAACTTTCCCAAAATCACGTGGTTTTTCTGCTCTTTTCTGCTCTTTATCGCCACACTTTGGTCAACTTCTGCTATTGTTGGTTGATTTTAACATTGGTTCTGAGCATGCGTATTTGTACTTCGGACTAAAGTCCGATGGATTTCTGTACACACGGCAGGACTTTGCACCGTAGGACTTTTGTTGCCGAAAAGTTTGTCCGTTTGCAGAGCGAACTTTTGTCCGATGAAAACTGAAAAAGTTTGTCCGATGGAGCGTACACACGGTCGGATTTTTTTGAAAACTTGCTCATTTTGAAGTTTGTTGTTAAAAAGTCTGGTCGTGTGTTTGGGGCTTAAGATTAGCAGCACTCTCTTTAAGAAGACACCTGGGAGAAAGAAATCTTGCTGATTGATAGGGGATCAAATACTTATTTCACTCATTAAAATGCAAATCAATTTATAACTTTTTTGAAATACATTTTTTTCAATATTTTTGTTGTTATTCTGTCTCACTGTTAAAATAAACCTTCTATTAAAATTATAGACTGATCATTTCTTTGTCAGTGGGCAAACAAACAAAATCAGCAGGGGGATCAAATACATTTTTCCCTCACTGTATATAGGTGTGCATACTGCAAAGTTGATTACTGGAATTTGCTATAGGCCATCCGGTGTTAATGAGGAGGTGGAGACTCAGCTAGAAAGAGCTGCAAGGGCTGGCACAGTGAGGATAATTGGTCATTTTAACTACTCAGAAATTGACTAGAGCGATGCTCCTGGAACAGTCAAAGGGCAAAAATGTATAATCGTATTACAAGACAATTTTATGGTCCAGTTCATAGGGGCCCCAACTAGAAATGATGCTCTGCTGGACCTGGCAAACTTTAACCATGCAGAGCTTATTACAAATGTTCATATAAAACAACATATGGGATAGTATAGTATATATGGCATAGTACCACTGGATTGGGGTAAGGTCAATGTGGAGCGTTAGCGTATATTTAAAAAGGGGTCTAGTTTAATGTCTATAGTTGGTAAGATACTGGAAAGTTTAATAATAGACAACATAGATGAGTTTTTACTAGAAAAAAAAACATTTTAAGCAATAGCCAGAATAGATTCATGAAAGACATAAGTTTTCAAACAAATCTGATTTACTTTTATGAGGAGGTAAGTAAAACCTTACTGGATGTGATACACTTGGAGTTTGCAAAGACATTTGACACTGTTCCTCACACACACAGCTAATGTGCAAGATAAAGTCTACAAGCTTGGAAAAAAATCAGTTTGTAAATGGATAGAAAACTGGCTAAAGGACCATATTCAGAGAATAGTGGTTAATGATTCATACTCTGAATGGTCTAAGGTTATTGGTGATGTACCCCAATGTTCAGTGTTGGGACCCTTACTTTTTAATATTTTTATAAATGATATAGGGTCTGGGATTAAAAGTAAAATTTCTATCTTTGCAGATGAAACCAAGCTAAGCAGTGTAATAACATCCTTACAGGATGTCCCAAATTACAAGCTGACCTCAATGCACTGGGCAACTGAGGTTTATTGTTGATAAATGTAAAGTTATGCACTTGGGGCTAAAAATATGCATGCATCATACATACTAGGGGGGGGGGTACAACTGAGGGAATCAGTAGTAGAGAAGGATCCAGGTGTTCTGGTAGATCATAAGCTTAATAATAGCTTGCAATGCCAAACTACATAGTAACATAGTTAGTCTGGTTGAAAAAGGACACAAGTCCATCCAGTTCAACCAGTAAAAGGTAAGAAATGAAAAGAAAATTTACAATCCCATATATACAGTCATATTCCCACAGTTAATCCAGAGGGAGGTGGAAAAAAAAAAACCAGCACAGCATGAACTAATTTTTTCCAGCAGGGGAAAAAATCCTTCCCGATCCCCTAAGAGGCAATCGAATATTCCCTGGATCAACTTTACCTATAAATGTTAGTATCCAGTTATATTATGTACCTTTAGGAAATAATCCATTCGAGAAAGAGCTACGGTCTCCAAAGTGAGCAAAATAATTTCTTGTATTAAAAGAGGTATAGACCCCAAAGAGAGAGATATCATTTTGCCCCTGTACAAATCATTAGTTCTCAAAAAGGATATGGGGGAAAATGTAGAGAAGGGCAACTAAAACTGATAAGAGACTTGAAGTAGGTAAACTATGAAGAAAGATTAGCTGAACTGAATTTATTCTCTCTTGAGAAAGGGAGATTAATGGGCAATAGATTCAACATGTATAAATTCATAAATGGTCCATATAGCGAACTTGGTGTTGAGTTATTCACTTTAGGGTTATCACAGAGGACAAGGGGGCACTCTTTACGTCTAGAGGAAAGGAGATGTAATCTCCAAATATGGAAAGGATTCTTCACAGTAAGAGCTGTGAAAATGTGGAATAGACTCCCTTAGGAGCTGGTTCTGGCCAGCTCAGTAGATTGTTTTAGGAAAGGCCTAGATTCTTTCCTAAATGTACGTAATATAACTGGATACTAATATATTTCTAGGTAAACTTGATCCAGGGAATATCCAATTTCCTCTTGGGGATCAGAAAGGATTTTTTTTCCTCGCTGGAGCAAATTGAATCATGCTTTGCTGGGGTGTTTTTGCCTTCCTCTGGATCAACTGTGGGTATTGGATAATGTATATAGAGGTTTTCTATTTGAGGGTGTTTTTCTTCTTCTCTGTTGGTTGGATTGGATGGACTATCAACCAGATTAACTATGTAACTATATGGCTTCTTTTGTGATGGAATTCATAAATGCCCTTTCTTTGCAGAATAGAGAAATAAATGTAATAACTTTTTCACACTATTCAGTGGGGTTGATTTGCTAAAGAAAGTAGAGGCTGATCATTAAACAAAGTGTATGTTCACTTAGCATAGTTAATAGAGTGAGGCTGTGTTCACATTAAATATCCAATCATGTAGAATGATTGGATGATTAAAAAGAAAACCTTTTCATCTCATTTACTAACATAAGTGAGCAGTCACTTTACAAAGTGAAATACACTTTACAAAGTTAACAGGGTCTTTTAGTAAATCAGTTATAATATGTATTACCTGAGTTATATCATGCAATGTGGTCATTTCTAATATAAGTGGTCATTTCATTATAAAATGCTATCATTTGCGTAAGCATATCTTACCTTTCATGTCATTCAAAGGAAGAAAACATCTGGTACATTGAAAGTTCCCGTTAGAAAGAGGTGTTGGAGGAGACAGGTTTTTCCACTAATAATGTTACACGTATTCTTGTATGTGCTCTGTAGTAATGATTAACCTTGATTAACAACAAGAAGATTTTGTGACCTTTGGGACTCAATCAATTTAAGAACTGATATCACAATTCCTTTGAGAATGTTTATTTTTTTTACAATTTATCCACGCCAAAATAGTTAAAAATGACAAGGCTTTTTTGTTTTACTTTCAATTAAAACAGCAGGACCCCGTTTGCTGTATCACTGGGACTGGTAAGAGGACACTTCTGCCATGAACCTGTTGCTGCTAGCACAGACTGAGTACATAAGGACTGGCTATCTAACTAGCAACATTATTTACTGTATGCAGACCTTATTGGGACTGTACTCGTGTGCACCACCGTAAAGACTGGGCCCCAACGTAAGTTAGCTGAAGAACTAGGGCTAAGACTGCTCACACAGATAGCTGCTTCACAAGAACTTTGCCTATTGTCCATAGTAAGGGGTACATGTTTAGGAATTCTTAGATTTCATCACTGCTATTCATATAGAGTTCACTCTAAAGTTGATATAGGTTACTGGTTACAGAGGTGTTATTGCAGCATTGATTATTATTGCTGATACTGTTTTTTATTGTTTTTATTTTACTTTACAATGTTTTATTGAAGATAAACAAAGCATAGTAAACATAAATAACATACACAAAGTACATTCGACAATATAATAGCATTTTAAACAATCATCAGTCTGTTCTGCTAGATAAAACAATCAACAAATGTTTATTAGGAAAAGGATCAACTGTTATCATATTCAGTGTACAGGGTATTGTATGTGTAGCTGGAGTCTCAGTTCTGTAAGGCATTTTGGAATTATTGCCCGCATTATAGATAAAACACTCTCCTCCATCTATTTCCAACTCACTTTTGTGTGGGATGGCGGGGCGAATAGGGCCCTTCGGGCTTGGCAGAGTGACGTACCGACCCTCACTGACAAAGACTGGACTGAAGCCCTTCAACAGTTTATCCCCCTTATGATATCCACCAGAGACAGGTTTATTCAGTTAAAATTCATCCACAGGGCATAATACATGCCCCAGAGGCTATCAGTTATCTACCCCACAGCTGATGCTATCTGCCCGAGATGTCGAGGGGAGGTGGGTAATTTCATGCACATGATATGGCTATGCCCGTCAGTTCAAGGTATTTGGCAGGTGGTGGTTGCTGACGTTCGGAGGATCAGCGGGGTTCCCCTTACGTTGGATCCCCTGATCTTCCTGTTAGGTATAACAGACAATTTACCCACAAAGACACATTGAAAATTGTTCATTTTTTATGAGGCATACTAAAACAATATTACTTGGATGGAAGATGCCTGACCCCCACCCCCCATGGTTTACACCTGGAAAAAAACATAAATGTACAAAATGACGTATATGAGCCGTAACTGCCCAAAAAAGTTCCACAAAATATGGTCAGCCTGGGTGGAAGCTAAGAACCTTACGCTCTAATTCCTCTATATGACCTCCTGCCCCGGGGCTCCCCCTTCCCTCCCCTTTCCTTTCCCTCCGTCTCTCTCCACCAGGGACCCATGCCCTTTTCCTTTCCTAGTGGGGACAGCTGTCCCTCCCCCTCCCCCCCTCTCCCAAAAGAAACCCCTCGGATAGGGCAATGCACTGCATGATATTCTAAATTGTACACAGATGGTTACAATTGTGCTCAATTTGAAAATGTCCTTTTTTCAATTTTTTTGGACGCTGTACAATACACTTGCATTGTAGAAATTTTGCTGCTAAAAAAAAAAAAAAATGTAGGTTTTATGTGACATTCAGATTAACAATAGAAATCAATAGTTTTTTTTATATCTCACTGCTTTACCTTTAACTATAAAGAGTCCTCAAATTATACTTATTCATCACAGTGGTTCACCTTTAGACACATAACGGTGTTCATGTTTCCACAATCACCGTCAAGCTGCTCATATTATCTACACAATTTTGCAATGTCATGATCAGTTGCTAATAATCAATTATACTGCCCTGCAATCACTATTTGAGAACTAAGATTTTTTTTTACGATCATTAGTTAAACAATAGAAACTGATGTGCACGCTGTATGGGTGTGCTCTTGGAAGTATTTTTGCGCAAATAAGGCAAGTTGAATAATGTAATTAATTCTAAAAGAAACCATAGAGATAAATAGCATAGAAATAGAGAAATGTTGAATTTAAAATAATAGGACAGTGAATCTCCAAGTGTGCAGTTTGTAAAATTATGCCAGCCATATAACTAATATCAATTTTATGCTGAGTTTTTTATTTCTTTATTTTTTTATTTATACAGGTGCTTTTATAGGTGTTTATGCAGATTTTTTTTTATAAATTATCTGTGCATTCAACTGTACATTTTCTGGTTATAGAAATGTTTAAAAATACACAAACTATCTATTTTCTGCCACAAAATGACAATTTTTTATTTTATTTGTACTTGTAGCTTTATGTTTGTTTAGACCTGGTTCACACAGGGGCGACTCCGGACGCGACTTCTGGTCGCCCCGAGTTGCCTCAAGTCGCGTTATTTTTAAAAATAATTGAAGTGAATGGAGCCGTTTTTATGTACACGACTGCAGTCGCTCCGACTTCTAAAAAGGTTCCTGTACTACTTCAATCCGACTTCTAGGCGACTGCTAGGCGACCTGTACCCATTGATTTCAATGGAAGTCGCTCAGAAGTCGGATACCCTGTCTTAACAGAAGCAACTTTCCAGGAAGAGAACATACATTTCTCAGGCAAACCTCTCCCTCCCCCCTCCCTCCCACAGAGCTGATTCTTGTTTTATTGGCCACTGGAATGTCTCCGGTCCTGGAGGCGACTTCAAGTCATGTTGTAAATCACCACAAGCCGCGCTGTGGTCGCGCTGAGGTCGCCCCAAGTCGCGCTGTGATTCATGCTCAAGTCGTGTCTGAGTTGCCTCCCAAAGTCGCGCTGGAAGTCGTGTTGCCCCTGTGTGAACTGGCTCTTAGGTGTTTTGGACCTAATGACATATAACTAAATAAATAAATATAACACACAATTTGAAAATAAAGATCACAATATTGTGACAGATTAAAAATACTATATGTTTAACCGCTTCAGCCCCGGAAGATTTGGCTGCCCAATGACCGGGCCATTTTTTGCGATTCGGCACTGCGTCGATTTAACTGACTATTGCGCAGTCGTGCGATGTTGTACCCAAACAAAATTGACGTCTTTTCCCACAAATAGAGCTTTCTTTTGGTGGTATTTGATCACCTCTGCGGTTTTTATTTTTTGAGCTATAATAAAAAAAAAAAAGAGTGACAATTTTGAAAAAAAACACAATGAGGGTTATTTACTAAATGCAGATCCACTTTGCTGAAAGTGCACTTGGAAGTGCAGTCGCTGTAGATCTGAGGGGATGCTCTGAAATGAGGGGAAGCGCTGCTGATTTTATCATTCAATCATGTGCAAGCTAAAATGCTGATTTTTATTTTCCTTGCATGTCCCCCTCAGATCTCCAGCGACTGCACTTCCAAGTGCACTGCCAATGCACTTTTAAGTGCACTGGCAGTGCACTTGTAGTGCAAAGTGGATTTGCCTTTAGTAAATATCCCCCATTATCTTTTACTTTTTGCTATAGTAAATATCCCAATAATTTTTTTTAAAAAAACATTTTTTTCCTCAATTTAGGCCGATACATATTCTTCTACATATTTTTGGTAAAAAAAAAAATCGCAATAAGCGTATATTGATTAGTTTGCGCAAAAGTGATCACGTCTACAAACTATAGGAAATATTTATGGCATTTGCGGTATTGCAATGTTATGGTGGACAGGTCGGACACTTTTGACACATTTTTGGGACCATTGACATTTACAGAGCGATCAGTGCTATAAATATGCACTGATTACTATGTAAATGTCACTGGCAGGGAAGGGGTTAACACTAGGGGGTGATCAAATGTGTACCCTATTGTGTGTTCTAACAGTGGGGGGAAGGGGACTCACTATAGGAGATGACAGATCGTGTTTTCTACTTTGTAGAAAGACACGATCTGTCCTTCTCTCCTCAGACAGCACAGGGATTTGTGTGTTTACGCGATCGTGCGTAGTCGGCGCCGATCGCGCCCACCGGTCACGATCGCGCACGCACGCGATCGTGCGTAGTCGGCGCCGATCGCGCCCACCGGTCACGTGCATCGGGTTACCTGCCACGCAGGGGGAGCACGCACGCGCTTCCGGCAGCACTCGCGTGCCTTCTGGTGGCTCTTCTGGGCGAAGCCGTATATATATATACGGGATTTCGCCCAGGAGAGCCATTCTGCAGCAGTATATCTGTGTGAGCCGGTCGGGAACCGGTTAAAAGCAAAAAAAAATGGGAAAAATTGTAACCAAGATAAAAGGCTCTAAATAGATCAATCTATGAATGAGGAATTAAATACTGAGTCCACACCAAAGATCCTTCCGTTATGATTGGATGCTGGCTTCCTGAAATACTGCCAACTTTTAAAGGGTTTGTTCACACATATGTTGATTATGTAGAATAAAGCAATGCCCAATAACACTCCTATAGCACTTATGATGTATTTTCGTTGTGTTTATGAAGCATTCAAAATGCTTTGAGAATGCTTGATAAATGCCCATGGAAGCGTTGTTCTTCCAGTGAGAAGTGCTTAAAGGGAAGTAATGTAGAGGAAATTATCTATGTTCAGGCGTAGCCCAGATAGCAAGCAATTGAGTTGCAAGTTTGAAAATGACTTGCTAAGCTATTGCAAGACTTGCCAGGCTTCACAAGTTTGCATAGCCTAACTCCAAATAAACTTTATTTGCAAACATTCTGCAACTGGTTCAGTTATGTTGTGCAATAGTCATCCCACCACAGGGGTCACTGTGGCTGGATTATTATGCTGTAGACTTGCAGAGCTCTAGCTGTAGACTCACCACTGCAACTTTGCTCTTGCTAGAGACTTGCCACACAAATTTGCTACAAATTGGAAAAGTGCCAACTAGAACTTGTGTTTTAAGTGCTCTGCAAGTATACAACTCTGCAAGTGAAAATGTTCTGCAAGTTAACAAGACTTACAATTCAACACTGCCACAAAGTTGTGGCAAGTTATCCTCGCTATCTGGAAGTTAGATTGTGGTGTGATAGCAGACATTTTGGGAATTTTCAGCAAAATGGATTTATGTACTTTGATCTCTTAGACACTTGGCTTGGTCCAGCCCAGCTTTGTTTAAACAAAAAGCTTTGCCACTGGCAATAATGCTCAGTGCTTCTGTCCCTACCTGTTAATGGCCTTGCTGCTTTATTTTTACCACAACACAACGCTACCACTCCTGTGTGAACAGCACTATGTGGTGCCATTGTAATATCCATGGCAGGCGTTGAATGGCAGTTATGAGGCTTTAAAAATGTTGAATAAATGCCACATAAACACATTGGGGGTTATTTACAAAAGGCAAATCCACTTTGCACTACAAGTGCAAACTAAAATTGCACTGAAAGTATACTTGGTAGTGCAGTGGCTGTAAATCTGAGGGGTAGATCTGAAATGAGGGGAAGCTCTGCTGATTTTATCATCCAATCACATGCAAGCTAAATGTTGTTTTTTATTTTCCTTGCATGACCCCCTCGGATCTACAGCGACTGCACTTCCAAGTGCACTTTGAGTGCAATTTCAAGAGCACTTTGCACTTGTAGTGCAAAGTGGATTTGCCTTTCGAAAATAACCCCCATTGCATTGTGACACGTGTGCAAAATACCTTGGCCCCAGTCAGTCCCTGGATCTCATTTCTAAGGTTTCTAAAACTGGTATAATAGCCTCACCTTTGCTGCATCCCTCATTATTATTATTTTTTTTCTGATAGACTTAAGGATGTTATATTGCAAGCGATAACATGCACTGGATATCTAAGATGGGCTAAAAACTGCATGATAAACAAGATATAGGAATCAAGCTCAAGTGAATTTATCAGCTGACCTGCAGCACAATGGTTGGTTAAATCCATGTTCAAGGAAGATATAAATCAGGTGGACTAGCCAAAGGTAAGGAAGAATTGAAGAAGCTCCTGTAGGAAGCCATAATACTGTTTTGCTGCTGATCCATTATTGTTATTATTTTTTTAAGCAACTCTGTCACAAAGTGTAAACTTTAAATAAAATACCTCCTCGCAAAGAGGATAGAGGATGCTTACCGCTTCCATTGTACTCAATGCCAAACAATGCTAAACTGATGAGAATTTGTCCCCCAAAGTATCTTCAGAGACTGACACTTCCAGTAGTGTTGATGTCCTGCCCCCCCCCCCCCCCTCATAAATTTTTATTTTAATTTTATTTAAATGTTTTCAACAATACAAATAGCAAATAAAAAGGAAACAACATCAAAGGGACTTTTTGGGAAAAAAAAATAAAAAATTAAATGCGCCTCTTAGGGCTTGAGGTACAGTGAAATGTTGCAAATTTAATTTGTTAATACATTATGGACACCAATCAACCCACGCTTTCCAGGCATTATCAAAGCGGGCACATAAGTCTGATCTTCTGGATACAAGTTTTTCATACTGGTAGTTGAGTTTGACAATTGCAACAACTTCGATGCTAGGTTATCTCTCCAGTGTCTAGCTATAATAAGTTTAACTAACATTAGAACAAGGATTACCACTATCTGACAGTATAAGATGGAGGGTAGTTGTCTATACCAAGACGCAAGATTGCTAATGCTGGGTCTGGAGGTGTTAAAATACCTGAAATGTCAGAAATAATAGAGAATATCTTCCTCCAGTAACTTGTAAGGTTTTTGCAAGCCCCAAAGAAGTGGTATAAGGTGCCCAATTGTCCACAATTTCTCCAACAAAGGTATGAGTTTAAGGGCAAAAATTTTGCCAGTTGGTGTGGTGTTCTGTATCATCTTGCCATCTTGAATCAGCTCCCAATGGTTAATGCAGTGTGAGGCAATGCAGTTATATCAAAGTGCTGTAGACCATTGCGAGGGGCTAAAGGACCGATTAAGATCAGACTCCCACAATAGTAAACAGCTAGTTTTGTTGAATTGTTCCTTATGTTGGAGTATATTGTAAAATATGGATATTAATATGTGATTTTGATAGTGAGGTGTATAATTACAACACTTGTTTGTTTATAGAGCTAGAAGGGAAAGAATTCTTGGAGATGAAACTCAGGAGACAGGAGAACATAGAAAAGTACGCTTTAGGGATTCCATATTCAGGTACCAGCGCACTCAAAGAGTTTGTCTACCCACCTAAATCTTCTAACCACCCAACATTTTACTGATAGATAAGAAATGATATATACAGGTAAAAAACAATCAGCGCACATATGTAACAATGATATAAGCTACTGCAAGCTGAACACAAAGAGGGTTAATCACAAAAACCAGAAATGAATACTTAGGATCTCTATTATGGAATAGTCGAAAGTGCTTGGAAACGTTGTGGGTTCTCACACCATTAATAATGTTGTTAACATGTTCGCCAATGGTGTGAGAACCCATAATGGCGTGAGAACCCACAATGTTTCCAAGCACTTTCGACTATTCCATAATAGAGATCCTAAGTGTCTTAAATTTTGGGGCTTAGAAAGAGTCAGACCTCATTGGAGAGGTGGAAATTTTATCCGGCAACTCAGCCAACGTGAGTCTTTCTGGATCCATGAGACCCAGGTGCTGGTGCCGGGGGGGCTTAATGTGGATTTTGACCTCAACTGCTTCATTTCCAATAAATGAGGTAGTTGAGTTTCATTCTCCACTTATCCCCCTTCAATTTAATATGTATAATTTTATATATATTTTTCAAATACGGTTTTTACTCACATGTGTATACTTTTTCAGCTCAGATTGTATGCATGCGTTTCGTTTCTGGAGGATGTCCCCCTTCAGACACTTAATGCAATTTTTTAATATTTATTTTTTATTTTTCATTTCATCATTTTTCATTTTTTATGTTTGTCACTTTGCTTTCATACATTGTATTTTACATTGGATAGCCGTGGGTGTCCGTCCCATTGTTGTTAATACCATGATGCATGGTGTTCATGCATTTTTTTATTTGATATATAAGTAATACGAGTATTGCAACTATTACACTGGTGACCCCATAGGAAATGTGCCGTATTATGTGCTTGGGACAGGTTGGGCTTCCAGGTATCTGATTTCCGCCTGTCCCGCCCATATGAAGCTCTCCATGGTTACCACGTTGGTATATTTAGACGTTGGGTGACGCCTTAGCTCCACCCACCGCTGACGAAGTCCACAAGGACGTAACGTGCGTACGGGGGAGGAGCTTACTCAGTGACGTCACCCGCGTCTATCCTGTGTTACTCGCGGTTCACCTCTGCTTGTTGATATTTTTACTCCTGCACTTTGCTGGTGACCGAATTACTGTGCCCACGCATTTATCACTCAGTGAGGACCTTTCCACACTCACGCTGCTGGGATCATTGCTGTGTACTCTGGACTCTGTTTTCTATTCACTGGTCCCGCATTGTATGGATTCAGGACTCTGTTCCCACATTTTTTATACAATTTTATTGATCATCATGCTATGCATGTTATCTTAATATCTTTTATGGAAAATAAATGATCAGTCTACACTTAGATTGTTTCCGATTCCTTTTTTCCATATGTCCCATTTTTGCCCTTATCATCTGATGTTCGTCTACCACGCTGCTGGAGTCCATTCATCATAGATCATCTTCCCCACATAGTGGAAATAAGCGTATTTGACCTCTTGTTTATTCAAAAGGTCCATCTGTTCTGGTAAGCAGGTTTTTCTTATTGGAAGACAGTCATTTATTGCTTGAAGATTCTCCAACACCTTGGATGTTTATATGGTTCATCATTATATGGACATTTGCTGCGCTGCACTGTTATTTTACTATTATTCATAATAGATAAGAAATGAGAATCTCTAAAGTTTCAATGGGGAGTCTAAGTGAGATGCAAGGATGTTTCTGATCTAAACGAAGGAGAAGTGCTCTCCATGCTATTAATGAGGCCTGCGTTGTTGGAGACAGTGGTAGTGGTTTCAAAGCACAGTGGGCTTTTTTTATCTAACACCTTCCCACCAAACCCTGATGTCCCCTTAATAGGGTCTGTATGCCAGGGAGGTGGGAAGGTTTGGCAATCATGTGACCACTGTGATTGGTTGTCATGATCAGGAGCCAATCCCGCCAGCTATCAACCGTTAGTGGGGACTGAGAGTTGTCTTTGACAGCTCAGTCTTTGTGCTGGGAGCATGCAGTAAACATAAACATATATCAGCTATAATGTTATTACGACCCATTATAGCATAACCGCCCATCTAATACTGAGTAGGTCCCCCTTATGCCGCCAAAACAGCCTTGACCCTTCAAAGCATGGACTCCACTGGACCCCTGAAGGTATGCTGTGTTATCTAACACTAAGCTGTTTTTGTAACTTGGGGCCTACATGGATTTCAGATGCCATTGTAATAAGATAATCAGTTCACTTTACCTGTCAATGGTCATAATTTTATGTCTGAATGTGTTACATTGGCGGCAATATACAGTATGTGTTACGTGGGCAGCAACAGGTTAAAGCTCAACACCCCTTACACACATATGTGCCTCACAAACTACAACAAACTTATGAGCGTGAGCAGTCTTCAGGCTAACAAACACACCATTGCTGTATTCACACATGAGGTTCACAAACTAATTAGGCCTACCCCTCCCTTTTCCGGAAAAAAAAAATACTCAGCGCCCCTGGAAATCTACCTTCTTTAGGCAAACAAAGTCTGCACAAGACTGGTCCCTGGTGCTCCTGCACTCCTGTGCCCTAGCAGTCTTGAGTCCTGATGTCATCAAGTCCATAGACCTGCTCTGGACATGAGGATGCCATGAACAGTCTACTGCTAGATTGTGGGGGGAGTGCCGTTTACCAGAGTAGCTGAGGTTTGGGTAAGTATAAGGGTTTCTCCTCTCCCCTGAAGAAAACGAGCACTTAACCCTTGCAGTGTGGGTATAACCCCACTGCAAGGGATCAATTTTTTCTTTTCCTTGAGTTGGGCTAGAAGACACTGATGACGGTAAAACGCATTGAGGTGGGGTTACATAGCCTTTGACATCACTTCTGGGTGTCTAAATTTTCAAGCGGTGGAACGCACGCCGATTCTCCATGTTGGGAGAAGACAGCCGGCTTAGGAGTAACACACTGCTGAAATCAATCAGTGCCAGCTTGGACACAGGCACATGTGATTTTTAATATATTACCTTGTACACAACACATTTTAATAATAAAACTGGTTGTGCTATAAAAGTGTCTCTGACCTTTTATCCCTGAGTGACTGATTGGAGATAAGACAGCAAGCAGAAGAGTGGGGACACAGAGCTTGGCATTGTTTTATCAAAGCACATCCACATAGTTCTTGGATCAAAGCATCCGGAGAGTGTCAGTGTGCTAAGGGGGAGGTGTGGAAACACAGCAGAGCATGGTTCACAGCTCTGCCGAATGCATGATTAAGAGTGAAGTCCTTGGATTTATCACGATTTACACTGTTGGACTGTTATATGGACCCTTTAAACTTACAGTTTGATGTGCTATTATAATTTTATTTTTTAGACAATTGTTGATTTTAATTTTTTCTAATACTTTTTTGCACAGGAGATTTACATTAATACCTAGTGCCCATACACTTTCTTATTTTGTTTTTACACTTTTTTTTAGGTTTTACCCCCTTCTTAACCAGGCCATTTATTGTGATATGGCACTGCGTTATTTTAACTGACAATTGCGCGTCCTGCGACACTGTACCCAAATAAAATGTATGCCCTTTTTTTCCCACAAATAGAGATTTCTTTTGGTGGGATTTGATCATCTCTGCAATTTTTATTTTTTGCGCTATAAACAAAAAAAGACCGACAATTTTGAATAAAAACAATATTTTTACTTTCTGCTATAAAACACATACAAAAAAAAATCTAAAATTATAAGCCTATATTGATTGGTTTGTGCATAGCATCCAAAAGCTATGGGATATAATCATAGAATTTTTATTTTGTTTATTTTTTTACTAGTAAATGCGGCGATCAGCGACTTATAGCGGGACTGCAATATTGCGGAGGACAAATCGGACACCTAACTGACACTTTTTTGGGATCCAGTGACACCAATACAGTGATCAGTGCTAAAAATATGCACTGCCACTCTACTAATGACATTGCCTGGGACGGGGTTAAAATTAGGGGCGATCAAGGGGTTAAATGTGTGCTCAACATGTGTTACTGTGTGTGCTGTGTGCTATTTTTACTAAGCAAAGTGTTGTTTATTATTTCCTTTGCAGGAAGAAAAAAGCATCACGCTGCTGCTGTCAGAAAAGAGCCCTATGTTTGTTTACCTACACAGAGTTCTCTTTGGTAATTTCCAGATTTCGGGGCACGCGGATCACGTACTAGGTACGTGATTCGGCACAGGAGAGCCGCCTTGCCATTGTATATGTACTGTATACGGTCGGCAATCGGTTAATTAGTAAATTTCAGTTTTGCTATTATAGGCTTTATACATCATACAGATATGCCACTTTACAGGCAGGCTAAGGGCATAAACCAGGCATGTTAGTTAATGATGCATTGCATTTTTAATATATCGCTTTAAAGGAGAAGTATTCGATTTTTTTTTATTATTATATTTACCTAGGTGGATGCAGCATCTATCCGGTGCTGCATTTGTCCCCCGGTGGCTGAGACCTAAGCGATCAAACATCACTGATTGCTCAGTTCTACTTGCCACTTTCAGTAAAGAGCAGTGGCTGGCTCTTTGCTCTGCCCTTCCAGCATTCACTGGAGCGCTGGGCTGTGGAGGGGGCAGGAGCGACTGGCTTAGGCTTGCTGAGAGCCTGAGCCTGATGCTCTATGATGTTAGTTAACAATAGGCTTTAGCCTGCTGTCGGCTAAAAACAGGTCACAGGCGCGTAGAATGAACTGCACTCCTGCGATCCACAGGAGAAGTACAGCTTTGGCTGTATTTCTCCTTTAAGCATTGAAAAAAGAGCTTTTTACTGCCAAACTGAATTTATTTATTTATTTGCTTTGAAACATGTTCCCTGGGGCCTTGCCCGCCCCCCCCCCCCCCGACACTTGTTTGACTATCTTGCGCTTATTAGCTTAGAAAATGGCCATTACTGTTTTTTAACATTTGTCTCCCATTGACTTCAATAGCATAGCTCCCAACTGTCCCTGAATTTAAAGGACTGTTCCTGATTTGGACCAAGTTATTCTGTCCCTCTTTCCTCCTCATTTGTCCCTCATTTTGGTCTGATCTGTACAGTTGTGTAAAAAACGACTGTATTTTTCTTTCAAAAGGTGTTTCCCAGTGTTAAACCTTTCATCCAATTTCTAAATTGCTGCATTTGTACATTTCAAAAGCTAGTATAAAGGAATAGTAGTGCTAAAAAAGCACTTGGGGGTTTGACTAATAGTTTTTTTAGTCTCCTACAAGGGGGCGGGGCTGGGGGGGGTCCTATGCCTACATAGTTTTGCTAATAGGTGTCCCTCATTTTCAGCTCAGAAAGTTGGGAGGTATGCAGTAAGGTTTGGATGAAGTACCTGAACTTCAGTAAAGTTTACTGAATCAGCCTTAAGCTGACCCCAGGCACATTCAAGCTCATCCCTAGCTTTCACTAAAACACAGGGATTGGACGTGCATAGCCTTCCCCAGAGCTGCTAACAGTGCAGGCAGAACCAAATTCCAGACTGCAATCTTTTTATTGCCCTGTTGGCTACAACTGAAGTACAGATTTCACCAGAAAGAGCACCAAAACACAACAGATGAACAGGATCAAAGTGCCAATACAGAGAAAACAATGGCAATACAAAGCAGAGAGACAAACAAACAGAAACAATGTGCCAGTACACAGTAGATAGGTGTAGCCAAAACCACAGCACCGTGGCTAGCAGGGATGGAGTTTCCCGGTGGGCCGATGGCTCAGTGGGCCGTTTAAAAAAAAAAATAATTGGCCCGTTTTTTAATGCAGTTCGGCGGCAGCGGGAGCGTGGCAGCAAACAGCGGCGGGGATTCGGGGAAGGTGGCCATCGAGGAGGGCAGTTGGATGTAAAATTCAGAGGGAGAAGAGCTCCACCCCCTCCCTGACCACCGAAGAGGTGGACAGTAGCGAGCGCGGCCACCCCGGCGCTCCCAGAACCTCGATTCCTCCACCTCCTCTCTGCTCCAGGAACCATGCGGCCTGGGCCGGAGGGCAGGCTGACTGGGAGCCCGGAGGACGAGAACATGCGCCGCTGTAATGAGCAGAGCAGCGTGAGAACCCCCCGGATCAAGAGGGAGACTCGGCGCTGCCGCTGATGGCCATCAGGTACCTGCCATTCTACACAAACATGCCAGAACACTGAGACAGCGGGGAGGTGAGCAGAGGAGGGACTGCAGAAAGGGACAGTGCTATGTGGTCTGTCTCAGCCCTCCCATCTGTCTCTCAGTCCCCTCTTTTTCAGCCCCCTCCTCTGTCTTTCAGCCCCCCACTATCTCTCAGACCCCTCTGTCTCTCAGACCCCCTATGTCTCTCGGAACCCCCCTCTGTCTCTCAGACCCCTCCTCTGTCTCTCAGACCCCTCCTCTATCTCTCAGCTTTCCTCCTCTGTCTCTCAGCTTTCCTCCTCTGTCTCTCAGCTCTCCTCCTCTGTCTCTCAGCTCTTCCTCTGTCTCCCAGACCCCCTGTCTCTTAGACCCCCCTCTGTCTATCAGTTCTCGTGTCTCTCAGTCCCCCCTCTTTTAGCCCCTCCTCTGTCTCTCAGCTCCACTCAATCTCTCAGACCCCCCTCTGTCTCTCAGACCCCCCCCTCTGTCTCTCAGCTTTCCTCCTCTGTCTCTCAGCTCTCCTCCTCTGTCTCTCAGCTCTCCCCCTCTGTCTCTCAGCTCTCCTCCTCTGTCTCTCAGCTCTCCCCCTCTGTCTCTCAGCTCTCCCCCTCTGTCTCTCAGCTCCCCCTCTGTCTCTCAGACCCCTCCACTGTCTCTCAGACCCCTCCACTGTCTCTCAGACCCCTCCACTATCTCTCAGCTCCCCCTGTCTCTCAGCCCCCCCTCTGTCTCTCAGCCCCCCCTCTGTCTCTCAGCCCTCTGTCTCTCAGCCCCCCCCCTCTGTCTCTCAGTTCCCGTGTCTCTCAGTCCCCCCTCTTTTATCCCCTCCTCTGTCTCTCAGCTCCCCTCTGTCTCTCAGACCCCCCTCTGTCTCTCAGACCCCTCCTCTGTCTCTCAGACCCCTCCTCTGTCTCTCAGACACCTCTTCTGTCTCTCAGCTCTCCTCCTCTGTCTCTCAGCTCTCCTCTCTGTCTCTCAGCTCCCCCCTGTCTCTCAGCTCCCCTCCACTGTCTCTCATCTCCCCTCCACTGTCTCTCATCTCCCCTCCACTGTCTCTCAGCTCCCCCCTCTGTCTCTCAGCTTCCCCCTCTGTCTCTCAGCTTCCCCCTCTGTCTCTCAGCTCCCCCTCTGTCTTTCAGCTCCCCCTCTGTCTCTCAGCTCCCTCCCATTGTCTCTCAGCTCCCTCCCATTGTCTCTCAGCTCCCTCCCATTGACTCTTAGCTCCCTCCCATTGTCTCTCAGCTTCCCCCTCTGTCTCTCAGACCCCTCCTCTGTCTCTCAGCCCCCTCCTCTGTCTCTCAGCCATTTATTTCAATAGGCAGGAGCGGTATGTACACCGCTCCTCCACCGCCCCAAAGATGCTGCTTGGAGGACTTTCACACTGGGACTGCAGCGGAGGCGTTTTTTAGGGGCTTTACAGGCGCTATTTTTAGCCCAAAAGCGCCTGAAAAACGTCTCAGTGTGAAAGGGGTCCTACACACACCCCCTCTCTTTTACACTCAATCCCTCTCTCTTACACTCACCCCCTCTCTCACCCACCCCCTCTCATCCCCTTTCCCTCAACCCTCCCTCTCTCTCATTCCCCTCTCATGATATACAATAATGGATGTAGGGGCCTTTTAGTGGGCGTGATTTTTTTGGGGGGTGGGGGCAGCATTTTATTGAATTAAAGTGGGCCGGTCTGGATGAAGTCCAGGGCCAAATTTTGGTCCCAGTCCAGCCCTGGTGGTTAGCAACTTCACCTGACAGCACTAGGGTCATCGGTTCAAATCCCTACCACGGTACTATCTGCCTGAAGTTTGCTTGTTCTCCATGTGCCAGCATGGGTTTCCTCCTGCACTCCAAAAGAGTGATTTATGGGTAAGGTAATTGGCTCCTGTCTAAATTTGTCATAGTATGTATAAATGTTAAGTTAGGGACCTTAGATTGTAAGCTCCTTGACAGCAGGGGCTGATGGGAATGTACAACATATGTTGGAAATTCTGTATCCCTACAGAACAGACAGTGCGTAGTCCACATGAGCTTTGCAGAGAGGAAACAGGAACTTTAACAGAGAAAAAACATAGAGCATTCCATAAATGCAAGTACAAACTTATAAACACTACTATCTACTATCTAGAGTATATCTCTACTAAATACTGATGTACAGAAGTTGTTGCACAAAATACAATTCTGTATTGCTGATTTTCCTGGTAGTCGATTTTGGAGATAGCATGTGATCAATATTGCCTCCCCCCAGTATGTGGTTGGCATATCTGCATCAAACAGCATGTCACTTCCACATTCACATAGAGTACTGTTCATTCTTTCTGCAACGCCATTTTGTTATGGGTTGTATGGTACAGTAGTTTGAAATATTATGCCATGCTTTTTGAGAATCGCCTCTGTGTTATCACCTGTATATTCAGTTCCATTGTCTTTACCCAATACACATTTTTTGCCAAATTTATTGCTTTACTTGAGCCAAATACTGAGCCAAATACTGTTCAAGTTTCTCTTGTACTTCACTTTTGTTGTGTAACAGATATAGTATAGTATACTGGAGTAATATTCTATAAAAGTGAGAAAATACCTCTTTTTACCTGGAGTATTTTTTTCTATTGGACTGCAAAGATTTGAAAGGAATTAAAGGGGTTGTAAAGGTTGGTTTTTTTATTTTCTAAATAGGTTCCTTTAACCACTTAACGACCGCCCACCGCCGATTTACGTCGGCAGAATGGCACGGACAGGCAGAATCACGTAGATCTACGTGATCGCCTTTGTGCAGTTGGGGGGTCCATCCGGACCCCCATTCACTGCAGTGAGCGGCCGTTAAGTGTTCGGGAGCGATCAGGCATGAGGGGGCGGCCGCTCGATTCCGCCCCCCCCCTCGCGATCGCTCCCGGCCAATGAAAATGTTTCCTCCGCCATGTGATGTAAACAAGGCTGGAGGAAGTGATGTCATCTCCCTCGCCGCGGTCTTTCCGTTCCCGGCGCCGAGCAGAGAAGAAGCAGGTTAGTGCACCAACAGTCCACTGACACGTAGGTACACATAGGCACACAAATCACCCCCCAGTCACCCCCAGATCACCCCCCAGGTCACCCCAAAGCCCCCAATCACAGTGTCACTGATTGCAGTGATCATTTATTTTACTGATCACTGCATTTAGTGTCATCTGTGATTGTAAAAAGTTGCAGGGCAGTTAGGATTAGGCCCCTTTAGGTCCAGGGTAGCCCCCTAACCCCCCCTAATAAAGGTTTAACCCCTTGATCACCCCCCAGGTAACCCTTTCACCCCCTAACTTCAGCGTCACTAAGCGATTGTTTTTCCGATCGCTGTATTCGTGTCGCTGGTGTTTTAGATAGGCAGTTATTTTTTTTTAGGTTCGCCGCAGGTTTTTATTAGTGTCAGGTACCCCCATATATTATTTTAACCCCCTGATTGCCCCTAGAGTTAACCCTTTCACCAGTGATCGCCGTATAAGCGTCACTGGTGTCACTGGTTAGCCAGTAAGTTATTTAGTTATTTAGGTTACCCGTCAGGTTTTTATATAGTGTCAGGTACCCCCATATTTAACCTAATAAAGGTTTTAACCCCCTGATTGCCCCTAGTTAACCCTTTCACCAGTGATCACCATATAAAGGTTACGGGTGACGCTGGTTGATTAGTTTGCTTTTTATAGCATCAGGGCACCCGCCGTATATAACCCAATAAAGGTTTAACCCCCCTGATCGCCCGGCGGGTGAGATCAATTAGGTTTTAGCGCCAGAGAGGGTCTGCGTCGCCCCAGGCAGTGTTAGGTTAGTGACAGTAACGCTAACACCCACGCGCAAAGCATACACCCCCCTTAGTGGTATAGTATCTGATCAGATCTGATCAGATCTATACTAGCATCCCCAGCGGTTTTGGGTTCCCAAAAACGCAGTGTTAGCGGGATCAGCCCATATACCTGCTAGCGCCTGCGTTTAGCCCCTCCGCCCAGCCCAGCCCAGCCCAGCCCACCCAAGTGCAGTATCGATCGATCACTGTCACTTACCAAACACAACACACATAACTGCAGCGTTCGCAGTGCTTGGTTTTTGGGGCCCTGTACGCGGCTAGGCTCCCAAAAAGTCCCACACATGTGGTATCCCCGTACTCAGGAAAAGCAGCAGAATGTATTTTGGGGTGCAATTCCACATATAACCATGGCATGTGTGAGCAATATATCATTTAGTGACAACTTTTTGTAAATTTTTTTTTTCTTTTTGTCATTATTCAATCATTTGGGACAAAAAAAAAAAATATTCAATGGGGTCAACATGCCTCTCAGCAAATAGCTTGGGGTGTCTACTTTCCAAAATGGGGTCATTTGGGGGGGTTTGTGCCATCTTGGCATTTTATGGCCTTCAAAACTGTGATAGGTAGTGAGGAGTGAAATCAAAAATTTATGCCCTTAGAAACCTTGAAGGCGGTGCTTGGGTTTTGGGGTCCCGTACGCGGCTAGGCTCCCAAAAAGTCCCACACATGTGGTATCCCCGTACTCAGGAGAAGCAGCAGAATGTATTTTGGGGTGTAATTTCACATATGCCCATGGCATGTGTGAGCAATATATCATTTAGTGACAACTTTGTGCAAAAAAAAAAAAAGTTTGTCATATTCCCGCAACTTGTGGCAAAATATAAAATATTCCATGGACTGAACATGCCTCTCAGTAAATAGCTTGGGGTGTCTACTTTCCAAAATGGGGTCATTTGGGGGGGTTTTGTGCTATTTTGGCATTTTATGGCCTTCGAAACTGTGATAGGTAGTGAGGAGTGAAATCAAAAATTTGCGCCCTTAGAAATCCTGAAGGCGGTGCTTGGTTTCCGGGGTCCCGTACGTGGCTAGGCTCCTAAAAAGTCCCACACATGTGGTATCCCCGTACTCAGGAGAAGCAGCAGAATGTATTTTGGGGTGCAATTCCACATATAACCATGGCATGTGTGAGCAATATATCATTTAGTGACAACTTTTTGTAATTTTTTTTTTTTTTTGTCATTATTCAATCACTTGGGACAAAAAAAAAAAATATTCAATGGGCTCAACATGCCTCTCAGCAATTTCCTTGGGGTGTCTACTTTCCAAAATGGGGTCATTTGGGGGGGTTTTGTACTGCCCTGCCATTTTAGCACCTCAAGAAATGAGATAGGCAGTCATAAATTTAAAGCTGTGTAAATTTCAGAAAATGTACCCTAGTTTGTAAACGCTATAACTTTTGCGCAAACCAATAAATATACGCTTATTGACATTTTTTTTACTAAAGACATGTGGCTGAATACATTTTGGCCTAAATGTATGACTAAAATTGAGTTTATTCGATTTTTCTTATAACAAAAAGTAGAAAATATCTTTTTTTTTCAAAATTTTCGTTCTTTTTCCATTTATATCGCAAAAAATAAAAATCGCAGAGGCAATCAAATACCATTAAAAGAAAGCTCTATTTGTGGGAAGAAAAGGACGCAAATTTCATTTGGGTACAACATTGCATGTCCGCACAATTTACAGTTAAAGCAGCGCAGTGCCGAATCCCAAAAACAGGCTTGGTCCTAATGGCCCGAAATGGTCCGGGGCTTAAGTGGTTATCACTTCAGCCCCGGAAGAATTTACCCCCTTCCTTACCAGAGCACTTTTTGCGATTCGGCACTCCGTCACTTTAACTGACAATTGTGCGACGTGCCTCCCAAACAAAATTGACTTTTTTTTTCACACAAATAGAGCTTTCTTTTGGTGGTATTTGATCACCTCTGCGGTTTTTATTTTTTGCGCTATAAACAAAAATAGAGCGACAATTAAAAAAAAAATGCAATATTTTTTACATTTTTGCTATAATAAATATCCCCAAAAAATCTATAAAAAAACAAAATTTTCCCACAGTTGAGGCCGATACGTACATATTTTTGGTAAAAAAAAAATCGCAATAAGCTTATATTGATTGGTTTGCGCAAAAGTTATAGAGTCTACAAAATAGGGGATAGATTTATTGCATTTTTTTTTTTTTACTAGTAATGGCAGCGATCTGCGATTTTTATTGTGACCGTGACATTGCGACGGACATATCGGACACTTTTGACACATTTTTGGGACCATTCACATTTATACAACGATTAGTGCTATAAAACTTCACTGATTACTGTGTAAATGTGACTGGCAGGGAAGGGGTTAACACTAGGGGCGCTGAAGGGGTTAAATATGTTCCCTAATGTGTGATTTTAACTGTAGGGGGAGGGGACTCACAAGGGGAGGAGACCGATGTGTGTTCCACTGTACTGGGAACTAGGGATGAGCTCGGTGTTCGAGTCGAACATAGGTTCGACTCGAACATCGGCTGTTCGCGCGTTCGGCGAACAACGAACGATTTGGGACGTTCGCGCCAAATTCGAGTGACGCGAACGGCCCACAATACACTGCACCATCGCAGTGTAATCCCGGCGCTGTGATTGGCCAAGCATGCACTGTGACCCTGCATGCTTGGCCAATCACAGCGCCGGCAGCCAGGAGAGCAATGATTGGCCACAGGCAGGATGCCTGTGGCCAATTATAGCTGAGGGGGTTTAGTACACGCCCCACATTATAAAAGGCCGCCAGCGCGGCGGCCTTGTGTAGTGTGTTCCGGAGCAGGGAAAGTGAAGGATAGGCAGGGACAGTGTCAAATCCATTCTTTGCTAAACCTTGTGTGTAGGGACAGAGAAGGATAGGCAGGGAGACTGTCAGTGTCATATTCTTTGCTAAACCTTGTGTGTAGGGAGAGAGAAGGATAGGCAGGGGACAGTGTCAGTGTCATATTCTTTGCTAAACCTTGTGTGCAGGGAGACAGAAGGATAGGCAGGGAGAGTGTCAGTGTCATATACTTTGATAAACCTTGTGTGCAGGGAGAGAGAAGGATAGGCAGGGGACAGTGTCAGTGTCATTGTTGCTAAGCCTCCTGCAAATTATACACCTGAAGTTAGCCCGTATTGCTGCTTTTTCCTGGTGTGTTACACCAACAGGATTTTGCGGCACTTACAGCGGGCGGAGTGTGCCTCCTGACCATATTACACCTGAACTTAGCCCGTATTGCTGCTTTTTCCTGGTGTGTTACACCAACAGGATTTTGCGGCACTTACAGCGGGCGGAGTGTGCCTCCTGACCATATTACACCTGAACTTAGCCTGTATTGCTGCTTTTTCCTGGTGTGTTACACCAACAGGATTTTGCGGCACTTACAGCGGGCGGAGTGTGCCTCCTGACCATATTACACCTGAACTTAGCCTGTATTGCTGCTTTTTCCTGGTGTGTTACACCAACAGGATTTTGCGGCACTTACAGCGGGCGGAGTGTGCCTCCTAACCATATTACACCTGAACTTAGCCTGTATTGCTGCTTTTTCCTGGTGTGTTACACCAACAGGATTTTGCGGCACTTACAGCGGGCGGAGTGTGCCTCCTGACCATATTACACCTGAACTTAGCCTGTATTGCTGCTTTTTCCTGGTGTGTTACACCAACAGGATTTTGCGGCACTTACAGCGGGCGGAGTGTGCCTCCTGACCATATTACACCTGAACTTAGCCTGTATTGCTGCTTTTTCCTGGTGTGTTACACCAACAGGATTTTGCGGCACTTACAGCGGGCGGAGTGTGCCTCCTGACCATATTACACCTGAACTTAGCCTGTATTGCTGGTTTTCCCATTTCCCTGCAGGCCATTAGAATGTCTGGAAGGCAAACAAGGAGAGGCAGACAGTCAGGAGCCAATAAAAGAGGGCAAGCAGGCTCTGTGTCTAGAGACAACAGTGCTGGTCGTGGACGCGGTGCATCGCCATCAGCACGTGGCCATGGGACACGCTTGTCCTTCTTTTCGGCAGCTGGACGTGTTGAGCCGCATCATGCCGAAGACTTGGTAGAGTGGATGACCAAGCCCTCCTCATCCTCCTCATCCTCTCTCACCCAGGCTCAGGGTACTGGCAAAGCAGCTGCCAAAGCATCCTCTTCCCTGGTATCAATGTCATCATCAGTCACTCCTTCCCTAGACCAACCATGTCCTCCTGAGGAGTCCCCCGAACTGTTTGAGCACAGTGTTGGGTACATGCTCCAGGAGGATGCCCAGCGTTTCGAAGGGTCTGATGATGATACCCAGCTAGAGGAAGGCAGTAGCGTGAGAGCAGAGAGAGGGGATGCTCAAGAAGGACACCAATCTGGCAGTCATGTTCCAGCAGCTGCAGCATACTGCCAGATTGGCTCCAGTGATGAGGAGGGAGGGGATGATGAAGTCACTGACTCCACGTGGGTGCCTAATAGGAGAGAGGAGGAGGAGGAGGAGGAGGATGAGGAGGAGGCACATCTCCAACGAGGCAGGATGCCCTCGGGGGGCCAGCGTAAGGGCAGCACACCAACGGAATCACACCGCAGAGCTCCGCCTGTGCAGGGCGCTGCCTCTGCCCGTTATTCAAAAAGTTCTTTGGTGTGGGCCTTTTTTGAGTCGAGTGCATCAGATCGCACAGCTGCTGTTTGCAACATATGTCTCAAGCGTATATCGCGTGGCCAAAACATCACCCGCTTGGGCACCACATGCTTAACCAGACATATGTTGACCTGCCATGCAGCTCGTTGGCAAGCCTACCTTAAAGACCCACACCAAAGAACAAAGCTGACCTCTTCTTGCACCGCATCAGCTGGGATCTCCAACCCCACTATACCTTCAGTCCTCTCTGAAACCTGCTCTGAGAGGAATGAAGGTGTAGAATTAGGTGTGTCACAGCCAAGTACTTGCGGGCACTCTGCTAGCAGTACACCGACGTCCGATTCTAGCAGGCAAATTTCCCTGCCCCAGATGCTGGACCGTCGAAAGAAGTTCACTCCCAGCCATCCACATGCCCAGCGGTTGAATGCTAGCTTGGCTAAATTGCTAGCGCTTCAACTGCTGCCTTTTCAGTTGGTAGACTCGGCCCCCTTCCGTGAGTTTGTGCAATGTGCGGTTCCTCAGTGGCAGGTTCCCAAACGCCACTTTTTCTCACGGAAGGCGATTCCGGCTCTCTACCGGCATGTGGAAGGCAATGTCTTGGCCTCGCTGGACAGGGCGGTCAGCGGTAAGGTGCATATTACCGCTGACTCATGGTCCAGCAGGCATGGACAGGGACGTTACCTTTCTTTCACGGCCCATTGGGTCACTCTTTTGGCAGCTGGGAAGGATGCAGGACAAGGTGCAGTAGTGTTGGAGGTTGTTCCACCGCCACGCCTCCAAAATGCTACTACTGGTTGTGACACACCTCTCTCCTCCACCCCCCTCTTCTTCTTCTTCCACGGCCTCTTCCTGTGCTTTGTCCTCGGAACCAGCGGTGCTCCGTAGGCATTCAAGGGGCTACGCAAGTTCGCAGGCAAAAAGATGCCATGCCGTGCTTGCGCTGGTGTGTTTGGGGGACAGGAGCCACACTGGGGCAGAGGTTCTGTCTGCTCTGCAGGGGCAGGCCGAGAGGTGGTTGACGCCACGCCAGCTTAAGCCAGGAATGGTAGTTTGCGACAATGGCACCAACCTCCTCTCCGCTCTCCGACAGGGACAACTGACCCATGTGCCCTGTGTGGCTCACGTCCTTAACCTGGTGGTGCAGCGGATCTTGGGCAGGTACCCGGGCTGACAGGATGTCCTGAGGCAGGCCAGGAAAGTCTGTGTGCATTTCCGCAGATCTTATAATGCCAGTGCTCGCCTGGCTGAGCTGCAAAAGGAGTTGAACCTGCCCAAGAACCGCCTTATATGTGACATGTCCACTAGGTGGAACTCAACGTTGGCCATGCTGCAGCGGCTGCACATGCAGCAGAGGGCCATCAATGAGTACCTGTGCGACTACGGCACCAGGACAGGGTCAGGGGAGCTTGGGTTTTTTTCACCACGCCAGTGGGGCATGATTAGGGATGCATGCACTGTCCTGGCACCATTTGAGGAGGCCACGAGGATGGTGAGCAGTGACAGTGCATGCATCAGTGACACTGTACCTCTTGTCCACCTGTTGGAACATACGCTGCGTGGAATAATGGACAGGGCACTTGAGGCAGAACAGAGGCAGGAAGAGGAGGACTTCCTTGCCTCTCAAGGCCCCCTTTACCCAGACAGTGTTCCTTCTGTCCCACCCATCGCACAGGAAGAAGAGGAGGAGGAGGAGGAGGATTGTGTCAGCATGGAGGTGGAGCCTGGCACTCAGCATCATCAGCAGCAGTCTTTTAGGGATGATTTACAGTCCCAAGAAACCAGTGGACTTGTACGTGGCTGGGAGGAGGTGGCTGCGGATCATGTCGTCCTTAGTGACCCAGAGGACTCCGGACCGAATGCCTCAGCTAACCTACGCTGCATGGCCTCCCTGATCCTGCAAAGTCTGCGGAAGGATCCTCGTATTCTTCGGATCAAGGAGAGGGACCATTACTGGCTGGCCACTCTCCTTGATCCACGGTACAAGGGTAAGGTTGCGGACCTTATCTTACCGTCGCAGAGGGAGCAAAGGATGAGACAACTCCGGGAGGCCTTGCAGAAAGGTCTGTGCAACGCGTTCCCAGAGACTGGGAGGTTACAAACTCCTGGTCCTGGACAACGAGTTGCTGAGGCTTCGGTCAGTCAAAGAAGGAGCGGTGGGGAAGGTGGCCGTCTGACCGATGCGTTCAGACAATTCTTTATTCCGCAGCCCCAAGGTATGATCAGTTCCAGCAACCATCGCCAGCGTCTGATATACATGGTGCAGGAATACCTAGGGGCAAGGTCAGACTTGGACACCTTCCCCACTGAAAATCCTCTGGCTTACTGGGTCTTGAGGATGGATCACTGGCCAGAGCTTGCACAGTATGCAATTGAGCTACTGGCCTGTCCTGCATCCAGCGTTCTTTCAGAACGCACATTCAGTGCTGCTGGAGGATTTGTCACGGATCACAGGGTGCGCCTGTCCACCGACTCTGTTGATCGACTGACCTTCATAAAGATGAACCAGTCTTGGATCACCACCAGCTACCAAACACCTGAAGCTGATATAACAGACTAATTTATTTTCAAATGTCACATCCCTTCAAGACTGATGCTGATGCTGAGAGACTGTCCTGTTATGTTGACTGACTATCCTCCTCCTCCTCAATGATCCGATTGATGATGATAGCTTGGAAGAACATTTTTGTTTCTGGGTGCCGCCACCAGTGGCTAAGGCCCAATTTTTCAGCCCCTGTTTAACAGGGGCGTGTTATTAAAAAATTTTATGCAATGCTTTGCAGCAGGGCTCATTCCTGCACTCCAACTAGAGTATCTGGGAGTGGTTGCAGTGTCGTGGCACCAGCACCAGTGGCTAAGGCCCAATTTTTCAGCCCCTGTTTAACAGGGGCGTGTAATTACAATTTTTGATGCAATACTTTGCAACAGGGCTCATTGCTGTGCTCCAAGTACAGTATCTGTGAGGGGTTGCAGTGTTGTGGCACCAGTGCCTAAGGCCCAATTTTTCTGCCCCTGTTTAACAGGGGCATGTAATTACAATTCTTGATCTAATAATTCACAGCAGGGCCCATTCCTGCGCTCACCAAGACTAACTGTGAGGCCTTACAGTGTTGTGTCAACACCACCACCACCACCACCACCAAAGGCCCAATTTTTCAGCCCCTGTTCAACAGGGGCATGCAATCACATTTCTTGATCTAATAATTCACAGCAGGGCCCATTCATGCGCTCACCAAGAGTAACTGTGAGAGCTCACAGTGTTGTGGCAACACCAACATGTAAGGGGCAAATTTCAGCTGAGTATATATGGCAGGCCCCTACTTTCAAACATCCAACTTACAAACGACTCCTCCTTGCAAACGGAAGGATACAACAGGAAGTGAGAGGAAATCTACCCCTAGGAAGGCAAATTCTCTCCTGTAAGAGTTAATATGGGAAAAAAAGTGTCTCCTCTCCACTGATGCTTTATCACCAATTCTTGTTTCAATAAAAACCCCAAATTTTCAAAAAACATTTGTCATTACGACGGAAAGTGAGGTGAACTGTTCTGAACAGGTGCACACTGCACAGACAGCAAAACAAATGTTACAGGGGTGATAACCCTTCCCTATGTTTTCCAAAAAGCGTAAAAATAGATTTTTTGGCTGGAGCTACACTTAACCACTTAACAACCACCTGCCGACAAATAACGTCGACAAGGTGGTTGCTTAACTCTGGGAGGACGTTATATAACGTCCTCCCAGAATCGCGCTCCCGCACGCCCCCTGGGGCGCGCACACGGGAAACTCCGTGACCGCCGGGTCCAGAGGACCCGGCGGATCACGAATCGCGGTAAATCGCCGCTGATAGCGGCCGTTTACCACGTGATCGCTCCGTCAAATGACGGAGCAATCACTTGTAAACAGACCGGCGTCATTTGATGACGCCGGTTCCTCCCTCCCCTCTCTGTACCGATCGGTACAGTGTGAGAGGGGAGGGGGAGGGAGCGGATGGCAGCAGCAGCACTGTGGGCTGGATCTGTGACAATTGCAGTCACAGATCCAGCCATCCATCCATCCCTGCTCAGCCATCCCTGTGCTATACCCTGCCAATACTCTGCAATACACCCTGCCAATACTCTGCAAAATACCCTGGTGCAATACTCTGCAAAATACCCTGGTGCAATACTCTGCAATACCCTGGTGCAATACTCTGCAATACCCTGGTGCAATACTCTGCAATACCCTGCAATACCCTGCGAAATACTCTGCAATACCCTGCGAAATACTCTGCAATACCCTGCGAAATACTCTGCAATACCCTGGTGCAATACTCTGCAATACCCTGGTGCAATACTCTGCAATACCCTGGCGCAATACTCTGCAATACCCTGGTGCAATACTCTGCAATACTCTGCAATACCCTGCAAAATACTCTGCAATACCCTGCAAAATACTCTGCAATACCCTGCAAAATACTCTGCAATACCCTGCGCAATACCCTGCAAAATACTCTGCAATACCCTGCACAATACTCTGCAATACCCTGCACAATACTCTGCAATACCCTCCACAATACTCTGCAATACCCTCCACAATACCCTGTGCAATACCCTCCACAATACCCTGTGCAATACCCGTGCAATACCCTGCCATACACCGCAATACCCTGCCATACACCGCAATACCCTGCCATAGTCCGCAATACTCCGCAATGCCCTGCAATACTCCGCAATGCCCGGCAATACTCCGCAATACCCGGCAATACTCCGCAATACCCGGCAATACTCCGCAATGCCCAGCAATACTCCGCAATGCCCGGCAATACTCTGCAATAACCACTTCCCGCCCTCCGGCCGTCATATGACGTCCTTGACTTTGTGCGGGGATATCTGAATGATGGGAGCAGCTACAGGCATCATTCAGATATCAGCTTTTTCAGCCGGCGATTCCCTACACCATAAGAACAATCATAGCGGCTGTTCCGCCGCTTGATCATTCTTACGGGAGGCGAGAGGGGATGTCCCCCCCCCCGCCGCCCTTCGGTGCTTCTACCGACTCACCGCTACGATCAAAGCCAGGATTGTTGTTTGTTTTTTTTTTTTTTTTCAGGCTTCCCAGCCTAGAGGTGAGATGTGGGGTCTTATTGACCCCCCCCCCCCATATCTCACTGTAAAGAGGACCTGTCATGCCATATTCCTATTACAAGGGATGTTTACGTTCCTTGTATTAGGTATAAAAGTGATCAAAAAAATGTTTAGGGCGGAAAAACATGTCAAACTAAAATAAATAAAGTAAAATGAAGAATAATTTTTTTATTTTTTTTTTAAAGCGCCCCTGTCCCCGTGAGCTCGCATACAGAAGCGAACGCATACGTAAGTCCCGCCCACATATGAAAACGGTTTTCAAACCACACATGTGAGGTATCTCTGCGAACGTTAGAGCGAGAGCAATCATTTTGGCCCTAGACCTCCTCTGTAACTCAAAACATGTAACCAGTAAAAATATTTAAAGCGTCGCCTATGGGGATTTTTTAAGTAGCGAAGTTTGGCGCCATTCCACGAGTGTGTGCAATTTTTAAGGGCGACATGTTAGGTATCTATTTACTCGGCGTAACTTCATCTTTCACATTATGCAAAAACATTGGGCTAACTTTACTGTTTTTTTTTTTTTTTAAGCACAAAACATTTTTTTTCCGTAAAAAACGCGTTAAAAAAATTGCTGCGCAAATATCGTGCGAGATAAAAAGTTGCAACAACCACCATTATATTCTCTAAGGTCTTTGCTAAAAAAACATATATAATGTTTTGGGGTTCTATGTAATTTTCTAGCAAACAAATGATGATTTTTACATGTAGGAGAGAAATGTCAGAATTGGCCTGGGTGCTCCAGAACGCCTGAAGGTGCTCCCTGCATGTTGGGCCTCTGTATGTGGCCACGCTGTGTAAAAGTCTCACACATGTGGTATCGCCATACTCGGGAGTAATAGCAGAATGTGTTTTGGGGTGTAATTTGTGGAATGCATATGCTGTGTGTGAGAAATAACCTGCTAATATGACAATTTTGTGAAAAAAAAAAAAGAGAAAAAAAAAATCTTGATTTTGCAAAGAATTGTGGGAAAAAATGACAACTTCAAAAAACTCACAATGCCTCTTTCTGAATATCTTGGAATGTCTTCTTTCCAAAAAAGGGTCATTTGGGGGGTATTTGTGCTTTTCTGGCATGTTAGGGTCTCAAGAAATGAGATCGGCCGTCAGTACTTCAGGTGTGATCAATTTTCAGATATTGGCACCATAGCTTGTGGACTCTATAACTTTCACAAAGACCAAATAATATACACCAATTTGTACTTATTTTTACCAAAGATATGTAGCAGTATAAATTTTGGCCAAAATTTATGAAGAAAAAATAGTAATTTGCAAAATTTTATAACAGAAACGAAAAAAAAATCATTTTTTTACAAAATTTTCAGTCTTTTTTCTCTTATAGCGCAAAAAATAAAAAACCCAACAGTGATTAAATACCACCAAAAGAAAGCTCTATTTGTGTGAAAAAAAGGACAAAAATTTCATATGGGTACAGTGTTGTATGACTGAGTAATTGTCATTCAAAATGTGAGAGCACCGAAAGCTGAAAATTGGTCTGGTTATTAAGGGGGTTTAAGTGCCCAGTGGTCAAGTGGTTAAACAATGTACCTGTTCAAAATTACAAACAGATTCTACATAAGAACAAACCTACAGTCCCTGTCTTGTATGCACCGCCTGTATACGGCTGTTCAGAGTATATAGGGCCTTTTTTATTTTGTGTGCGGGGTTCCCCTTAATATCCATACAAGACCCAAAGGGGCTGGTAATGGGCTGGGGTAGGGGGGGGGGGGGGTCATGGGGTAGCTATGCCATTTTTCTTAAAGATTTTCATCCATATTACCGGGACCAGACATTACATTAAAGCCGCAAGCAGTTTTAAATGGCTTTTTTTCCTTTAGAAATGTAATTTTGTGCAGGGACAGTTCTAAACACGGGAAACACGTGGCACTTCACAGGCATACTTTAGAAACCCCCCAGGTACGATATTTAAAGGAATATTTGACTTTTTTTTTCACTTTATGCATCATTAAAATAACTGCTCCCGAAAAACTGCCGTTTTTAAAACTTCTTTTTGCATTGATACATGTCCCCTGGTGCAGAACCCGGGTTCCCAAACCCTTTTTAGGGCAATAACATGCATAATAGTCGTTATAATTAGCACTTTAGATTTCGAACGTTCGCATCCATTGTATTCAATAGGGTTCTAAATTTCGTGCGAACTTTCGGTCCGTTCGCGGGTTCTGGTGCGAACCGAACCCGGGGGTGTTCGGCTCATCACTACTGGGAACACACATCGGTCTCCTCACCGCTGACAGGACATGAATCTGTGTGTTTACACAACTGTCATCTTGGAAGGTCACTCACTACATTGCCTTGTTTTGTGAGCTTCCTCACTGACAAAAGATTAGTATCAAGAGCAGGGACATAGAGGACATTTTTCACAGGTATCTTTATGGTGACACTCTGGGAAATAGGACAGTAAACAAAAACATCTCCATTTCATTCTGATTCCATTATTTGCCCATTAGCTGTGGGGATTTGTTTCTGTTTTACTCTGGTCAAGGTGAATAAAGAAAATTCTATAATTTTTCATGTGACTCGTAACTCCTGAATCAACACACCATGCCTGCAAAGATGAGGTGCAATTTTGGGATTGAAAAACATATTCATTATTTGAAGAATAATCATTTTTTTCCTTCACACTTTTGACCTTTTGAGGTTTACCGTATATACTCGAGTATAAGCCGACCCGAATATAAGCCGAGGCACCTAATTTTACCACAAAAACTGGGAAAACGTATTGACTCGAGTATAAGCCTAGGGTGTGTCTCACTTTGCCTCACTGTGTCCATGCCTCACTGTGTCCATGACTAGACTGACGTTTAACATGGGAGTCTATGGAAGGGGTGCCCAGGTTTGAAAAATCGGTGCTCCCCGGCCGTAGGTCCCCCGGACAAGAAACTTTGCAAACTTGTAGAGGAAGAGTGGGGCTACATGTGTGCTACGTTTGGGGTCCAGAGGACTTACGACCGGCCAGTACCGGGTCCCCAAATTCAACAGAGAAATTACCATTTAACATGGGAGCCTATGGAAGGGGTTCCCGGGTTTGAAAAATCGGTGCTCCCCGGCCGTAGGTCCCCCGGACAAGAAACTTTGCACACTTGTAGAGGAAGAGTGGGGCTACATGTGTGCCAAGTTTGGGGTCCAGGGGACCTACGGCCGGTCGGTACCGGCTCCCCAAAGTTCGGGAGATCAGGCGCAAAAAGGTGACTCGAGTATAAGCCGAGGGGGGCATCTTCAGCACAAAAAATTGTGCTTAAAAACTCGGCTTATACTCGAGTATATACGGTAGTTTGTTTTTGCATTCTAGCTTTCCAAATTCTGCAGTCTGCTTTTAAATTACCTTATTTCTTGCACATAAAACATTCACATGTTTCTTGTTGCATATTACTGTTTTAGTCCTATTTTTCGTCTTTAATTCAGACTTTGTGACAGAAGCACCGTCACTATTTATGCTTTCTGTTTTACGCTTATATTTATCCACAATCTTTCCCTTAACATATTCCAATGTCAGTTCATCATCTAGACGTGTATCAAGTTCTGTGACAAGCATTTCATAACTTTCTGGTAAGCAACTGAGTACCGTATATACTCGAGTATAAGCCGACTCGAGTATAAGCCGAGGTACCTAATGTTGCCCAAAAAAACTGGGAAACCTCACTGACCCGAGTATAAGCCGATGCCCCACTGTTCCCTAGCTCGCTGTTCCCTGTAAATATAAATTTTTACATTGTAATTATTACCTGTAAAGAAGTTGCGGCTGCGGCGTCCATCGTTCGAATTCCTCGGCGTCCATTGTTCGAATTTCGCGGTCTCTTCCTGTTCCTTACTTGATAGGCGAGTCTCAGCAGACACTCTCCGCCTATCACGATCATTCTCTCATCCTTAGTTTTCCCAGCAGACACTGTGTTGGGTATTCCGCCAATCACAGACGTCTGCTGGAAAACTGAGGATGAGAGAACGTTCGTGATAGGTGGAGAGTGTCTGCTGAGACTCGCCTATCAAGGAAGGAACAGGAAGAGACCGCAGAATTTTGAACGATGGACGCCGCGGAATTTGAACGATGGACGCCGCAGCCGCAACTTCTTTACAGGTAATATTTACAATGTAAAAATGTATATGACTCGAGTATAAGCCGAGGGGGGGACTTTCAGCCCCAAAAAAAGGGCTGAAAATCTCGGCTTATACTCGAGTATATACGGTAATAGTGCAGCGACATGAAAATCTTTTATTTCTTCTCCTATACTTCTCTGGCATTCAACCATTTCCAAGGTGTGCCTTATGTAATCCTGCATATCCTCGCCAGTGGGGGCTGGTGTTTTTTTTGGGGGGAGCGTCAAACTACCAACCACCACCCCCGCCCCCCCCCCCCCGTTGGTCGGTCGGCGGCACTTACCCCATCGGTTGCAGACGGGCGGGCTCCTATGAGCGGTGGGTTGTGGGCTCCTATGGGCAGCGTGCAGCAGCTCCTGTGTCCTCTCTGCATCATAGAGGCTTCCGCCGTGCGGCTCCTTCCTTCTCCTTCTAGGCGTCCAATAGGAGCTCCTGTCCTTTCAGTCAATCGGCTGACTGGTGTCAAAACCCACTTCCTGATTGCCCGGGAGGAAGATCAGTGTTACAACAGTGAATATTGATTCGCTGTTGTAACACACCTGGGTGGGCTTGGAGCGCACTCTCTGCAAACTGAGCCCACCCTATATTGAAGCCAATTAGAGCCTCTGGCTCCAATTGGTGCTTCAAAAAAACAGCCCCTCCGCATTGGAATCTGGTGTCCTGAAAGAGGCCAGATGCATGGATAGGGGAGGCGGCAATGGACAGGGGGCTGGAGCCCATGCACCTTTAATGGATGGGCCGCTCCTGATCCTGGCCTTTCATCAGCTTGATTTGGTGTAGTTTTCTAATCAACTACAATTTATTGCTAATATTAGCTCTTTCATGCACCTTTTGTAATCCTTCCCACATTTCTTTAGCAGTTTCACACTTACATACAGTGCCTTGAAAAAGTATTCATACATCTTGAAATTTTCCACATTTTGTCATGTTACAACAAAAAACTTAGATTCATTTTTTGGGGATTTAATGTGATAGACCAACACAAAGTGACACATAATTGTGAAGTGAAAGAAAAATGATCAAGGGTTTTCAAAAATGTTTGCACACAAATATCTGAAAAGTGTGGGGTGCATTTGTATTCAGCCCCCTGAGTCAATACTTTGTAGAACCACCTTTTGCTGCAATTACAGCTGCAAGTCTTTTTGGGGATGTCTTTACCAGCTTTGCACATCTAGAGAGCGAAAATTTTGCCCATTCTTCCTTGCAAAATCGCTCAAGCTCTGTCAGATTGGATGGAAGAACGTCGGTAAACAGCAATTTTCAAGTCCTGCCACAGATTCTCAATTGGATTTAGGTCTGGACTTTGACTGAGCCATTCTAACACATGAATATGCTTTGATCGAAACCATTCCATTGTAGCGCTGGCTGTATGTTTAGGGTCGTTGTCCTGCTGGAAGGTGAACCTCCATCCCAGTCTCAAGTCCTTTGCAAACTCTAACAGGTTTTCTTCTAAGAATGCCCTGTATTTGGCTCCATCCATCTTCCCATCAACTCTGACCAGCTTTCCTGTCCCTGTTGAAGAAAAGCATCCCCACAACATGATGCTGCCACCACCATGTTTCACGTGGGGATGGTGTGTCAGGGTAATGTGCAGTGTTAGTTATTCGCCACACATAGCGTTTTGCTTTTGAGCCAAAAAGTTAAATTTTGGTCTCATCTGACCAGAGCACCTTCTTCCACATGTTTGCCATGTCACGATTATGTGCCACTTTATGCTGGTCTATCACATAAAATCCATTTACGTTTTTGGTTGTAATATGACAAAATGTGGAAAATTTCAAGGGGTATGAATACTTTTTTCAAGGCAATGTATATGTATGATTTGATCATCTTTTTTGCTAAGAGAGATTGTGCTCTGAGCTTTATGGTCTTTCTCTATACAGTCATCTGAAGGGTGCTCTGGTTTGACTTAATTTATACATTCCCATGTACTTTCTCTTATTAGCAGCATTTTCATCTTGAATTTCCAAGACTTGTAGTTCTGATTTGTCAGATTTGCAAATGAAAGCTTTGTGCAGCTGTGTTACTGCCCATTTTCTTTTATTCTTTTGCAGTCTTCTTTCTGTTGCTGTATCTTGCATTGTGCTGTAGCAGGCTATGGCTGGGCTGACTGGGTTCTCAGTTTTTCTCGGAGTGGGCTTTGTCTGGGCCCATAAACTGTTAGAAATTCTGTATATAGCCCTACAGAACAGGCAGTGCACAGTCCACATGGGCTTTGCTGCTTAACTGCAGACAGGAAACAGGAACTTTATTATAGATAAAAGACATACAATAGATCATGGATATGCAATTAGCGGACCTCCAGCTGTTGCAAAACTACGAGTCCCATCATGCCTCTGCCTCTGGGTGTCATGCTTGCTGCTGTCAGAGTCTCGCTATGCCTCATGGGACTTGTAGTTTGGCAACAGCTGGAGGTCCGCTAATTGCATATCCCTGCAATAGATGCTGCTACAAACTTATAAACACTACCATCTACTGGTTGAAAATATATCTCTACTAAATACTTATGTAAAGTAGTTGTTGCACAAAATGCAATTCTGGATTCCAACAATATATACAGTCAGGTCCATAAATATTGGGACATCAACACAATTCTAATCTTTTTGGCTCTATACACCACCACAAGGGATTTGAAATGAAACAAACAATATGTGCTTTAAATGCAGACTTTTAGCTTTAATTTGAGGGTATTTACGTCCAAATCAGGTGAACGGTGTAGGAATTACAACAGTTTGTATATGTGCCTCCCACTTTTTAAGGGAACAAAAGTAATAGGACAATTGGCTGCTCAGCTGTTCCGTGGCCAGGTGTGTGTTATTCCCTCATTATCCCATTTACAAGGAGCAGATAAAAGGTCCAGAGTTCATTTCAAGTGTGCTATTTGCATTTGGAATTTGTTGCTGTCAACTCTCAATATGAGATCCAAAGAGCTGTCACTATCAGTGAAGCAAGCCATCATTAGGCTGAAAAAACAAAACAAACCCATCAGAGAGATAGAAAAAACATTAGGTGTGGCCAAATCAACTGTTTGGAACATCCTTAAAAAGAAAGAACGCACTGGTGAGCTCAGCAACACCAAAAGACCCGGAAGACCATGGAAAACAACTGTGGTGGATTACCGAAGAATTCTTTCCCTGGTGAAGAAAACACCCTTCACAACAGTTGACCAGATCAAGAACACTCTCCAGGAGGTAGGTGTATGTGTGTCAAAGTCAACAATCAAGAGAAGACTTCACCAGAGTGAATACAGATGGTTCACCACAAGATGTAAACCATTGGCGAGCCTCAAAAATAGGAAGGCCAGATTAGAGTTTGCCAAACTAAAAAAACCTTCACAGTTCTGGAACAACATCCTATGGACAGATGAGACCAAGATCAACTCGTACCAGAGTGATGGGAAGAGAAGAGTATGGAGAAAGAAAGGAACTGCTCAGGATCCAAAGCATACCACCTCATCAGTGAAGCATGGTGGTGGTAGTGTCATGGCGTGGGCATGTATGGCTGCCAATGGAACTGGTTCTCTTGCATTTATTGATGATGTGACTGCTGACAAAAGCAGCAGGATGAATTCTGAAGTGTTTTGGGCAATATTATCTGCTCATATTCAGCCAAATGCTTCAGAACTCATAGGACGGCGCTTCACAGTGCAGATGGACAATGACCCGAAGCATACTGGGAAAGCAACCAAAGAGTTTTTTAAGGGAAAGAAATGGAATGCTATGCAATGGCCAAGTCAATCACCTGACCTGAATCCGATTGAGCATGCATTTCACTTGCTGAAGACAAAACTGAAGGGAAAATGCCCCAAGAACAAGCAGGAACTGAAGACAGTTGCAGTAGAGGCCTGGCAGAGCACCACCAGGGATGAAACCCAGCGTCTGGTGATGTCTATGCGTTCCAGACTTCAGCCTGTAATTGACTGCAAAGGATTTGCAACCAAGTATTAAAAAGTGAAAGTTTTATTTTGGATTGTTTATCTGTCCCATTACTTTTGGTCCCTTAAAAAGTGGGAGGCACATATACAAACTGTTGTAATTCCTACACCGTTCACCTGATTTGGATGTAAATACCCTCAAATTAAAGTCTGCAGTTAAAGCACATCTTGTTTGTTTCATTTCAAATCCATTGTGGTGGTGTATAGAGCCAAAAAGATTAGAATTGTGTCGATGTCCAAATATTTATGGACCTGACTGTATGTAAAGTGCTGTGTAAATGATTGGCACTATATAAGTACCTGTAATAAATAAATTAAAAACAGTGCTGTTTTAAACCTGAAGCCAGCTCTCCCATTAAGATCTGTATTCAACACTCCCAAACTGGAGCTGAAGGGTGCTTTAGGGTTTATTAAATCTGCTTGAATCTTGTTAAATGTTTTTTAGACTAGTCTAGACAAGGGTTGCTACTAGAGTTATTATTATTGAATGGTTTATTGTTTTCATGTATGGGTTTGGCTCCCCCTAGTGCATGCTGAACTCTGTTAGGGTTTTTTCCTCCTTGAGAGCGATCAGAGCAATGCATTATGGGACATGTAGTCTGGATGAGGGCGTGACACTGTTGGCCGGGCCAGCTCTGGACTGCAGGACACACAATGCAAAGCGCACAGAACAGCCTGCTGGGAGGAGAAATAAAAAGGCGTGCGTGGCCTGTTTTCAGCCTCTGTGGACGCCATTCTGAACCAGCTAGTAGGAGGTCTGAGTGACAGGGAGTGAAAGTCTGCGGCCTACACAGCGGAGAGCTGGATCGCCAGCCTTAGAGGGACCTCAGAGGACAGCACCGCTATTCCAACGAGCGGACCGGCCTCTGGGAACACCTGCACTCCAGTCCACTGGGAGTCGCAGCGCCATTTCACCGGACGGAGACACCAGGAGGGATTCCGGCTGGAGCCCTTCATCTAACTGGAGTCCATAGTGGTGAGAGGGCACAGCCCATCCAGATAGAGATAACAGTATTGCTAAGTGGTTTTCTACAGACTGGCTGGTGAGACTTGTAGTTCCACGGATGTGAATCTACTTCTTTACAGGCCTTTTACAGCAGGCGCTTGGGGCCTATTCTTCCCCACTGTGCTGTAAAGTTAGTAATGTATCCAACTCATTAACATAATTAAAGAGGAACATACAGTTGATAATACTTCTTCATTTTAAGCACTTATCAGTTCATCTTTGCTCTTCAGTTCTTTTTGTCTTTTATCTACCTGGATTACAAATTACACCACAGTATAAACTACAGGCTGGCTAAAGATATCCGGAATTGAAAGAACATTTATCATTCTTCTCTTTGTTATGCTTTACTGCTCTACATTCAAGTGCTAAATCATTGAATTACAACCTAGGGGGAGCCATTTTGTGGGACATTATCCAATTTACATTGTGGTTACTGTATGTATATGCTGTACACCATTTGCTGGTTTGTGTGCTGAGGCCTCAGAGGAAAGGTATCCAATACATGTGTTAAAGGTGTTGGATATGTGTCTCTCTCTGCACCTGTTCACATAGATCTTTTGGAGGTTACAAGGTACACACATTGGTATATCAGTGTCAAGTGATATTTTCTGTCAAATATAAGTTGTATTGTATAATTTTTTGTGTTCATTCTTTAACTCAGTAAACATATCTAAGTGGTTCAGTGATACTGTGTCTTTCTCATTACTAACGCAACATTTCAGAATGGAACCCAAGGTGTCAGAGGTAAGAGAGAATTTTCAGAGTCGGGGTAACCAGTGGGGTATAGAGTCTATCATCAGCCCCCACGGGGGTACCGCTACACTAGTGTTTACATACTAAAATTAGAGCCCTGTAAACAGACTACTTGCCCCTATTGCGGTTGGGAGTTTGTTTACATTTATGTCAGCTTCCTAATGGAATAATCCCTTCCACAAGTGGGGTAATAGACCTGTCACCTGCAAATAGCACTCATTAACAGGGATGAGTTGTCTTTAAAATATTTTGCGTTTTAATGATTTTATTTAATAAAAAAATTCATTTTTTAAACTTTAAACTTTTTTTTTTTTTTCACTTAACCTTATTGTAATCACAAGGAAGCTGATAGGCTCCCTATGTGATATCAATAAAGTTATGTGAAAGAAGTAAAATATTTTTAAAATAAAAGTAAAATAAATAAATAAAATAATCCAAACATTTTTTTTTTATTAAACTCATCTCTGTTTAGGAGAAGTACTGTCTAATTTTTATAGGCTTGTGCATCCAAGGCCTGATCTGTGTCTAAATATTAGCTCAGAGCAATATGAATGAAGCTTTAAAAATATCAATACAAAGAGCAGGTAAGATCACAGAATGAAACTGTCTAGCATAGCAATGCAGTATAAACACATGCCTGCATAGAAAAGTAACATCAATAATGAAAGATAATTTTTTCTTCGTATCAGTCATTAGAATCTGATAAGTAAAGACACAATGCACTATTTAATCTCAGAGAACACACTATTTCACAGACTTTGATTAATAATTTATGTTTATTGAATTTTACATATTGAACTTCAATATGTCTATTTAGAGTTGAACTTTTTTTGGTAGAGTGGGGAATGGTCAGAAACAAGTGACTGTTGTATTATTGCTGTCTGTGTCTCTGTTGGGAATATTAGGCTTTTCTTTGTGAGGGTTTCTAACCCTTTACAATTATAATAACAATGGGATATTTGTTGTCTGTATTACTATTGGAGAAATGTACTCTGATGCCGCGTACACACGGCCGTTTTTCTCGTCGAGAAAAACAAAATTTTTCCCATTCGACGAGAAAAACGATAGTCTGTGGGCTTTCTGTCGTTTTTTTCGACGAGAAAAACGGCATTAAAAACGACGAGAAAAATTAGAACATGTTCTAATTTTTCTCGTCGTTTTTTTCGACATGTTTTCCGCGGCAGTGTTTCCCATAGGGAAACACTGCCGCGGAGCCCACACACGGTCGTTTTTTTCTACCAAAAAAAAAATGACATTTAAAACGGCCGTGTGTGGGGGGAACAAGCTGTTCCTCGTTTTTAACGTCGATTTTCTCGACGGTGTTTTCACCGTCGAAAAAATCGATCGTGTGTACGCGGCATTACTTTCTATTTTGATGACCATTGCGGCTCTTCCTGTCTTTCTTTCTCTTAACATGCTTAGTGTTAGCACATGTAGAGCACATGTTAGCACAATGTCTCAACAAGTACTACTTGCTCATCTGGGTATTATTCTTACAGGTTCTGGCGCACTGCTAAACAAACAAAGAATATGTACAAAATTACATTAATTTCTCTTTAAAGCGGTAGTAAACTCAAATTTTTATCTTGTACCTACGGGTAAACCTATAATAAGGCTTACTTGTAGATACCACAAATATCTCCTAAAATGCACCCTTGTGTATATTTGAATGCAGTCCATTGAGAGAGCTGTGCCATGGCTGTGTTTCCCGCACACATGTGTAGGAGTGATGTCATCATGGCTCCATCATTCAAACGGCTGGAACATGCAAACTCAGTAGAAAGATTGGGTGAAGATGGATTCCCAGGCAGTGGTGACAGCGCAACACTGGAGGGATCCATTTTTTTTAGGTAAAAAGGTCATAACGTACTAGTATGTGGTGCATACTAGCACATTATGGCATGTACCTGCGAGGGGACCAGTTATTTTTTTATGCGGTTTACTATCGCTTTAACACTTTAGGCCTTTTAACAACTTTGCTTAGCCTTGCGAGGAATACAAAGTGGCAACACTACAGGGCATCTTGATATTCATAGATTTTAGTTAAAAAACAGGATTGTCAGGACTGCTGGTGGCACGGAGATGAAGGGTGCAGTTCCGGTGGCCACCAGCGGGGGTCTTCCAGCAGCCAGTAGATCCCAGTAATTGCGGAAGGTATATAACCCCTCCTTTGATTTTCATCAATGCTTGAGACTGGGTTCACATATATGCAAATTGGATGGGGGTTTCTCCGCATCCAATTTACACGCCAAGCGAGTGTGACCAGCGCCTTGAGGCGATTTAGTTTGCATTTGTAGCGCTATATACGTTTTTCACTCACTCACTCACTCAGCTCTCAATGGAGCCTGTTCACACAGGTCTGGGGCAGCCACGGTCTGGATTGCAGAAGGGTCCTGTGCTTCTTTGGGTCCAGTTTAGGTGCGAATTCAGGAAAAATTTTAGACCTGAATTGCACCTGAACCGGTGAACAGACACACATCGGACCAGAAAACTCTTCCTTCATTATCCTGCTCCTAATAGCTGTATTCCCTCTGCATTTAACCCACTTTATTGCTCCTTTGCTCATGGCAACCCTTCAGAAACCTTATCTTCCCTACTTCTCAGTACTGTCACTGCTCCCCCACCAACAGCACAATCTGCTCAGAGCCCTGCAATCATTTGCAGGACTCTAGTGTCCAAACCTAAAAAGAAACAAAAGTATTTCTCAACCCACACAATTGTGCCACTGGTCACTCCTGCCACAACCATAGTTCAGATCTGGTGCCTGTTACCGAGCAAGCCTCTGGTACTAGGCTTAAGCACTCGCCAGCTGTTGGGACTGACACCTGTGAGTCTCCACGTTTGTTGCATGTCTATCATAAGTTACCCATCTGGTCCAAGATTCTTACAACCACCTTACCTGCTACCTCATCAGACTAACCTAGCCCTCCTCTTTTTTGTCTGCCTTCCTCCCCTCCCCCTCCCATCCTGCTAAAGCATATGTTATTGTTGTAGAACTACCCCCTAGGAGTCGCTAGTGTCCCGGGTCCCCACTGCTGCAGAGCAAGTCACATAGCATTTCCTTCACACACTGCAACACAGAAAATGGTCCTTGCTTGTTTTCTTGTTGTTCTATTAGGGGTTGATAACTTGGATGAGGTAGGGAATTATGGGATGCCCAACTTGAAAAATGTCCAAAACTATTCACAAAAGGAACACTTCCTCCCTATTTACAAAAAGTCCACTTTTCCTTCCTCCTGCACAAACTTGGTTTTCCGGTACAGCACCTGCTGCTCACTCTTAAAGGGTTTGTAAAGAATTTTTTTTTTTTTTTTTTAAATAACAAACATGTTATACTTACCTCCACTGTGCAGCTCGTTTTGCACAGAGTGGCTGTCTCAGCTCCACCCCACAATAACTCACCACCTATATGCGAGCGAGCGAGCATGGTGGTGAGTGATTGCGGGCGCGCTCCAGTGATACAGCCAGCAGCTATTGCCACTCACTGTATCACTCGGCCCCGCCCCCGACGCGTCATTGGATGTGATTGACAGCAGCGCCAGCCAATGGCTGCGCTGCTTTCAATCCATCCACTGTAGCCAATCAACGGCCAGGCTGAACAGCAAGGAGGATGTCGGGGCCGAGCGCGGGACTTTCAAGGGCTTAGGTAAGTAAAACGGGGGCTCGGGGGGCGGTATTGTCGGATGTTTTTTCACCTTAATGCTCTGTGCTGAGCTACTCACTGTTGCTCCTTATCGTTGTCTCTCCGGCATGGATCTTTCCGCCACCTCCTGTGTCAGGATCCTTCCAGGCCAGCTTTCCTGAGCACACGGCCCGAGGTACCACCCCTTCCTGCCAGGGGTTTCCTTAAGGACCACTGACACCTCTCCTCAGCAATCCAACTCCATCTTCCACCTGACTCCCCTTGCTGACATGGCCCATGTCTATTTTTGTAGAAAAAAAGGGGGAATTTGGGACTTTGAATGAGGTTCTGGACAAGGTGAGGGTACATAAAGGAAACACATGTTTAATAACATGAGGAGTAAAATGTATTACAATGTGAAAATAATGGGATTGCACATGAAATTACACACATATCGTAGACAAAGAGGACATATTCTTGCATTGACTTAGAAACTCATGGCAATATGACAGTGCATATGATTCATGGACATAAAGTTTACAAACTAACATCAACTAAAATTACATAACAGTATGATAGATAGATGTGCAAAACCCATGAGTGCACATATGTAAACATTGGTTCCTTCAAACGGCATAGTACAGTGGAGTGACAAGATGTAACAATTGTGTAGGCATGATGGTGGTAAAATTGTAGATGGGTCAAAAAGCTGGTATGGAGGTGTGTTGGTATCCTTTTTAGCCCGACGCGTTTCGTATTTAACTCATCAGGGGCGGATACTTCCAACAAGCAATCTAAAAAGAATGTATATAAAAATGGATTTAGCCTATATTGACATAAAACATAAACAGGAAAGGCCAATTGTGCCAATCCTGAGAAACTTACATGCAAAGGATGGATCATGGGGATGAGTGGAACGATGGACCAGGGCCAACCGGAAGGTGTCCTTCCCGGAAGCTGAGGCAATGGGAATCCGTGCAGGCAAGGTGTAAGGATGGGGGTACCAAGTGGTACAGATGGACATACTGAGTTGTGCACCACAGTGATGGTAAACTTGTGGGAAACGCCAAAGAATTCTATATGGGGTGAAATAAAGTATGTAAGAAATTGAGCTCACACTAGACAAAGTCCAATGGCGTGGTAGAGTCAGGTCAAAATTACCTCAGTATTGTGCAATGGGACAAGGAGAGTCCAAATGCAATGGCGTATTCAGCATAAAGCGGTGGAGACTGTGTGCACATAACGATATTTATACAAAAACCCCCATCATGCAAAGCCATGCATGGGTTCCCGCCAACGTCACGCGGGCTAGTCACATGCGGGGAGGGGCCTCAAATTGGGACGATACCAACCGCTCGATGGAGGCTGACCTCTGTGGATAGTGACTGCAGAGTTAGTGAGGATACGTCCAACGTCGCGGCGCCAGTATTGACGTCACGCGCGGGATGCAGTGCGTGGCGTCGATGTGTTGAGGGCCCCGCCCAGCACCCCGAGCTCCGCCTGGTGAGGGCGGAGGAAGGGGGTGGAGGGACGGCGTACAGAACACATCGCAGCTTCCGGGCAATGGACAAATAGGGAGGCCTGTAGTGCCAAAGGCTAACAGTCCCCATGGAATGCAGAAAACAAAAACAAACAAATGCCGTATCACTCAGGCAAAATGTCTATTTTTGAGGTTGTCCCAGTGCTCTGCCAGCCCACCTGAGGATTGGCTGGGGCCCCATAAATATTCATGGCAGCGCCTCCTAACACCCACCCTCTAGTTCTAGAAGGTTCTTCAACCTTCCAGACACTAGGGAGAGGCACCAGAGAGCTGCCAGGATGAGTCATCCAGCCCTGGCCTCTAGTAACACTGACCCAATTTAATGACCAAGGTTATTCCTAGCCAGAATATGTTTTTTCCCACACTCACACTAGTAGCACGCACTAGCATAGTTGCCAACTGCCCCAAATTTCCCGGGACATTCCTGGGATTTAGACCTTTGTCCTGTTCTTACCATTTCCCGGGAAATGTCCTGGGAAAAATCCAGAATTCCCGTTTGTTTGTTTTTTGGCCACTAGAGGTCTGCGGCCTTCATTGAATTGTCTCCGCTGGCCGACATTTTACAGAAGACCAGCTGTCGTGGGAAAGAAACAAAGGGCGGAACCCAGGCTCCACCTCTTGGTTCTTCCCTTCCGCCTCTACGAGCTGGTCTTCTGGGGACACCCGATGTAAGAGGGACTCCACTGGGACACCTGATGTAAGAGGGACTCCGCTGGGACACTGATGTAAGATGGACTCCGCTGGGACACTGCTGTAAGAGGGACTCCGCTGGGACACCTGATGTAAAAGGGACTCCACTGGGGACACCTGATATAAGAGGGACTCCACTGGGGACACCTGATGTAAGAGGGACTCCACTGGGGACACTGATGTAAGAGGGACTTCACTGGGACACTGATGTAAGAGGGACTCCACTGGGGACACCTGATGTAAGATAGACTTCACTGGGGACACTGATGTAAGAGGGACTCCACTGGGGCACCTGATGTAAGAGGGACTCCACTGGGACACTGATGTAAGAGAGACTCCACTGGGGACACCTGATGTAAGAGAGACTGCACTGCCTGGGGACACCTGATGTAAAAGGGACTCCGCTGCCTGGGGACACTGATGTAAGGAGGGACTGCACTGCCTGGGGACACCTGATGTAAGAGGGACTCCACTGGGACACTGATTTAAGAGGGACTCCACTGCCTGGGGACACTTGATGTAAGAGGGACTCCACTGCCTGGGGACACCTAATGTAAGAGGGACTCCACTGCCTGGGGACACCTGATGTAAGAGGGACTCCACTGCCTGGGGACACCTGATGTAAGAGGGACTCCACTGCCTGGGGACATCTGATGTAAGAGGGACTCCGCTGCCTGGGGGCACCTGATGCAAGAGGGACTCCGCTGCCTGGAGACACCTGACATATGAGGGACTCCGCTGTCTGGGGACACCTGATGTAAGAGGGACTCCGCTGCCTGGGGACACCTGATGTAAGAGGGACTCCGCTGCCTGGGGACACCTGATGTAAGAGGGACTGCGCTGCCTGGGGACACCTAATCTAAGAGGGACGTCGCTGCCTGGAGACACTAACATAAGAGGGACTCCCCTGAGGACACCTGATGTAAGAGGGACTCCACTGCCTGGGGACACCTGATGTAAGAGGGACTCCACTGGGGACACCTGATGTAAGAGGGACTCCACTGGGGACACTGATGTAAGAAGGGCTCCACTGGGGACACTGATGTAAGAGGGACTCCACTGGGGACACTGATGTAAGAGGGGCTCCACTGATGTACACGGGACTCCACTGGGGACACTGATGTAAGGAGGGACTCCATTGCCTGGGGACACCTGATCTAAGGAGGGACTCCACTGCCTGGGGGACACCTGATGTAATGGGGACTCCACTGGGGACACTGATGTAAGGAGGGACTCCACTGCCTGGGAACACCTGATGTAAGAGGGACTCCACTGGGGACACTGATGATAGGAGGGACTACATTGCCTGGGGACAACTGATGTAAGAGGGACTCCACTGGGGACACTGATGTAAGAGGGACTCCACTGCCTGGGGACATTGATGTAAGGAGGGACTCCACTGCCTGGGGACACCTGATGTAAGAGGGACTCCACTAGGGACACTGATGTAAGGAGGGATTCCACTGCCTGGGGACACCTGATGTAAGGAGGGACTCTGCTACCTGGGGACACCTGATGTAAGAGGGACTCCGCTGCCTGGGGACACCTGATGTAAGAGGGACTCCACTAGGGACACTGATGTAAGGAGGGATTCCACTGCCTGGGGACACCTGACGTAAGGAGGGACTCTGCTACCTGGGGACACCTGATGTAAGAGGGACTCCGCTGCCTGGGGACACCTGATGTAAGAGGGACTCCACTGGGGACACTGATGTAAGGAGGGACTCCACTGCCTGGGGACACCTGATGTAAGGAGGGACTCTGCTACCTGGGGACACCTGATGTAAGAGGGGGCTCCACTGGGGACACTGATGTAAGGAGGGACTCCACTGCCTGATGTAAGGCGGGATTCTGCTGGGAATGCCTGGTGTAAGGAGGGACTCTGCTGGGGACAGGGACACCTGATGGCCATCTGGTGGCAGGTGACATGGCAAGTAACACGCCCAGAGCTCCCACTGATTGAGCATTATGGTGAGTTGAACGATTTTATATTACAATGTAATAATAGAAATAATGCGCTTCAGTCATCCTGACACCATAACAACCATGGTGTCGGGATGATTGAAGCGCTAACGCCAGGTGTTTGGAGTATCTTTATCTGCTGATTGTTAAACTTTCTGGAATACACATATTTCTATTGTAGTGTAGAATCTGGACCTGCTGTCCCTCCATCCCTCCTTCTTTCCTTCCTTCTCTCTCCTTCCCTCCCTATTTCTTTATTTCTTCCTCCATCCCTCGTTCATCTCAGACTCGAACCACACCCTATTTGAGCCATGCCCCTTTAAGTCACGCCCAATATTTGGTTTAAGAAACGCCCATTTTTCACCACTGCGTATTTTCCATTTCACGCTACACCACGCCTAAAAATGAATGCTCCGCCCCCTGATTACAACAAGATTCCGCCTACCAACAAAAAAGTGTCCCTATACATTTTTTTACAATGTTGGCAACTATGCACTAGAGGGTGCTACATTGTTATCAGATATACTTTGGATGCTAACACTATATTTTTGGACAGTAGTAATACACTGATGTCGATATTTGGTGTAAATTCCAGTATGGTTATGTCTTAATCAATAAAATCATTTAAAAATAAAGAAAATAAATGGCAACCTCTGAATTTGTATGCAGGCTATCATTATCCCTGCTTAAAGAGGAAATGTAGTCTGCTCACATAATTTGTAATAAAAACATCTTTTGCCATTCTGAAGCTTCCCTCCAACCACTTTGCATATTATTTTATATATACTGTGATTCTGTACTTGCCAAATATGCTGCAGAAATCTCCCTCCACTGAGTCTGGCTGCAGCCATTTTAACTGTGGGCAGCTGAAGCTGCTGCCTGTTCACTTCCTGGATTTACACAGAGGCACACCTCCAGCACTGCAGCTTTCATTGTCCCTCTTATGACTCATCCCTCCTCCCTTCCTGGCAAACTCTCACGAGAGTAAAGCCCCGTACACACGGTCGGACTTCCATCGGACTTTTCCGTGGTTTTTTGTCCGAACGGAGTTGGTCGGGAACACCCATAGCATACACACGCTCTGACTTTTCTGCAAACTTTCCCAAAACTTTTTCCAACATCACGTGGTTTTTCTGCTCTTTACCGCCACCCTTTGGTCAACTTCTGCTATTGTTGGTTGATTTTAACATTATTTGTTTTGTCCATCGGACAAAAGTCCGATGGTTTTCTGTACACACGGTTGGACTTTGCTCCATCGGACTTTTGTTGGGCAAAAGTTTGTCCGTTTGCAGACCCAACTTTTGTCCGATGAAAACAAGCAAAAAAAGTTTGTCCGATGGAGCGTACACACGGTCGGATTGTTGGTCCAACTTGCTCAAAATGAAGTTTGTTGGCCAAAAGTCTGACCGTGTGTACGGGGCTTTAGAGAGAGAGAGCTGTGCAGGGAGTCATAAGAAACAGGAAGTGGGCTGTTTAAAGTATTTACTGGCAGAAAAAAAATGTTTTAATATCCAAAGTTAAAACAACAAGGGCAGAAGATTTATTAGATGGAAAGTTGAAAAATTTACTGAAGGTCCACTTTAATCTTCCTCACTTGTTACAACACTGACATTTTGTCTACTTGCATACAGTTCCAGTTGCTGGTTCATATGTTTCTTGCGCTTGGTTACTTTGTTTTCCTCCTTGAATTTCCACTTGCTTGTTCAGTATTTGTTTTCCAGGTGTTTGCTTTTACACCTTTTCACAATAAACACTCATATTGTACATACACCAGAGTCTGGGTTCCTTATTGCTCTTTACAAATCTTGTCCTACCAGTTATTACAGGATCCCAGCATGACTTTCCTGGCAATGAGTCACAGACCTTGAACAAGTGATACAAATCTGGGGAGTCAAGAAGTCTTCAGCTGTACATGTAGTCTGTGTTTGTGATGGGACAATAACTCAATGGTAGCACATAACAGTGAGTCCAGTCCACTTCGGTATCTCTTTTCAGGGCTTTTTCTGTCCACTTTTATTTAACCACTTGCCCTTCGGAAGGTTTACCCTCTTCATGACAGGCCATTTTTGGTGACACAGCACTGCGAAAATTGTGCACTGTACCCAAATTTATTTTGTAATTTTCCCCCCATGAATAGAGCTTTCTTTTGGTGGTATTTGATCATCACCATTGGGTTTTTAATTTGTATATAAACAATTTTGAAAAAAAAATAAAATACTTTTTACTTTCTGCTATAAAACATATCCAATAAAAAATTTAAAACATCAAATTTTTTCATAAATTTAGGCCAATATGTATTCTACTACATGTTTTTTGTAAAAAAAGTTAGAGCATCTACAAACTATGGGATATATACTAGAATTTTCATTTATTTTTATACTGGTGGTCATCAGATTTATAGCGGGACTGCGATACTGCAGTGTACAATCAGACACTGACACTTTGTGACCAGTGACACTAATACAGTGATCAGTGCTAAAAATATGCACTGTCACTGTACTAATGACACTGGCTGGGAAAGGGTTAAACATCTAGGAGGATCAAAGGGTTAAATGTGTGCCTAACCAGTGTTTATGTGTACCACGTAACCTTTTTTTTAAGGGATGTGCTAGATTTCTTTCCCTGCTTTGCAGGGAAAGACAATCCATCACATCTCCCGCTGGCTGCCTTGTTTACATAGACAGAGTTCCTTCCTGTGTCTCTCCTTCCCGATCAGTGGGTGTCAGCGGGCATCCATTTGCCGAGACCCACTAATCAACATCTGCTGCGACTAATCATTGTAGAAGCGGCACACGCCCCCTAGGCGGAAGTGCAGAATCACATATCTGCTGTAAATCTGCTATGGTGTGGTCGTTAAGTGGTTCAAAGAGCAAAGAAAAGTTAAACAAAAGACATCAGTTGCCCACGCAGGGGGTTTCCACCATCATTGTAACTTGTGCAACAAAAATACTTCAGCCTTGTGGCTCACTCTCTTTGGCAATCCTATTGTTCAGGCCTCCCGACCATCAAACACAAATGCCCAGTGCTTGTGCACAGACACTGTACCTTTGTCAGCTTGTCTCTTTCCTTTTCCTGCAGCTCCCTGCTGCTCCATCTTCCTCTCAGGCTCAGGTCCCTGACTGTCCTGGATGTGCACCTCTTTTCTCTTTGCACACACACTGACTCCCGGCAGTGTGGAGCACCAAACTAATTCTGGCTCTAATATAAATCCAGCACACACCTGGACCATTAGTGCACCTTTTCACTGCAAACCCTGGCCTAGGCTACCAATTTACTACACAGTGGCATGGCCTCACCCTGCCATGATGGCTAAAAGTAATGTCAGAATGACAGCCAGGAAACTAACATTTGCAGAAAAAAAAAATCAACAGTAACCTCCATGTTTCGCCGAAGAAAGACTTCTTTGATAAAAAAAATAAAAAAAAATAAAAATATATATATATATATATACATACAGTGGGGCAAAAAAGTATTTAGTCAGCCACCAATTGTGCAAGTTCTCCCAGTTAAAAAGATGAGAGAGGCCTGTAATTGTCATCATAGGTAAACCTCAATTATGAGAGACAAAATGTGGAAACAAATCCAGACAGACAATCACATTGTCTGATTTGGAAAGATTTTTTTTTGCAAATTATGGTGGAAAATAAGTATTTGGTCAATATCAAAAGTTCATCTCAATACTTTGTTATATATCCTTTGTTGGCAATGACAGAGGTCAAACTTTTTCTGTAAGTCTTCACAAGGTTGTCACACACTGTTGCTGGTATGTTGGCCTATTCCTCCATGCAGATCTCCTCTAGAGCAGTGATGTTTTGGGGCTGTCGCTGGGCAACACGGACTTTCAACTCCCTCCAAAGATTTTCTATGGGGTTGAGATCTGGAGACTGGCTAGGCCACTCCAGGACCTTGAAATGCTTCTTACGAAGCCACTTCTTCGTTGCCCGGGCGGTGTGTTTGGGATCATTGTCATGCTGAAAGACCCAGCCACGTTTCATCTTCAATGCCCTTGCTGATGGGAGGAGGTGTGCACTCAAAATCTCACGATACATGGCCCCATTCATTCTTTCATGTACACGGATCAGTCGTCCTGTTCCCTTTGCAGAGAAACAGCCCCAAAGCATGATGTTGCCACCCCCATGCTTCACAGTAGGTATGGTGTTCTTTGGTTGCAACTCAGCATTCTCTGTCCTCCAAACACGACGAGTTGTGTTTCTACCAAACAGTTCTACTTTGGTTTTATCTGGCCATATGACATTCTCCCAATCCTCTTCTGGATCATCCAAATGCTCTCTAGCAAACCTCAGATGGGCCCGGACATGTACTGGCTTAAGCAGGGGGACACGTCTGGTTGGTTGATGTCTTCACACCAAGCTGCTTGCCTATTGCAGATTCAGTCTTCCCAGCCTGGTGCAGGTCTACAATTTTGTTTCTGGTGTCCTTCGACAGCTCTTTGGTCTTCACCATAGTGGAGTTTGGAGTGTGACTGTTTGAGGTTGTGGACAGATGTCTTTTATACTGATAACAAGTTCAAACAGGTGCCATTATTACAGGTAATGAGTGGAGGACAGAGGAGCCTCTTAAAGAAGAAGATACAGGTCTGTGAGAGCCAGAAATCTTGCTTGTTTGTAGGTGGCCAAATACTTATTTTCCACCATAATTTGCAAAAAAATTCTTTCCAAATCAGACAATGTGATTGTCTGGATTTGTTTCCACATTTTGTCTCTCATAGTGGAGGTATACCTATGATGACAATTACAGGCCTCTCTCATCTTTTTAAGTGAGAGAACTTGCACAATTGGTGGCTGACTAAATACTTTTTTACCCCACTGTATATATAAACACACACACACCATCTGAACCAAATAAGTTTATCTTGGTCTCATCAGACCACAGGACATGGTTCCAGTAATCCATGTCCTTTCTTGTGCATCATCTTTAGAAGAGGCTTCCTTCTGGGATGACAGTCATGCAGACCAATTTGATGCAGTGTGCGGCGTATGGTCTAAGCACTGACAAGCTGACCCCCCTCCCCTTCAACCTACAGCAATGCTGGCAGCACTAATATGTCTATTTCCCAAAAACAACCTCTGGATATGACGCTAAGCACATGCACTCAACTTCTTTGGTCGACCATGGCGAGGCCTGTTCTGAGTGGAACCTGTCCTGTTAAACAGCTGTATGGTCTTGGCCACCGTGCTGCAGCTCAGTTTCAGGGTCTTGGCAATCTTCTTATAGCCTAGACCATCTTTATGTAGAGCAGCAATTCTTGTTTTCAGATCCTCAGAGTTTTTTGCCATGAGGTGCCATGTTGAACTTCCAGTGACCAGTATGAGAGAGTGAGATTTACACCAAATTTAACACACCTGCTCCCCATTCACACCTGGGTCACATGACACCGGGGAGGGAAAATGGCTAATTGGGCCCAATTTGGACATTTTCACGTAGGGGTGTTTTCTTAAACTTTTTTGCGCTAAATGTGCAGATAATGGCCGACAATACATTCATATTCATTTAAATTCATGATATTAATTAAAAAGTTGAATATATTACCATTATATATATATATATATATATATATTGTGACAGCAGGAAGGTAAAGTCACCTGGTTGCATCCAGGGGGGTAGATATATTTTGCCCAGATTCAGGCTTTACGCCGACTTATACAACTAGGTGGAGAGTTGTATAAGCCCAGCTGAGGCTAGTAGGCTCATGGATGACTCATACCTCTAGGGAGAGTGCTGGGCGTCGTGCAGACAGGGAGTTGATGAGACCAGCTGAAGCTTGTCAGCTCATTTAGGCCTCTATAAGAACTCCCAGCTTCATTAGATGTTAGCTCATGCCTGGAACCAGACCTGTGTGGACTGTCTAGGGAGAGTGAACCCCTGTGTGGTGAGACAAAGCCTGTGTGGCTATTTGCTTGGACATTTAAAACCAGGGACTTAGGGACTAGGACAGCACTAGGCTGATCCCAGTTGTTAGTTAGGAAACCTGTATGTTTAGTCAGAGGTCAAGTTGACCAGGATTTCTTTTATTTATGTTTCTTTTGCTTTGCTGTGTTTTGTCACTGTAAATAGAAAATAAACCGCACCTTTTTGATTTTGAAAACCACAACCTCCGTTTTCTGGGCCTGTTTTTGTGTGGGGAGCCCATCCCGGGGGTCACACACACCCGCTGCCGAGCTAACCCCCTCACAGTTGGTGGAGAATGCGGGCAGTTTTTTTTAAGCCAGCATGGAGGAGATACTGAAACAGCTGGCTCTAGCAAATGCCAATCAACAGCAGACAAATGCAGGTTTGCAAAGGAGCCTTGCAGCCCAGCAGCAAGCTCATCAACAGAGCCTTGCAGCCCAGCAGCAAGCTCACCAACAGAGTCTGGAAGCTCAGCAACAAGCCCAGCAGCAATCTGAGGCCCGCTTCATAGACCTGTTACAGAAGCAAGAGCAGAGACTACAACAAATGGAAGCAGTAATGCAGCAACGTCCGCAGACCAGTGAGGAAAGCCGTCCCACTAATACTGCGTCCTTTGGGGTGAGTCGTTTATTGACAAAAATGACTGGAGAGGATGATCCAGAGGTATTTTTGACCACATTTGAAAGGACCGCTGAAAGAGAAAAGTGGCCTGAGGAGCAGTGGGCTGGACTGGTGGCTCCTCTGTTAACTGGTGAATCGCAGAAAGCTTACTATGACCTAGAGCCTAACCAAGCAAAAGACTATGTGATGCTAAAAGCTGAAATTTTGGCAAGGCTGGGTGTCACCCAGGCTGTCCGGGCTCAGCGTGTGCATAACTGGACTTTCCAGCTTGGAAAACCCCCCAGGTCTCAAATGTATGATCTCATTCACCTGAGCAGAAAGTGGCTACAGCCAGAGACTTTGTCGGCACCAAAGATTGTGGAACGTGTTGTAATGGATCGGTTTTTGAGAGCTCTTCCTACTGCCATCCAAAAGTGGGTAAGCCATGGAGACCCAGAGACGGCCGATGGTCTTGTGGATCGTGTGGAGAAATACTTGGCTACAGAGAACCTGACGGCCTCTTCCAGAGACACTCGGACTTTCCACCCTAAGACCAGACCATCCCCAGGGGCGGATAAGAGGATTCCAAGGGGTGAGGGTGGAGAGAGTGAGAGGGTGGGAGCTCTACCCCAAGTTTGGCGAGAACAGCCTGGGAAATCAGCGGCTCAAGAGGCGGCAAGAAGGATCGTTTGCTACCGCTGCCGGCAAGCGGGACATATTGCAGCCAATTGCCCGGTTGTGGAGGAACCCATGCAGTGTGACTTTCTGACGGGCAGACGTCAGTCGCTGTGTGCGATAGTCGCATGCACTGCCATTCGAGGAACTGAGAAACATTTATGCAAAATGTGTGTTAATGGTAGAAATGTTGTGGTATTGCTGGATTCAGGTAGCCTTGTGACCCTGATAAAGGCTGAGTTAGTTAAAACAGAGGTCTTTGGGAATAGCAAGGTAGCTGTTATTTGTGTGCATGGGGACACCCGAGAGTATCCAGTGACTACAGTGTGTTTCAAGACCCCCAAAGGTACCCTCTCTCATCCAGTGGGCTTAGTATCTCAGTTACCGCATGACGCCATTGTGGGAAGGGATTTTCCGAAGTTCTGGGAACTGTGGGATGATCCTGAGCCCCCCACTGGTGCCCCTATGTACCAGGAATGTGATAGCCAGAACTCCCCTGAGAGTGGTGAGGACTCTCCGGAATTTCCCTTAACAGTATTGGCAGGGGAGACTCAAGAAACTGGAGAGGAGCCCACCTCCTCAGACGAAAACCTACCGTCTGTGGAGTTTTCTGATCTTGAGGTTCACAGGGAAAACTTTGCCACAGAACAGTTGAAAGACCCCGCCCTAATAAAGGCACGGGAAAACGTAGTGAAAATAGATGGCGAGTTAGTGAACCCAGATAATACCTGCACTTACCCATACTTCAGCGTAGAGAAGGACCTACTGTATCGGGTGGCAAAAAGGGCAGAAGAAACCGTTGAGCAGCTTGTGGTGCCCAAACCTTACAGGAAGTTGGTGTTGGAGTTGGCCCATGGGCACATTCTTGGAGGTCATCTGGGGACAGAGAAAACCCGAGAGAGGGTATTACAGAGATTCTATTGGCCGGGGGTGATGAAGGACATAGAAAATTATTGTTCCTCCTGCCCTGTGTGTCAGAGGTCGGCCCCGATGCCACATTTCCGTAGCCCGCTGGTCCCTCTACCCATCATTGAGGTCCCGTTTGAGAGGATCGCCATGGATTTGGTAGGGCCTATAATCAAGTCCGCTAGGGGGCACCAGTACATATTAGTTATAATGGACTATGCCACCCGTTATCCAGAAGCGATCCCTCTCCGAAATACCTCGGCCAAAACCATAGCCAAAGAGCTATCTCTTGTGTTTAGCCGGGTGGGTATTTGTAAAGAACTGCTTACGGACCAAGGTACACCCTTTATGTCCCGGGTTATGAAGGAGCTGTGTAAATTGTTCAAAGTGACGCAATTACGTACATCTGTGTATCACCCCCAAACCGATGGGCTGGTTGAAAGATTCAACAAAACCCTAAAACAAATGTTGAAGAAAGTGGTGGATAGAGATGGAAAGGATTGGGACTGTCTACTTCCTTATTTGATGTTTGCTATTAGGGAGGTGCCCCAATCCTCTACGGGATTCTCCCCCTTTGAGTTACTGTATGGGAGACACCCAAGAGGGCTGTTGGATATTGCCAAGGAAACTTGGGAAAGTGAGAGTTCTCCCCACAGGAGTGTGATTGAGCATGTCGCCCTGATGCAAGATCGAATTGCACAGGTAATGCCCATCGTGAAGGAACATTTGGCCCAAGCGCAGTTAGCACAGCAGAGAGTGTACAACCGTGGAGCCAAGACCCGTATCTTTTCCCCGGGGGATAGGATACTGGTACTTGTCCCTACGGTTGAAAGTAAATTCCTTGCCAAATGGCAAGGCCCCTATGAGATAATGGAAAAAGTGAGCGAAGTGAATTACAAGGTCAGACAACCAGGAAGGCGAAAGCCCGAACAGATCTATCACGTTAATCTGTTGAAAGCCTGGAGGGATAGAGAGTCCCTAGTCGCAGACACTTGGTCACCAGCTCAAACTGGTTGCGTGATTCCTGAGGTTGGAATAGCAGCCACCTTGTCACAACCCCAACAACAGGAGGTTAAGGAGTTTGTGCTTCGCAACAAGGAGGTATTCTCTGAGCTGCCGGGACAAACATCTGGGGTAGAGCATGACATCATTACCCCGCCCGGTGAAAGGGTGAAGTTAAAACCCTATCGGATCCCAGAGGCCCGACGGGAGGCAATACGGGAGGAAGTACAGAAAATGCTGAACTTAGGGGTGATAGAGGAGTCCCAAAGTGATTGGTCTAGTCCCATTGTGTTGGTGCCTAAACCGGATGGGAGCTGGCGATTTTGTAACGATTTTCGTCAGTTGAACAAAGTTACAAAATTTGACACCTACCCCATGCCACGTATAGATGAGTTGATCGACCGGCTGGGAACAGCCCGATACATGACGACTCTTGACCTCACAAAAGGGTATTGGCAAATCCCCCTGGCCAAGTCGGCCAAAGAGAAAACCGCATTTGTAACCCCAGACGGGGCGTTCCAATATAAAAGAATGCCGTTCGGGTTACAGAATGCGCCGGCCACATTCCAGCGGAAAATGGACCAGATGCTGAGGCCCCATCGGAAGTATGCTGCGGCTTACCTGGATGACGTAATTGTCCATAGCACAGATTGGGCCTCACATCTGCCAAAAGTGCAAGCAGTCCTGGACTCTGTTCGGGAAGCGGGGTTTACGGCTAACCCCAAGAAGTGTACCATTGGGCAGGAGGAGGCCAAATATCTTGGGTACACCATTGGGAGGGGAGTAATAAAACCCCAACTCAACAAAGTCGAGGCCATCCAGAGTTGGCCACGTCCCAACAGCAAGAAGCAGGTACGAGCCTTTCTGGGAATCTCTGGGTATTATCGGCGATTCATTCCCCACTTTGCTTCTAAGGCTGTGCCCCTAACCAACCTGACGAAGGGGAAAGGGTCGGTCATGATTAAATGGACCCCCGAGGCTGAGGCAGCATTCCAATTCTTGAAACAAGCCTTATGTAGCCAGCCAGTGTTGTACTCACCCGACTTCTCTAAAGACTTTGTCGTACAAAGTGATGCGTCAGATGTGGGGTTAGGAGCAGTATTGTCCCAGGTCTGGAACGGGGAAGAGCACCCAGTCATTTACCTCAGCAGGAAGTTGAAGTCCCATGAGGTAAATTACGCCACCGTTGAAAAGGAGTGTTTAGCGGTGAAGTGGGCTCTAGATTCCCTTCGGTACTACCTGCTAGGTAGGCACTTTGACATGGTTACGGATCACGCTCCGTTAAAGTGGATGGCTCAAAACAAGGAAACAAATAGAAGAGTGAATAGGTGGTTCCTGGCCCTCCAGGAATTCAACTTCACAGTAAAGCATCGCCCTGGCGTTCAAATGGGGAATGTGGATGCTTTGTCTCGAGTACATGAATGCCTGATTGCTGGTGTTCCAACCCCGAGGTTAAAACAAGAGGGGGGGGTATGTGACAGCAGGAAGGTAAAGTCACCTGGTTGCATCCAGGGGGGTAGATATATTTCGCCCAGATTCAGGCTTTACGCCGACTTATACAACTAGGTGGAGAGTTGTATAAGCCCAGCTGAGGCTAGTAGGCTCATGGATGACTCATACCTCTAGGGAGAGTGCTGGGCGTCGTGCAGACAGGGAGTTGATGAGACCAGCTGAAGCTTGTCAGCTCATTTAGGCCTCTATAAGAACTCCCAGCTTCATTAGATGTTAGCTCATGCCTGGAACCAGACCTGTGTGGACTGTCTAGGGAGAGTGAACCCCTGTGCGGTGAGACAAAGCCTGTGTGGCTATTTGCTTGGACATTTAAAACCAGGGACTTAGGGACTAGGACAGCACTAGGCTGATCCCAGTTGTTAGTTAGGAAACCTGTATGTTTAGTCAGAGGTCAAGTTGACCAGGATTTCTTTTATTTATGTTTCTTTTGCTTTGCTGTGTTTTGTCACTGTAAATAGAAAATAAACCGCACCTTTTTGATTTTGAAAACCACAACCTCCGTTTGCTGGGCCTGTTTTTGTGTGGGGAGCCCATCCCGGGGGTCACACACACCCGCTGCCGAGCTAACCCCCTCACAATATATATATATATTCTTTTAACCACCCACCTCCTGCCGGCCGTTTAGACTAATGACGGAGGCGTGGTGGCTTTCAGGGCAATCTATCAGTGCTGCCTATCAGTGCTGCATATTAGTGCTGCATATTAGTGCCTCCTCATCAGCGCACATCAGTGAAGGAGAAAAAATACTTATTTACAACATTTTCTGACAGAAAAACTTTTTTTTTTTAAATTGTCGGTCTTCTTTCGTTTTTTTTTTTTTAACAAAAAGAAAAAAAAAACACAGTGGTGATTAAATACCACCAAAAGAAAGCTCCATTTGTGTGAAAAATTATAGAAATGTCATATGGGTACAGTGTTGCATGATCGTGCAATTGTCATTTAAAGTGTGACAGGGCTGAAATCTGGCCTAGGCAGGAAGGGAGTGAAAGTGCCCTGTAATAAAGTAGTTAAAAAACTGTCATTTTCGGTTTCGGCCAAAAGTGCATCCTGAATTTTTGGTTTCAGTACCAAAATTTCCATCCAGTGCACCTCTAATTTTGTTTATGGGCTGGTGACACCTCATTCACTTCCACGGTGGACAGCTTGGCGTGGTGGCCACCTATTCATATCTATGTCAGGACCCAGGAGGCTGCAGGATTCTGCCCAAAGACCAGGACAGTCCATGATACAGGTAGTTCGGGGGTCTAGGTCCCAGCTCTCATGGGGTGATCCGGGTAGGTGGGGGGTCTAGACCCCGGCTTTTTTGACTCCACCCCTGACTTCACCCCCTTTTCCCTGCCCATGTAAACCCCACCTTATTAAGGAAGTGGCCATCAAATGCAGCCCACCAACGCCCATCAAATGCCGCCTCACCAGCGCCCATCAAAGGCAGCCTCACCAGTGCCCATCAATGCAGCCTCACCAGCACCCAACAATGCAGCCTACCAGTGCCCATCAATGAATGTTTGTTTGCTTCCATTCATTAAGAAGTTGGGACACAGACACAGTCCTCCGCCGCCAGCAGATGTGCGAAAGGAGCGGCGGCTGCCTGCTGATGCTGAGACTTAGTTGCTTGCTGCAGAGAGAAGAGAGTAGGAACACCAGTGACGGGGCGCCCTAGGCGGCTGCTTAGTGGTAGCATCGGCCCTGGGTGGGAGGTCTAGGTCCCGGCTCTCATGGGGTGATCTGGGTAGGTGGGAGGTCTAGGTCCCAGCTCTCATGGGGTGATCTGTGTAGGTGGGAGTTCTAGGTCCTGGCTCTCATGGGGTGATCTGGGTAGGTGGGAGGTCTAGGTCCTGGCTCTCATGGGATGATCAGGGTAAGTGAAGGGTCTAGGTCCTGGGTCTCATGGGATGATCTGGGTAGGTGGGGGGTCTAGGTCCCAACTCTCATGGGGTGATCTAGGTAGGTGGGGGGTCTAGGTCCCGGCTCTCATGGGGTTATCCGGGTAGGTGGGAGGGTCTAGGTCCTGGCTCTCATAGGGTGATCTGGGCAGGGGTGGATCCAGAGTCTAATCTCGGGAGGGGCATATTTGCGGGCAATTTGTAGGGTGGATGCAGCCAGATGGAGGGGAGGACAGGGTGGGAGCAGCCAGGTGGAGAGGAGGACAGGGTGGGAGCAGCCAGGTGGAGGGGAGGACAGGGTGGGAGCAGCCAGGTGGAGGGGAGGACAGGGTGGGAGCAGCCAGGTGGAGGGGAGGACAGGGTGGGAGCAGCCAGGTGGAGGGGAGGATAGAGTGGGAGCAGCCAGGTGGAGGGGAGGATAGAGTGGGAGCAGCCAGGTGGAGAGGAGGACAGGGTGGGAGCAGCCAGGTGGATCACCCCATGAGAGCAGCCCAGATCACCCCATGAGAGCCAGGACCTAGACCCCCCACCTACCCGGATAACCCCATGAGAGCCGGGACCTAGACCGCCCACCTACCTAGATCACCCCATGAGAGTTGGGACCTAGACCCCCCATCTACCTGTATCACCCCATGAGAGCCGGGACCTAGACCCCCACCTACCCGGATCACCCCATGGGAGCCGGGACCTAGACCCCCCACCCATTAAACGCAGCCACTGTGCCATCAAACGCAGCCACTGTACCCATAAATTGCCACCACTGTGCCCATCAAACGCGGCCACTGTGCCATCAAACGCGGCCACTGTGCCATCAAACGCAGCCACTGTGCCATCAAACGCAGCCACTGTGCCATCAAATGCAGCCACTGTGCCCATCAATTGCTGACACTGCCCATCAATGGCCGCTACTGTGCCCCATTAGATGCTGCCAGTGTGCCCATCAATTGCCGCTACTGTGCCCCATCAGATGCTGCCTGCACTTACCTGTCTCGGAGTGGGTCAGCGGCGGTCTCCTGCATGTCCTCCATGTCCTCTTCCGTCCTCTCTCAGGCGTCCAATCACAGCGCCTGACGTTTCAGCCAATCAGGTGACCGGTAACAGACCCTGCAACCTGATTTGCTGAGAGGCGGATTCAGTGTTAGCAAATCAAATTCCTTCACTTTGCTAATACATAGCTGAGTGAACAGCGAATGCCCAGCATTGCGCCCGCTGTTCACCTTTTTGGGCGCCTATTAGAGCCTATGGCTCTAATCAGGTGCTTCCAAAAAGCACCCCCACTGCTGTAATTCAGGTGCCCAAAAAGGGGCCGGACACCTGAATAGGGGGTGGCAACGGCGACCTTTGATAGATTCATGCAAAGCATGAACCTATCTATGGTGATAGAGCAGTGCCAGGAGAGACGGGGCGGCGCTCCTGCACCCCTTATGGATGCACCGCCACTGATGCAATGTGTTGTAAGCGTGCTTGCGCTGCATGGAGCGGCTGACTGCAGAAATACACTAGCTCCCACACATAGCTGTCATATGACTTTTGAACTCCTATGGAGAACTTGCAATAAAAGGCAGGAGATGAGTAAGCTTTATAGAATAATCCATGCAGTAGGGTTGCCACCTCATCCCTTTAAACCCGAACACATATGAATTACACAGGTTCTGAGGCTAATTAAATGCAGATAAGGCCCCAAGTGAGTTTGATTACCACCTCAATCAGCGACAGAACCTGTGTAATTCATATGTGTTCGGGTAGGTGGGGGAGCTAGGTCCCGGCTCTCATTAGGTGATCTGGTAGGTGGGAAGTCTAGGTCCTGGCTCTCATGGGGTGATCCGGGTAGGTGGGGGAGCTAGGTCCCGGCTCTCATGGGGTGATCCGGGGGGTAGGTGGGAGGTATAGGTCCTGGCTCTCATGGGGTGATCTGGTAGGTCTAGGTCTTTGCTCTTATGGGGTGATCTGGGTAGGTGGGGGGTCTAGGTCTTGGCTCTTATGGGGTGATCTGGGTAGGTGGGGGGTCTAGGTCTTGGCTCTTATGGGGTGATCTGGGTAGGTGGGGGGTCTAGGTCTTTGCTCTTATGGGGTGATCTGGGTAGGTGGGGGGTCTAGGTCTTGGCTCTTATGGGGTGATCTGGGTAGGTGGGGGGTCTAGGTCTTTGCTCTTATGGGGTGATCTGGGTAGGTGGGGGGTCTATGTCCTGGCTCTCATGGGGTGATCTGGGTAGGTGGGGGGTCTAGGTCTTGGCTCTTATGGGGTGATCTGGGTAGGTGGGGGGTCTAGGTCTTGGCTCTTATGGGGTGATCTGGGTAGGTGGGGGGTCTAGGTCTTTGCTCTTATGGGGTGATCTGGGTAGGTGGGGGGTCTAGGTCTTGGCTCTCATGGGGTGATCTGGGTAGGTGGGGGGTCTAGGTCCTGGCTCTTATGCGGTGATCTGGGTAGGTGGGGGGTCTAGGTCTTGGCTCTCATGGAGTGATCTGGGTAGGTGGGGGGTCTAGGTCTTGGCTCTCATGGGGTGATCTGGGTAGGTGGGGGGTCTAGGTCTTGGCTCTCATGGGGTGATCTGGGTAGGTGGGGGGTCTAGGTCTTTGCTCTCATGGGGTGATCTGGGTAGGTGGGGGGTCTAGGTCTTGGCTCTTATGGGGTGATCTGGGTAGGTGGGGGGTCTAAGTCTTGGCTCTCATGGGGTGATCTGGGTAGGTGGGGGGTCTAGGACTTTGCTCTCATGGGGTGATCTGGGTAGGTGGGGGGTCTAAGTCCTGGCTCTTATGGGGTGATCTGGGTATGTGGGGGGTCTAGGTCCTGGCCCTTATGGGGTGATCTGGGTAGGTGGGGGGTTTTGGTCTTTGCTCTTATGGGGTGATCTGGGTAGGTGGGGGGTCTAGGTCCTGGCTCTCATGGGGTGATCTGGGTAGGTGGGGGGTCTAGGTCCTGGCTCTTATGGGGTGATCTGGGTAGGTGGGGGGTCTTGGTCTTTGCTCTTATGGGGTGATCTGGGTAGGTGGGGGGTCTAGGTCCTGGCTCTCATGGGGTGATCTGGGTAGGTGGGGGGTCTAGGTCCTGGCTCTTTTGGGGTGATCTGGGTAGGTGGGGGGTCTTGGTCTTTGCTCTTATGGGGTGATCTGGGTAGGTGGGGGGTCTAGGTCCTGGCTCTCATGGGGTGATCTGGGTAGGTGGGGGGTCTAGGTCCTGGCTCTTATGGGGTGATCTGGGTAGGTGGAGGGTCTTGGTCTTTGCTTTTATGGGGTGATCTGGGTAGGTGGGGGGTCTAGGTCCTGGCTCTCATGGGGTGATCTGGGTAGGTGGGGGGTCTAGGTCCTGGCTCTTATGGGGTGATCTGGGTAGGTGGGGGGTCTTGGTCTTTGCTCTTATGGGGTGATCTGGGTAGGTGGGGGGTCTAGGTCCTGGCTCTTATGGGGTGATCTGGGTAGGTGGGGGTCTTGGTCTTTGCTCTTATGGGGTGATCTGGGTAGGTGGGGGTCTTGGTCTTTGCTCTTATGGGGTGATCTGGGTAGGTGGGGGGTTTTGGTCTTTGCTCTTATGGGGTGATCTGGGTAGGTGGGGGGTCTAGGTCCTGGCTCTCATGGGGTGATCTGGGTAGGTGGGGGGTCTTGGTCTTTGCTCTTATGGGGTGATCTGGGTAGGTGGGGGGTCTAGGTCCTGGCTCTTATGGGGTGATCTGGGTAGGTGGGGGGTCTAGGTCCTGGCTCTTATGGGGTGATCTGGGTAGGTGGGGGGTCTTGGTCTTTGCTCTTATGGGGTGATCTGAGTAGGTGGGGGGTCTAGGTCCTGGCTCTCATGGGGTGATCTGAGTAGGTGGGGGGTCTAGGTCCTGGCTCTTATGGGGTGATCTGGGTAGGTGGGGGGTCTAGGTCCTGGCTCTCATGGGGTGATCTGGGTAGGTGGGGGGTCTTGGTCTTTGCTCTTATGGGGTGATCTGGGTAGGTAGGGGGTCTTGGTCTTTGCTCTTATGGGGTGATCTGGGTAGGTGGGGGGGTCTAGGTCCTGGCTCTCATGGGGTGATCTGGGTAGGTGGGGGTCTAGGTCCTGGCTCTTATGGGGTGATCTGGGTAGGTGGGGGGTCTAGGTCCTGGCTCTCATGGGGTGATCTGGGTAGGTGGGGGGTCTTGGTCTTTGCTCTTATGGGGTGATCTGGGTAGGTGGGGGGTCTTGGTCTTTGCTCTTATGGGGTGATCTGGGTAGGTAGGGGGTCTTGGTCTTTGCTCTTATGGGGTGATCTGGGTAGGTGGGGGGTCTAGGTCCTGGCTCTCATGGGGTGATCTGGGTAGGTGGGGGGTCTAGGTCCTGGCTCTTATGGGGTGATCTGGGTAGGTGGGGGTCTAGGTCCTGGCTCTCATGGGGTGATCTGGGTAGGTGGGGGGTCTTGGTCTTTGCTCTTATGGGGTGATCTGGGTAGGTGGGGGGTCTTGGTCTTTGCTCTTATGGGGTGATCTGGGTAGGTAGGGGGTCTTGGTCTTTGCTCTTATGGGGTGATCTGGGTAGGTGGGGGGTCTAGGTCCTGGCTCTTATGCTTCTACATTGGCTTCAGTGCTTTCAAAGTCATTAACCTGAAAGAAGAAGATCAGGGATGAGGACTTGTGACACCTCTCCAGTACCTGTTTGTCATTCAAAAGTACTGAGGACAGGCATAGCCAGGCAGTTAGCATTTTCATAACGGGACCACCAGCTGACACACAACGTCCCAGGTCTACACAAGAATCCCACTGTCAGTAAACCCCGCCCAAACTTTGCGACGGAGCGACTCCTCTAACACACGTGACTAGAGACGAAAAGATACTACAAGTCCCGACATCCCCTTCGAATTGACACACCCCCTTGCGCCTGCGCAGCCAGTGAAGTCCTTGATCCAGGGGAGTCCAGGCTGGGAGGAGAGTGTCATCTACGGGAAGAAAATGCAGAGCTGGAGCCGCGTGTGCTGTACTTTGGGCAAGGTAACCCGGCACACCGGGAGAGGAGGAGGAGGAGGGGCGGACAGAGCCTCTATTATTGTGTGATAGGAAACACTTCTCCTGGTATGACAGCCTGGGACACCCAGCCTGGGCCTAGAACACCGAGCAGTGCCAGGACCTGAGGACCTCTCACATGACACTGACCTTCACCTGTGGAGGGAGCACTGACAGGACACAGGGGGATATACTACAACTGGAGGGGGCAAAATCTGGTGCAGCTCTGTGCATGGTAGCCAATCAGCTGCTAACTTTAGATTGTTCAATTAAGCCTTGACAATAAAAGCTGGAAGCTGATTGGTTTCTTTGCAAAGCTGCACTAGGTTTTGACTCTCCAGTTTTAGTAACTCAACCCCATAGTTCCCCACCTACTGCAGATTTCCCCAACCCCCTTCACATGTGATCCTCATCACATCATCTTCCTAGCAGGTGATAAATACTCCTCCAGTGACTCCCACTATGTCAAAACATCACTTCACCCCCTCTAAAGCACGCATTCTCAATTGGGGGTCACCCACAGGGTGTTGGGGGCTCCTCCAAGGAACTTCTACCTCTCTGATAATTAACCACTGACACCTGTCATCTTTATAGTTCTCTGTAGGGGGCAGTCTTTACCCTGACCAGGAATGTAAGTGGGACTTTTCTACTGACCACCATTGGGAAAGGGGTCTTCTACACAGATCACTAATGTAACAGGGGCTTTTCCACTGACTGCCAATGTATGATGGTATTCTACACAGATCACATATGTAAGGAAGCTCTTCTCCACTGACCACCAATGTATGATGGTATTCTATACAGATCACATAGGTAAGGAAGCTCTTCTCCACTGACCACCAATGTATGAGGGTATTCTATACAGATCACATAGGTAAGGAAGCTCTTCTCCACTGACCACCAATGTATGAGGGCATTCTATACAGATCACATAGGTAAGGAAGCTCTTCTCCACTGACCACCAATGTATGAGGGTATTCTATACAGATCACATAGGTAAGGAAACTCTTCTCTACTGACCACCAATGTAAGGGGGTATTCTACACAGATCACATATGTAAGGAAGCTCTTCTCCACTGACCACCACCAATGTATGATGGTATTCTACACAGATCACATATGTAAGGAAGCTCTTCTCCACTGACCACCAATGTATGAGGGTATTCTATACAGATCACATAGGTAAGGAAGCTCTTCTCCACTGACCACCAATGTATGAGGGTATTCTATACAGATCACATATGTAAGGAAGCTCTTCTCCACTGACCACCAATGTAAGGGGGTATTCTACACAGATCACATATGTAAGGAAGCTTTTCTCCACTGACCACCACCAATGTATGATGGCATTCTACACAGATCACATATGTAAGGAAGCTCTTCTCCACTGACCACCACCAATGTATGATGGTATTCTACACAGATCACATATGTAAGGAAGCTCTTCTCCACTGACCACCACCAATGTATGATGGTATTCTACACAGATCACATATGTAAGGAAGCTCTTCTCCACTGACCACCACCAATGTATGATGGTATTCTACACAGATCACATATGTAAGGAAGCTCTTCTCCACTGACCACCAATGTATGAGGGTATTCTATACAGATCACATATGTAAGGAAACTCTTCTCTACTGACCACCAATGTATGATGGTATTCTACACAGATCACATATGTAAGGAAGCTCTTCTCCACTGACCACCACCAATGTATGATGGTATTCTATACAGATCACATAGGTAAGGAAACTCTTCTCTACTGACCACCAATGTAAGGGGGTATTCTACACAGATCACATATGTAAGGAAGCTCTTTTCCGCTGACCACCAACGTAAGGCCTGTTTCACACAAGCTTCAGCTTGTAGAAGAGCAGTGTGAATACTAAGCCATGACATCATTTGCTGAACTTTCAGAAAGCTTTGTTGTAGTAGGGATGCACCGAAATTTCAGCGGCTGAAACATATCGGCCGAAAATGGCCTTTTCGCCAAAATGCCAAAAGAAAAAAATGGCCGATAATGAAGCTGAAAATGGGGCGGGGCAGTGCTCCGCCGCTGCCCGTTACGGGGGTGTCCTATAGCTCAGAAGAGAGGATAGCCGCCGCCGCGTTGATTACAGCGCTGGGAACATCACAGCTTTCATTTCAATAGCTGTGTGTTCCCTGCGGCGTGCCATCACATACAGCCCCTTCCCCTTGTCCGGGGAACTTTGATAGATCACCCATCCCAGGATTGGCTCTCCTCTCTCTCCCCTGCACAGGTAGGCTGCACTGGGGACACAGTGTATAGAAAAAAAGGTATGTGTCACCGGCGCAAATAAAACCTTATCCCTCGATTATTAATATTTATGGGTCTGCTGCAGTACAGTGTACACCACCAATGCTGGGGGTATTCAACTAGTGAAAAAAAGGAAATGGTAACTGCGCCAACCCTACAATATATTATTAGTATAGTGCTACTGTGCAAACTATGGTGCTATTAGAACAATATTTATGATGAACAAAACTTTTTAGAGCAAGCAACAATCTCCGTGTGCACATTCACATGTACTCAGGGAAGTAAATCACCCAAAAACCAAATACAACAGTGCTGAAAAAATATATGTGAAAAGAGAAAAATATCAAAATAAGTGCTAGCATTTATGAATCATTAGAATGTGCTCATAATAAAGTCCCATTTCCCATACTAAATGTGAGTGAGCATTGTTGCCATTGTTTATATTTTAAAATAAAGGGCTCAATAATATATTGCGCAATGATCGGTTTCTTTGCTTTTCATGAGAGCTTGAGAAACATTAATAAGGAAATCCATGAGATGAATATTGGCATATCGGTTGAACAAACGGCAGATTGGTTCCTAGGTGTGGAGTGGTTAACCCTAAGATAAACCAAAGGCATTTACATTACCTAGCTCTGGTGAGTGCCCACTTCAGAAGTTGGTGGTGGTAGCACAAATTGGTGGATTAGCAGCTACTTCTTTACAGCACGGAGTTGCACACATGAGGATTTAACTGAATACATTTGAAGAGGTTCACTGGGACTTTATTATGAGCACATTCTAATGATTCATAAATGCTAGCACTTATTTTTATTTTTGTCTTTTCACATATATTTTTTCAGCATTGTTGTATTTGGTTTTTGGGTGATTTACTTCCCTGGGTACATGTGAATGTGCACACGGAGATTGTTGCTTGCTCTAAAGTTTTGTTCACCATAAATATTGTTTTAATAGCACTATTGTTCTAATCGCACTGTAGTTTGCACAGTAGCACTATACTAATAATATATTGTAGGGTTGGCGCAGTTAGCATTTCCTTTTTTTTGTACTGGGGACACTGGCTAATTGGCTGCAATGGGGAGACTGGCTAACTGGGTGCACAGGCAGGCAGGCTGGTTGAACTGGGGACACAGGCTTGCTGCATCTGACGGGCACTGGTGAGGCTGCATTGATCTCCTCCTGTACCATGTCCCCAGTCTCTGACCATCTCCTGTACCGTGTCCCCAGTCTCTGACCATCTCCTGTACCGTGTCCCCAGTCTCTGACCATCTCCTGTACCGTGTCCCCAGTCTCTGACCATCTCCTGTACCGTGTCCCCAGTCTCTGACCATCTCCTGTACCGTGTCCCCAGTCTCTGACCATCTCCTGTACCGTGTCCCCAGTCTCTGACCATCTCCTGTACCGTGTCCCCAGTCTCTGACCATCTCCTGTACCGTGTCCCCAGTCTCTGACCATCTCCTGTATAAAAATATTTTTTAAAAACAGTCCCTTTTGGTATTGGTGCTGTATCGGTTTTGGTTTTCGGGATCCTGAAATTTTTATTTTCGGGATCAGTTTCGCACCAAAAAACCCATTCGGTGCATCCCTATGTTGTAGCTTTTAAAGTATCGGTCACGTGCAGTTTGTAAATGTTCAACAAAGATCCTAATAAAGTGTCAATCAGCACGCCCATTAGGACCTGTATTCAACATTTACACAATAGATGAACAGTACTTTAAAGCTTCATCTTGCTGAAAGTTCTGCAAATGATTTGTCAAAGCTTGCTGCTCTTATACAAGATGAAGCCCATGTGAAACCGGTATAATACCCTTTTCACACAGGCATTTAGCCTAGATCTGTCTGTCAGTTTTTCAGATGGACCCAGACAATGTATGTCTATGGCTCTTTCACACAGACACCTTCCATTGCTGATCGGAGCAAAGTGGGGCAGATGTCAGGTCCACGTCCGCTCAGTTTATGCAGAGCAGACACAGATCCTGCTCTGCTGTATGGGCGGTCGGGTGTAAATGGACTCCGCTGTCTGTTTACACCCAGCTCCATCCAAGCCCATTTGCCCAAACAGAAGAGGGCGCAGTCGTCCTCCAGCGGGCCTAATTGGACCTGGAGGTAGGTAGATGTAAACGGACTCATCCATGGGAATGCATGGACCTTCTGATCAGGTCCACCTGTGTCAGATTAAAGCGCCTATGTGACAGCCTTATGGATGTAAGCAGATGATCATCCGTTTACATCCAGCTACAGCCATGTCTGTGTTTTTTTTTTTTTTTTTTTTTTTTTTTAAACAGAACGTTCTGTTTATGTCCATTTTTAGGCAAGAAACAGTTTTGTTTTATGCTTTTTGTCACCTCCTAAATGGTCTCTGCAACTAAGAAAAAACAGATGTAAATCGAACTGAACTTCTTTAAAAAACTGTGACTGAACAGATGATGTGTGTGTGAAATGAGCCGTAGGGTCAATTCTACACCAATCACCAACGGAAGGGGGTTTTCTCCACGGACCACCAAAGTAAAGGGGCTCCTCTCTACTGACCACAAATGTAAGGGGCATTTCTCCAAGAACCACCAATGTAAGGGCCACTTCTGCACTGATCTCCAATTTAAAGGTTTCTTTTCCCCAGGCCACTAATGTAAGAGGGCTTTTTTTCACTGATCACACATGACCTGTTTTCTACAACCTCCTATTTCCTTGATCACACATGTAAGGAGACAGTTTTCCACATATCACCACTTCTACATTGTTCACTACTTGCATAGATATAAACATAGAAAAGTGACAAAAGAAAAAGATAGAGTAGTCCATCGAGTCTGCCCATATTTTTTCTTTATTTTTTCTTTAACTTTATCTGGGTATAGATCTATGTTTGAAGCCATTTACTGTTGACTGTCTCACTACCTCTGCTGGTAGTTTTTTTCAAGTATCAACTACCCTTTTAGTAAATTACTTTCTAAGAATAGTTTTGAACTTCCGTCCAGTTTGAGGTTATGTTCCTGTGTTCTTGATTTTAGTTCAATAAACTGACCCCCTGAACCTTATTCATCCCCTTTTTCATGTATTTACTTCTACATTGATCACCATTGTAGGGGAGTTTTTCTCCATTAACCACCAATATAAAAGTGGTCTTCTCCACAGATCAATAATGTAAGAGAGCCCTTCTCTACAGACCACTAATGTAGAGGGATTCTACAGTGTTCTCTGTCTAGATTTTTCTGAATGTCCACCACCCAGGAAATCAGATGAGCTCTATCTGATTTGCTGCAGCTTGTCATGCACACTATGAGAAGCTCACAGTGAAATCGGAGTACTCAATTTCAGTGTAGGAGTTGGGCCTGTACAACTGTAAGGAATTCAACTTTCGAGTCTTCCATGGCTAGTTCTGTAAAGAAAGGTGAGCTAAAATTCCTCCACAGCCATGAGATCAAGATATAGGGAGAGTTTGATTGAAGCCATTACAGTTGAAGGTGATACAATGTCAATAGCAATGACTTTCTTACACATTGCCAGCAGTGTGGGATGCATCCTTGCAGTGGATAAATCACGTAATTTGAAGGGAAGCCCCTCTAAGCCTGAAAATGTAATGGGAAAATATTGCTGCTGTTCCATACTATGTACAAAATTGGATATGAATAAAATAATTGTTTTAATTGCCTTTCTAATAAAAAATGTTGATTTAAATGTAAGGTTGTGTGCAATGAAAGCATTTCATATTTCGTTTTATTTAGAAGGGTCACATCAGTCATCTCACCCCTGGACTGAAAAGAATCTGTGCTGTGCCACTCCGTACCTATGCAGACCAAGCCTGTAAGTTATCTGTTTCTTTCCTTATTAAATGGCTTCATATGTGCAGTTTTAAAAAGATGCCATACTTGAATCAAGCTCTTTGTGGAAACATAGATTAGTGTACGTAAAAACGAGTGCTGTGCTTTTCGTAGACTGTGAAACACATCTGGCAATACACTGGGGAAAACATGTCACAGAATCCAGCAAGAATCGGTTTTGTTCACCTCTGAGTCTTACTGGTTGTAATTCACTTACGATAGACTACAACTCAAAAAAAAAAACTCATCTTAAGAAGTAAATAGGCCTCACTGCAAGCATACTCGGTAAAGCTGCATGATCGTAAAAGAATTGAGATCGCGATTCTACCCTCTTAACACAGCATTTCCTCGATTTTTCAGTTCTCTACTCAAGCCGACCGCTATTTAAAAAAAAAAAAAAAAAAAAAAAAAAAAAGGGCAGCCTGTCAAGTTTATCACAACATTCCTCATGCGAGATAAAGAGAAACATTGTAACATTTCCTTCTTTTATATAAGGGGTAGTGAATTAAAACTCAAGGAGGTCCGGTAACAAAGAAAAAAAATTCCAGCCCAGGTCCGAATCACAAGTCTGTGCCATGAAAGATTGTATGTGTCTACTTTCCTTTTTTTTTTTTTTTTTGCCGCAAGCCATGCTCTGGTTCTTTTGTCTACCATTTCCTCTCCACACACTCTGGTAACACTCTGTAAATGTCCCCAGTAGTGTCCCCCCCCCCCCCCTTAAGGTGCCCCTACCAGAGTAATTCATTACATTGGGTGCCCCCATCAGAGTACCCCAATTAATCAGTTGCCACTGTCGGGGACACCTGATTTAAGGGGGTACCGCATCAGAGTGACACTTTACATCAGGTATTCCCATCAGAGTGCTCTTACATCTGGTGTCTCCCATCCATTGTACCCCCTCGCACCAGGTGTCCCTATCGCACCAGGTGTCCCTATCGCACCGCCACCTTAACACAAAATGTGCCCATCAGCATGCCCCTTTATGTTAAGGGTCATGCTAATGGGCACGTTTTGTTGTGCCCATCAGAGTAAACCTTAAAATAAAGGGCATGGTGATGGGGCACATTTTATGTTAGGGGGCACGCTGATGGACACATTTTGGTGCCCCTTATAAGAAAATGTGACCATCGGTGTAGTAAACACCCCACATACCTTGAGGCAGGCAGGGATCAGGAGCCAGCAGAGGTAACAAGCTGCAGAGAGAAAGTGCTGCGCTCCCGCCGGGAGTCTTGCTGAAGGGGGCAGAGCATGCATACACATCATACCTCGTAGCCGAGTTAAAGCCAAGAGACCGCCCGAGAGCCGCAAGATAAAAAGCAGCAGGGGGTGGGTCGCACACACTACGGCATTGGTTGCAGGGACGCTCGCGGTCCCAGCAACCAATGACTGCTGAGCGGAGGAGTAAGATGTGGCGTTGTACACTGACGGTCCAGACAGGAGCGTCGCTAGGTCTGTGTTTGGATCGCGGGCCGCCATTTAGTGACGTCTGTTTTAGGTCAAAGGAATGAACTTCTGTCTGTAGATGAGGGCAGTTTAACCACGTAAAAACTAAACCTTTTTCTGACCCTTGTTGCTTACATGTTAAAAGCAGTATTTTCTTGCTAGAAAATTTCTTAGAACTCCCAAACATATTTCTTTATCGTACATCATGGGACACAGAGCCTTAAGTAATTTACTTAATGGGTAATAGGCCTACCTTCAGGTGTTGACACTGGTAAACCCTAATTAAGGAAGTTTATTCCCTATATAACCCCTCCTCCTTCCAGGAGCACATCAGTTTTTTCACCAGTGTCTAAAGGTGTTGGTCACGAGTGAAGATGTGCTCTGAGGAGCTCCAGGAGGCATCCAGGCTGGATTTAAATTCCTCCATAAAAAGAAGCCAGATCCACCACAGTGCCACTGTGGCCTAAATGGGTGGTACCTGGGACCTTGTATCCGAAGCATGAGGTTTTGCCTGTAACGCCTCTTTGTAGGGCTGGACCCCAGGAAACCAGGGCTTAGGTCTTGTTACATTACCTATTTGCTTCCTGATGGGGTGCTATACATGGCCCAAGGCAGTGGAAATCCCTTTTCAGGGACCCCCGTCCTTGAAGGTTTGGCTAAACACAGCCCACCGTGATAGGTGAAAGCTGGATTTTTTCTGTTAATTCAGAAAAATCCTGCGACGATGATAAGGTAAGGAAGAAACTTGGGTATTTTCAATGTCTATGTATTTCTTCCATTAAGGAAAAGAGATTGTCATGCCTTAAAGTCTCCACTAGAGGGAGCCTATAAACTTACCATACTCTGTCGTCTTCACTAAGCTCAGTCCGTGCTTGATTGGTACAGCAGGTGGAGGGGATATTCTTACCAAGGTAAGATAAAGCCTTTTAAAATAGTTTTTTCCCCCCTCTGATGGGACCAGTGGGTTAGGGAGAAAGCAGCGCTGCACCCCCCTTACTTACCCCCTCCCCCCGCCATGGGGGACGCAGAGGTCCCGCTATGTACCACGATAGGATTGTCTGGCTGTTTTTTTGTTTCTCTGCCTCATTGCAGTCTCTGCTCCCCTCCCCCTCCCCTTCTCTTGTTTGGTCAGGGATCCATAGAAAAAAAAAATAATTTTTTTTTTAATGGGGGGAAAAATGGGGCGGAATTTTTTTGGAGGGGGCGGAGCCTAAACGCAGTACCGCGAAAATGGGAAACATATAGCCATGTCAGTCTCTCCTCCGCTGCTGAGGAGGAAGCATACACAGAGACACCCGAGCTGTGAGACACGTATGGGTTGCACTGGCATTCCTGATTCTGGAATGACACTCTTTTCAGCACTAGGCTGAAACTTTATAGCGGCTTTTAAAGGCATGACTATTTTCAGTGATTTAGTGCAAATTGTATAGCGCCTCTGTTTTTGTATTTAGGACTATGCCTACCAAAAAAGACACCTCTAAAGGCCAAAAAAGCAAAGATTTCACCCCCAGGCTTTGAGACTTCTAGCTGTAATTCCATGCTGTCATTCTCGCCTGAATTGCCAATTATGGCAACACAGGGTGAGCCATTGGAACAAATTGATGGTGCAATTGCCTCTCACATCTCAGCACCTAGATATGTGACTGAAGATGCTCTCTCCTCCTCCCTCCAGGGTATGGAAGAAAGATTAGCGGCTTTAATCGCATCCTCTATTCAGAGTGATAAGAAACGTACTAGCCCTTCCCTCACTTTAGCTTTACTAGGGGAACAGTGGGCTTCACGATGAGGTGTTACCCTCAATCGATCAGGAAGAAAGACAAACCGATGATTCCTCCTTGGAGGAGACAACGGTAGATGAACCTTTTTCAGCTTCCCAAACTGAGAAATTGCTGATACAATCTCTTACAGAAATGGTTCGCTCCACCTTCATGCTGCCTCTAACAGAGTCTCATGAAAACCCGGCCTCTTCCTTAGGTTCTTTGAAACCTTCCCATGCTTTGCATGCGTTTCCAGCACATGCATTGCTAGAACAGCTTATTTTTCCGGAATGGGATCATCCGGATAAACATTTTCTCCCTCCTAAGAGTTTTGCAAATCGCTATCCTCTGGAGGAAAGATTCTCCAAAAGATGGAAAGTACCAGCAGTTGACGCTGCGATTTCCAATGTGAATAATAACTTGACTTGTCCTGTAGACAATGCACAAATGCTTAAGGATCCAACAGATAAGAAGTTGGAATCCCTGCTAAAATCTGCCTTTTCCATAGCAGGTGCCGTCACTCAGCCAGCAGTCGCCGCAATAGGCGTCTGCCAATCCCTAAAGGACCAATTTAAATTGGCCCTTAGAGAACTTCCTACACAACAAGCTCAGGATTTGGCTGAACTACCTAAGGCATTATGTTTTGCCATAGATGCGATTAAAGATTCCATTCACCTCACCAGGCATCCCGCCTTACGCTTATACATATGCGCAGGATCCTGTGGCTAAAGAATTGGTCAGCCGAAACACCATGTAAGAACCTCCTAACTGGGTTTCCCTTCCATGGGGAGCGACTTTTCGGAGAGGACTTGGATAAATATATCAAGACAATTTCTAGTGGGGGGGAAAAGCATGCTTTTACCCGTCAAAAGAAAATACAAATGCCCTTCATTTAAACGGGCCCTTTCCCCTGCGCCAAGGGCTTCCGCCCTAAGCAGTGGCGACGGCCTCCGCCGTCAGACTCTAGAGGAAGACCTCAGAGTCAGACCCAGGCTCAAAAGAAGCCCTGGGGTAGGAAATCTGCAAAACAGAATCCTAAAGCCTCGTCATGAAGAGGCAACCCCCCTCACCAAGGTGGGGGGAAGACTTCTGCACTTTTCAGAAGTCTGGAAAAAGGAAATTCAGGACAAATGGGTCATCTCCACGGTAACCCTGGGATACAAGCTGGAATTCCGGAACTTTCCACCATCTTGTTTCCTAAGATCAAGCGTACCCAAGGATCCAGAGAAGAAACAATCTCTGTTTCAAGCACTAGACCGATTAAGATCTCAAGGGGTGATCATACAGATCCCCACAAGGGAACAAGGTCTGGGGTTTTATTCAAATCTTTTCATGGTACCAAAACCAAATGGAGACGTCAGACCCATTCTAGATCTAAGAAAGCTAAATCAATTCCTGAAGATCCGCTCCTTTCGCATGGAGACAATCAGATCAGTAGTTTCTATCCTTCTAGGAGGAGAACTTCTCGCGTCAATCGACATCAGGGATGCATATCTGCATATCCCTATATTCCCTGCTCATCAAAAATTTCTGCGGTTCGAATTAGAACAGCATTTCCAGTTTGTAGTCCTGCCCTTCGGGCTAGCCACAGCACCCCGGGTGTTCACCAAGGTGCTGGCCCCACCTCTAGCCAGGTTAAGGGCACAGGGCATAACAATCATAGCGTACCTAGACGATCTATTACTTATAGATCAATCAGTGATTCGCTTGGAGCAAGCTGTACGCACTACAACCGACTATCTGAAAGCATTGGGTTGGATTCTCAATCTGGAGAAATCTTCCTTTTAATACCGCTAAAAAGACTGGAGTACTTGGGTCTGATCATAGACACAGCCCAGGAAAAGGTGTTCTTGCCTCTAGCAAAGATCAACTCCATAAAAGAATTGGTACGGCGGGTCAGGTCAAATGGCAATCCCTCCATTCGCCTCTGCATGAGGTTACTAGGAACCATGGTGGCTCCATTCGAAGCAGTTCCTTTTGCCCAGTTCCATTCAAGACTGTTGCAAAACAGTATCCTGTCTGCTTGGAACAAAACAATTCAAGCCTTAGACTCGCCAATGCGGCTGTCCCCAAGAGTGGCCCAAAGCCTCACTTGGTGGTTACTAACCCAGAATCTGCTGAAAGGAAGATCCTTCAGACCAGTTATCTGGAAGGTCGTAACGACGGATGCCAGCCTCTCAGGCTGGGGAGCAGTACTAGAAAGGACAACTGTCCAAGGACAATGGTCAAGGACCGAAAGAGGCTTGCCCATCAATATCCTAGAGATTCGGGCAGTACGTCCTGTCTCTAAAGGCCTGGACTTCCAGGCTACAGAATTACCCTGTCAGGATTCAATCCGACAATGCCACAGCTGTGGCCTATATCAATCACCAAGGGGGCACCAAGAGTCTCTCAGCGCAGAGAGAGGTGAACCATATTCTAACTTGGGCAGAAAGGAATGTTCCTTGCCTTTTCTGCAATATTCATTCCCGGAGTAGAGAATTGGCAGACGGACTACTTAAGTCGCCAGCAGTTATTCCCAGGGGAATGGTCGCTTCACCCCGACATATTTTGGGCTGTTTGCCAAAGATGGGGGACTCCGGACGTAGATCTCCTAGCATCCAGATTCAACACAAAGTTGGTCAACTTTGTGGCCAGAACAAGGGATCCATTCGCATGCGGAACGGATGCGTTGGTGACCCCATGGGATCAGTTCTCACTGATATATGCATTTCCCCCCCCCCCCCCCCATCCAGTTGCTGCCTCGACTTCTTTGCAGAATCAAGCTGGAAAGGAAGCCGATTATTCTGGTAGCACCAGCATGGCCCAGAAGGTCATGATATGCAGAAATCGTAAAGATGGCAGTGGAGGGCCCATGGTCCCTCCCACTACGGTCAGATCTGCTCTCTCAGGGACCGATATTCCATCCTTCCTTACGGTCTCTAAATTCAACGGCTTGGCTATTGGAACCCACATTCTAAAGAGACGTGGGCATTCCTGGTCAGTTATCTCCACCCTGATCAATGCCAGGAAGCCAGCTTCCAGAACAATATATTATAGAGTCTGGAAGGCTTATGTTTCCTGGTGTGAATCCAAGGGTTGGCACCCTCGGAGATATATCATAGGCAGAATTCTTGCCTTTCTACAATTAGGGGTAGAGATGAAATTGGCCTTAAGTACTATTAAAGGCCAAGTCTCAGCTTTATCGGTCCTATTTCAGAGACCACTTGCTACTCATTCTTTAGTCCGGGGCTTTATACAAGGAGTAACGCGGCTTAATCCGCCCGTCAAACCTCCCTTGAATCCCTGGGACTTAAATTTAGTTTTGTCTGTTACAAAAACAGCCATTTGAACCGATGCAACATATTCCCCTAGTCCTTCTGACAAGGAAGTTGGTATTTTTGGTTGCTATATCCTCAGCAAGGAGGGTATCGGAGTTGGCTGCTCTTTCTTGTAAAGAGCCGTATTTAATTTTTCATGAGGACAGAGTGGTACTACGCCCTCGTCCAGGCTTTTTGCCAAAAGTAATTTCAGGTTTTCACCTGAACCAAGATATTGTCCTGCCATCGTTTTTTCTTTCTCGTACATCACGGGACACAGAGCGACATAGTCATTACTAATGGGTTATATAGATACCGTCAGGTGCTGGCACTGGCAACTTCCAAAACCGGAAGTACCCTCCCCTATATAAGCCCCTCCCATCCGGGAGCACCTCAGTTTTTTGCCAGTGTCTAAGGTGTTGGCCAAGAAGAAACATGTGTTTTCACTGAGCTTGCGTACAGGTTCTTTTGGGCCTCAGTAAGCTATTCCGGATCCGACCAAAAAAGCTTCATAGCTAAACGGTCGGTACCCGGGCCTTGCAGAGAAGAGCAAGGTTTTGCCTGTAATGCTTCTCTTAGGAGGGCTGGACCCTGGGATCCAGAGCTCTGGTCATACCCACGACCAAGATGTTTTCTGTGCAGGGTGCTATACAGGTCCAGGGGAGTGGAATCCTTGGGAACCCGGTCCCTGAAGGTTTGATTACAATGCCTGCCGTGATAGGTGAAGTTTGGGCTTCTGTGGACCAAACAGAGTCCTGCGGCGAGGAAAAGGTAAGTGGGGGCCCTCGGGAACTTGGTTCTATTGAGGGACCCCCAAGCCTATTTTGTCTTTCTGCCTGTTACCTAAGGTATTCCCGCTAATATTCTGTGTATGCCTGTTACTACTGAGAAAATGTAAAAATTTTAATAGTAGGCAAGAAAAAAAAAAAAAAATGTAAGACCGCGGTACCTGTGTTAGACACTAGAGGCCGCTATGGTTCTTTTTCTTGTAATGTGGATTTTTTTCTTCCAGAATCAAATCCAGGCAGTTGGTATGTTCTCTGCTGGGAAGCTGTCTCCTCTGCCTGTTGCTGCGCTCATCCATCCCCGGGCCCTGCGGCAAAGGGGGCCCTGGCTCCCATCTAGCTCCTTATTGTTTTTAAAAAAAGGGCGCCGAAGGCGCACGTGCCCGTGCGCGTGCACGCGCCTCTATTCATAGAGGCGATCTGAAAAAAGGGGCGGAGCGGGTGGATGACGCTCAGGTGTGCGGCGCTACTGCGCATGTGCGGGCGTCCAGCGTGTTTTAAAGCACATTATAGCTGGCTATTGAATGCACAGACAGAGCTAGCAACAGATAAAGGCACACAGAGGCGGTTGATGCAGGCATCCCCTAGAAAGGCACTTTAGTAGACACCAACTGTGATATAGCAGCAATTGTGCTAGACTATTCTCAGTAAAAGTGGTGTATCACGGCTGGAATACCTCAGCTTTAGGCTTAGGAATATGCCGTCCAGAAGCTCCGGAACTGAATCTTCCAGGAAGCGAAGGGGGTCTCATCGGGCTCTGAGGATCTTGGGCATGCTTCTGCTGCACCAGTCTCCCCTGAAGTTCAGAGGTAAGTGACCGTAGAGACCCCGCAGGGGTACTTGGTACTGTGGCTGTCCTCAGTTCACCTGCTCCTGTGTATGTAACAGAGGAGGTTTTTTCCTCAGCTCTGGGAGGATTAGAGAGAGATTGTCAACATTGATCGCTGCCTTCCTGTTAGGGAAAGCACGCCGATCTCCGTCTCCTCCTTCAGAGTGCCTGTTAGCAGAGCAACAGTCCCATACAGGGATCGACCTGCCTGAAGGGGATCAGGATGAGGTTGATTCTGTTATAGAGGAATCAACAGTGGAGGAACCTTTCTCAGCAGCTCAGGCTGAAAGATTATGGGTTCAGTCTCTGACTAACATGGTCCGATCGGCATTTAAAAATGCACCTTGCGGAACCATCAACCACTACTGTATCCTCGTTGGGGTCGCTAGAAGCCCCCAGACTGTCTGTTCTTTTCCACTTCACCCTTTACTGAAAGGGCTTATTTACCAGGATTGGGAACGTCCTGAGAAAATATTTATTCCCCCAAGAGATTTCCGGTGGTCTATCCCATGGGGATAAGTTCATCAAAAAAAAAAAAAAAAAATGGAAGGTCCCTACAGTGGACGCAGCCATCTCTTGTATGTATAAATCACTGACATGTCCAGTGGATAATGTCCAAATGTTCAAGAACCCAATAGATAAAAGATTGGAGTCCTTATGAAAGTCTGCTTCTTTCTACAGCAAGCTTTGTGACACAACCAGCAGTAGCAGCTATTGGGGTCTGCTAAGCAGTGAAGGATCAGTTAAAACAGGTCTTGAGGGACTTGACAGATCAGCAGGCCTTGCCCTAGCTGATCTACCTAGAGCCTTAGGCTTTGCGGTTGACGCCATAAAGGATTCAGTCCATCAGGCCTCCCGCCTTACGCTGTCTATAGTACATATGCGTAGGCTTCTATGGCTCAAAAACTGGTCTGCTGAAGCTCCCTGTAAGGAATGGCTGGTTAGCGTCCCATTTCATGGTGAACGCTTATTCAGGGAAAACCTGGACAAATATATCCAGAAAATTTCCAGCGGTAAAAATACGCTCTTGCCGGTTAAAAGCAGAGTTAGAGGTCCCTCTTTAAGAGGCCTGCTTCTCCAGTCCCTGGGGCATCGGCTGTGTAACAGTTCCGACGGCCTCCTCGGTCAATTCCCGGGGGTAAAAAACAGGGACAATAGCAGGGTAATGAGAAACCCTGGGTCAGGGGAGGTACAAAACCTCCCCCAAAGTTAAATTCATTGAAGGGTTGCCCCCACTCAGTCGGGTGGGGGGAGGACTCCAGTTGTTCACAAGAGACCTGGCGGGACACGATCAAGACAGATAGGTGCTCTCCGCAGTATGTTTGGGATACAGATTGGAGTTAAGAGACTCTCCTCCTTCCCATTTTTTGAGGTCAAACGTGCCAAGGGATCCCCGGAAGAGATAGTCCCTCCTGTTGGCACTAGAACAACTATTGCTCCAAGGAGTAATTATGGAGGTTCCCCTGGAAGAATGAGGGTTCGGGTTTTACTCAAACCTCTTTACAGTCCCGAAGCAAACGCGGACGGGAGGCCCATATTAATTCTAAAAGGGCTATACGAATTCCTGTATATCAGGACTTTCCGATGGAGTCGATCCGATCGGTGGCCACTGCCCTACAAGGGGAGGATTGGTTAGCCGCGATCGACATCAAAGATGCTTATTTGCACATTCCCATCTTTCCAGTCTACCAAAAGTTTCTACGCTTTGCAGTAGAAGGGCGCCATTTTCAGTTCAGAGCCTTACCCTTCGGTTTGGCCACAGCACCACGAGTGTTTACAAAAATTCTGGCCCTTTATTGGCCAATCTAAGAACACAAGGTGTAATGATAATGGCATATCTAGATGACTTGTTGCTGATAGACCACTCAGTGAAAAAAACTAGACGTGGTCGTTCACAAGACAATCAAGTATCTGGAATCTCACGGTTGGATTATCAACCGAGACAAGTCAGCCCTAAAAACCAGTCAAAAGTCTGGAATACTTGGGGCTAAGGTTGGATTCAGGCCAGAGAAAAATATTCTTGCCTCGAGGAAAGGTGTTGTCTTTGAAAGATTTGATCCACTTAGTGGGTACAAAAAAGACAGCCGTCCATACGCCTGTGCATAAGGCTGCTGGGAAAAATGGTGGCATCATTCGAAGCAGTACCCTACGGTCAATTCCATTCAAGGAATTTGCAAGGGGCCATACTGTCAGCCTGGAACAAAAAAGTTCAGGCCCTAGACTTACAATGTCCTTGTCCCCTTCCGTTCGCAAGAGCCTCCGTTAGTGGTTGGTTCCCCAGAATCTGGAAAAAGGGAAATCCTTCAGTCTGATTTCTTGGAAGGTGGTCACTACAGATGCCAGCCTTATAGGCTGGGGAGCAGTACTGGAGCAATAGTCTCTCCAGGGCAGATGGTCGGATGCAGAAAAGGCCCTGCCCATCAATCTCTTAGAGATACGTGCAGCCCGGTATGCCCTAGTAGCATGGACATCCAAACTCCAAGGGTCCCCTGTCAGAATTCAATCAGACAATGCCACAGTAGTGGCATATATCAATCATCAGGGGGGCACCAGGAGTCGTGCAGCCCAGAGGGAAGTAAATTGCATCCTGAAATGGGCAGAAAGATATGTCCCAGCCATATCTGCGGTATTCATTCCAGGAGTGGAGAATTGGAAGGCGGACTTTCTAAGTCGCCAGCAATTATGCCCAGAGGAAGGGTCCCTTCACCCCGAGGTTTTCTGGACAATATGTCAGCGGTGGGGAACATCGGATGTAGATCTTCTAGCATCCAGATTCAACGCAAAGGTGGACCGGTTTGTCTCTCGGACAAGGGATCCCCTAGCTTGCGGCTCGGATGCCCTAGTGTTCCCTTGGGATCAGTTCAAGCTGATATATGCATTCACACCGCCACAATGGTTACCTCGATTATTCCGCAGAATCAGGGTAGAAAAGAAACCAGTGATTCTGGTGGCTCCAGCGTGGCCCCGAAGAGCGTGGTACGCGGAGATTGTAAAATGTCAGTGGGGAGTCCTAGGACTCTCCCACGCCGTCCGGACCTGCTTTCGCAAGGACCGATATACCACCCTTCCTTACCAGCCCTAGGTTTGACGGCCTGGCTATTGAAGCCCACATTCTAAAAAAGAGAGGGCTCTCTAATCCTGTGGTATCTACCATGATCAATGCCAGGAAGCCGGTATCCAGGCAGATCTACTATAGAATCTGGAAGGCGTACATCGCCTGGTGTGAGGCCAAGAAATGGCATCCACGTAAAAACGTAATAGGTAGGATTCTGGACTTCCTACAATGGGCTGTAGATAGGAAGCTTGCCTTGAGTACTATCAAGGGTCAGATTTCGGCCTTGTCAATATTTTTTCAAAGGCCCTTGGCTTCGCATTCACTAGTCAAAGCCTTTATACAAGGAGTGATGCGTATTAGTCCTCCGGTTAATATCCCCATATGTCCATGGGATCTAAACTTGGTTCTGTTGGTTCTACAGAAACAACCATTTGAACCATTACAGCATATTTCTTTGGTTCTTCTCACCAGGAAATTGATTTTTCTAGTAGCCATTTATTCGGCTAAAAGTGTCGGAATTAGCAGCTATGTCCTGTAAGGAGCCATATCTGGTTATCCATAAGGATAGAGTAATGTTACGCCCTCATCCAGCCTTTCTTCCTAAGGTGGTATCGAGGTTTCATTTGAACCAAGACGTGGTTCTTCCTTCTTTTTTCCCCAAACCTACTTCGGTAGAGGAAAAGTTATTGCATTCTTTGGATGTAGTAAGAGCAGTTAAAGCTTATCTAAAAGCCACTGCTCAGATTCGCAGAACGGATACTTTGTTTATTCTGCCGGAAGGCCCCAGAAGGGGTCAGGCAGCGTCAAAATCTACTTAGCCAAGTGGATTCGACAGGTCATAATGCAAGCCTATGGCTTGAGAAGTAGACTGCCTCCGTTCAAAGCTAGGGCGCACTCCACGAGAGCAGTTGGAACTTCATGGGCAGTGCATCACCAGGCCTCCCTGGCTCAAATCTGTAAGGCCGCAACATGGTCTTCAGTACACACGTTTACTAGGTTCTACCAGGTGGACGTTAGAAGTCAGGAGGATGTCGCCTTTGGGCGCAGTGTGTTGCAGGCCGCAAAAGATCCTCATGTCTGATAGCGCTCAGCTTATATATGGTGTATCCCCCCCCCCCTCATTGGGCATTGCTTTAGGACATCCCATTAGTAATGACTATGTCGCTCTGTGTCCCGTGATGTACGAGAAAGAAAATAGGATTTTTATAACAGCTTACCTGTAAAATCCTTTTCTTGGAGTACATCACGGGACACAGAGCTCCCGCCCCTCTTTGGGGACACTTATTGCTTTGCTACAAAACTGAGGTGCTCCCGGATGGGAGGGGCTTATATAGGGGAGGGTACTTCCGGTTTTGGAAGTTGCCAGTGCCAGCACCTGACGGTATCTATATAACCCATTAGTAATGACTATGTCGCTCTGTGTCCCGTGATGTACTCCAAGAAAAGGATTTTACAGGTAAGCTGTTATAAAAATCCTATTTTCCAAAACCATGTTCCAGGGAAGAAAAGTCACTACATTGTCTTGATGTGGTGAGAGCAGTGAAAATCTATTTAAAGAAAACTGCTCAGATTCGTAAGACTGATGTCTTATTTATTCTGCCGGAGGATCCTAAGAAGGGACAGGCAGCATCAAAATCCACTGTCGCTGAGTGGATTCGGCAAGTGATAATTCAAACTTATGATTTAAGGGGCAAGATTCTACCAGGTCGGTTAGTGCTTCTTGGGCAGTGCGTCATCAGGCCTCCATGGCTCAGATCTGTAAGGCGGCAACTTGGTCTTCAGTGCATACATTCACAACATTTTATCAGGTGGATGTAAGGAGGTATGAGGATATCGCCTTCGGGCGCAGTGTGCTGCAAGCAGCAGTGTAGATCCTCAAGTCTGGGTGTACCCTGCGGGTTGTTTCTCCCACCCCTCAAGTGGCATTGCTATGGGACATCCCATTAAGTAAATTACTTAAGGCTCTGTGTCCCATGATGTACGATAAAGAAAATAGGATTTTTATTACAGCTTACCTGTAAAATCCTTTTCTTGGTGTACATCATGGGACACAGAGGGGTCCCTCTTTTGGGATTTAGACATATTGCTTTGCTACAAAAACTGATGTGCTCCTGGAAGGAGGAGGGGTTATATAGGGAGTAAACTTCCTTAATTAGGGTTTACCAGTGTCAACACCTGAAGGTAGGCCTATTACCCATTAAGTGAATTACTTAAGGCTCTGTGTCCCATGATGTACTCCAAGAAAAGGATTTTACAGGTAAGCTGTAATAAAAATCCTTTTATTTTAGCAGAGACCCTAATGAATAAAATGGCGGCTGTTGCAATATTTTTCGAAAAAATACACTTTAATGAATTGCAAAAAAACAAAACATTAAACTTAGCCCAATTTTTTTGCATAATGTGAAAGATGGTTACGCCACGAGAATCATGATCTTTATTCTAAGCAAAATAAATCGTTGTTCTCATTTTAGCCAGAATCGTGCAGGTAACCGGAATCCCAGTAAAGTAGAGTGCCTCTGTAGGCTGAAATCTTGTGGTACTTTATAAGGAAATTGGAGTGACCTCTTGCATGGTTGCTGTGTAGTCTGCATCTTACCACTGCTTGTGTCTTTCTATTGGCCAGATACCACTCTTCTGTGATATAGGAAGACACTGGTGGCTGTAAGGTTTGGGGCTACACTATGGGCATGCATACTTTTAGTGACATTTACTTTTATAGAAAACCTCAGTGGTTTAGGTGCTCTGCAAAGAAGACAAAGCACATAAAGATTTGCTTTAATATTATCTATAGAAACTGTGAGCACTGCAAACACATTCACATTCATTTTTTATTTGTCAACAAGTTTTCTGATAATTTGCATAGAATTTAACTTATGTGTATTATTCTTTATTGCGTGAAGTGGATGCTGATGTCACTGTCGTAGGCTCTGGTCCTGGAGGTTATGTTGCTGCTATCAAAGCTGCCCAGCTGGGCTTTCAGGTAAAGTTTGGCTCTAATGTATAAATTGATATTTGCATGCTTAGTGTTAAACCTCTGTTTGGAATCGGCACAAACATGTTGGAATATAATTCTTATTACTTGGCAGAGAACAAAAATAATTTTAGTGTTTTAAAGTGGTTGTAAAGAAAAAAAAAAAAAAACCCTGGCAGCCCCTCTGTTTTTATCATGCCATAACACACTGGGGGTTATTTACTAAAGGAAAATCCACTTTGCACTAAAAGTGCACTTGGAGGCCTATTTATGAACCTCCAGACTACACACGCTACCACGGGATCTAGAATAATGGTAGCCTTAGATACAGCAAAGGCCTTCGACTCTGTCGAATGGGGATACCTATGGACATGCCTGGGAAAAATTTGGTCTAGGCCCAAACTTTATAAAGTGGGTGCAACTCCTATACCAAGCCCCGGTGGCGCGGGTGGTGGCTAACAGGTGGCCCTCGGAGCGTTTTCAGCTCTTCAGGGGCACCAGGCAGGGGTGTCCTCTGTCGCCACTGCTTTATGCGCTGGCGGCGGAGCCACTGGCGATCGCTATACGCGCCCATCCTGGGATAGTGGGGCTCAGTAGGGGGGGCGTGACGGAAACCATTAGCACTTATGCTGATGATACCCTCTTATATTTGGATGACTCAATCAATTCTCTCCCGACAGCTCTGAACCTGATAGACCAGTTCGGAGTGTTCTCAGGCCTCCGCATTAATTGGGATAAATCCCAAATACTACCTTTGGACAGCTTCCCGCCACCTGCAGACAGAGCCCTGCTCCCCCTTCAGAGAGTAGACACTATTAAATACCTAGGTATACAGACCACCCGAGACCCGGCAGACTATGTCCAGCTTAATATAGCTCCAATATATAACATGCTTAAACACAAGACTCAGATTTGGGCGAGACTCCCCTTGGGAGTGATGGGCCGGATAAATCTAGTAAAGATGGTACTTCTACCCAAAATCCTCTATATGCTATGGCATACCCCTGTCTACCTGATACTCAGACACTTTAAACAGATGGAATCACTGCTGAAGCCGTTTGTTTGGGGTAGTAGTAGACACAAACTCCCCTGGCAGAAGCTTAAAAATCCCACTGATCTAGCTGGTACAGCCCTACCGGACTTTAATCTATACTACCTGGCAGCCCAACTGTCGCAACTTTTCCATATAGACAAGTCGGATATGGGAAGGTTCCTTTGCTTGCTGTGTCCAGGGTGGGCCCAGATTCAGGGAGATCCCATGGCGATTATAGCAGGCAAGGGAGGGGATATTAATGGCTCTACTGAACGCAAATCCCTAATTTACCACTATAGAAAGATATGGGATATAGCCTCCACTAGGCTCAACATACCTACAATAAATGACTACACTTCCTTATGGCATAATGTGGCCTTATCGGAATTTCTTGCCATCCCTGACTGTGAACTCTGGAGCTCTAGGGGGATACTCTACCTGAAACATATAGTACACAATGGTTCACTCAAAACCTTTGATGGGCTCAAAACTGAGTTTGATCTCCCAAACCACATGTCGTTTAGATATCTACAGCTCCGCCACGCCTACCGTGCGCAATTCCTGCCGGCTGATGCACCCATGACTAGCAACCCACTGATGGCAGCAGTAAAATGTCCGGACCCCAAAAGATTGATCTCGCAATTTTACTGTATGCTTACACTCCCGCAGGCGACTGTTTCTGCCTATGCAGTGAAGACCAGGTGGGAGGAGGACCTGGGGCCTGTGGGGGACGATGAGTGGAGTGATGCTCTGGACACTTGTAAGTTAGTTTCCCCTAAATTGTCAGACCGCCTAACACAAATTTTTGTAGTCAATAGGGCATACCTCACTCCGCTCGTGGTCTCCAGATATAGGCCGGAGCGGTCCGGTATGTGCCCCATGTGTGGTCTGGCCTCGGGCACCTTTTTCCATCTTCTCTGGAGCTGCCCCAAAATACAGGCATACTGGTCCCAGGTCGTCAGGTTCTTACATGATGTCATGGGCTCACCTGTAACATTGCAGCCTAAACTATGCCTATCGGGGATTTTCCCTGATCCGGACCTAAATAAATTCACGAAAATATTTCTCCACTAAACATTGTTTTCCGCTAGAAAGGTTATTGCTAGAGTGTGGATGAGGGCAGAACCACCGAGGCTCTCGCATTGGATAGCGGAGGTTAACGCAACTCTTCCTTATAAAAAGTTGGTGTACTCTCATAGAGGCTGCCCCGCAAAATACGACAAAATTTGGGATAGGTGGATCCGGACATCTGAGACCACTGACTAATGTGGGAACATACAGTTACGGTTTATCCATGATGTCAAAGATACTGACCGTATTCTTATTCTTATTTTTTATTTTTATCTATGCCGCAATATACATGTAGGCCACTGGAGGGCCCCATGACCCCAAGCACGCTGTATAAGAAAGTCATATCAAGATATCTTTATTGTCACTTACTGTGAGTTGTATACCTGCCATGTACAGTTTGAACGTGTAACTATGTTTTCTATTCAAATAAAGCTATGTTTGATGTAAAAAAAAAAGTGCACTTGGAAGTGCAGATCCGAGGGGGACATGCAAGGAACATAAAAAACAGCATTTTAGCTTGCACATGATTGGATGATAAAATCAGCAGAGCTTCCCCTTGTTTCAGATCTACCCCTCAGATTTACAGCGACTGCACTTTCAAGCACACTTGTAGTTCAAAATGGATTTGCCTTTCGTAAATAACCCCAACTGTGTACATGTTGGTGTAAAATGATCCCTGTAATTACTTTTATCTCAGATCTTTTCCGGCTGGTCACGTGACCTCTAGCCAGTCTCCTCCTTTGATGTCATGGCTACAGCGGGAAGGGCCGAGATTCCTCTTCAGACGTAAGCTAGGGAGGTCATGTAACCGCTGTGCTGGCTGCTAAGCCCCTCCCGCTGTAGCCCTTAGATGGGGCAGGAGAGCGGCCGGAGGTCACATGACCGGCCAGAAGATATCTGAGATGGGGGTAAAACAATGCCTGTAATTACATTAACATGTACACAGTGTGTTGTGGCATGATAAAAGAGGGTCTGCCAGTGATCTTCATTTAACTTTACTGCCAGCTACTAATAGAAGCAAGAGGGGAGGGGCAGCTCATACACACAGGAGCTAACAGGCAGGCAGGCAGGCGGAGAGGGGGAGAGGGGAGAAGAGAGAAGAGAAGAGAAGAGAGAAGAGAACAGCTGTATGACAGAGGCACATAAACGGACTATGGAAATTATGGATCAGCAGCCATGATTACTGTGGTCAGCACACAGAGGGGGACACTGGAACAGGCAGGATCAGCTAGTTTTTTTACAGCTTAGAAAGGGGCAGATTAGAGAGCACTGTGCTGCTTAAATTGCTATAAGGCAACAGGGATCACTTTTTAATTTTGGGTTACAACCACTTTAAATATTTGGCCTTCTGTGGTGGTTATGATGTCTCTTTCAATTCAAGCACCATCAATAGATCAACTTTTGGTAAATAATCCACATAAAGCAGATTAGTATAGGCATTGTGACAGATGGTCTGTCACTTGAAAAGCCGGCCATATATGAATCGAGACAGCTGAGCCGGGCGAGGCTGATTCGACCCAAGTCGATCAATTGATCAACTTGGGTACAACCAGCATGTCAGGTTTTTATTTATTTTTTTACCTTCGATTACTGCCAGCGGCTATAGCCGATAGCAGTGATCCTTGTGTTCTTCTGGCCAGGAAGGCTCCCTGCCAGCAGAACACAATAGCACTGCAGTAAGCGCTCCTGCCTCAACATTGACTGTGTTGATGAGGGAATAATGCAATTTTTTTTTCTTCTACCCATGGAGTCCTCTTTGGGTTACTTAAGGGTCCTTTCACACAGATGTTGACAGTTCCTTCATAAAAACGCATGTGAATTTTTAATCATTTTAGATCAGTATACAGCAGTTTTTCACATGTCCTTTTTTTTGCTGTTTATGAAAATGGCTGTAGGTCGACATCTGTTTACATCCGCTCGTGTCCAACAAAACTAAAAAGGGGGGGGGGAACATCTGTTTACATACACCGTTGATACATATACGTTGTGATTCACTCTGGTTCCTCCTGAAAAACTGTCAGACGGATCCAGACTGAAGAAACATGTGAAAGGGTCCTAAAGATACAGATAGTGCCTCTTTCAGCAGAGAAATTGTCCCTGATCAGGCGTGAGACAGATTGCTGTTGCCTACAAAAGAGAGAATGCGCTAGTCTGTTATTCCTTGAGCAAATTTAAGCCTGGCACATGAGGAGCGCATTTTCAGGCCTGTCTGTCCTACACAGAGAACAAAACTTGAGTATTATTTAGGCTCATTAAAACAGGTCCGACCATATTTTAAATACTTTCAATGATTTGGCCATTGCTGCTTTCCTTGGCGTCAACATTGAGCATCTCTAGTAATTTCGGGGCACTTGTTGGCATACAAAAGATTTTGCAGCTTGTTCCAAGCATGCCAGTGTCTTCACCCTTCTGTGTAGAGAATAAATTAAGCAAGTTCTGTGGTGTGATGCTGTCACCACTGTGGGGAAATGGCAGCGCCTGGTGCTGCGATGGTTTGCTTGTAGATAAATGGATGTCGTCTTGTACGTTTTTAGGAATATATCTAGCTCACTTAAGGGCAATTCGATTTATTTTTCTGCAATTCGTTTCTATAGAAAGATTAACGCAACCTTTTTTGCTGAACTTGCTTCTCATTAATATATTTTTATTTTAGACTGTTTGTGTGGAAAAAAATGACACTCTTGGTGGAACCTGTTTAAACGTTGGCTGTATCCCCTCTAAGGTATGTAAAAAAAAATGAATACACATGTAGTATGCACCATGAGTGAACACTGCGAGCTCCTAGATTTATTTTATTCACTTCAGTGCTTCCACTCCGCTTATAACACAAGCACTTCTGCTGCAGGCTAATTTCTGTTTTCAGGTGGTGTGAAGACAACACATTATAAATATACTGACTGGAATATTTAAAACGCTTTGTATTATTTTTAAAGGGAATATATTGGTAATCTTTGCTTTTTGTCTTTTACTTCATTTTTACAATTTTCTTTCATGTTGCACTGCTATCCACTTGAAATTGATATCCCACTTTTTCATAAAGCAATATTACTACTTTAGCAGCACAGTGAGGGGTAAAAGTAGAAAATCCATTTCACCCAAAGTGTCGTACTTAGTCCAAAAAAAAGTGCTCTTTTGGTGCATTTTCAAAAGTTAAACTTATCTGAACTTCCCATAAACGATACCTACAGCCGCTGCCTTACAGATGTGCCTAAGGTTTTGTCTTCAGACGTCTTCTATTCTACGCCTTTTTACTTTGATCATCTGATCGCCTCCCATCCCATGGCTTCCAATACAGTTTCTGTGTAAAGGACACCCAAATCTATATTTCTACCCCCTCGACTCCATCAATCTCCTTGCACATCAGTAATTTGCTATTGGACACATCGGTATGAATGTTGTACCGCTTTCTCCAGCTCAATCTTTCCAAAACCTAGCTTATAATATTTTCTCCCCCACTTGCCCCTTCCCCCGACTTCCATCAAGATCAATGGTACAACTATCCATCAGTCCCTCCCCACATGCATGGGTGCTGGGTGTATTGCTGGAGTCTGAACTCTCCTTTCAGCCCTATATGCAAAAAACTGTCCGAATCTTGCCACCTAAAACCTCTGTAACTTTGCTTACATACGCCCTTATTAATCAATGACCCCTTAAGCAGGGGTCTCAAACTGGCGGCCCTCCAGCTGTTTGCGAAACTACAAGTCCCATCATGCCTCTGCCTGTGGGAGTCATGCTTGTAACTGTCAGACTTGCAATACCTTATGGGATTTGTAGTTTTGCAACAGCTGGAGGGCCGCCAGTTTGCAACCCCTGCCTAAAGCTACTAATTCACTCCCTGGTTATCTCCTGCCATGACTATTGCATCTCCTCGTTGGCCTACCTTTACACAGGCTATCCCCCCCCTCAGTTCATCATTAATGCTGCTGCCAGACTCATCCACCTTACCAGCTGTTCAATGTCCACTACCCCTCTCTGCATGTTCCTCCATTGGCTTTCACTCGTCTAAAGAAAAAAATACCAACCTATTACAAAGCCATTCAAAATTCTGCGCCGAGCCACATCACCAACCTTGTCTCAAAATACCAACCGAATCATTGTCTTCACATCTCCCAAGACCTCCTGCTAACTAGTTATCTTGTCATTTCATCCCATACTCCATGCCAGGACCTCTCCAGAGCCTCTCTCTTATCCTCTGAAACTCCTTACCCCAATCTGTCTGTCCAACTCCCTGAAAACTTATCTCTTTATAGAGGCCTATCCTGCTTAAAACTTTTAAACTGTACGTTTACTTTCTCCAACAGCTCATTACCTTTTGTATCACATGCCCCCACCTCCCTTTTAGAATTTAACCACTTGACCACTGGGCACTTAAACCTCCTTCCTAACCAGGCCAATTTTCAGCTTTCGGTGCTCTCACATTTTGAATGACAATTACTCAGTCATACAACATTGTACCCATATGAAATTTTTGTCCTTTTTTTTCACACAAATAGAGCTTTCTTTTGGTGGTATTTAATCACCGTTGGGTTTTTTATTTTTTGCGCTATAAAAGAAAAAAGACTGAAATTCTGTAAAAAAAAAAAAAAAGAAGAAAAGAAGTTTCTTTGTTTCCATTATAAAATGTAGTACTTTTTCTTCCTAAATTTTGGCCAAAATTTATACTGCTACATATCTTTGGTAAAAATAAGTACAAATTGGTGTATAGTATTTGGTCTTTGTGAAAGTTATAGAGTCCACAAGCTATGGTGCCAATATCTGAAAATTGATCACACCTGAAGTACTGATGGCCCATCTCATTTGTTGAGACCCTAACATGCCAGAAAAGTATAAATACCCCCCAAATGACCCCTTTTTGGAAAGAATACATTCCAAGGTATTTAGAAAGAGGCATTGTGAGTTTTTTGAAGTTGTAATTTTTTTCCCACAATTCTTTGCAAAATCAAGATTTTTATTTTTATTTTTCCGCTAAATTGTCATATTAGCAGGTATCTCACACACAGCATATGCATACCACAAATTGCACCCCAAAACCCATTCTGCTATTACTCCTGAGTATGGCAATACCACATGTGTGAGACTTTTACACAGCGTGGCCACATACAGAGGCCCAACATGCAGGGAGCATCTTCAGGCGTTCTGGAGCACCCAGGCCAATTCTGACATTTCTCTCCTACATGTAAAAATCATAATTTATTTGCTAATTAAAAATTACATTGAACCCCAAAACATTATATATGTTTTTTTTAGCAAAGAATACAATGGCGGTCGTTGCAACTTTTTATCTTGCGCGGTATTTGCGCAGCAATTTTTCAAATGTGTTTTTTTTTTTTGGGGAAGAAAACAGTTTTGTGCTTTAAAAAAAACTAAACGGTAAAGTTAGCCCAATGTTTTTGCATAATGTGAAAGATGAAGTTACGCTGAGTAAATAGATACCTAACATGTCGCCCTTCAAAATTGCACACGCTCGTGGAATGGCGCCAAACTTCGCTACTTAAAAAAAATCCCCATAGGCGACGCTTACATTTTTTTTTTTTTTTTTTTTTTTACTGGTTACATGTTTTGAGGTACAAAGGAGGTCTAGGGCCAAAATTATTGCTCTCGAACGTTCGCAGCGATACCTCACATGTATGATTTGAACACCGTTTTCATATGTGGGCGGGACTTGCGTATGCGTTCGTTTTTTTTTTTTTTTATTGTTCATTTTACTTTTATTTTAGTTTGATACTTTTTCCCCATAAATAAAAAATGTTTGATCACTTTTTTATTCCTATTACAAGGAATGTAAACATCCCTTGTAATAGGAATATGGCATGACAGGTTCTCTTTACTGTGAGATTTGGGGTCAATAAGACCCCACATCTCACCTCTAGGCTGGGAAGCCTGGGGGAAAAAAAAAAAAAAACGATCCTGGCTTCGCTTGTAGCGGTGAGTCGTTAGAAGCACCGGAGGAGGGCGGCTTGGGGGGACGTCCCCTCTTGCCTCCCGTAAGAACGATCAAGCGGCGGAACAGGCGCTGATCGTTTTTATGGTGTAGGGAATCGCCGGCTGAAAAACCTGATATCAGAATGATAGCTGCAGGCATCATTCAGATATCCCCGCACAAAGTCAAGGACGTCATATGACGGCCGGCGAGCGGGAAGTGGTTAAAACATTATTTTTCTTTGTGTTTAAAAAAAAAAAAAAAGTTGTCCATTTATACAATATTTCTAACACATAGCATGTACAAACCAAAAATGAAACCCCAAAATAGATTCTCCTACTCCTCCTGAGTACGGCGATACCACATGTGTGAGACTTCCACAGCCTGGCCACATACAGAGGCTGGGTATCGCTGAGCAGGGCTGGCAGAGCATGGATGGATGGATCTGTGACTGCAATTGTCACAGCAGCGCTGTGGGCACTATAGATCCAGCCCACATCGCTGCTGCCATTCGCTCCCTCCCCCTCTCCTCTCACAATGTACCGATCGGTACACAGAGGAGAGATAGAGGAACCGGCGGCATCACATGACGCCGGTTTGTTTACTAGTGATTGCTCCGTCATTTGACGGAGCGATCACGTGGTAAGCGGCCGCGATCAGCGGCCTTGATCCGTGATGCGCCAGGTTTTCCGGACCCGGCGGTCACGGATATTTCCGGGAGCGCATCCCAGGGGGCACGCGGGAGCAAGATTCTGCGAGGACGTCCACCCAGAATAACACGACCGCGCTGTATAGCCGTCTTTCGGCTATGGCCTGGTCGTCATGTGGTTAAGCTCTGTGAGCAGGGCCCTCTGGTCCCTCTTGTATTCGTCTGTAGTGTACAGTCTTCCAGTTTGTATTGTACAGTATCTCCTTTTTGTAAAATGCTGTGCCATTTTTTTAATGGAATACCATAAAAGTGAAATGTTAGGCTCTAGTGGGTGAGACGTGCAGTAGGTTAGGCACATCACCTCCAAATATTATGTTATTGGTAATTTTCCACAAAAGGGATGTAACAGGTTTTAATATATTTTTCATGCTATTATTATATTGTAAGTATGTAAGTGTGATGTAGATAACAGACTTTAAAGGCCAGTTCACACCACAGAAACAGTCTGGATGCGTGTGTTTTTTTTTTATTTATTTTTTTTACATTTTTGCCATGTTTGGTGCAAATTTTTTTTTTTTTTTTTTTTTTTTTTTTTACCCTCCCCCAACTTTCTTTTTTTTATTTGCTGCAATTAATTTTTGATGCATTCCAGAGCGTTTTCTGTACAGAAAAAATGCAGCATGTTCGTTTTTTTTTTTTTTCTCCTGCTCTAGAATGCACTGGAACTCACCGCACTGATGTTAACTAGGCCATTGGAACACATATAATCTACTATCCAAACAGAAAAACATACAGGGGTTGTAAAACTCCTTTTTATAGATGCAGTACATTGTGTGAGCATTATCACCCTAGGATAGAAAGTGTGCTACTGGCAGGATCAGCAGGTGCAAATCAAGAGAAAACTAATGTAGACATTACATCTGAGGACCAGTAAGCTGCTATTTATTAAATGTTTGTTTTTGTGATGAGAAACACTGTAAAGGAGTTTGATACTCCCCGGACATCTAAAAAGTACAATAATTAAATTTGAAGCTGCAGCATCAGGGCTCCAGACCTGTATGTAAATCTGCATATGCGTGCAGTTCTATTCTGTAGCAATGTTTAATAACTGTTATATTTGAAATGAATGCACCCATATGATCATTGATGCAGTTCTTATAAATAGACTCTTGAATTTTTGTTGAATTGTATGAAGGAAAATTTGGGATTTCTACCAACTTTATTATTGCAGGAATACCTGGTGGTTTCCCCCACTGGAATACAGAGTGCTTCAATATATACTATGCCTACTTTCTTTTTACCAACGTGCTGTAGTGCATACATTATACACCTACCTTACAGCATGTTCCTTTGTTACATTTTCTATTATATATTTAAATATAATCAATTTTTTTTGCATAGTTTTTAACCAAAACTTCTGCTTGCAGGCTTTGCTAAACAACTCGCATCTGTACCATTTAGCTCATGGAAAAGATTTTGCAAGCAGAGGAATCGAAGGTAGATGCTATTGTCTTTCTTAATTCATTTGAAATTGGTTTATCATGGTTTAGTTTGTGTTGCCTGTGAAAATTAGGCTTCTCCATCCCAAACAGATAGTTGCCTTCTTAAGCCCTGTTAAGACACGGTCTGACTTTTTGCCAACAAACTTTATTTTGAGCAAGTTTGACAAAAAATCCGACCGCGTGTACGCTCCATCGGACAAACTTTTTTGGTTTTCATCGGACAAAAGTTCGGTCTGCAAACGGACAAACTTTTGGCCAACAAAAGTCCGATGGAGCAATGTCCGACCGTGTGTACAGAAAACCATCTGACTTTTGTCCGATGGACAAAACAAATAATGTTAAAATCAACCAACAATAGCAGAAGTTGACCAAAGGGTGGCGGAAAAGAGCAGAAAAACCATGTGATGTTGCAAAAAGTTTTGGGAAAGTTTGCAGAAAAGTCCTGTGGTGTGTATGCTATGGGTGTGCCTGGCCAACTCCGTTCGGACAAAAATCCACGGAAAAGTCTGATGGAAGTCCGACCATGTGTACGAGGCTTTAAATTTAATGGCGGCTGGCAGGGGAAATGACTGCACTATCTGACACATCTGAAAGTGCTGGACAGCAGCTGCATCTGTAGCTTTGCATTAGGGTGGAACAATGGAATTGCTGAACACCTAACTGAAGTATTTAGCATTTTTCTTTCATTAGGCTCCTGGATTCAAAGTTTTTAGACTAGTGACCAGGCTGCTTTAAACTATTTTAAAGCTGGTCTTTGTCACAGATATCCAGGCATGTGGTGATTGGTAAGCAGCTGTCAAATGAGGTGTATAGAGTAGAACATTAGACAGCTTTGCTTAAAAGTTTGGGGAGCAGAGGAAAGTGTCTTAGGGTTAGAGTGCACTTTAGGTCTGCCTTAAAAGAGAAGTATGGCCAATGGTCTTTTGTCTATACTTCTCCTGTAGGTCACAGAAGTGCACTTGGTTCTGCACTTCTGTGACCCAGATTCAGCTGACAGCAAGTCATGGAGACCCTGAGCCAGCTGCTCGTGCACAGAGCTCTAGAGGGACAGTGCAGAGAGTGGTCAGTCATCACACTGTGTTCAGAGCGGACTCGCGAATTGAGCAATCGGCAGTCTTTAATCGCTCAGTTATGGGTGTAGAGGCGGCAGGGGGCAGCTATAGCTTTAGATCAATGCTGCATCTACACAGGTTAGTGTGTGTGTTTGTTTGTTTGTTTGTTTGTTTGTTTGTTTTTAATTCCCCACTTCTTTTTTAAAGCTGGTATTTATGCTTCCTGTCCTAGTTGGTCCAAATGAACTGATTTCTTCAAGAAGTGCTGCACTGGCTTTAAGCACTGTATGAAACTGTATGTAGCGTCGGCTACATACAGTACAAAGTACTGGGTTCCGTCTGTGAAAAAGACTTCCCATTTGACACCCAGAACAAAATAAGAGTTGATCTGAGAGGCGCTCAGCCATTCATAGGAAGCTTTGTATTCAGGGATTGTCTGAGTCCGAGAACGTAACGTCATCAGCCTGTCCATCCGACTCAGCCAATCAGAGGAAGCATTGTATTAATTCACAGAATACAAAGCTGCCTATGAATGGCTGAGTGCTGCTTAGACCGACTTATTTTGTTCTGGGTATGAGATAGGAAGTTTCTCACAGGCGGAACCCAGCACTCTGTACTGTATGTAGCTGAGGCTACATACAGTACATACAGTGCTAAGAGCCAGTGCAGCTCTTGGGGGTTGATTTTACTAAAGGCAAGTCCACTTTGCACTACAAGTGCACTTGGTAGTGCAGTCGCTTTAGATCTGAGGGGAAGCTCTGCTGATTTTATCATCCAATCATGTAGAACCAAAAATGCTGTTTTTATTTTCCTTGCATGTCCCCCTCGGATCTACAGCATCTGCACTTCCAAGTGCACTTGTAGTGCAAAGTGGATTTGCCTTTAGTAAATAAACCCCATAGTGATGGAAATGGTTTGTTTGCACTGGTTTGGTCCAAACAAACTAAAGTGACTGGAAACGTGGAGATCAACTTTAAAGGGTAACTAAAAACCAAATTGTATACATTGCATTGTACTAGTCCTTAAATCTGGTGGCTGCATTCATTTTCTTTTTTAGGTTAAGCACCTTTTTCAAAGGGTAGTAGTAAGCTACTAATCATCACCTGTGTCATGGAAATTAACAAATACAGACATGTTTGTCTAAGTGGCAATCATGGCTCCCAATAGATACAGCAGAGTTGGGGTTTTATTTGCAGGGCTACCAGATGGGGGGGGGGGGGGGGAGGAGAAACACAAAAGCCTAAAATGAAACTAATGTGTGGTTTTAATTTGGATACACTTTAAATTTAGTATTACTCTTTCGTCCATGGACCGACACAGCTTCTCTATTGACATAGTGGGTTTTATCTGTTAATTAGGAGTGACTAGGCAGAAAACTTGTAAAAAGTGTTGCATCACACCTTCTACAGTACCGCCCAGGGGGCGGACCCTCTGGGTATATCCCCCTCAGCCTGCATCTCGCAGATCCGTTTTTTTTCTGTCTAGCAAGGAGTAGGACATGGCTCCCTTCGGGCCCATCGGTCTGGGGGAAAAATATATTTTTCTACGTTTTTTTGTTTCCTGTGATCAACTGCCGACTGGGTGACAGGCTGGATCCTCGATCCTTGTAGTCTTCCCAGTTTCGGCCATCGAGCGTGTGCCGACCCTAGCTACGTGCTGGGTTTTCCATGACATACCCGTCGCTCCACGGGTGGCCGGTGAGCCTACGCTCCAGGGCTTGCATCGGACCGCTCAGCTTCGGCTGACCTTACGGCCGAGTCGCAGCAGCCTTACCGGTGAGCGTCGCGCTCCAGGGCATACATATGATCGTCCCCTTGGGTCCAATCACAGCATGCCTGGCCAACAGTCACCTTCCGTGCGCGGACGATGATCTGTTTGGAATATCTTCCAGCATGATACATGCAGGATAGGTAAGTAAACTCCCCTGCTTCCAATGGGTGATTTGGCTGGACATTCCTGGAGAGACCAAGTAAGTGGTTGTGGCCCCTTCTTCCCTCTCTCCTTGGGCTTCTAGCTAAGGTTGCTAGGTGCTGGGGGTCACCTAGGGGGTTCCACTGGAGCAGGGCTGGCTGTAACTAACATTTAAAAAATGTTGTGTGTGTGTGTGTGTGTGTGCTTCTTCCCCCTCCATGCGGTCGGCGGCCATTTTGCGGTGGTCCATGCCTGTTTCGACCTCTAGTGTCTACCCGGCGGCCATTTTCCTGTAGTTTCGCGTCTATAGTTATATATCACCGCTCGGCGCCATTTTCTTGTAGTTCACACACACTGGCCTCTATCGACTGATCGGCGGCCATGTTTGTTATGATTCACGCTGTATGTATATACCGCCGTACGGTGGCCATCTTTTTGTGGTCTACGGCTGCTTTGGCCTCTATCTTCGGCTCGGCAGCCATTTTTTTTGGAGCCCACATTATCTTCCATACAGCCGTTTGGCGGCCATTTTGCGAGTGTCTCCGGCCTCTAGGGTGCATTACACTGGCGCGAGAAATTCACACAGGAAGCGCTGATAAAAGAAGCAGACTGACACAGCAGTGGTGGGACAGCATCACAGGCGCAGCACACGGCAGCATAGCGGTACCGATCCAAGGGTGGTGAGTCCTCTGGGTGACCCAGCATCTCTGCAGCACAGGAGGGTGGCCTATTGATATTTTGCCTGGAGCCCTGTGGGTGTCAGCGCGTGGTCAGCATGGCATCTGAGCCAGATGTCTTCTCCCCTGAAACACCAGATTTAGCAGCTGGTGCCCCTGAGGTGTCTATGGACGCTATGTCGGCAATCCTAGAGGCGTTTGCTGCCAGGGTGGAAGCAGCACACGGGAATACAGGGCAGGGTTTGTACGGTCATTAAATTCCTGGAAAAGTCATGGGATTTTGACATGGCACTTTCCAGGCCTGGAAAAGTTTTCGAAAATGACTGAACCCCACTAAGTTTTGGAAAAGTCATGTGACATTTTAGTCACTACTAGTCGTGCAACGGATCGTAAGCGATCCGTGATCCGAACAGGTCATCCTGTTCGGATCGGCACACGGCGCAATCCGCGGAGCGCTCCGGAGCCGCGGCCATCTTGGTACACCCGGCGGCAGCCTATTGGCGGCTTAGCGGCACGCTGACGTCGGCAGGAACTCGAGGGACACACACCGCGCCATGTATTGCTTTTCTGAGGTCTGTAAGGGGGTTTCTGTACTACTGGGGGGTGTCTGTACTACTGGGGGGTGTCTGTACTACTGGGGGGTCTGCACTACTGGGGGGTTTCTGTACTACTGGGGGGTTTCTGTACTACTGGGGGTTTCTGTACTACTGGGGGTTTCTGTATCGGCTAATCTATGCCTTCCCTCCCTTAAGGCTTCTTCCTCTTCTGCTCTGCAGAGTGGAGGCAGAGGGAATTCCAATGATCCTAATCGCTCCAGATTGGCCTCAGCGTCCTTGGTACGCCAATCTAGTACGTCTGGTAGCAGACGTCCCCTGGCGTCTACCACTACGGGAGGACCTGCTATCGCAAGGTCCCATACTCCATCCTGCTTTACGGTCACTGGCTTTAACGGCATGGCTGTTGAGAACCAGGTACTGAGAGACCGGGGCCTGTCAGATTCAGTAATCTCTACTATGAGAAGTGCTCGGAAATCGCCCTCTAGGAAGGTTTATCACCGCACTTGGAAGGCCTACATCTCCATGTGTGAGGAAATGAAATGGCATCTGCATACTTATTTGGTTTCCAGAATCCTGCTGTTTTTACAGCATGGGGTGGACCAAAGGCTTGCCTTAAGTACGATTTAAGGGACAGATATCTGCCCTGGCTGTCTTTTTTCAGCGACCCCTGGCGACTCGCTCTCTCGTGAGTACATTTGAACTGGGGTTTCGACATGTGGCTCCTCCGGTCCGTCCCCCGCTACCTCCCGTGGGACTTTAACCTGGTCCTCTCGGTGCTTCAGAAGGCACCGTTTCAGAATATTAGAGATATTCCCCTGTTGACACTTTCTCAGAAAGTGGTCTTTTTGGTGGCTGTTGCGTCATTTAGACGAGTTTCTGAGCTGGCAGCCTTGTCATGCAAGGCTCCCTATTTGATTTCCCACAAGGATAAGGTGGTGCTGCGGCCGCAGCCTTCCTTTCTTCCGAAGGTCGTTAGGTCGTTTCGGCTTTTCATCTCAACGAAGACATTGTACTTCCATCCTTGTGTCCTCATCCGTCGAATCCTAAGAAGTCGGCGTTGCATTCCTTGGACGTTGTCCGAGCTTTGAGAGTATACCTATCTGCTACTTCCCTGTTCCGGAAGTCAGACTCACTGTTTGTTTCGGTGGCTGGTCCCAAGAAGGGCCAAGCAGTCTCATCGGCCACCGTCTCTAGGTGGATCCGACAGATGGTAATCCAGGCTTACGCCTTAAAGGGTCAAGCGCCCCCCTTCCCGGTCACGGCGCATTCGACCAGGGCAATAGGTACCTCTTGGGCTTTCCGACATCAAGCGTCTGTTTCCCAATTGTGTAAAGCGGCGACTTGGTCGTCCGCTCACACTTTCACAAAATTCTACAAAGTTGATGTAGGTGCATCTTCGGATGCCTCTTTCGGCCACAAAGTTTTGCAAGTGGCTGTTTAGAGTTGCAGCTCCTCCGTTGGAGTGCTGTTTTCTGTTTGGGGTGAAGTTTATTTTTATGCTGTTACCACCCCTCATTTTTTTTCTCTGACACTGCTTTAGGATGTCCCACTATGTCAATAGAGAAGCTGTGTCGGTCCATGGACGAAAGAGTAAATAGGATTTTTTACTCACCGTAAAATCCTTTTCTCTGAGTCCTTGGACCGACACAGCACCCACCCCTCCTTTTAAGTTTGTACTGCTTTTTGACAAACTGATCTTCGAGATGCAGACTGAGGGGATATACCCAGAGGGTCCGCCTCCTGGGCGGTACTGTAGAAGGTGTGATGCAACACTTTCTACAAGTTTTCTGCCTAGTCACTCCTAATTAACGGATAATACCCACTATGTCAATAGAGAAGCTGTGTCGGTCCATTGACTCAGAGAAAATAATTTTTACGGTGAGTAAAAAATCCTATTTTTCCTGGTTTAACCACCATTTTCTTTTTCTTTTTCCTAATAGTGACTGGCATTAGCTTAAATCTAGAGAAGATGATGGACCAAAAGAGCGGTGCTGTGAAATCTCTTACAACTGGCATTGCTCACCTCTTTAAACAGAACAAGGTCTGATTTTACAGCATGCATTTCCATTTTTTTTTCCAATGTATGTGCTGTCCTGTACAATGGTTTCACTTATTACAAAAGTTGCCTCTTGTGTCAGTTTAACCACCTAACAACTTGTATCTATTTGTTTCTTCTCGCTGGCTGTTGTCATGAGGGTTACTACTGTCTGTGTGTGTGTTTGTTTGTTTGTTTGTTTGTTTGTTTGTTTTTTGTTAACCAATATATTTAATTTATGCTGTTGGGCTTTAAAAAATAGCACCAAGGGCTGACTCGGACAGCTAGGCTTTTGACTATAATTTTAAAATATCACTTACTTTTGGCTAGACTAACCCTTTAACTACATACTACTTCAGAAAATTCTCTGTGCTAAATACACAGCAAACGAAAAAAGTTGTTTCTGACCACAGCGTAAAAAAACCCCAAAAAACTGGGGTCCATATCTTGAATCCAGCCTTATATGCGTCATACATACATACATACATACATACATACATACATACATACATACATACATACATATATCTGATTACTATAAGCAATGTGTCATTTAATGAAATTCATGTTTGGGGCCAGTACAGCATGCAAAAAATTGTGTTTTGCATCAATATTTTTATTTACATTATGAATGTACAATGCTTTTCACACAGGTTGTGCATGTTCAAGGCCATGGAAAGATCACAGGGAAAAACCAAGTAACAGCAACAAAAGCAGATGGAAGCACACAGGTCATCAACACTAAGAATATCCTCATAGCCACTGGTTCTGAGGTTGCCCCTTTTTCAGGAATTGAGGTAACTTGGTTAAAATTGCTAGTCCCAGTGTCAGCTCCTTTTTTCTTTTTCTCTTTCTTTCGTCTTCTTTTTCTCTTTCTTTCGTCTTCTTTTTCTTTCGTCTTCTTTTTCTCTTTCTTTCGTCTTCTTTTTCTTTTGTCGTCTTTTTCTCTCTCTTTTTTTTCTCTCTTTTTTTTCTCTCTTTTTTTTTCTCTCTCTTTTTTTTCTTTCTCTTTTTTTTCTCTCTCTTTTTTTTCTTTCTCTTTTTTTTCTTTCTCTTTTTTTTCTTTCTCTTTTTTTTTCTTTCTCTTTTTTTTCTTTCTCTTTTTTCTCTCTCTTTTTTTTCTCTTTCTCTTTTTTTTTTCTTTCTCTTTTTTTTTTCTTTCTCTTTTTTTTTTCTTTCTCTTTTTTTTTTCTTTCTCTTTTTTTTTTCTTTCTCTTTTTTTTTCCTTTCTCTTTTTTTCTTCTTTTTCTCTTTTTTTCTTTCTCTTTTTCTCTTTTCTTCTTTCTCTTTTTCTCTTTTCTTCTTCTTCTTCTTTTTCTCTTTTCTTCTTCTTCTTCTTTTTCTCTTTTCTTCTTTTTCTCTTTTCTTCTTCTTCTTCTTCTTTTTCTCTTTTCTTCTTCTTCTTCTTCTTCTTCTTCTTCTTCTTCTTTTTCTCTTTTCTTCTTCTTCTTTTTCTCTTTTCTTCTTCTTCTTCTTCTTCTTCTTCTTCTTCTTCTTCTTCTTTTTCTCTTTTCTTCTTCTTTTTCTCTTTTCTTCTTCTTTTTCTCTTTTCTTCTTCTTCTTTTTCTCTTTTCTTCTTCTTCTTCTTTTTCTCTTTTCTTCTTCTTCTTCTTCTTCTTTTTCTCTTTTCTTCTTCTTTTTCTCTTTTCTTCTTCTTCTTCTTCTTCTTCTTCTTCTTCTTCTTCTTCTTCTTCTTCTTCTTTTTCTCTTTTCTTCTTCTTTTTCTCTTTTCTTCTTCTTTTTCTCTTTTCTTCTTCTTTTTCTCTTTTCTTCTTCTTTTTCTCTTTTCTTCTTCTTTTTCTCTTTTCTTCTTCTTCTTCTCTTTTCTTCTTCTTCTTCTTCTTCTTCTTCTTCTTCTTTTTCTCTTTTCTTTCTTTCTTCTTTTTCTCTTTTCTTTCTTTCTTCTTTTTCTCTTTTCTTTCTTTCTTCTTTTTCTCCTTTCTTTCTTCTTTTTCTCTTTTCTTTCTTTCTTCTTTTTCTCTTTTCTTTCTTTCTTCTTTTTCTCTTTTCTTTCTTTCTTCTTTTTCTCTTTTCTTTCTTCTTTTTCTCTTTTCTTTCTTTCTTCTTTTTTATTTTTTCTTCGATACGGTGGTGCTTGAGGTAATCACAGCCATGTTGGTGCACTTGCAAAAAGAACAATTGAGGACTGCTTGTATGTCCACTGTATATGGCTCAACCCTAACTTCAGTTCTATGGAATTTATGGCCATTTAAACAGGCCATACCAAAAGTCCAAGAACTGAAGTTTGGGTTGTATGAATGTCCTTTAAAAATACTGTATAAAAGTAATATAATGTTTTGATATAATTTAATAAAAGATCAGATTACCTTTTAGGAGTAATTGCTGGAAAATCTAGATATTTTTAAAGGATACCCAAATTGGGTAAACCTCTAATATCTATGGGTGAACACAGACTGAGGATTGATTGGACAGGTTAAAAATACTGTTTGAATTCTGCTCTTCCTTGTTTCTCTTCCTGCCATCTTCGCTCCTTCACGTTGATGTGAATATATGTGTTTGACCATGTCTATAGATTTGAACATTCTAGTTATCACGCTATTGTCCATTTTATCCTTAAAGTGATATTAATCACTTCAGCCCCAGGAGATTTGGCTGCTCAATGACGGGCCATTTTTTGCGCTACGGCACTGCGTCACTTTAACTGACAATTGCGCGGTTGTGCGATGTTTTACTCAAACAAAATTGACGTCCTTTTTTTTTTTTTTCCCACAAATGGAACTTTCTTTTGGTGGTATTTGATCACCTCTGCGGTTTTTACTTTTTGCGCTATAAAGGGAAAAAAAAAAGTGACAATTTTGAAAGAAAACACTATCTTACTTTTTGCTATAGTAAATATCCCAATTTTTTTATTTATTTATTTTTTTAACTAATTTTTTCCTCAGTTTAGGCAGAAATGTAATCTTCTACATATTTTTTGTAAAAATCGCAATAAGCGTATATTGATTGGTTTGCACAAAAGTTATAGCGTCTACAAACTATGGGAAAGTTTTACGGCATTTACATGGCGTGTTGTGTTTTTTTTTTTTTTTTTTTACTAGTAATGGCAGTGATCTGAGATTTGTTGCGGTGGACAAGTCGGACACTTTTTTTTTTTACTTACACTTTTTTTGACACATTTTTGGGACCATTGACATGTACAGAGCGATCAGTGCTATAAATATGCACTGATTACTATGTAAATGTCACTGGCAGGGAAGGGGTTAACTGTGTTCCCTATTGTGTGTTCTAACTGTGGGGGGGATGGGACCAACTAGGAGAGATGACAATTCGTGGTTTCTACTTTGTAGAAACGCACGCTCTGTCATCCCTCCTCAGACAGCATGGGGATTTGCTTACACACACAAACCCCCATGCTGCCACTTGTGCATGAGATCGTGCCCGCTGGCCACGCACAGCGGGTTCCCCACTGTGCAGCAGGCGCGCCTCCGACGGTGCTTGCGCGCCCTCTGGTGGCTCTCCTGGGCGAAGCTGTATATGTATGTGATTTCGCCCAGGAGAGCCTATCTGCGTCAGTCGGCCCGGGAACCATTTAAAAGCCCCCCCCCCCTCTTCTTTTTTTTTTTTTCTTTTTTATATTTAAAAAAAAAATTGTTCTACATAGTTTGTGCAGTGGTTTTGAACAGAGCAGCCCTGATCCTCCCCTTCTTGGGGGACCCCCTGCTGGAGCTCCTGGCCCCTCTCCCTTGTCGAGTGCCCCATAGCATGCCTTTTTCTATGGGTAAATTCGTGTGTGCTCACTCCTGAGCCACCTCTGTGTTCATTAGACACAGAGCGAGGCTCCGCCCCGCCCCCTGCTCACTGGCTGTGATTGATGGCTCCCACTGTGTCCCAGCCAATGAGGAGGCAGAGGCCTTAGAGAGCAGCCACTCTGGTGCACGTTGCTGTATCTAGATGGGGCTCAGTTAAGTATTAGTGGGGGGTTGGGGGATGCTAGAAACATTTTTATTTTATTTTTCTTCATAGAAAGCATGAAGGTAAAAAAACCTTTAGCCTTTACGACCTCTTTAATGTCCGACTGCCTCTTAAAGTTTGTGGCCCTTGACAGTTCAGAAAACCCTGTTGCAGAAAAGTGTGTGTGTGTGCGCGCGCACACTACGGAAGGTATTCAGACCCCCTTACATTTTTCACTCTTTGTTGTTATCAGGGTTCGTACGGTCATTAAATTCCTGGAAAAGTCATGGGATTTTGACATGGCACTTTCCAGGCCTGGAAAAGTTTTGGAAAATAACTGAACCCCACTAAGTTTTGGAAAAGTCATGGAATATTTTAGTCACTACTAGTCATAAGCGATTCGTGATCCGAACAGGTCATCCTGTTCGGATCGGCACACGGCGCGATCGGCGGAGCGCTCCGGAGCCTCGGCCATTAGGAAAGGCCGCGGCTTTGGCCTAGCTCCGGAGCCGCGGCCATCTTGGTACACCCGGCGGCAGCCTATTGGCGGCTTAGCGGCACGCTGACGTCAGCAGGAACTCGAGGGACATACACCGTGCCGTGTATTGCTGTTCTGAGGTCTGTAAGGGGGGGGGGGGTGCCTGCATTACTGGGGGGTGTCTGCCTGCATTACTGGGGGGTGTCTCTACTGGGAGGTCTGCACTGGGGGTGTTTGTACTGGGAGGTCTGCACTGGGGGTGTCTGCACTGGGGGTTTCTGTACTACTGGGGGTGTCTGTACTGGGAGGTCTGTACTACTGGGGGTGTCTGTACTAGGAGATCTGCACTGGGGGTGTCTGTACTGGGGGTGTCTGTACTGGGAGGTCTGCACTGGGGGTGTCTGCACTGGGGGTTTCTGTACTACTGGGGGTGTCTGTACTGGGAGGTCTGCACTGGGGGTGTCTGCACTGGGGGTTTCTGTACTACTGGGGGTGTCTGTACTGGGAGGTCTGCACTGGGGGTGTCTGTACTGGAAGGTCTGCACTGGGGGTGTCTGCACTGGGGGTTTCTGTACTACTCGGGGTGTCTGTACTGGGAGGTCTGCACTGGGGGTGTCTGCACTGGGGGTGTCTGCACTGGGAGGTCTGCACTGGGGGTGTCTGCACTGGGGGTTTCTGTACTACTGGGGGTGTCTGTACTGGGAGGTCTGCACTGGGGGTGTCTGCACTGGGAGGTCTGCACTGGGGGTTTCTGTACTACTGGGGGTGTCTGCAATGGGGGTGTCTGCACTGGGGGTGTCTGCACTGGGGGTGTCTGTACTGGGGGTGTCTGTACTGGGGGTGTCTGTACTGGGGGTATCTGTACTGGGAGGTCTGCACTGGGGGTGTTTGCACTGGGGGTTTCTGTACTACTGGGGGTGTCTGTACTGGGGGGTGTCTGTACTGGGAGGTCTGCACTGGGGGTGTCTGTACTACTGGGGGTGTCTGTACTGTACTGTACTTACGTCAGTGCTACAGTTTGAATTTATTTGTGTGAACTGTGAAGTTAAGTCATGGATTGTGGAAACTAACTAGTGTCGGGTGATTGTATATAGTGTTTATACCACATTTACCACAGACTAATGCAGAGTTGCAATGCAAGGAAATCAGCTAAAAGTAGTTGGATCTGTATGTGCGTTATAATTAATTAATCAAAATTAGTCGTTTAATCGATTAAAAAAAAAGATTAATCGAACACAAAAATTTTAATCAGTAACAGCCCTAATTTATATTAGTAAAAATATGCTGGGTGTGACATGGATTTTCTTCTTATTTAACATGTATACATAGACATTTCATGAAACATAAGGGCATGAATATTTACGTGAAGTCATGGAAAAGTCATGGAATTTGATTGGTAAAAATGTGTATGAACCCTGCTTTTAAGTTCATTTTTTTCCTCTTTATTTAAAAACACAGAATTGTTGACATTTTTGCAGATTTATTAAAAAAGAAAAACTGAAATATCACATGGTCCTAAGTATTCAGACCCTTTGCTGTGACACTCATATATTTAACTCAGGTGCTGTCCATTTCTTCTGATCATCCTTGAGATGGTTCTACACCTTCATTTGAGTCCAGCTGTGTTTATACTGATTGGACTTGATTAGGAAAGCCACACACCTGTCTATATAAGACCTTACAGCTCACAGTGCATGTCAGAGCAAATGAGAATCATGAGGTCAAATGAGGAAAAAAATGAACTTAAATGATTTTAGCAAATGGCTGCAATATAACAAAGAGTGAAAAATTTAAGGGGGTCATAATACTTTCCGTACCCACTGTGTGTGTGTGTGTGTGTGTATTTGTATATGGTTTTAGGTATTGTTTGAATCTTTACTATGCAGCTTTTGTGTTTTGTTAATATGAAACCTAGGCATTTATGGTCTCATGTCTTTTATTTAATTCCAGATAGATGAAGACACGGTAGTTTCATCCACTGGTGCATTATCTCTGAAAAAAGTGCCTGAAAAGATGGTGGTTATTGGTGCTGGTGTAATTGGTGTTGAATTGGTAAATCATTTGTATGTTTGTTTTTCACTCATTTCTCTAAAAAGTTTATATTGTTTCTTGTTAAAATTTGGACTTGCTAGTATAGATAGATAAATGTTTTTTTAATAGATGTATATAGTAAAAGTATACAAGATGTACTTGGATTCTACCAAACATTCTTTATTGTGCTTTTAAAGATTTGTAACTAGTTAAAAGGGTCAAATATATTTGGTATAACCTATCATGGGGTGAAGACTCCAATAATTTAGAAAGCTAAGGCTGGCAGCAAGGAGGAGCCCAGCTTCTCTTCCAATGCTTGCTGCATGTCACAGCTACCTTAGGGTGATAGGAGATCTCTACATTGGCGTTCTGGAGAGCAATACTTATATTAAAACATGTTCTTTTTTTGCATGTATTGATAATGCTGACTTTTTTTCTCTTGTCAGGGATCTGTGTGGCAGCGGTTGGGAGCAGATGTTACAGCAGTTGAATTCTTGGGCCATGTTGGTGGGCTAGGCATTGACATGGAAATATCAAAAAATTTCCAACGCATACTTCAGAAACAAGGTCTCAAGTTCAAACTTAACACAAAGGTCACTGGTGCAGCCAAGAGGCCAGATGGAAAGATTGATGTTTCGTATGTATTTATTTTTTTATTGATTTAATGGCATGCATTGTTTAACCAATTGCCGACCACGCTATAGTCGAATGATGTCTACAGCGCGGTAGTCCAGTCTATTGATGTCTCCTCAGAACTGCACCTGGCGTGCTCTTTGATCGCTGTGTCTTTTAGAGACGGCTAATTCCACATCTAGGTAAAGGACCAATCGCAGTGGCCCTTTACCACGTGATCAGCTGTGTCCATTCACAGCTGATTGCAATGTAAACACACTTGCCAGTTATCGGCATTCCTTTCCTCACGCTGTCACAGTAGGGCTGGGCGATTTTCCCCAAAAAAAATCTGCGATTTTTTTTTTTTTTTTTTTTTTTTTTTTTTTTTTTTTTTTTTTTTATAAAAAATTCGATTCGATTTTTTTTTTAATTATATTAATTAACCACTTAACGACCGCTCACTGTATATATATACGTCGGCACAATGGCACCGACAGGCACAATCATGCAGAGTGTACGTGATTGCCTTTGTACAGTTGGGGGGTCCAATCGGACCCCCCTTCTGTACAGTGAGCGGTCGGAATTCGTTGGGGAGCGATCCGACATGAGGGGACGGCCGTTCGATTCCGGCCACCCCCCCCGCGATCGCTCCCGGCGAATGGAAATGCCCCCTCTGTCTGTGGAATGTTTACACAGGCAGAGGAAGCAGGAGGAAGTGATGTCATCTCTTGTGCGGCGCTCACATATACCGAGCGCCGTACAAGAGAAGACCTCAAGGTTAGTGCACAAACACTACACTAACACCAGCACACATAGGCACATAAATCGCCCCCCCAGATCAGCCCCCAGTCACAGTGTCACTGATTGCAGTGACCATTTATTTACTGATCACTGCAATCGGTGACATTTGTGACTGTAAAAGTATCAGTACATTTAGTTTTAGGTCCAGTGTAGCCCCCTAACCCCCCCCTAATAAAGGTTTAACCCCTTGATCACCCCCCAGATAACCCTTTCACCCCCTAGCACCGCCGTCGCTAAGCGATCATTTTTCTGATTGCTGTCTTAGCGTCGGTGATGCAGATCGGTAGCCAGTAATTTTTTTTAGGTTCGCCGCAGGTTTTTATAGCGTCAGGTACCCCCATATATTATCTAATAAAGGTTTTAACCCCCTAATTGCCCCTAGTTAACCCTTTCACCAGCGATCATCATATAAGTGTTACGGGTGACGCTGGTTAGTTAGTTTGCTTTTTATAGTGTCAGGGCACCCGCCGTATATAACCCAATAAAGGTTTAACCCCCTGATCGCCCGGCGGGTGATATCAATTAGGTTTTAGCGTCAGAGAGGGTCTGCGTCACACCCCAGGCAGCGTCAGGTTAGTGCCAGTAACGCTAACACCCACGTGTGAAGCATACACCTCCCTTAGTGGTATAGTATCTGAACAGATCAATATCTGATCAGATCTATACTAGCGTCCCCAGCAGTTTAGGGTTCCCAAAATTGCAGTGTTAGCGGGATCAGCCCAGATACCTGCTAGCACCTGCGTTTTGCCCCTCCGTCCAGCCCAGGCCACCCAAGTGCAGTATCGATCGATCACTGTCACTTACAAAACAACACACATAACTGCAGCGTTCGCAGAGACAGGCCTGATCCCTGCGACTCCAGTGCTGTAGGAGGTGATTTCACCACCACAGTTAAAAAAAAAAAAAAAGCAAATATGCCGACGCATTGGGGCAGCAGGGGCGGAGGAGTGATTTTGCTCCTAATGCCGCGTACATATGGTTGAAATTCCGACGGAGGCTTGCCCGTGGAAAAGTCCGACCATGTGTGTGCGGCATAACTTTTTTGCGGGAGGATGCCCCCATGCTTCGGCATATATAAATGGTGCATGTATGCCCATCATTAGAAGCGGGTGGATGAAGGGAGGTATTCTAATGGTGGGCATACCCACCGATCAATCTCTTTTTTCGTTCAGCCACCTGGCTGCATGAAAAAAAAAAGATTACAATACATGTCCAACAAGGACCAGCAACGTACTGGTATGTTGCTGGACTTTAAATGGTTATACCAGATTGATGCCTGCGGGTTTAGGTATCATCTTGGTATCATTCTTTTCAGCCAGCGGCCGGCTTTCATGTAAAAGCAATCCTAGTGGCTAATTAGCCTCTGGACTGCTTTTACAAGCAGTGGGAGGGAATGTCCCCCCCCCCCCCCCGGATATAAAAAGCGCCATTGGGAAAATGGGAAAGCATTTTATCACACCGATCTTGGTGTGGTCAGATGCTTTGAGGGCAGAGGAAAGATCTAGGGTCTAGACCCCAGTTTTTTCAAAAAAAGAGTACCTGTCACTACCTATTGCTATCATAGGGGATATTTACATTCCCTGAGATAACAATAAAAATGATAAAAAAAAAAAAAAATATGGAAGGAACAATTTAAAAATAAAATGAAAAAGCAAAATTAATAATAAAAAGCACCCCCTGTCCTGCCCTGCTCTTGCCCAATGGCGAACGCAAGCGTCGGTCTGGCGTCATATGTAAATTGCAATTGCACCATGCATGTGAGGTATCACTGCGAAGGTCAGATCGAGGGCAGTAATTTTAGCAGTAGACCACCTCCTGTAAATCTAACGGGGTAACCTGTAAAGGCTTTTAAAAATGTATGTAGTTTGTCGCCAATGCGCGTTTGTGCGAAATTTTAAAGCATGTCGTGTTTATCTATGTACTCGACCTAAGATCATCTTTTTTATTCCATCAAACATTTGGGCAATATAGTGTGTTTTAGTGCATTAAAATTAAAAAAAGTGTATTTTTTCCCCCAAAAATGCGTTTGAAAAATCGCTGCGCAAATACTGTGTAGAAAAAAAAATTGCAACACCCACCATTTTATTCTGTAGGGCCTTTGCTTTAAAAATATATATATAATGTTTGGGGGTTCAACATAATTTTCTTGCAAAAAAAAAATGTTTTCATGTAAACAAAAAGTGTCAAAAAGGGCTTTGTCTTCAAGTGGTTAGAAGAGTGGATGTAAGCTTCCTAATGTTGTGTATAAAATGCCAGAACAGTTCAAAACCCCCCCAAATGACCCAATTTTGGAAAGTAGACACCCCAAGCTATATACTGAGAGGCATGTCGAGTCCATGGAATATTTTATATGTTGACAAGAGTTGCGGAAAAAATACAATTTTTTTTTTTTTGCACAAAGTTGTCACTAAATGATATATTGCTCAAACATGCCATGGGCATATGTGGAATTACACCCCAAAATACATTCTGTTGCTTCTCCTGAGTACGGGGATACCACATGTGTGAGACATTTTGGGAGCCTAGCCGCGTACGGGACCCCAAAAATCAAGCACCGCCTTCAGGCTTTCTAAGGGTGTCAATTTTTGATTTCACTTCTCACTGCCTATCACAGTTTCGGAGGCCATGGAATGCCCAGATGGCACAAAACCCCCCCAAATGACCCCATTTTGGAAAGTAGACACCCCAAGCTATTTGCTGAGAGGTATTGTGAGTATTTTGCAGATCTCGCTTTTTGTCACAAAGTTTTGAAAAAAAAAAAGAAGAATTTTTTTTTTTCTTCATTTTTAAAAACAAATGAGAGCTGTAAAATACTCCCCATGCCTCTCAGCAAACAGCTTGGGGTGTCTACTTTCCAAAATGGGGTCATTTGGGGGGGTTTTGTGCTATTTTGGCATTTTATGGCCTTCGAAACTGTGATAGGTAGTGAGGAGTCAAATCATATATTTGTGCCTAGAAATCCTGAAGGCGGTGATTGGTTTTCGGGGTCCCGTTCGCGGCTAGGCTCCTAAAAAGTCCCACACATGTGGTATCCCCGTACTCAGGAGAAGCAGCAGAATGTATTTTGGGGTGCAATTCCACATATAACCATGGCATGTGTGAGCAATATATCATTTAGTGACAACTTTTTGTAATTCTTTTTTTTTTTTTTTTGTCATTATTCAATCACTTGGGACAAAAAAAAAAAATATTCAATGGGCTCAACATGCCTCTCAGCAATTTCCTTGGGGTGTCTACTTTCCAAAATGGGGTCATTTGGGGGGGTTTTGTACTGCCCTGCCATTTTAGCACCTCAAGAAATGAGATAGGCAGTCATAAATTTAAAGCTGTGTAAATTCCAGAAAATGTACCCTAGTTTGTAAACGCTATAACTTTTGCGCAAACCAATAAATATACACTTATTGACATTTTTTTTTACTAAAGACATGTGGCTGAATACATTGCGGCCTAAATGTATGACTAAAATTGAGTTTATTCGATTTTTCTTATAACAAAGTAGAAAATATCATTTTTTTTCAAAATTTTCGGTCTTTTTCCGTTTATATCGCAAAAAATAAAAAACGCAGAGGCAATCAAATACCATTAAAAGAAAGCTCTATTTGTGGGAAGAAAAGGATGCAAATTTTGTTTGGGTACAACATTGCATGTCCGCACAATTTACAGTTAAAGTAGCGCAGTGCAAAATTCTGAATTCACCTCTGGTCCTTTAGCTACCAAATGGTCCGGGGCTTAAGTGGTTAAAGTGCATCAATAAACAAAATTGCAAAGGCAAACCCTTTCTCTAACTGCAAAGTCAGTGTGCAACAAACACACAATATAATCCAGCGCTCATGGAACATACATTATTAACTATTGAAAACTCTTGAAACTGTGTGTGATTCCTTCTGTCCCAGCCTTGCTGCATATCCTGGCTCTGCATCCTTTTGGGTTGGAGGGCCCTCCACACGCTGGTCTGCCTGTTGTCCATCATTCAAGGTACTGTGCTCACACGGAGATCATGCCACAGGCTTTGTTTTGACTTTTTTAACCCCTCCTTGCTCCACGGATGTCACTGTAAGTTTAACAAGTTTGTCACCACTGGCAACTGGAGAGTTAAGATTAATTTGCCCTCTGCACATTTGGGATTGGATCCCTCTCTTTATTGTGATTAATAAATGGACTAAGCTTTTTTATCAATTCTTCAAGAGTTTTCAATAGTTAATAATGTATGTTCCATGAGCGCTGGATTATATTGTGTGCATGTTGTGTATTTTGTACTTCTGGGTACGGATTTTTTCTTGCTGCGCTGGATCCTGTTTTTTCCCCCTTTTGAATACTTTGTACTTCCCAAAATATTTGGGATTTTTTTCTTATTATTATTATTATCATCCATTATATTTTTATTTTTTTTTATCCACCAATTTAGCGCTTGTGACCTTTTGTTGTATTTTGCAGTGTGCAACAAAGCTTGTTAAACATCCAAATTATTAATACTGTATTTGGATTTAGCTAATAAAACAACAAAAAATCATGAGGTTACTCTTAGTTGAATTGAACTGTGTCCATGCCTCACTGTGCCTGTGTCTCACTGTGCCCGTGCTTCACTGTGCCCGTGCTTCAATCACTGTGCCCGTACCTGATGCAGATTTTCATGGTATACGGATTTTACTGCTTCACCGGTGGCCATTCCAGTATTCAAAAGCCGCGCCTCCTCCTCGTCTGTGATAGGCGGAATACTCAATTTCCCAGCATTCAGTGTTCCGCCTATCATGGTCAACCTCATAACACAGACGAGGATGAGAGGATGTCCGTGATAGGCTGAATACTGCCTGCTGTGAAATTGAGTGTTTTGCCTATCACAGACGACGAGGACTCGGGGGGGCGCGGCTTTTGAACACTGCAATGGCCGCCGTCTGTCTGCATGACACGCTGATCAGGTAGGCAGACGGCGGCTGCAGCGAGTAGATGTAATTGGGGTAACGCTGCCCAGTGCCATTCTGGATACGCCCCCTGCAGTCCTGCTACGGAAAATTTGAAGGAAAAAAAAACTTAAAAAAATCGATTTTTTTTTTTTTTCAAATCTGATTCGATTTGAGCTCAAAACTCGATTCAAGATTAAAATCGATTTTTTTCTCAGCCCTATGTCACAGCATGAGGAGAGGCAGATCCGGTAAGTGTGAAAGGGGACAGTCCTGTGTCAAGTGTCCTAATGATCCAGTGCAGCCCCAAGTGATGCCTATTAGTGCTCATTTTTATCTATTTTAAATTTTTAGAACAGAATGAAGAAAAACTTTGTTTTTTTGGTCTTTTGTTTTTGCAAAAAATTAACTTAAAAATTAACCACCAAAAGAAAGCTCTTTGTGTGTGTGTATATGAAACTTTTATATGAGTACAGCGTGCAATTGTCATTCGAAGTGTGACAGGGCTGAAAGCTGAAAATTGGCCTGGGTAGGAAGGGGGTAAAAGTGCCCAGTAGGCAAGTGGTTAAGGGCTGTAAAAATGAGTTGGCTTATGGATCTGGGTGTTCAATCCCAGGCAAGGCATTGAGTTAGTATTGCAAACAATCTACAGGCCAGTGTAATGCAAAGCTCAGCCAGGAAATCCTTGCCTTTCAGGATTCCCCTTTTTTAACATTCCTCTGGACAGAGCCTAAAATATGGCAAGGAGTATGAATGGAGTTGCTATTGTACATGTTACTATATGTATTCTTTTGCCTGCATTTATGAGATGTTGTGGTCTTATATAAGTTTGTTGATTCATAAAATATTTGGTGACACCAAATTCTGGTTTAACAAAAATATCTATTCATGTATGTATTCTTAACTCAAAGTACCTTCTGTTGCGCTCAGCCTCCTTCAAATTCCTATTTGTTGCTGCTGTGATTCGTTTTTCTGTTAGGGGGTGGCTATATTCAATCTCCACAATCCCACGGTGTGAAGGAATATAATCACCCTCTCTTGCTGTCCCTCAAGATGGACTAGGGCTGTGAGATTTGTAATGTCCATTGAGCAGTACATATGACCGCAACTAATGTGCACTGCTTGTTTCAAACAAACTGAAGTGAGGGGTAAAGGGAGAGTTCGGGGAGCTCATAGAGAATATTACAAAGAGACCGTAAGAAACCATTCATTAAAAATAGATTACAGTACTATTAGTGGAGATATGTGTGGATTATTTTTGGAAAATAAAGGTAGCGTTTAGTGTCACTTTAAGTTAGGGCCGAAACAACTAATCGATTGATCGATTATGAAATTAATCGATTACTATTTTCATAATCGAGTAATCGGCCAGTAACATAATGGGGGTTAAAAAAACTAAAATTAGCCCTTTTATAGTACAAAAGAGCAAATAATACTGTAAATAATACTTTCACTGCTCCACCGTAAAAAAAATGAACCCCTTACAGTAGCAATTATTTGCTCTTTTTGTACTATAAAGTGCTAATTCTAGTTTTTTTTAACCCCATTATGTTACTAAACGTCTTAGGCCTGGTTCACACCTATGCGTTTTATGCAGAAACGCACTACAGTTCATTTACCATGGTTTCCTATGGGACACGTTCACATCTATGCTTCTTTTTCTTTCTTTTTTTTTCTTTTTTTTTTCTCTTCAGTTGCTGCGTTTTTTTTTTTTTTTGAAGGGGTTGAGGACTTTTTTCAACGCAAAACTGTGCTTCTTTTGGTTCAATATATTTCATTGGAGAAGCTGCAGAAAAGCATGTAATGCGTTTTTGCAGTAATTTGTGTTTTTTAATCTGCCCAACAACAAATTGGCCAAAAAAAGCATAAAAAAAAAAATGCAAACGCACAAATCAAAGCCAAATCACGTGCGCAAAAATCAAAACACACAGCAAAACACACTGCAGAAACTGATCAAAGGCAAACTTCATAGGTGTGTACCGAGCCTTATGCTGGCCAGAAGGATCAATTGTCAGCCGAAAATATTTATTAAAAATCTTTTTACATTCGCTGAATGAAAGAATGTTTGAAATTTTCACTTTTAACATTAAGTTTTAAAATGAATGTAATTTCTGAATGAAAACCACATACACTGTCAAAACTTCTTGGTAAAAGGAATTTTCAATTTCTAATATCTGATATTTACCAGGTTCACCCTCTAATAGTATGTACAGTATATCTAATCTGTCAGTTATTCTCAGAGTAGATAAAGGTTGTGCTCTCTAACCATAGAATTGGTTATTTATATTTACCACTTTATAGAGATGTTTAACCACTTCAATACCATGCACTTATACAGCTTCCTGCCCAAGCCAATTTTGAGCTTTCAGCACTGTCGCAATTTGAATGACAATTGCGCGGTCATGCTACACTGTACCCAAACACATTTTTTTTATCATTTTGTTCCCACAAATAGAGCTTTCTTTTGGTGGTATTTGATCGCCTCTGCGATTTTTTTTTTATTTTTTGCACAACAAATAAAAAAAGAGCGAAAATTAAAAAAAAAACTAAGTTTTTCTTTGTTTCTGTTAATTTTTTTTTGTAAATAAGTACCTTTTTCTACTTCAATGATGGGCACTGATAAGGCGACACTGATGGGCACCAATGAGGGGGCACTGATGATGGGCACTGATAGGCGGCACTGATGGGCACTGATATGTGGCACTGGTATGTGGCACTGATGGGCACTCATAGGCGGCACTGATGGGCACTCATAGGCGGCACGGATGGGCACTCATAGGCGGCACGGATGGGCACTCATAGGCGGCATGGATGGGCACTCATAGGCGGCACGGATGGGCACTGATGGGCACTAGTAGGTGGCACTGGTGCCCAGCAATGCCAGCCACCACACATTGTGAAAGTGCCAGTCAGTGCCCATTTGTGGGCACTGATTGGCATATATTTTTATGTTTTTATTTTATTTACTACATGTGGATGGCCATGGGGGCCATCCACATGATTGGGGCTTCCCTGGTGGTCCTGGGGGGCTTCCCTGGTGGTCTAGTGTGGGTATCCGAGGGGGGGCTGCGCTGATAAACAGCGCGAACCCCCCCGTCAGGAGAGCCGCCGATCGGCTCTCCTCTACTCGCGTCTGTCAGACGCGAGTGAGGAAGAGCCGATCAACGTCTCTTCCTGTTTACATTGTGATCAGCCGTGATTGGACACGGCTGATGATGTGGTAAAAAGCCTCCGACGGAGGCTTTTTACCGAGATCAGTGTAGCGGTGGGTCAGACTGACCCACCGCTCCACCGATCGCCGCGATGCGCGCCCCCCCGGGCGCGCGGCGGCTGTTATCCCGCAGGACGTCATATGACGTCCAGTGTGGATAACTGAACCACTTCCCAGACGTCAATCTCCTATTGACGGGGCGGGAAGTGGTTAAGAATAAATTGCCTTTTTTTTTTTTTTTTTTTTTTTTTTTTTACTTTTACATATTGCCTAAATTATACACTATACTTCTTTTTTTTTTTTTTTTTTCAAGGTAATTAACCGATGAATCGAAACAATAATCGGCCAACTAATCGATTATGAAAATAATCGTTAGTTGCAGCCCTACTTTAAGTGCAGCATAAAATATCACTGCATGCTTTATGTGTTGTATTGTCAAATTGAGTTGTTAAAAAAGAGAACATTGGTTTTCCTCATCTAATTTCATTCTTTGTTGACAGTATTGAAGCAGCTGCTGGTGGCAAGGAGGAGGTAGTTGTATGTGATGTTCTGCTTGTATGTATCGGCCGTCGACCATTTACTCAAAGCCTGGGACTGCAGGAAATGGGAATTGAGCTGGACAACAGGGGCAGAATACCAATCAACAGCAGATTTCAGACGAAGATTCCCAAGTAAGCACTGCTTGACATAAAAATATCAGCGTACAAATTTTAATTCTAGCCATTCAAGCCCGTCCATTGCCATCGTTGCTAAGCACATGCAATTGCAGTTCCTTTGCAGCTTACCTGTTAATGTTAGATTGGAACTTGGGCAGATAAAATATTTCTGCTGTATACCCGGACTTCAGTAAGAGAAGTTGATCTTTTGTCAACCTTTTTCTAAATGTGTTTTTTTTTTTTCATTCTTCTTCATTCTTCTATGTAAAGAGGGTGTATGTCTGTTATGTCCTTATTGCTTACCATTTCTTTCAGGTCAGATAGTATAGATCTCTGGGCTTTTAGTGCTTCAACTTTGAGAGCTTCCCATATAAGCCATACTGTTTATTTGCCCCTCCTCTTACCTTGCTCATTCACAGAACACACTCTGTGAACCATTTACCAAATACAAGGGGGATGTACAAACACCTCGGCCTCGGTGTATGAGAGCCACAACTCTGACCTGAATGAAACAGTATTTAAGGTGTAACCTGTTGCCAAGAACGTCCCGAGTCCAAGCGCAGTATGTCCAACGCACAGAAAATGGCTGTAAATGTGAGTGTTGCAGCGACCACTAGCTGGAAACCGAAGACATTCAAAACAAGAAATGTTGCCAGCACCCCAAGGATATCCAGAACGGGTACAAAGCTTTATTCAGCGATCACGTCCTAGTTTCAGAAGTGATGTCTCGGAGCCTCAGAGGACCCCTTGAAGGAAGAAGAGAGAAAAAAAGGGTGTGTTAAAGGACAAGAATAGAGGAGGATGGGAAACACTGATGAGATCCCCGAATGCAAAAGAAGAAAAAAGAAAAATGTTATGGAAATGGGTTTGGGAGAAAGGGTGGAAAAGGGGGCTTAAAAAGAATGGAGAACTCTGGTGCTTGAAGAAAATGAAAACAAAATATATATACAAAAATCAATCATGAAGATGTCTTATTCACCAAAATCATCTGTCGTCGGGTAAAGGACAAGTTAGTGTTCAGACCCCCTGTGATGTGATCACTTAATAAAGCTTTGTTCCTGTTCTGGAGATCCTTGGTGTGCTGGTGACATTTCTCGCTGTCACAGCCGGGTCATTCATTCACGGCGATCTCAGAATGAATAAATGACAAGTCTCGTCTGCTGCAGCTGTAGTTATCAAAGGAACACGAGTACGGTAGTCAACACACTTGCAGTCATTGACCCGTCCTTCATTTCTCCTTCCCCGCAGCTGCCGTAAATTTTTAATTGTTGGGGCTCTGACCGCACAGTGACATCATTAATGCACACAGTTCTGTGAATGAATAAGCTGGAAGTTCCGTCTGCCCCCGCATTGGACACGCGTGTATTTTTTAATGGAACACGAGTGCAGTATTCAACGCACTGTTAGTCCATTGACCCTTCTTCTCTAACTGAAAGCCCTACAAGAGGTACAGGCAAAGAGCTGGAGAAAAAGTTTGCAGGAGCCTGACATTGCACCCCTGATCCACTAATCATGAATGCAATGCTTTACAGGCTCTTGTGTGGGGGGAAAAAAAAAAAAGCACATTCTTTTTCTGCAAAAATGTTAGCCTTTATTTTCTTAAGTAAACCGCCTTTAAAGAGGCTTACACCTCGTAAGACTTTAACTTATTTTTACACTAGATTTTTTTTTTTTTTTTTACTTTTTATCTGGAGTAGAATAAGCTTTTACGGTCGGTTGGCATTTGCATTTCTACTCCAGCTATATGGAAACATACACCCCTTGGCAGCTTTGTAGTATAGAATTATTTGTTTTCCTTCATGTACAGTATGTGAAGTGCTCACAGGAACCACTTCATATGTAGTCTTGGTTTAATGCTTAGCAAATTGCTTATAGACACCACTAACCCCCCCCAAAAAAAAAAGGTGTGTGTGTATATATTTCTTTTTCGTACATCACGGGACACAGAGCGACATAGTCATTACTATGTGGGATTATATAGATTACCTTCAGGTGCTGGCACTGGCAACTTCCAAACAGGAAGTACCCTCCCCTATATAAGCCCCTCCCATCCGGGAGTACCTCAGTTTTTTGCCAGTGTCTAAGGTGTTGGCCAAAGAGTAACATGTGTTTTTTCACTGGGCTTGCGTACAGGTTCTTTTGGGCCTCAGCAAGCTATTCCGGATCCGACCAAAAAAAGCTTCATAGCTAAACGGTCGGTACCCGGGCCTTGCAGAGAAGAGCAAGGTTTTGCCTGTAATGCCTCTCTTAGGAGGGCTGGACCCTGGGATCCAGAGCTCTGGTCATACCCACGACCAAGATGTTTTCTGTGCAGGGTGCTATACAGGTCCAGGGGAGTGGAATCCTTGAGAACCCGGTCCCTGAAGGTCTACGTACAATGCCTGCCGTGAGAGGTGAAGTTTGGGCTCCTGTGGACCAAACAGAGTCCTGCGGCGGGGAAAAGGTAAGTGGGGGCCCCTCAGGAACTTGGTTCTATTGAGGGGACCCCCAAGCCTAATATGTCTTTCTGCCTGTTACCTAGACGGTATTCCCGCTAATAGCTGTATATGCCTACAAAACTACTAATCCTAGAAATGTTTTTTTCATAGAGGAAGTTTTGAAAAAAAAAAAAAAGACAAGGTGCGGTACCTGTGTTTGTCCACTAGAGGCCGCTGTGGAACGTCTTTTTTCCTGGGACTATTCCTTCCATGGTAAAAGTCCAGGCAGATGGTGGGCTCTCTGTAAGGGAAGCTGCATCCTTCTGTCATGTTGCCTAAAGGTCCCTTCTATCCCCGGGTCCTGGTTGAAGCAGGGACCCTGGCTCCTCTCCCTGGATAGCGCCGATAGCGCACTCGTGCACGCGCGCGCACACGCTTTCTTTTATGAAACTGGCCACAAAAAGGGGGCGGAGCCTGGCGGATGACGCGCTCTGCGCGCCGAGCGCTCCTGCGCATGTGCGGGCGTCCCAGCAAGGTAAAAGGACTCAGTCCAAACTACTAGCTGTGGAGAACAGAGCATATAAAGGGGCTGGTAGCATGTTATAGCAGGCTCACAGCGGGCGGTTGATACAGGCATCCCCTAGAAAGGCGCATTGGTAGACACCCACTGATGCACATAGCAGCAAATTGCATTAGACTATTTCAGTAAGGGGTGTATTGCGGCTGGAATACCTCAGTTTTGACTAAGGAATATGCCGCCTAAGAAACTCCGGGATATACCACTCAGGAGGTGTAGGGGGTCTCCATCGGGCTCTGAGGATCTGGAGCAGTCATCTGCACCTTCCTCCCCTGAGAAATCAGAGGTTAATACCCATAAGGAACCCCCGGGAGTGCCAGGTACTGCGGCTGTCCTCAGTCCACCTGCTCCTGTGTATATAACAGAGGAGGTTTTTGCCTCAACTCTGGGAGGATTGGAGCAAAGATTGGCAGCATTGATCGCTTCTTCTCTACCGGAAAGAAAGCGCGCCAGATCTCCGTCACCTCCATCAGAGTACCTGTTGGCAGAGCAACAGTCCCAGGAAGGGATTGACCTACCTGAAGGGGATCAGGATGAGGTTGACTCTGTTTTTGAGGAATCGACAGTAGAAGAACCATTTTCAGCATCACAAACTGAAAGATTGTGGGTTCAGACCCTAACTAATATGGTTCGATCAGCATTTAAAATGCCTCTTGTTGAACCATCAACTACTTCTGTCTCCTCATTGGGGTCGTTAAAAGCTCCCCAGACTAATTGTTCCTTTCCATTTCATCCGTTACTGGAAGGACTCATATATCAGGACTGGGAACACCCTGATAAACTATTTGTTCCACCTAAAAGATTTCCGGTGATCTATCCCATGGAGGATAAGTTCACCCAAAGATGGAGTGTTCCTACGGTGGACGCAGCCATCTCTTCTGTGAACAAATCACTGACATGTCCAGTAGATAATGTTCAAATGTTCAAGGATCCAATAGATAAAAAATTGGAGTCTTTGTTAAAATCTGCTTTTTCCACAGCAGGGGCTGTTACACAGCCAGCGGTGGCAGCCATTGGGGTTTGCCAAGCTTTGAAGGATCAGATGAAACTGGTCTTAAGGGATTTGCCAGACCAGCAGGCCCAGGCTCTGGCTGATCTGCCTAGAGCATTATGCTTTGCGGTTGACGCCATCAAGGATTCTATCCATCAGGCCTCCCGCCTTACGCTGTCTTTGGTACATATGCGTAGGCTTCTGTGGCTCAAGAACTGGTCTGCTGAGGCTCCCTGTAAGAAGCTCCTAGTTAGCTTCCCATTTCATGGGGAACGCCTATTTGGCGAAGACCTGGATAAGTATATCCAGATAATTTCCAGTGGTAAAAGTACTCTCTTACCGGTTAAAAAGAGGTCTAGAGGTCCATCTTTTAAAAGGACTACCTCTCCAATCCCTGGGACATCGGCTGCTAAGCAGTTCCGACGGCCTCCTCGGTCAAATTCCGGAGGTAAAATTCAGGGACAGTCACAGGGTAACAAGAAACCCTGGATCCGAAGAGGTACTAAACCAGCCTCCAAGTCTAGCCTATGAAGGGCTGCCCCCACTCAAACGGGTGGGGGGAAGACTTCAGTTGTTCGCAGAGACCTGGCGGGAGACGATCAGAGACAGATAGGTGCTCTCCGCAGTAACTCTGGGTTACAAATTGGAGTTGAAAGAGTCTCCTCCTTCCCATTTTATGTGGTCAGGCATGCCAAAAGATCCTCTGAAAAGAGGGCCTCTCCTGTTGGCGTTAGAACAACTATTGCTCCAAGGAGTAATTTTGGAGGTTCCTATGGAAGAGTGGGGGTTGGGTTTCTACTCAAACCTTTTCACGGTCCCGAAACCAAACGGGGACATAAGACCCATATTGGATCTAAAGGGTCTAAACAAATTTCTGAACATTCGATCTTTTCGGATGGAGTCGATCCGGTCGGTAGCCGCTGCCCTACAAGGGGAGGAATGGTTAGCCTCGATCGACATCAAAGATGCTTACTTGCATGTTCCCAACTTTCCAGGTCATCAAAGATTTCTACGCTTTGCAGTAGAAGGGCGCCATTTTCAGTTCAGAGCCTTACCCTTCGGTCTGGCCACAGCACCACGGGTGTTCACAAAAATTCTGGCCCCACTGTTGGCCGATCTAAGAACATGAGGTGTAACGATAATGGCATACCTAGACGACCTGTTGTTGATGGACCACTCAGTTGCCAGACTAGAAGTGGTAATTCTCGATACGATCAAGTATCTGGAATCTCACGGTTGGATCATCAACCTGGACAAGTCAGCCCTACAGCCAGTCAAAAGTCTGGTATACTTGGGGCTACGGCTGGATTCAGACCAGAGGGAGATTTTCTTACCTCTAGACAAAGTATCCACTTTGAGGGACTTTTTCTGTCTGCTTTGTGCAAAAAGACAGCCGTCCATACGCCTATGCATAAGGCTGCTGGGAAAGATGGTAGCATCATTCGAAGCTGTGCCATACGCCCAATTCCACTCAAGGAATTTGCAGAGGGCCATATTGTCAGCCTGGAACAGAAAGGTTCAGGCTCTAGACTTCCCGATGTCCTTATCCCCTTCCGTTCGGAAGAGTCTCTGCTGGTGGTTGGTCCCCCAGAGTCTCCAGAAGGGAAAATCCTTCAGTCCGATCTCCTGGAAGGTGGTCACTACAGATGCCAGCCTTATAGGCTGGGGGGCAGTACTGGAGCAATGGTCTCTCCAGGGCAGATGGTCAGATACAGAAAAGACCCTGCCCATCAATCTCTTAGAGACACGAGCAGCCCGGTATGCCCTAGTAGCATGGACATCCAAACTCCTAGGGTCCCCTGTCAGAATTCAATCAGACAATGCCATGGCAGTGGCATATATCAATCATCAAGGGTGCACCAGGAGTCGTGCAGCCCAGAGGGAAGTAAGTCACATCCTGGAATGGGCAGAAAAGCATGTCCCATGCATATCAGCTGTCTTCATTCCAGGGGTGGAGAATTGGAAGGCGGACTTTCTGAGTCGCCAACAGTTATGCCCAGGGGAATGGTCCCTTCATCCCGAGGTCTTCTGAGCAATATGTCAGCGGTGGGGAACACCGGATGTAGATCTGCTAGCATCCAGATTCAACGCAGAGGTGGACAGATTTGTCTCCCGGACAAGGGATCCCCTCGCTTGCGGCTTGGATGCTCTGGTGTTCCCTTGGGATCAGTTCAAACTGATATATGCTTTCCCTCCGCTACAATTGTTGCCTCGACTCCTTCGCAGAGTCAGGTTGGAGAAGAAGCCGGTGATCCTGGTGGCTCCAGCGTGGCCCCGAAGGGCCTGGTACGCGGAGATCATAAAAATGTCTGTGGGGAGTCTTTGGACCCTTCCACGTCGTCCGGACCTGCTTTCGCAAGGACCGATATACCACCCTTCCTTACTAACTCTAGGTTTAACGGCCTGGCTATTGAATCCCACATCCTAAAAAAGAGAGGTCTCTCTAACTCTGTGGTATAAACTATAATCAATGCCAGGAAGCCTGTATCCAGGCAGATCTACTATAGAGTTTGGAAGGCGTACATCGCCTGGTGCGAGGCCAGAAAATGGCATCCACGTAAGTACCGTATATACTCGAGTATAAGCCAAGATTTTCAGCCCTTTTTTTGGAGCTGAAAGTCCCCCCCTCGGCTTATACTCGAGTCATATAAATTTTACATTGTAAATATTACCTGTAAAGAAGTTGCAGCTGCGGCGTCCATCGTTCGAATTCCGCGGCGTCCATCGTTCAAATTCCGCGGTCTCTTCCTGTTCCTTCCTTGATAGGCGAGTCTCAGCAGACACTCTCCGCCTATCACGAACGTTCTCTCATCCTCAGTTTTCCAGCAGACGTCTGTGATGGGTATTCCGCGGAATACCCAACACAGTGTCTGCTGGGAAAACTAAGGATGAGAGAATGATCGTGATAGGCGGAGAGTGTCTGCTGAGACTCGCCTATCAAGTAAGGAACAGGAAGAGACCGCGGAATTCGAACGATGGACGCCGCGGAATTCGAACGATGGACGCCGCGGAATTCGAACGATGGACGCCGCAACTTCTTTACAGGTAATAATTACAATGTAAAAATTTCTTTTTACAGGGAACAGTGGGGCATCGGCTTATACTCGGGTCAGTGAGGTTTCCCAGTTTTTTGGGCAACATTAGGTACCTTGGCTTATACTCGAGTATATACGGTACGTTATAGGCAGAATTCTGGACTTCCTGCAGGGGGCTGTAGACAGGAAGTTTGCCTTAAGTACTATCAAAGGTCAGGTTTCAGCCTTGTCAATACTATTTCAAAGGCCCCTGGCTATGCATTCACTTGTCAAATCCTTTGTACAAGGGGTGACTCGTATTATTCCACCGGTTAAAGCTCCCATATGCCCATGGGATCTAAATTTGGTTCTATCGGTTCTGCAAAAGCAGCCATTTGAACCTCTGCGGCACATTTCCTTGGTTCTACTCACCAGGAAATTGATTTTTTTAGTAGCCATATGTTCGGCTAGAAGAGTGTCGGAATTAGCCGCCATGTCCTGTAAAGAGCCATATCTAGTCATTTATAAGGACAGAGTAGTGTTACGTCCTCATCCAGCCTTTCTTCCTAAGGTGGTATCGAGGTTTCATTTGAACCAAGATGTGGTTCTTCCTTCCTTTTTCCCCAAACCTAGTTCGGTAGAGGAAAAGTTATTACATTCCTTGGATGTAGTAAGAGCAGTTAAAGCTTATCTAAAAGCCACTGCTCAGATTCGTAGAACGGATACTTTGTTTATTCTGCCGGAAGGCCCCAGAAAGGGTCAGGCAGCGTCAAAATCTACTTTAGCCAAGTGGATTCGACAGGTCATAATGCAAGCCTATGGCTTGAAAAGGAGACCGCCTCTGTTCAAAGTTAGGGCGCACTCCACGAGAGCAGTTGGAACTTCATGGGCAGTGCATCACCAGGCCTCCCTGGCTCAAATCTGTAAGGCCGCAACACGGTCTTCAGTACACACGTTTACTAGGTTCTACCAGGTGGACGTTAGAAGTCAGGAGGATGTCGCCTTTGGGCGCAGTGTGTTGCAGGCCGCAAAAGATCCTCATGTCTGATGGCGCCCAGCTTATGTATGGTGTATCCCCTCCCTCATTTGGCATTGCTTTGGGACGTCCCACATAGTAATGACTATGTCGCTCTGTGTCCCGTGATGTACGAAAAAGAAAAAGGGATTTTTATAACAGCTTACCTGTAAAATCCTTTTCTTGGAGTACATCACGGGACACAGAGCTCCCACCCCTCTTTTTGGGGACACGTATTGCTTTGCTACAAAACTGAGGTACTCCCGGATGGGAGGGGCTTATATAGGGGAGGGTACTTCCTGTTTGGAAGTTGCCAGTGCCAGCACCTGAAGGTAATCTATATAATCCCACATAGTAATGACTATGCCGCTCTGTGTCCCGTGATGTACTCCAAGAAAAGGATTTTACAGGTAAGCTGTTATAAAAATCCCTTTATTTATATATATATATATGTATGTGTGTGTATGTGTATGTATATGTATATGTATATATATATATATATATATATACATACGCGTGCGTACGTACGTAGTTTTTGTCTAGAGGTGCACCAATACAATCTTATTGGCTGATATATATTACACACTGTTCAGCCAACTTTATGAACACACAAGTTAAGTGAACAGCATTGATCTCATTGCCATCTGAAAGTAGGTGGGAATATTGGGCAGCAAGTAAACATGTTGCCCCTGAAATTATATGTTGAAACAGAAACCATGAGCATTGCAGGTTGCTGTGTATGGGGCTGCATAGCCGCAGACTGGTCAGGGTGCCCATGCTGACCCATGTCCACAGGCAGACGTGCCTACAATGGGAATGTAAGCTTCGGGGACTGGACCACAGAGCAATAAAAGAAGGTGGCCCGGTCTCAGGAATCATGGTTTTTGACACTGGGGGTCGGCAACCCGGTCTTCTCTTCAGAGTGGCGCAGGCGCACGCTCACACTATCATAGGCCACAGTGAAAGCCTCCGCAATCGCTCAAGCAGGTTTGGCTTTTCTCCAAACAAGCCCGAGCTGTTGCTCTTTTGCGATCATCCCCACCGCCTCTTCTTCCAGATCCCAGGGGCTTGTGGGTGATAGTAGGTGTGAAGGTGAGAGAGGATTTCCGGGAGGTATCAACAGCAGGACATGTAGATTTGCAACTGCACCGGCCAGTCACACAGCCGGAGTCCGCGGCCCTGGAAGGAAGACGGGCGAACATGGATGTGGCCTGCAGCGGAGACGGCGCGGGCTTTGTTTGCAGGTAAGTGTCACATAATGTGCTAGTATGTGATGCATACTAGCACATTGTGCCTTTACTTTGCAGAGAAGAAGAAAGGAAGAAAAACTCATGAAGGTTTACTTCCTCTTTTACAGTTTGTACCCAGAGGTAAGAAGAAATTTTACAATGAGAGAATGAGGGACGCGTGTTCCAGGAACAACTGTCTTAGATGGCAGGTCCCCTCACTTTGGGAGATTTCCACAAATTTTTGTATCTCGGGGACAGGGAGTGAAAAAAAAAATTCCCCAGTGGTACACAGATGGCAAAAAAATAATCTGGCAGGGGTTTTAACCCTTCCTTGCTTTTTCATAGATATACATTTTGGCTGTGCTTGTACTTAACAGAACCATTTGCAAATTTTGTTTTAATGGTGGATTATAATAACCGTTGTTTTTTCATTTCTCTTTTTTTTTTTTTTTTTAAGTATTTATGCTATTGGTGATGTAGTGGCTGGTCCTATGTTGGCACACAAAGCAGAAGATGAAGGCATAATCTGTGTGGAGGGAATGGCTGGTGGAGCTGTCCACATTGACTACAACTGTGTGCCATCTGTAATCTACACCCACCCTGAAGTGGCCTGGGTGGGCAAAACTGAAGAACAGCTAAAAGAGGAGGTATAAATATGTCTCTTTTGTGACATTACATTGTTTTAGAGCAATTTTTTATTTTTAATCTGGTTATTGAGAATTCCAATAGCTGGTTGTACCATTTGGTGTGTGTCTAGACAATGCAGTCTTTCTATGAATTCTGCAGGGTGTGGAGTATAAAGTTGGGAAGTTCCCATTTGCTGCCAATAGCCGAGCTAAGACGAATGCGGACACAGATGGTTTGGTGAAAATTCTCGGTCACAAGTCTACTGACAGAATGCTTGGAGCTCATATCCTGGGATCAGTAAGTTTATCAGCTTATTACTAGAAATGTATAGTGGTGTTTACTTTATTATGGGAAGAACTAAAATATTTTTTAGAGAAGTAAATATGAAAACATGTAATATTTGTTATCTAGTCTGGCCACAGGTTGAGCTTTGATTTTATTTTTACATAATTGGCATTAATACTCACTCTCTTTTTAGCTAAACCATAGTACTGAGGGAACCCTTTATCATGTATTGCATGTTTGACACTTTTATAAAACAAATTGTGTATATACAGAAGGTTTGTGTGTAAGCAATAAAGTTTACAATAAACCATTATAGTTTTAACTTTAGGTGTAAAGAAAGTAAGTTACTTTTGGATGTTTCACGTATATAAGCATATAAGATAGTCATATTTTTGCTTGTATTTATCCTGTGAAGTGGCAGAACATGTTGATGAAAACCGTTCTCTAGATCAGCCCAAAGCAACCAGTTAAAGTGATTTTGTAAAGCTTCCTTTTTATTTTATTAAAATAACAAACACGTTCTACTTGCTTGCACTGTGCAATGGTTTTGCATAGAGCAGCCGCAATCCTCCTACTTCTTTGGTCCCCCGACGACTGACGCCACTTCTGGAGCTGGTGCCCCCACAAGCTGCTTGGGGGGGGGGGGCACTCATGCATGCTCACTCCTGAACCCTGCTTTGTGTGTCCCTCACACCCTTGTCAATGGCTCTGATTGAGAGCAGCAGGGGTCAATGGCTCCCGCTGCTGTATCTGAGCCATTGAGGAGCGAGAGAGCCAGTAGAGCCTCCGTTCTGGTGCACATCGCTGGAATGAGATTTGGCTCAGGTATGTATTTAGGAGGGGCTGTGGGGAAAACTGCATGCAGAAGGTGTGTGGTGTGTTTGTTTTTTATGCAGTAAGGTAAAAAAACTTCTGCCTTTACAACCACTTTAAAGGCCAGTTCACACCATGCCCGCACAGGAATTGCATAGGAATGCAATATGCGTTCTTGTGCTGCAATCAGTTAATGACACCCTAAACACAGTGCATGAAATCGCACCACACAGAACCGCATGTGAATCGGCCGTCAAGTGTACCTGTACTGAAAGCACTAGGCTAAATGTCAAAGAATAGGTACCATAGCTTACCTTTCCTTGTTGCCATCTCTTCACTGAGCCTCTTATACCTCTTATTCAAACACAGACTTTCTGATAATTAGGTAGTAGTAGTGATAACTGGTTGATCTGCTCCTGTGTTCAGGTAAGTTATTTTAAAGCAGAGCTTCGCCCAAACGGGGAAGCTCCGCGCTTATACCATCTCCCCCGCCCTCCTTTCAGGTGCCACATTTGGCACCTTTCGGGGGAGAGCTTGGAGCAGGTACCTGGTTTTGACAGGTACCCGCTTCCACTCCCGGCGCGGTGAGATCACCCGGAAGTTCATCCCCCTGCCACCGGGCTATTCACAAAGCACAGCAAGGCTTCGCTGCCGGTTTCCCTTACAAGCAATGGTGGGGAAAATTGGGCTGGGGTGCCAATATCGTAGGATTTCTGGACAGGTAAGTGTCCTAATACTTTTACTTTTTTCTGAAGGAGCCTGGACCCCCTCTTTAAAGCGGTGTTCCGCCCCCCAAAAAAATAATTAAAAGCCAGCAGCTACACATACTGCAGCTGCTGGCTTTTAATAATAGGACATTTACCTGTCCTGGAGTCCAGCGATGTCGGCACCAGCAGCTGATGTTTCCATCAGCTGTCGGGTGTTGCCTCCGTCATTGCGGCTAAGGGAACCCGGCAGTGTATGTACAGAAAAAGTCAGGGGTTCACAGCTCACTATCAAACACTACACCATTTTTATAAGTACATTACTGGCGCAGTGTATCTTAGGCCCCTTTCACACTGAGTCATTGAAAAAAACGCAAAAAAATTGAGATTTTTTCCAGCGATTTTTACTGCGTTCGCGGTAAAAATAGCGCTAACGCCTATGCGTTTTACCGCGTTACTTAAATAATTTCAATGGAGAAAGGCGTTTTTACAGCACTATTTTTAGAAGATTTTTAAAGATGCTCCAAAAAAGCTGTTTGCAGGATTTTTTCCAACGCACAGCCAGAAAAACGCCTCAGTGTGAAAGCCCTCAGGGCTTTCACATTCAGAATGATGGGGCAGGATTATTTCAGGCATTTTTACAGCACTATTTTTACAGCGAAAACGCGGTAAAAACGCCTCAGTGTGAAAGGGGCCTTAATTTGCAAACTCGCCAATAGTGGTGCGGTCTCCATAAGCTATATCTTGAAATAATCAAAGAAGCAGAGGGAAAAAGAAGAGACCCTCAAAAAGGAGCTACGAGTGGACCAAGCTGCTTGAAAAAAGTTAATTTATTGCACAGTTTAATTTGTACATATAGCAGGCACTAAATACCCATCACCAACACCCACATTCTTTAAAAATAGCAAGACAACATTGTCTAAACTAAAAACAGTTACTACACTAAGGTGCATGCATCTATCTAAAGACTCGAACACACGGTCGGACTTCAAACAAACTTTTCCGTTGGCCGGGCACACCCATAGCATACACAAGGCAGGACTTTTCTGCAAACTTTCCCAACATCACGTGGTTTTTCTGCTGGTTACCGCCACCCTTTGGTCAACTTCTGCTATTGTTGGTTGATTTTAACATTGGTTCTGGGCATGCGTATGAGTGGAAGTTCCACTTTTGGGTGGAACTCCGCTTTAAGGTTTACAGGATGTTGCACAGAGTGTGGGATAAACTTGAACGTTCTGGTCTTTCATGCCACTCTTTATGGTAGAGCTCCAATTGAAACTTGTAAGGACAGAAATTTGGTAGCAGGCATAACTATTTTATTTTTTTGCATTGTCCTGGGCTGTAATCCTAATCCTGGCTTCACTATGTAGTGAATCAAGGAACTGAGACAATCGTGGAAGATGGGAGTTTGGACCAAGAACATACCTATTGGAGAGTGACGCAACCCATATCTGTCCCCACACGCTTAAATTAAAATATTGGAGGAAAGTGGTTTTGTATTATCAATTTTCCTGCAGCTCCTGTTTGTTTTAATCTACTTGTTTTTCAGCACAGATCATAATATGTGTAATGTGTGTATATTAATTACAGAAGAAAAAATAATCCCCACAGTATAGCTTTATCATGACCTATTCTAAATCTTCAGCTTTTTTTTTTATTTTCTTCTTTCGAACTTGCAGGGAGCTGGAGAGATGATTAATGAAGCTACTCTTGCCATGGAATATGGAGCATCATGCGAGGATATAGCCAGAGTTTGCCATGCCCACCCTGTAAGTACTGTGACAATTCTTTTGCTGCTTACATGTTCTTATTTTTCAGATGCTCATATGTTTTTTCTCTTCATCCATCAGACCGTATCAGAAGCCTTCCGGGAAGCAAACTTGGCTGCATCATTTGGAAAAGCCATAAATTTTTAAGTGGAAAGAACAATGCCTGATGTGTGTACATAGTTATCTTATAAGGATCTGCACCTGTCAAAACTGATTATTACAGAATTCAGTGGGACTCTTTGTCAAATCCAGCTATTTAACATAGTGTTTGGCATGTACAGGACTCCATATGTACAGCAGCTGTTTAAATGCAGGCTGGTACTCTACCTTTTTGTCCAAAAAATGTTATTTTGGAAGCCAAGTCTTTTAACAGAATGTTCAAAAAAGAAAACTCTGTAAAGTAGCCAATGCTATCTGTGATTTGTCTAAAGGAGATACATTCATACTTCCAGCTAGTGTTTTGTCTTTTTTTTTTGTTTTTAGTTTTTTTACTTTTCTTACTTTATCAGTGTCATGTTAACACTTCATTTTCAAACTTAAAGTGGTTGTTAACCCACTGCAATAAAATCGTCTTTATCCCCTCTGTACCATAATAAGTGTGTCTGTGTAATGTAAAAAATCTTCCGATCTGTACCTAATAAAAGCGTGGCTCCCTGCGCTCAGCTGATTCCTCGGCTCTCTTCACTTTTCGGCTCAAAGTTCCAGTGGGTGTGGTCGAGCACTCCCGAAGACGGTCAGAGAGAAGACGGTCAGAGAGAAGACGGTCAGAGAGAAGACGGTCAGAGAGAAGACGGTCAGAGAGAAGACGGTCAGAGAGAAGACGGTCAGAGAGAAGACGGTCAGAGAGAAGACGGTCGGGAGCCGCTCTCGTATAGGTACAGATCGGAAGATATTTTACATAAAACAGACACAATTGTTATTATGGTACAGAGGGGATAAGATTATTTAGTTGCAGATATGAGAGTGGGGGGGGGGGGGGGCTGCGCTGGTACGAGCAGACAGGCGAGGAAACAGAGCTGCGGAGGACGGAATCACGTAAACTGACCACGGTGTCAGGGCTCAGCAGCCCTGATTATTGTGGTCAGTTTGCGGAGGGGAGGATATAACCAGGCAGCATCAGGCAGGGTTTTTTTAGGGGATGCAGGGGGCCAAATTACACATGCACTGTGCTGTATAAAATGCTTTAAGGGAACAGGATCTGTTTGTTAACCCAATAAAAAAATAAAAAAACGCTTTAAAGGAAATTGTGTTGGGAGGCAGGAGGCTAGAGACTCTTTGATCTTAAATATTATTGAGTACACCGTGCAACATTTCTTTGGTTGCTACAAAACCCAGTGTGCCACATTTTTTTTTTTTTTTTATCAATTCTGTTGTACAGCAAGGCAAGTAATAACTGTGAGCCAGATTTTACTGTAAGGCTCCAGCTTGATTTATAGGTTGCTCCTTTCAGCTGATGTAATGCAGTACTGTAACAGAATTAAACCTGACCCCGACCACTACTTTAACTGCTTCCCACGGTGTCCCCTTTAAAAGTCATTAATGCCCAAGTTGGGATTACTGTGATTGGCTGGCTGTCACATTGGGGACATGATCGGAATTCAGTCCTGCTGGCTACTGACCGAGGGCTGTTTTTGGCAGCTTCGTCTTTGTGCTGGGAGCGTGCTTAACCACTTAAGGACCGCCTCACGCCGATATACGTCGGCAGAATAACACGGCTGGGCACATCAACGTACAGGTACGTTGCCCTTTAAGAGCCCAGCCGCGGGTCGTGCGCGCCGGCGCGCTCGCAACCTGGTCCTGAGCTCCGTGACCGCGGACCTGATCGCTGCCGGTGTCCCACGATCGGGTCAGAGAGCTGAAGAACGGGGAGAGGTGAGTGTAAACAAACCTTTCCCCGTTCTTCTCCATGGCATGTCAGTGATCGTCTGTTCCCTATCATTGGAACAGACGATCAGTGACGTATAATGTGTAGCCACGCCCCCCTTCAGTAAGAATCACACATTGGGTCACACTTAACCCCTACAGCGCCACCTAGTGGCTAACTCCTTCACTGCCAGTGTCATTTTCACAGTAATCAGTGCATTTTTATAGCACTGATCGCTATGACAAAAAATGGCAATGGTCCCAAAAATTTGTCAAGTGTTCGATGTGTCCGCCATAATGTCGTAGTCACGAAAAAAAATCACTGATCGCCGCCATTACTAGTAAAAAAAATAAAATAAAAAAAAAATTCATAAAAATGCCATAAAACTACCCCCCATTTTGTAAGGCCTCTTTCACACTGAGGCGCTTGGAAAAACTGCCAGTAAAACACTGAGCGCTTTTGAATGGCTTTTCAGGGGCTTTTGAAGCGCTTTCAATTCATTCCAATGGAGAGGGGCGTTTTTTCAGCGCACTGCCCCAGTGTGAAAGCATTTCATTGATTTTATTGGAAAGAAGTTTTCGTAAGCTTTTCAGGCGCTTTTTTTTTTTTTGCATAAAAGCGGCTCATTGTGAAAGTTGCCTAAACGCTATATATAACTTTTGCGCAAACCAATCAATAAACGCGATTCTTTTTTTTTTTTTTTTTAACCAAATATATGTAGAAGAATACGTATCGGCCTAAACTGAGGGAAAAAGAAGTGTTTTTTTAAAATATATTTTTGGGGGATATTTATTATAGCAAAAAGTAAAAAATATAGAATTTTTTTTTTTCAAAATTGTCGCTCTATTTTTGTTTATAGCACAAAAAATAAAAACCGCAGAGGTGATAAAATACCACCAAAAGAAAGCTCTATTTGTGGGGGGAAAAAAGGATGCCAATTTTGTTTGGGAGCCACGTCGCACGACCGCGCAATTGTCAGTTAAAGCGACGCAGTGCTGAATCGCAAAAAGGGGCCTGGTCCTTTTAGCTGCATATTGGTCCGGGGCTTAAGTGGTTTAACATTGCCAGCGCAGCATGTATATGTGTTTGTGTGTGGGTGTTTAAAACCCAGCTTTTTGCTACCGCACATATGGGTTACTGAAGCATAAGGGGGTTAATTTGAATTGTTTTTAGAATAAAAATCTATTTCATTTTCAATAATAAATCTGGTGCATTTTTCTACCCAGGATTACAGGCTCACGGGGTGGCAAATACACCGTAAACCTGTTGCATAGGCCAGTGTTTCTCAACCCTGTCCTCAAGTACCCCCAACAGGCAATGTTTGCAGGTTTTCCTTTTTCTTGTACAGATGCTTTAAATCAGAGTCAATGACTTGGTATTTTGGACAGCTATCTTATCTAAGAGAAATTCCAAAAACATGGCCTGTTGGTACTTGAGGACAGGGTTGAGAACCACTGGTATAGACTATGCTAGAAGAGAAGTGATTTGTCATAAATGTCCCTGTGATGGCAGTACATGAACAGGGAGGGGAGAATGCAAGCACTGTATCTAGCATACTCCTGTGTTCCAATGCAAACTGGCTGCGCATATAAACAATTGCATTGTTAGGCCCCTTTCACACGGGACGGATCACTAATGATCCGCCCCGTGAACCTCCGCGGGGATCGCTCCGTTGATCCCCGCTGAGCCGGCGGATAACAGGGCGGTACCCGCACACTGTGCAGGGACCGACCGCCATGTCAGATCTCTGCTCTCCCCTATGGGGGGGATTGGATGAACACGGACCGTCTGTCTGTGTTCATCCAATCCGCTCTGCAGACGGATAGAAAAATAGGAATTTTTCTATCCAGAAAAAGAGCATTGCAGACACGGGGGAGATTGGGTGTCAGCGGATAGTCATTCGCTATCCCATAGGGACCAATGTATGTCCGTTTTTCATCCGAAAACGGATGGATGAAAAACGGACATACGGTCCGTACGTGTGAAAGGGGCCTTATAAGTATTGTTTCTTTTCCTTTATAGAATAGCAAAGCCTATTTATAAGTAACTACATGATCAGCAAGTGGAGAAACTATATATTTAGTTATATCCTTTACTAAGATCCTTAAAACAATTGAAGTTTGCAACAAATTAGGGGTTACGCTATTGCAAAGAAAAAAAAAAACACAAGGTGATGAAAAGGCCAGTCTCCCCTGTATAAGCTGCTTGGAAGCCAGCTTTCTTCAGCTGCCAAAATTCATATTCTGCAATGGTGGATTGGTCCTGTTTTACTGCATAACCCATGAAACCTGAATTGCTCCAAGTGTAACGTTACTAAAAATACTTTGAAAATGATTAAAATAGTTTCTTAATGGTACATCCCAGAACACCGAGGTCTTCATATTTATGACTACTTAAGTTATGCTGCCAATGGCAAAAGTAAAACCCAAATATTCCCCACCTATGCATAACCTCTCCCAGCGTCACCTGGGTTTTCTGTTGTCCCTAGGTGATGGATGTGCCTACAGATCTCCTTTTGCTGGCTGTTATCCATACGTTCTGTCCTGCAGAGCTGGGGGTCACTGTCGGTTCTGATATCACTCTGTCTCCACTTTGTCTTTAGTGTGCCACTTTAGAGCTGTAGTACAATCAATTTTGGTGGTCTTACTATAATTAAAAAAAATTAGAGTTGACTATGGTTTGGAAATTGAAAATCCTTGATCATATTAATGAGTTGCCAATTGATTGACTTTTTTGGGAGATTCTTCATTGCATATCTCATTAGTTCCAGGCAGTTCTAAGCTCAATGACTATGCCTACATTTCCCTGATTATTCAAACGTCTTCCAGTGATTTCTTGGGTCAAGCATCGCTTTTGTACTTTTCAAACAACACTGCTTGCGCTGTCTTCTAGCTCAATGGTCTCCAAACTGTGGCCCTTTTATCCAGCCTTTTGGGCACTATTCCTCCTACTAACGCCAACTAGGAGGCACCAGGCTTTCAACTGACCCCAACATTGGGGCATAATTCTGCCTATGGTTCCTAGTGGTGCACTATTCCTCCCACTGACACCCACAATGGGTCATAATTTCTTTATCGTACACCACGGGACACAGAGCCAGTCATTACATAATGGGTTAAGGGTCACCAGCGGTGATTGGACACTGGCACAACCAATAGAAGACAGTTCCCCTCCATATAACCCCTCCCATCAGGGGAGTACCTCAGTTTTTTCGCCAGTGTCTAAAGGTGTTGGACGCGATAGGAGGTGCTAAAGGAAAGCTCTGCCAAAGAGACCCTCTGGGGGTGAAAAGAGCTATACTTTTGGACCCATCCAAGACGCCTAAGAGTTTAAGCCAAAACTGGATGGGATCCGGGCCTCATACACGAGGCGTCGCCTGTAATGTCTCTCTTCGGAGGACTGGGCTCTAAGATCCAGCACTTTCGCTACTTCGCTAAAAGTCCTGGTAAGAGTCTTGTACAAGGCCCAGGGGAGAGGTATCCTTTAAATAGGAACCCATATCCCTGAAGGTTGGCACACATAGCCCGCCGTGAGGGGTGAAGTTTGGTATCTGTCTGAAAATTTCAGCAAAAAAACCCTGCGGCGAGGATAAAGGTAAGAGGTTAGAGTCCTAAACTAAGTTTAAGGACCTTTCCAAAGAAGATACAGTGGATGTCTTCTCTTTTGCTGCCACTGGGGGGGAGTAAAGAGCTGAGTGTTACTCACCTCGCTCTGTGCAGTGCCTGTTACTACAAGTACACTGTCTGTCCCTCTGCTGCTGAGCTTGCTTGGGCACCTCCCTCCTCCTCTCGGATGGCCGACCAGACACCTGCAGAACCAGGTAAAGTTGGATACAAAGGCTGGTGAGAGGGAGCTCCCCTTTCACCGTTACCACCGCCATTTCACCGCCATTTCAGCGCTAGAGCCGCGCGCGCTCGCGGGAGCGCGCTTTATCGGAGGGGGGGCGGGAGGCCGCAAATGGACACGTGCGCTGGCACGTACGCGCGCAGGCACGTGAAAACAGCGCGAAATTTAAAGACAAAAACGTCTGCAGGGACAAGCAAGCTCGTTTCTCTCTCTCTTTGCAGGGATACACAGCAGCATTACAGGGACGTAAGACTCCATGTGGTTGGGCTGGGTACTTCCTAGACAGACATTCACTTTATGCATAGAACTGTGTGTTTTTGTAAAGTTGCATACTTTATGTAAATTGCTAAACTTAGCACAGTAATATATGCATTTGGGTACCTTGTTTTTTTTTTCTTAGCAGTATGCCTTCCAGGGGAAGAAATTCTGACGAAAAAGATAAAAAAGCACCGCTGCCTGAGACAGGAGGCCCTAGCCGTGCTAACTCGGTACCTTCCTCTCCTGTATTACCTGACGCAGCTATACAGGATGAGCCATTACCTCTGTCAGGTATGGCGGCTTCCCCAGTGAAGCCTGGGCCTGCGTATGTCACTGAAGACACTTTGTCAGCAGCCCTAAATAATCTAGAAGAGAGAATTGCTACTTTGATCGCTAAGTCTTCTAAAAAGGACAATAAGCGAAGCAGATCTCCTCCAGTTGTTGACCTCCCTGCAGAAGGATCTGAGGATGATGCTACACCAGCAGAGGATGAGGAGTCAGATGGATCAGGGATATCAGATGAGCCTTTCTCTGCATCCCAGATTTTGAAGTCACAGGTGCAATGTTATGCAGGAACAGTGCGATCTGCATTTAAGTTACCCTCTTCGGAGGTAACTGAATCACCTGTCTCCTCCCTAGGTTCATTAAGATCCCTGCAGGGTGCATGCTCTTTCCCGGTTCATCCATTACTAGAGGATCTAATGTACGCAGACTGGCAAAACCCAGATAAGCGTTTCTCACCTCCAAAAAAGTTTGACATTCTTTATCCTATGGGGGAATTTTTTTTTAAAGAAATGGAGCCTGCCTTCTGTAGATGCGGCTATTTCTTGTGTAAATAACAACCTGACGTGTCCGGTGGACAATGTGCAAGTGTTTAAAGATCCTTCTGAGAAGAAGTTGGAATCTTTACTTAAATCTTCCTTTCTTTTGGCCGGCTCAGTTACCCAACCTGCTGTAGCAGCAGTCGGTATGTGTCAGGTCATCAAACAACAGGTTAAGCAGGGGCTGAAGGAGCTGCCTCCGGAGCAAGCTAAAAATTGGGAGAATTTGCCTAAAGCCTTATGCTTCACAGTGGATGCTATGAGAGATTCTATTATACAAGCATCATGCCTTACACTCCAGCTGGTACATATGCGCAGAGTTCTATGGCTTAAGCATTGGTCAGCGGAAGCCCCATGCAAAAATCTTTTGGCCAGTTTCCCCTTCCATGGCGAACGCCTATTCGGGGAAGATTTAGAAAAATATATACAAAAGATATCAAGTGGCAAAACGACTCTTTTACCTGAGAGAAAGAAGAACAAGAGGCCTTGTTTTAAACGCTCTTTCCCCAGCTCCAGGGAAACCTGCCTCCAGCCAGTGGCGACGGCATTTTCAGCCACCCTCAAAAGCCAAAGGAAATCAGGCTCAGAGGAACAAAAAGCTGTGGGGTGCAAGAGCTAATAAGCAAGACCCCAAAACCTCTCAGTGAAGGGGCGCCCCCGCTCGGCTGAGTGGGGGGAAGGCTTTGTCAGTTTTCAGCGACTTGGCGAACTGAAACCCAGGACAAGTGGGTTGTATCCACAATATCCTCAGGGTACAGACTGGAATTTCGAGAGATCCCATCTTCTCAGTTCCGAGTTTCAAGACTCTCCAAGGATCCACAAAAAAGAGGATCCTTCTTCAAAGGTTTGAATCACTTACTGGCTCAAGGGGTGGTTACAGAGGTACCCCAAAATGAGCAAGGTTCAGGTTTTTACTCAAACCTCTTTGTGATTCCAAAGCCAAATGGAGACGTCAGACCCATCCTGGATCTAAAATCTCTAAATCGGTTTCTGAACGTTCGCCATTTTCGAATGGAAACGATCCGATCCGTGGTCGCCACCTTACAAGGCGGAGAATTCATGGCGTCCATAGATATCAAGGACGCATATTTACATATACTCATCCACCCGGCTCACCAAAGATTCCTAAGGTTTGCGGTAGAACATCGCCACTTTCAATTTGTGGCCCTGCCCTTTGGTGTAGCTACCGCGCCCAGAGTGTTCACAAAGGTGCTAGCTCCCCTGTTGGCAAATCTAAGGACACAGGGCATAGCGGTAACAGCCTATCTAGACGATCTACTTGTGATAGATCAGTCAAAGGAGGGATTAGATCATGCTGTGCTCACTACAGTAAGATACCTGGAGCATTTAGGATGGATTATAAACTTACAAAAATCCTCTCTTCAGGCCCAAAGAAGGATAGTGTACCTGAGCATGATCATAGATACAGCCCAAAACAGGGTATTCCTGCCAGAGCCAAAGATACAGTCTCTGAAAGACCTGATCCACAAGGTCAAAGCAAACAAGAGGCCGTCTATTCGCCTTTGCTTGAGGCTATTGGGGAAGATGGTAGCCTCCTTCGAGGCTGTCCCTTACGTCCAGTTTCATTCGAGACTGCTTCAAGGCAATATTTTAGCCGCCTGGAACAGGAAGAGCCAAGCTCTGGATATACCCATGCGCCTATCCTCACAAGTGCGCCAAAGCTTCAATTGGTGGCTAGAAACCAAGAACTTACAGAAGGGAAAGTGCTTTCTCCCGGTCTCCTGGAAGGTGGTGTCTACGGATGCCAGCCTATCAGGCTGGGGTGCAGTATTCGAAGAGGCTTCTGCCCAGGGAACCTGGGCCAAGACCCAAGAGATCCTGCCCATCAATATACTGCCCGGATCTCTAGTACATCTAGCCCTCAAAACCTGGACATACAGGTTACAGGGCCACCTAGTTCGGGTTCAATCCGACAATGCTACTGCAGTAGCTTACATCAATCACCAGGAAGGCACCCGCGGTCGGGCTGCTCAAAAGGAGGTGAACCGGATTTTGGCATGGGCAGAGGATCATGTACCTTGCCTTTCGGCAATCTTCATCCCGGGGATAGAAAACTGGCAAGCGGACTATCTAAATCGTCAGCAGCTATTACCAGGAGAGTGGTCTCTCCACCCCGAGGTCTTTCAGGTCATATGTCTGAGATGGGGAAACCCAGATGTAGACCTGCTAGCCTCCAGGTTCAACAAGAAGTTGGACAACTTTGTGTCCAGGACGAGAGATCCTCTAGCCTACGGAACAGATGCTCTAATAACTCCCTGGAATCAGTTCTCACTAATCTATGCATTCCCCCCGATCCCTTTTTTGCAAAGACTACTTCGCAGGATCAAAGAGGAGGGAATACCAGTAATCCTAGTGGCCCCAAATTGGCCCAGGAGGCCTTGGTACGCCAAGATCGTAAAGATGGCAATAGGAAGGCCCTGGAAGCTTCCACTTCGACACGACCTGCTGTCACAGGGTCCAGTATTCCACCCTTCCTTACAAAGGCTAAATTTGACGGTCTGGCTGCTGAGACCCACATTTTGAAAAAGAGAGGGGTCTCTGGTCCAGCTCTTTCTACGCTCATAAATGCTAGAAAGCCAGCCTCCAGACTCATCTATCATAGAGTCTGAAAAGCATACGTTTCCTGGTGTGAATTCAGAAGTTGGAACCCTCAGAAATATGAAATAAGCAGGATTCTTGCCTTTTGTCAGTTAGGAGTGGATATGAAATTAGCCCTTAGTACTATCAAGGGTCAAATATCGGCTCTATCAGTATTTTTTCAGAGACCATTGGCATCTCATTCCCTAGTTCGGGCATTCATTCTGGGGGTACTGAGGATAAATCCTCCAGTCAGGTCTCCCTTGTGTCCATGGGATTTGAATTTGGTATTGTCAGTGTTGCAAAAGCAACCTTTTGAACCTATTCGCCATATTCCTTTAATTATATTAAGTAGGAAATTGGCCTTTTTGATTGCTATTGCTTCTGCTAGAAGAGTATCAGAACTAGCAGCTCTTTCTTGTAAAGAGCCTTTTCTAAATTGTCACAAGGACAAAATTGTACTACGACCCCATCCTGCCTTTCTACCTAATGTGGTGTCGGCTTTTCACTTGAATCAAGACATTGTTCTGCCTTCTTTTTTTCCAAACCCGCGGACGGCGGGGGAAAAATTATTGCACTCTCTAGATTTAGTGAGAGCGGTAAAGGTGTATCTGCAAGCAACCGCTCAGATACGAAAAACAGATGTTTTGTTTATTTTGCCAGATGGTCCCAAGAAGGGCCAAGCGGCATCAAAATCCACCATTTCCAGGTGGATTAGACAGATAATTGCTCAAGCTTATGGTTTAAAGAACAGGACTCCTCCTTTTTCTGTTAAGGCGCACTCTACCAGGGCGATAAGTGCTTCATGGGCAGTGCACCACCAGGCTTCATTGGCTCAGATCTGTAAAGCTGCAACTTGGTCTTCAGTCCACACATTTTCCAAATTCTATCAGATAGATGTGAAGGGACATGAGGATTCCGCCTTCGGGCGAAGTGTGCTGCAGGCAGCAGTATAGGGCTTCTTGTCCGCAAGCGGCCTGCTGGATCTGGGTCTCCCACCCTTCATATTGAGCATTGCTTTGGGACGTCCCATTATGTAATGACTGGCTCTGTGTCCCGTGGTGTACGATAAAGAAAACAGGATTTTTATAAATGCTTACCTGTAAAATCCTTTTCTTGGAGTACACCACGGGACACAGAGGTCCCCCCCCCCTTCTTATGGGAACCTTACTGCTTTGCTACAAAAACTGAGGTACTCCCCTGATGGGAGGGTTTATATGGAGGGGAACTGTCTTCTATTGGTTGTGCCAGTGTCCAATCACCGCTGGTGACCCTTAACCCATTATGTAATGACTGGCTCTGTGTCCCGTAGTGTACTCCAAGAAAAGGATTTTACAGGTAAGCTGTTATAAAAATCCTGTTTTTTCCCAGTGGCACCAATGATGGGGCACTATTCCTCCTACTGATACCAATGATGGGGCATTATTTCCTCCTCCCTACTGCCAACTAGGAGGCACCAGGCTTTCAACTGACCCCAACATTGGGGCATAATTCCTCCTATGGTCAATGGCGGGGCACTTTTCCTCCCACTCACAATGGAGCATAATTTCTCCCAGTGGCACAGATGGGGCACTATTCCTGCCCCTGCCCCAAACGATGGGGAACTATTCCTTTCACTGATATCAATGATGGGCCACTATTTTCCTTTTCTCTCCCCCTAGCCATAGTCTGGCTCCCCTAAAGTCTACAGAATAACGAACTTGCCCTTTTATTTATTAAGTTTGGAGACTCCTGTTCTGGCTCATAGCTTAGTATACAGTTACGTTGTAAAGTTATCCTGTAAACACATCCACATGATGGCAATATTTTAGGTGGCCTAAATCTTAGTCTAGGGTAGACATCATACAAGACTTCAGGTGTTGGCATTTCAAGACTGACAGCCAAAGGCATGACTCCCAGAGGCAGATTAAGGCTGGGTTCACACTGGTACGACACGACAGTCATACAACTTTCATCCTACTTTGCTCTGCGACATCAGTCCTACATTGGTCTGACATCCATCTGACTTTCATGAACAGGATACTACTTTGATCCGACTTTGTGATTGTCTGACTTGTCCTTTGACCAATCAAAACAATCCCAGGGTGAGATAAATTCCTTTTACTGCTTCTGTAATCACCATGTCGGATGGTTAGGACAAGGAGCCTACTTTGATCCGACTTCAATGATATTCAATGGGCTGAAGTAGGACCAAAGTCGGACCAAAGTAGTACAGGGAGCATTTTCAAAGTCGGACCGACTTGTGTCGGACCAGTTAAGACGGCTCCCATAGGGCAGCATTGATTTTCACACGTCATGCGACATGAGCTCCCAATGTCGGAGCGTTTGTCGGACCAGTGTGAACCCAGCCACATGGTGTGATTTTTGTTTTTTTACCACAGCTGGCATGCTGATTGTTGCCGTCTTATGTCTTGGATAAACCATAGGGCATGAGTGCTCAACCTGTGGCCCTCCAGCTGCTGTAGATGTAGTCCCATCATGCTTCTGCCTTTGGGAGTCATGTTTGGTAACTGTCAGTGGCTTGCAATGCCTCATTGGACTTGTAGTTCCACAACAGCTGGAGGACCACTGGTTGTGCACCCATGCCATAGGGTTAGTCTATTAACCTACCTTAAAAGGATTGGCTTCCGGGGACAAAGCTTTTTGTACTGGGACAGGCTTTACTCCAGCTGTGTTCACAGCAGCACCAGGAGCAATATGCCTGATTAACCAACTACATAAATGTTTTTGGCAGTAAAGAGCTGGAGTTCGCCAGGCTCCTGTCTGGATGCTTCACTGCTTTTGGTCATGTGGCCATAACACCAAGGTCCCAGGCACATGAACAAACATTCCACACCAGTGACATTTTTTATGACCAGCATTGCTCTGACACCAAGAGATGAGATCTATGACAGATAACTTTATTGAAGTCCTGCATCATCACTGCTCCTACCTCAGTTGAGACAGAAATAACACTTCAATACCTGCTGCATGGTACAAAACCACTGAAGAGTTTTGGTAGGGCTTTACCGTATAAAATCTACACCCTGTCCCATTTATTTGATAGCCAAGATCATTTAGCATAAAAGAAACCTCTGCTGATAGAAACGTGGAAGCTGTAATTGTGCTAGTCGCCTGGCTTTCTCTGATGTAAAAGTACTTCTTTGAGTTGCTCACCTGGAACAAGTGTGTAGGTAAGTAAAGTCTAAATTGGAACACCTAATCTGCATCAGTAACTTGGAAATTTTTGAAAACAATAATGTTTCACTCTCATTCTATAAAAGTTGGCTCCCTGGGTTTTGAAGTATTTAAACAATAGCATTTTTTATTTGCTTCATTTTTTATGTTAAATATACTATTGAAAGCATTTTGGTTACATCTGTTTGATTAGTGAAATATTACTTGTTCATCTGCCAAAAATCCAGTAAGTTTGATTACCACTAGTAAGCTGAAAGTGGTTATAATATATTGCAGTTTACCAATCATTAGATGTGGTTGCATTTGTGTTTTTTTTCTCTTTACGCTTTCTTTCCCTCTCTATTTTCACCTGATGATCTGGCCAGTAACAACTTTTGTATTAGAGTTGCCCTGCTCTGAATGAAGGAGCAAAGGGGTCACAGCAGCATTGTCAGCCTGGGGGGAGGGAGAGTTAGATGGACAGATTTAAATACAGGAACAAATTGAAGCCAAACTTCAGCGCACACTTTTTAATCAGTTACAGCAAACCGTTTAGTCCTTTTCGGATAAAGGTTTCACATGAATATATAAAAGATGATCATTGTAAGTACCCCCGCAGTGTTAAATGGTTTGCCTCATCCCTGTAAACTGGTACATCTAGAAGAAAGCTTGTTCTTTTAAAACAATGGACTTACTGCCTGGATCACCAGATGAAAATAGAAGAAAGAACTAGTAAGTTTCAATATAATAAATATTTGCTTTTGGGTTTAATACTGCTTATAAGTGCTGCCTCTGCTTCATGAAAATCTGAACCAGTCTTATTAGTCCTGCCCAGTTTATCTCTGTGAACTATAAAACATCTCCCCTTATGAAAATAGACGTTGGGTGTCTGGTGTTAAAATTAAGTAGCAAACAAGCCTAGGGTGGCCTTACTGCGCCTCTGTACAGTAAGACCCCATACACACTATCCGACTTTTGTCAGATTTCCTTTAGATTTACAAAAACCATGTAGTGCAGGGGCCTGCCTGATTGCATACAAATTAAAACGCTTAAAGCGGAGGTCCACACAAAAAGTGAACCTCCGCTTTTTGGAACCCTCCCCCTCTCCGGTGTCACATTTGGCACCTTTCAGGGGGGAGGGGGATGGGGATGCAGATACCTGTCTAATACAGGTATTTGCACCCACTTCTGGGAATAGACTCCCGCGGGAGTCAAGCCCCTTCGCATCACCCACCCGCTGTCTTCTGGGAAACACACTGGCCCCAGGAGACAGCGAGAACCAGTGAGGATGCGCTGCGCTACTCGCGCATGTGCAGTAGGGAACTGGGCAGTGACCCTGCAACGCTTCACTTCCTGATTCCCTCACCAAGGATGGCGGCAAGGGCAGCCGAAAGAGGAGCGATTGCTCGGCTTCGGCTGCCGTCATCGCGGGCACCCTGGACAGGTAAGTGTTCATTTATTAAAAGTCAGCAGCTGCAGTATTTGTAGCTGCTGGCTTTTAATATTATTATTTTTTTCGTGGGACCTCCGCTTTAAGGTTTGGCTTCATATTATATGGTTTTGATAAATCTGAAGGAAAAAAATCTATGAAAAATTGTATAGTGTGTATCCAGCTTTAGGGAGCGCTGTCACGCTAGTACAGAAAGTAACTGGTAGGATCACCAGGTGAACATAAAGGAAAAAAGAAAACAAATGCATCCACCATATTCACCTCCATATGTCTTAGGCTTTCGGTAAGGGGATCACCAGGGAAGATGAACACATTCTTATTAAGCAGTTATGCAGTTTACCCTATGTACCTTTTAGTTCTTGATCTACTTTATAAGTCTAGCATGTTGTACAGAGGCAGTGAATCTTACTGTACTTTATACTAAATTGGCAATGCAATTTCTCCTAAATCTGTGGAGAAGCATGAACGTGCTGCTTCATTTACAAGTAGAGGGCTGGTTGTTAATCCTTTCAGGACTTTGGCTACTCTGCCTTTCAGGGGCAATCCCTTGCATCTGACACTCACCTTAGCTACTCAACCTCTCCTTCCCATGCGGCCTTAAAGATTAACCGATTTTCCCCTGGTGTCTCCACTACCTAGAGATTTTGGAGGTTATTTACGAAAGCAAATCCACTTTGCACTACAAGTGCACTCTCTGTAGATCTGAAATGAGTTAAGCTCTGATGATTTTATCTTCCAATCATGTGCAAGCTAAAATGCTGTTTTTTTTATTTTCCTTGCATGTCCCCCTCAGATCTACAGCAAGTGCACTTGTAGTGCAGAGTGGATTTGCCTTTAGTAAATAACCCCCTCTGTCTTCAATTCCTGTGTCAGCTTAACTTTTGCAGCTGTGTTCTGTTTTGGCCACCAGTCTTTCCCTCCGGGAATTTGTCTCCCCTTTGGGGCATGTAAAATCATCAACTGAAGGGTACAGAATACCTGACTTGCTCCAGAAGAGCATTATGACCTGCCAGGTCAGGAGGAGCTAACCTTGACTGCTCTCCACCCTAATAAGATTTCTCAGTGTTGCCCCTGTATACCTTTGTACTTCTGAAAGTGTGGGTTTATTCAGATGACCCCCTGTGAAGAGACTGGTCGAGAGAGAGAGAGAGAGAGAGACTGGTCGAGAGAGAGAGAGAGAGACTGGTCGAGAGAGAGAGACTGGTCGAGAGAGAGACTGGTCGAGAGAGAGACTGGTCGAGAGAGAGACTGGTCGAGAGAGAGAGACTGGTCGAGAGAGAGACTGGTCGAGAGAGAGAGACTGGTCGAGAGAGAGAGAGAGAGACTGGTCGAGAGAGAGAGAGAGACTGGTCGAGAGAGAGAGACTGGTCGAGAGAGAGAGACTGGTCGAGAGAGACTGGTCGAGAGAGAGAGACTGGTCGAGAGAGACTGGTCGAGAGAGAGAGAGACTCTTGCTTTGGAGGATCCACAGCGTGGTTGCTCTTGGGAAACTCAATTTTTAATGATGGAGGATCTATTTGTCCTCTCCTAAAGGAGCAATGTGGGTTTCAAAAACACCTACCTTTGGTCCATTTCAGCCTATTTGCTATTGTGGGGTTAGTTCCCGAGCAGACCCATTAATGATCAGGTAGTTCCTGTCCTGAACACTTGGCTTCCCATCAGACACTTGACAAGGTCTTTTCATACAACTTTCAGGGAGTTCCTCTTTGTTGTAAATCATTTGCTCAGGGGCTGTATTTTGGATTTCCAAAACAGGTGTTTTTTTCTTCAATGTGGGATTCCTCTCTGGTCAGGTCTCTTAATTTAGGCTCCACAATACACCAGCTAGGTACTGCTGCCTTCACCCCTTAGGGTTAATGGAAGTCCTTCCTGCATCAGCAGAGGTAGTCTGGTCCATTTGTGAAAGATACCAAGGTATTCGTACTATACACATTGATTGACCCTAAGCTCAAGCATCTCTTCAGTTCATCTGCTTGTTTTTTGACATGAAGGCGAGGTTCCTGCACCTAGGTGTCTGTCATACCCTGTGTCTCGCTGGGCTTTCTGTAAGCATAACAAACCAGTCTCCGGCAACCGGGATCCTCTCTTATGAACTGGGAACGACTTAGAGCACAGTTGTCAAACACAAGGCCCGTGGGCCGAATCCGGCCTTCCAGGCCATTTCATGTTGCCCTTGCACCTCTCCTGCAGCTGCAAGAGAGCTTTGGTCCTCCTCCAGACCCTTACTTTCTGCTTTCAAGTAATGCATCCAGCTTCTTCCCAGCAGCAGCATAAAGAAGGGGGTGCACTGTGATCTAAGGCAGAGTAGGGGACTCAACTTCTGATGGTGGGGGTGGCTCTTGACATCTAATGTATGGGGAGGGAATGCGCTGAACATCTAATTTTACAGATACAACCGGCCCTTTTGAGGACAATCATAATGCTGATGCGGCCCATGATTACATTGAGTTTGACACCCCTGACTTAGAGGATAAGTTCACCTTTACAAAAAAATAAAAATAAACGTAGGTTAAAAATGTATTTTATTTGTTAACAGCCTGTAAAGCATTGCACCAATGATCAGCAGCCGGGCCCCCCTATTGTGACAGCAAGTGGGAGGAGAAGATCCCCAGCTCACTTTCAAAATGGGGGAGTGCGGAGACTGGTGCATCTGTAACATAATACACCCTTAATATGGGTGCAACATGTTACAAAAGGTGAACTTATCCTTGAGGCCCCATTCACACCTATGCAAATTGGTTGCGGCTTAAACCGCATCCAATTTGCATAACATTTTTAAATATATTGATTTTAATGAGGCTGGTTCACATATGTGTGATGCATTCGCACTGCGCATTGCCCAAAAAACGTGTGCGTTTTCTAGGCATTGCGATACAAATTGTCTGCCCATTATGATCTATGGGAATGCATCGAATTCGCAGATGTGTTGCATTCTGAACACAGTACGTATGAATCATGAGGGGGAACTCCACGCCAAATTTTAAATAAAAAACCGGCATGGGTTCCCCTCCAGGAGCATACCAGGCCCGTAGGTCTGTTATGGATTTCAAGCAGAACCCCTACGCCGAAAAAACAGCGTTGGGGGCCCCCCAAAATCCATACCAGACCCTTATCTGAGCACGCAGCCCGGCTGGTCAGGAAAGGGGGTGGGGACGAGCGCGCCCCCCCCCCCCCTCACCGTACCAGGCCGAATCCCCTTAACATGGGGGGGGTGCTTTGGGGCAGGGGGGGATGCCCTGCAGCCCCCCCACCCCAAAGCACCTTGCCCCAATGTTGATGAAGACAAGGGCCTCTACCCAACAACCCTGGGCGTTGGTTGTTGTGGTCTGCGGTCACAGTCCCGGGGAATGATGGGACTGTGACGTCATACGGGGCAGGGTCACATGGTGACCACGCCCTATGCCTATATAAGTCGTTGCGCACCTCACAAATGGCATTTCAGCGGGAGGCAGCGTTGTGTCAACATCGAAGAAGAGAAGAGGGAAGAAGACTACGGAGAAGACCGGGCTGCCGCTAGCAAAAGGGCTGGAAGAAGATAGCGGAGGCGCCCGGCAGAAGGAAGAAGGCACCGGAGAGCGGGAGAAGAACCAGAGAGCGCGGAGACGACACTGGAGAGCAGAAGAAGAGACCCCCGAAGTCGGAAGACCCCCGGAGCTGCCTAATAAATTACTTTAAAAACCTGTGTAGTGCATTTTTTCTATTGACATTTTTTATTTCACCAGGAGAATAGGTAGGGGTACTCATTGACATAGGGTGGGGGGCCGGGATCTATTAAAGGGGGCTCCCGGATTCCGATAAGCCCCCCGCCCACAGACCCCGACAACCACTAGCCAGGGTTGTTGGGTAGAGGCTCTTGTCATCAACATGGGGGCAAGGTGCTTTGGGGTGGGGGGGCCCGCAGGGCGCCCCCCTGCCCCAAAGCACCCACCCCCCCATGTTGAGGGCATGCGGCCTGGTACGGTTCAGGAGGGGGGGCGCTCACTCGTCTCCACCCCCTTTCCTGACCGGCCGGGCTGCGTGCTCGGATAAGGGTCTGGTATGGATTTTGGGGGGACCCCCACACCGTTTTTTCGGCGTAGGGGTTCCTCTTAAAATCCATACCAGACCTAAGGGCCTGGTATGCTCCTGGAGGGGAACCCATGCCCGTTTTTATTTAAAATTTGGCGTGGAGTTCCACCTCATGATAACAGTGGCTTCCCTCTCCTCCCCTAGGTCAGCAAATCCGCAGCTAGAATGCAGACGAACCGCTGAACCACTGATTGATATCTTGCCAAAGACTCCGGTGCTCAAAAACGCAACGCACAAGTGTGAATCCAGCCTTAAGGGTTCTGTTGGACCTGGGTTTAGGTTCCTTTGCTGATTCATAAGGAAGTATGCAGTTGTATAGTTTACTGTTCTGGTTTCAGAACAGAATATTCTTTGGTGTCCCCATGTCTCGTCCCTTGTTCTACAGATGTTACTGCTTCATTCTATCTGGAGAGTCTGGTTGTAAACGATCTCACCAATTTATGGTTCGGTCTGACATTTATTTCCTGCTTGCCCTTGTTGGGTGCACCTATTCACCTTGCCCCTCAGTCATGCTGATTTCATGGGACCAAATCCTGCCTGGTCTTAAGACCATTATCTCACCTGTCACAGGTTGTGGCTTCTAGATCTTTTTAGGGTTCTTATGAGTGAGCTGCGCCTTGGAGAAGTGATTGTTCTGGCAATCTTTCTTGGTAAAGAGTTATTGTTTCTTGACCCTAATGGGGCTAGGCGAGTTTAAGGCCTTCCTACTTAAACGAGTTGGGACATCATCGGGTAGGGGGTTTAGCCTCATCCAGTGTCAAGGCAGCTCTTGGTTTCAGCTGTGCTGCCCACCCTTCAGTTTTAATACTTCCAGACGCCCCAACAGTATTTGATTGAAAAGAAAGAAAATAGGATTTTTGTACCAACGGCAAAATCCATTTTTACGCTGAGTACAAAAACCATCTTTTTTTTTTTTTCTTACAGTATTTCCAGCTGCAACATATCTAGCATATCTACATAGAGCACTTCATCAACGAGTTTTACTTAAAATCTTTATTGCATTAACCTACTAATTTAAAGTGAGATTGGTACAAAGAAGCAAGTGAACTCCAGTTACAGCTCTGAGACAGAGTGTGAGAACTGATTGAAGGAAATGGATACCCCCCTTTCAACATGGGCAGAAGAACAAAGGAACATGCAGAGTTGTATTCTTAATAGACAAGCTGTGTGCTTATCTCCCTCCCGACACAAATTTTAGCTCATGTGTTGGGAGAACTCAGAAGTGACTTGTGCTGATAACAGAGGAAGGAAGCACCAGAGAGAATCTACACTTAGAGATTTGGAGAGAGACAAGTAAACACTATGAATATATGTGCTTAGTTCAAATTTTATGACTGGGGTTTACAGCCACTAAGTTTCCTGCAAAATAAATGATGTTCTTTGAAGTGAACACAAACATTGCAAATGGCACAAAATGTTAGCTAGGGCAATCTAATTGTTCATATATATTTGTTTTTGTATGAACACAGATTAGCTATCTGTAGATGCTGAAATGATTTAAAATAGAAATAAGCAGCAGAGAGCATGCATACTAGGCGTAATCACAGACTGACAGTTATGAGAAAAGTTGGTTAATTAGCATCCTTCATTTTATTAAGGTATCTGGCTAAACTACATAATCAGATTATTTTGAAACTCCTTTGGTTTTCCAGACAGGTATACAAAAGATAAAGCATGCAATTTTTTGAGCTAGGAAAAAAAAAAAAAAAAGTATGAAAATGTAACCAGTCCATTCAGTAAAAAAATACAAAATAACACTGCTGGATAGGATTGTGTACCAGGCAATCAGAAGTAATTGTTCAGCAGTTTACCATTTTTTGATTAATTAAAGCTGTGGATTTAAAGTGGAACTAAACCCATTGATTTAACAGTTTCAAAAATAGCATAACTGTCACATTGGTTGTGCTCTCAACCAAATTGTTAAACCATCAAATGGTTGGTGTCATAACTGATCACGTGCAGCACCATGGCATTTGAAGACCAAAAAAAAGGCCAAAATGGCAGCTTCCTTGGCTGAAACCGCTAGAAAGGTTTAGTTCTGCTTTAAAGCACTTGTCTCTTTGGAAAGGTTAAAATTGGCAGGAATTCACATGTTATAAGCGAATTGCATTGAACAATGTTGTTATAATCTTAGTCCGTTTTTCTTTTGTCTTTTTGCATAGAAGAAATCTCTAATACCAATGTTCCAATGAGGGATGGCTAAGAGCAGAGAACCTTCTAATGGCATCAAACAGATTTGGGAGCCTTAGGCTCTGCATCACTGCTTTCCTTATGCGATGGGTTCTTTAAGAATGGAAGTGGTTTAGCCCATAAAATGATCATGGTCTTTACAAAAATTGATAAATTTACCTTATGTGTGGACAAAACCAATGTTCACTATAAAGTAAGGAATAACATTGTGTTAGAATGTGCTATGTCTATATGTAACGTAGTGCAAATGGGTTAACAAAGAATACAAATAGTGGAACTAAATACAAAAGGCTCATTAATGAGATGTAGCATACATTGTTTTGGGTTAGAGAATAGAAGCCTTAAAACACTTCATTTATTCCAAGGTATTTATTACTTGTTCATTTCTTTTGTAATAAAATAGACAATAAAAAAGATCTCCAATAAATTACAGAACTTTTGGTCCCGTTGATCAGATTCCCATTGGAGCGACTTTACAAGCACGTGCTGTAGACTGCGGCTTTCTGGCTGATAGCTTGTAGAAGTGTCCGGACTGTTTCTTCTAAAGTCACCAACTGTTTTGCCTTCTCTTCTAATATTCTCTGGTTGTCTTCATATGTCTTTTCTAATTCTAGATTTAAAATAGAAAACATGCTTTTCAATGCCAATACAAAAAAAAAAGATTCATAATATATTAAGAGGCAGTGGCAGCCATTTCAAAAACTGTCATGTTTAATTTACTGCTATGCTTCCTTTAACCTTGCCTTAAAGCGGAAATTCACGCTCTCAATCAACATGGCCTATTTTTATTCCTTATGCTGTTGGCAATAACAAATAGATAGGATGGTATATCATATTTACTTGTGTTAAAACTCCTTCAGTTACCTCTTGGTTTCCAGGCCTAGGCAAATGAGATCATACATCCCAGAAGTCTTTAGAAGAGGCTTTCTCAGCTAAGCACACCCTCATGCATGCAGTCAGGGGTGGATAGATTCCAAGAAAAATGCTACATGAATCATTTGCCCTTATTCAAGATGGCCAGAAATGTTAGGGGTATTTTTCAAAGTGATTTTTCATCAAAATAAAGCATGGAGATAGGAGTTTGCCTTGAATATTAAAAAAATAGCGTTTTTGGTGCTCAGATTTTTTTTTTATAGTTATAAGCATGGTAGGGTTAGACCCTCTGACAAGCTTTTACTACTGTCTGTGTTTTTGATGGGCAAATGTACCCCTTTATTTGTCCTGGTGACCTTGTTACGGATACAGATAGAGAAAATCCTAAATTTTAGAGCTGTCTGGAGGGGAAATCATCCAATAAGGACCGATCAGCCTTAATTTTTGACCACCGACCTAATATTGAGTAAGTTCCTTGCCACCAAAATAGCCTTGACCTATCAAGGCATGAACACCACTTCGATCACGTATCTCCAAACTATGGCCCTCCAGCTGTTGCGGAACTACACATCTTAGGAAGCATTGCAAAACCCTGACATTCACATACAGTGGGGCAAAAAAGTATTTAGTCAGCCACCAATTGTGCAAGTTCTCCCACTTAAAAATATGAGAGAGGCCTGTAATTGTCATCATAGGTAAACCTCAACTATGAGAGACAAAATGTGGAAACAAATCCAGACAGACAATCACATTGTCTGATTTGGAAATAATTTTTTTGCAAATTATGGTGGAAAATAAGTATTTGGTCACCTACAAACAAGCAAGATTTCTGGCTCTTACAGACCTGTATCTTCTTCTCTGTCCTCCACTCATTACCTGTATTAATGGCACCTGTTTGAACTTGTTATCAGTATAAAAGACACCTGTCCACAACCTCAAATAGTCACTCCAAACTCCACTATGGTGAAGACCAAAGAGCTGTCGAAAGACACCAGAAACAAAATTGTAGACCTGCACCAGGCTGGGAAGACTGAATCTGCAATAGGCAAGCAGCTTGGTGTGAAGAAATCAACTGTGGGAGCAATAATTAGAAAATGGAAGACATACAAGACCACTGATAATCTCCCTCGATCTGGGGCTCCACGCAAGATCTCACCCCGTGGGGTCAAAATGATCACAAGAACGGTGAGCAAAAATCCCAGAACCACACGGGGGACCTAGTGAATGACCTGCAGAGAGCTGGGACCAACATAACAAAGGCTACCATCAGTAACACACTACGCTGCCAGGGACTTAGATCCTGCAGTGCCAGACGTGTCCCCCTGCTTAAGCCAGTACATGTCCGGGCCCATCTGAGGTTTGCTAGAGAGCATTTGGATGATTCAGAAGAGGACTGGGAGAATGTCATATGGTCAGATGAAACCAAAGTAGAACTGTTTGGGGGGGCGTGGCCGGATGGTGAAGAGAGCAGTAGCATAGACACACTGCTCCAGCTCTCAACTGCCATCCTTACCTTATCCTGAGTCCTATCTCGTCGCCAAAGGTACCAATCTGTTCCTCACGGCTGTGGTCATCCAGCAGGCTGGCAGACATGGTGAAATACGGGCCGCCATGGCCCCCATTCTTGGTGGAGCAGTTGGCGCGGTTCCGGAGGCAAGATGGCGCCGGGACACATGTCCAGCAAGCTTACACGCTGCAAACATCCTTCTCTGCTGACCGGAGGTCTGCTGCGGGGGTGAGTGCATCTATTTCTGCCATATTGCGCTCCCAAACAGACCCCTCACTGTCCCTAGACTCCCAGCAGCAGTCGGATGACACTGGCGAGACTTTGGATTCTCCCTCTGCAGAGCCTACACTATCCGCCGTTATACTGGCTATACAGGACTGTAAGGCCTCTCTCTCTACCCAGATAGCATCCATCTGCATGGACTTCTCACTCCTGAAGCAAGATGTCCAAAACCTCCGTGATAGAACTGACGAAGCATAGGACCGTATTGGCTTTCTGGAGGATACAGTAAACCCTCTGTCAGGTACTATGTGGGACACCATTAGTGAAATGGCAGCACTCCGCGCCAAAGTTGACGCTTTGGAAAACCGCTCTCGAAGGAACCTTAGATTTGTGGGGTTCCCTGAACGATCGGAGGGTCCTCACCCTGAAAAATTCCTATACAACTGGCTGCGGGACATTTTTGGTACAGATGCACCATCGTTCTCCCATGTTATAGAACGTACACATCGCACCCCCCCTGTCCTCCTGAGGGTGCCCCACCACGTTCCATCATTGCACGGATCTTTATTTTCCAGGATAAAGTTGCCATTCTGCCCCTAGCCAGGGAAAAGGGGCCGCTCAAATTTAATGGTAATACTATCTCTGTGTATCCTGACTTCTCTGCTGAGGTTCAGCGTCAGCGTGTCTCCTGCTCAGCAATGAAATCTTGCCTGCGTGAAGAAGGCCTGTCCTATGCTATGCTCTTCCCTGCCAAGCTTCGCATCATCTACGATGGTAAGGCCCACTTCTACTCCAACCCCAAAGAGGCCATGGCTTGGCTGAATGACCGGTTCGGTGCTGCCTCCAGACGCAGAGGTAACTGAAGGTATCCCTGGTTCTACAACATCATCCATATGCCTTATTACCGGACCTCCCTGTGCATTTCTCTCCATGCCCAGAGCCTACTCAGGACTCTATGTTGCCTGCAACTTATAGTTCTCCTGTTTCTCCCCTGCTTACTGAACCTGTTACTGTGAATCCCCCTTTCTCCTGGATGTTTTGACTACTATCTCCAGACTATGCCCCTCATCTTCATCTTTCCTGTCCATCCTCTCTGAAGTAGAGACCATCCTCTCCTGCACTTCCTTGGGGTAGTCTGACTCATGTATTCTGCAACAGGACATGTCTTACATGCTTTCACTGTCGGTTGAGAGCCGAACCGGATTTCACACTACCCTCACACCAGTTAGTGGCGAAGCCACGGTACAGTTTTTTTTTAACCCCCTTTCTTTTTTCAGGGGTTAAGGTTCTAAGTTTGGGATCCAAGGCTCGCTGTGTTTGGGATGGCCGAGCTGGGAGTGGGGCAGGGAAGTTTTTGGGAACTTTGTGGAGGAGTATTTTTTTTCCTCCCTCTTCTTTTTCTTCATTTTTTTTCTTTCACACAACCCAGGTATGCATTTTCTCTCTGGACACAAGTTTTTCAGGTTTCTGCCTATGGCAGAGTGTTAATGTTTACATGTTTTCATCACGGGCACATGTCTTCCTGTTGGCAGATCCATGCACTTTTTTGTTACATGTGCTTGTATGTGCTCTGGGGGGTACGGTCTGTCTGGTCATTTATGTATCTGTTCCCATGTTATCCTGTACTTTATTAATACTATATGTCTTACTATGGCGAAGCCCCTAAGGATAGTTTCTTGGAACACTAGAGGTCTGAATGCACCCCAGAAGAGATCTTTGTTTTTTTCTGTACTGAAAAAGAGTCGTCCACACATTATTTGCCTCCAAGTTACTCCCCTTACGGGCACAAAAACGAGGGCCTTGAAGCGCCCATGGTTATCTAAATTTTACCATGCTACTCATACTAACTTCTCTTGGGGGGTTTCTATCCTATTGGCTAAATCTCTCCCTGCTGAGGTGCTTCAGGTAAAAAACGGACCCCGAGGGGCGGCTTATTATTCTCACTTTACAGATATCCATGGTGACCTTTACACTGGTGAATGTTTATATTCTGCCCCCATTTTCTGTGGACGTACTCTCCAAACTGTCCATTCAGTTGCTGAACAGACCCTCTGGACCCCTGCTTTATGCTGGGGACTTTAATGCTGTTTTGGATCCAGTATTGGATCGTTTGGGAGGGCGGGCAGACCATTTCCCTCCTTTGTGGACTGGGCTCAGACTCATGGTCTTACTGAGGTTTGGCGTTGGAAGCATCCGGATGTGCGACAATTTTCTTGCCACTCGGATTCTTTTCACACCATGTCTAGGCTGGATATGGCATTCGTCCCGACTGAAACTCTCCCCGTGGTCTCTGCAGCTTCCTATCTACCTAGAGGCGTTTCAGATCATGCTCCCCTCTCTGTGGACCTCCTCCTCCTCCCGTGTTTGGGGCCAGTTATCTGGCACCTGAACTCATACTGGCTGGAGGACAAAATAGTGCGGGAAAGGCATTGCTACCTACTGGAGAGAAAACCTTGGAAAGTTTGACCCCTCCACTGAATGGGAAGCATTCAAAACCACTTTAAGGGGCACCTTCATGTCAATCACAGGGGTTCTGCGTAAAAACAATCAGATGCTTACTGGGGAGCTTGAGACTGCCATGATGCGTGCAGAGTCTGCTTATATCTCCAACCCTGACACTGATACTAGGGAGGCTTGGTTGCAGTGTCATAGGGAGTTTGAACTCCGTCTGCTGGACCTCACGCAAAAACGTATGCTGCATGCTACTCAGAAATCATTTGAGCATGGTAATAAAGCGGGACGTCTCTTGGCATACCTGACTAAACCTGACCACACTCCCATATCCATACCTCGCATACTTACTGCTCAGGGCCTTGTCAGTGGTGTCCCTGAAGACATTCTGGACTCCTTTTTTGTTTCTATAAAAGGAACTATAAACCTCTAGAGTGGTTTACAATGACTCTCAGTTGACTGACTATATATCTGACATATCTCTCCCCCCGTTGTCGAATGAGGGACGGGATATGTTAGAGGAACCCATTTCAGTTGAGGAGATTGCCGCAGCCATCTCCCAAATGCCTAAACATAAGACTCCTGGCCTAGACGGATTTCCAACAGAGTGGTACGTGCAATATAAAGACCTTGTGTGCCCCTACCTTTTACGGACTTAGAACAAAGCCTTAGAAGCAGGGGTCCTCTCCCCTACAATGCGTGAAGCCCTGATTGTACTTCTATTGAAGCCCCGTAAGGATCCAATTCATTGTGAATCTTACCGTCCCATTTCACTTATAAATGTGGACGTTAAGATTCTGGCAAATCGCCTGAACGGTGTGGTCACGTCCCTGGTTAAAAGTGACCAAGTGGGTTTCATTCCAGGAAGGTCCACTCTAATGAATATACGTAGGCTGTTTCATAGTATGCAATATCCACATGACTGTCCTCCCTCACGGGCCATTGTGTCTTTAGATACGTGCAAAGCGTTTGACAGTGTGGAATGGCCATATTTCTTCCTTGTACTGCAGATGTATGGATTTGGTCCCCACATGATAGCATGGATTAAACTCCTGTATGCATCCCCGGTAGCTAAGATAAGGGTTAATTCCTCTGTCACTGACTCCTTTCCAATCACTAGAGGTACGCGACAGGGGTGCCCGCTGTCACCACTCTTGTTTGCCTTGGCCATGGAACCGCTTGCGGTTCGCATCCTCTCCCCCCTTCTATTAAAGGTCTTCCAATTGCCAACATTGAAGAACGTATCTCCCTATATGCAGATGACACGTTGGTGTATCTAGCTGACACTAATGAATCACTCCGAGCCCTGTTGGACGAGATTACCACCTTTGGTGATTTTTCTGGCTTCCGGGTGAATTGGGAGAAGTTCAGTCTCTTTTAGGGATGAGCTCGGTGTTCGAGTCGAACATACGTTCGACTCGAACATCGGCTGTTCGATCGTTCGACGAAGATCGAACGATTTGGGCCGTTCGCGCCTAATTCGAGTGACGCGAACGGCCCACAATGCACTACGCCATCGCAGTGTCATCCAGGCGCTGTGATTGGCCAAGCATGCACTGTGACCCCGCATGCTTGGCCAATCACAGCGCCGGCAGCGAGGAGAGCAATGATTGGCCACAGGCAGGATTGCCTGTGGCCAATTATTGCTGAGGGTGTTTAGTACACGCCCCACACTATAAAAGGCCGCCAGCACGGCGGCCTAGTGTAGTGTGTTCCGGAGCAGGGAAAGAGAAGCATAGGCAGGGACAGTGACATTTTTTTTTCTTGCTTAACCTGGATTCCTTTAGTTTAGGGAAAGAGAAGGATAGGTAGGGAGAGTGTCAGTGTGTTTTACTGTGATAATCCTTGTTTCTAGGGACAGGGAAGGACAGTGAGGGAAATTCTCCTTGTGCTATAGTGTGCTAAAGCATTGATCATCAACCATCTTTAAAAAAACATTTTTTCTAGGGACAGAAAACTATAGGTAGGGAGAGTGTCAGTTTCTTTCACTGTGATAATCCTTGTTTCTAGGGACAGGGAAGGACAGTGAGGGAAATTCTCCTTGTGCTATACTGTGCTAAAGCATTGATCATCAACCATCTTTAAAAAAACATTTTTTCTAGGGACAGAAAACTATAGGTAGGGAGAGTGTCAGTGTGTTTTACTGTGATAATCCTTGTTTCTAGGGACAGGGAAGGACAGTGAGGGAAATTCTCCTTGTGCTATAGTGTGCTAAAGCATTGATCATCAACCATCTTTAAAAAAACATTTTTTCTAGGGACAGAAAACTATAGGTAGGGAGAGTGTCATTTTCTTTCACTGTGATAATCCTTGTTTCTAGGGACAGGGAAGGACAGTGAGGGAAATTCTCCTTGTGCTATACTGTGCTAAAGCATTCCTCATCAACCATCTTTGAAATCCTTGTTTTTTGGACAGTCAGGGAAATTGTCGTTGTGCTATTCTGTGCGAAAGCAATCATCCTCAACCATATTTAGAAATCCTTAAGTAAAGGGACAGAGAAGGACACCTGAAGGTAGCCCTTATTGCTTTTTTCCCATCTCCCTGCAGGCCATCTATTAGAATGTCTGGAAGGCAAACAAGGAGAGGCAGACAGTCAGGAGGCAATAAAAGAGGGCAAGCAGGCTCTGTGTCTGGGGGCAACAGTGGACGCGGTGCATTGTCATCAGCACATGGCCATGGGACACGCTTGTCCTTCTTTTCGGCAGCTGGACATGTTGAGCCACATCATGCCGAAGACTTGGTAGAGTGGATGACCAAGCCCTCCTCCTCCTCCTCATCCTCTCTCACCCAGGCTCAGGGTACTGGCAAAGCAGCTGCCAAAGCGTCCTCTTCCCTGGTATCAATGTCAGACTCATCATCAGTCACTCCTTCCCTAGACCCACCATGTCCTCCTCCTGAGGAGTCCCCCGAACTGTTTGAGCACAGTGTTGGGTACATGCTCCAGGAGGATGCCCAGCGTTTCGAAGGGTCTGATGATGAAACCCAGCTACAGGAAGGCAGTAGCGTGAGAGCAGACAGAGGGGATGCTCAAGAAGGACACCAATCTGGCAGTCATGTTCCAGCAGCTGCAGCATACTGCCAGATTGGCTCCAGTGATGAGGAGGGAGGGGATGATGAGGTCACTGACTCCACCTGGGTGCCTAATAGGAGAGAGGAGGAGGAGGAGGATGAGGAGGAGGCACATCTCCAACGAGGCAGGATGCCCTTTGGTGGCCAGCGTAAGGGCAGTACACCGACGGAATCACACCGCAGAGCTCCGCCTGTGCAGGGCGCTGCCTCTGCCCGTCATTCAAAAAGTTCTTTGGTGTGGGCCTTTTTTGAGGCTAGTGCATCAGATCGCACAGCTGCTGTTTGCAACATATGTCTCAAGCGTATATCGCGTGGCCAAAACATCAGCCGCTTGGGTACCACATGCCTGACCAGACATATGTTGACCTGCCATGCAGCTCGTTGGCAAGCCTACCTCAAAGACCCACACCAAAGAACAAAGCGGACCTCTCCTTGCACCGCATCAGCTGGGATCTCCAACCCCACTATAACTTCAGTCCTCTCTGAAACATGCACTGAGAGGAATGAAGGTGTAGAATTAGGTGTGTCACAGCCAAGTACTTGCGGCCACTCTGCTAGCAGTACATCGACGTCCGATTCTAGCAGGCAAATTTCCCTGCCCCAGCTGCTGGACCGTCGAAAGAAGTTCACTCCCAGCCATCCACATGCCCAGCGGTTGAATGCTAGCTTGGCTAAATTGCTAGCGCTTCAACTGCTGCCTTTTCAGTTGGTAGACTTGGCCCCCTTCCGTGAGTTTGTGCAATGTGCGGTTCCTCAGTGGCAGGTTCCCAAACGCCACTTTTTCTCACGGAAGGCTATTCTGGCTCTCTACCGGCATGTGGAAGGCAATGTCTTGGCCTCGCTGGACAGGGCGGTCAGCGGTAAGGTGCATATTACCGCTGACTCATGGTCCAGCAGGCATGGACAGGGACGTTACCTTTCTTTCACGGCCCATTGGGTCACTCTTTTGGCAGCTGGGAAGGATGCAGGACAAGGTGCAGTAGTGTTGGAGGTTGTTCCACCGCCACGCCTCCAAAATGCTACTACTGGTTGTGACACACCTCTCTCCTCCACCCCCTCCTCTTCTTCTTCCTCCATGGCCTCTTCCTGTGCTTTGTCCTCTGAACCAGCGGTGCTCCGTAGCCGTTCAGGGGGCTACGCAAGTACGCAGGCAAAAAGATGCCATGCCGTGCTTGCGCTGGTGTGTTTGGGGGACAGAAGCCACACTGGGGCAGAGGTCCTGTCTGCTCTGCAGGGCCAGGCCGAGAGGTGGTTGACGCCACGCCAGCTTAAGCCAGGAATGGTGGTTTGCGACAATGGCACCAACCTCCTCTCCGCCCTCCGACAGGGACAACTGACCCATGTGCCCTGTGTGGCTCACGTCCTTAACCTGGTGGTGCAGCGGTTCTTGGGCAGGTACCCGGGCTTACAGGATGTCCTGAGGCAGGCCAGGAAAGTCTGTGTGCATTTCCGCAGATCTTATAATGCCAGTGTTCGCCTGGCTGAGCTGCAAAAGGAGTTGAACCTGCCCAAGAACCGCCTTATATGTGACATGCCCACCAGGTGGAACTCAACGTTGGCCATGCTGCAGCGGCTGCACACGCAGCAGAGGGCCATCAATGAGTACCTGTGCGACTACGGCACCAGGACAGGGTCAGGGGAGCTTGGTTTTTTTTCTCCACGCCAGTGGGGCATGATCAGGGATGCATGCACTGTCCTGGCACCATTTGAGGAGGCCACGAGGATGGTGAGCAGTGACAGTGCATGCATCAGTGACACTGTACCTCTTGTCCACCTGTTGGAGCACACGCTGCGTGGAATAATGGACAGGGCACTTGAGGCAGAACAGAGGCAGGAAGAGGAGGACTTCCTTGCCTCTCAAGGCCCCCTTTACCCAGACAGTGTTCCTTCTGTCCCACCCATCGCACAGGAAGAGGAGGAGGAGGAGGAGGAGGAGGATTGTGTCAGCATGGAGGTGGAGGCTGGCACTCAGCATCATCAGCAGCAGTCTTTTAGGGATGATTTACAGTCCCAAGAAACCAGTGGACTTGTACGTGGCTGGGAGGAGGTGGCTGCGGATCATGTCGTCCTTAGTGACCCAGAGGACTCCGGACCGAATGCCTCAGCAAACCTACGCTGCATGGCCTCCCTGATCCTGCAAAGTCTGCGGAAGGATCCTCGTATTCTTCGGATCAAGTAGAGGGACCATTACTGGCTGGCCACTCTCCTTGATCCACGGTACAAGGGTAAGGTTGCGGACCTTATGTTACCGTCGCAGAGGGAGCAGAGGATGAGACAACTCCGGGAGGCCTTGCAGAAAGGTCTGTGCAACGCGTTCCCAGAGACTGGGAGGTTACAAACTCCTGGTCCTGGACAACGAGTTGCTGAGGCTTCGGCCAGTCAAAGAAGGAGCGGTGGGGAAGGTGGCCGTCTGACCGATGCGTTCAGACAATTCTTTAGTCCGCAGCCCCAAAGTATGATCGGTTCCAGCAACCATCGCCAGCGTCTGATAAACATGGCGCAGGAATATCTAGGGGCAAGGTCAGACTTGGACACCTTCCCCACCGAAAATCCTCTGGCTTACTGGGTCTTGAGGATGGATCACTGGCCAGAGCTTGCACAGTATGCAATTGAGCTACTGGCCTGTCCTGCATCCAGCGTTCTTTCGGAACGCACATTCAGTGCTGCTGGAGGATTTGTCACGGATCACAGGGTGCGCCTGTCCACCGACTCGGTTGATCGACTGACTTTCATCAAGATGAACCAGTCTTGGATCACCACCAGCTACCACACACCTGATGCTGATATAACAGACTAATTGATTTTAACATGTCACATCCCTTCAAGACTGATGCTGATGCTGAGTGCCTGTGCTGTTATGTTGACTGGCTATCCTCCTCCTCCAAGTCCTCAATGATACGATTGATGATGATAGCTTGGAAGATCATTTTTGTTTATGGGTGCCGCCACCAGTGGCTAAGGCCCAATTTTTCAGCCCCTGTTTAACAGGGGCGTGTAATTACAATTTTTGAAGCAATAATTTGCCATAGGGCTCATTGCTGTGCTCCAAGTACAGTATCTGTGAGGGGTTGGAGTGTTGTGGCACCAGTGCCTAAGGCCCAATTTTTCAGCCCCTGTTCAACAGGGGCATGTAATCACAATTCTTGATCTAATAATTCACAGCAGGGCCCATTGCTGCACCCACCAAGAGTAACTCTGAGGGCTTACAGTGTTGTGGCAACGCCACCACCACCACCACCACGAAAGGCCCAATTTTTCAGCCCCTGTTCAAAAGGGGCATGTAATTACAATTCTTGATCTAATAATTCACAGCAGGGCCCATTCCTGCACCCACCAAGAGTAACTCTGAGGGCTTACAGTGTTGTGGCAACACCACCACCACCACCACCACGAAAGGCCCAATTTTTCAGCGCCTGTTCAACAGGGGCATGCAATTACAATTCTTGATCTAATAATTCACAGCAGGGCCCATTGCTGCACCCACCAAGAGTAACTGTCAGGGCTTACAGTGTTGTGGCACCAGCACCACCATCAAAGGCCCAATTTTTACTACCACTGTTCAACAATTATATGTAATTAAAATTCCTGATATAATAGTTGACAGCAGGGCGTTCCAGCACCAACCAAGAGTAACTGTGAGTGCTTACAGTGTTGTGCCAACACCAACAACTAAGGGGCCTATTTCTGCAGAGTATATACGGCAGGTCCCTACTTTCAAACATCCAACTTACAAACGACTCCTACTTGCAAACGCAAGAAGACAACAGGAAGTGAGAGGAAATCTACCCCTTGGAAGGAAAATTCTCTCCTGTAAGAATTAATATGGGAGAAAGGTGTCTCCTCTGTACTGATGCTTTATCACCAATCCTTGTTTCAAGAAAAACACCACATTTCAAAAACAGTTGTCATTGGGACGGAAAGTGAGGTGAAATGTTCTGAACAGGGGCACAGACAGCAAAACAAATGTTACAGGGGTGATAACCCTTACCTATGTTTTCCAAAAAGTTTAAAAATAGATTTTTGGGCTGGAGCTACACTTCAACAATGTACCTGTTCAAAATTACAAACAGATTCTACATAAGAACAAACCTACAGTCCCTGTCTTGTATGCACCGCCTGTATACGGCTGTTCAGAGTATATAGGGCCTTTTTTATTTTATGTGCGGGGTTCCCCTTAATATCCATACAAGACCCAAAGGGGCTGGTAATGGGCTGGGGTGGGGGGGGGGGGTCATGGGGTAGCTATGCCATTTTTCTTAAAGATTTTCATCCATATTACCGGGACCAGACATTACATTAAAGCCGCAAGCAGTTTTAAATGGCTTTTTTTTCCTTTAGAAGTGTCATTTTGTGCAGGGACAGTTCTAAACACGGGAAACACGTGGCACTTCACAGGCATACTTTAGACACCCCCCAGGTACGATATTTAAAGGAATATTTGACTTTTTTTTTTTCACTTTATGCATCATTAAAATGACTGCTCCCGAAAAACGACCGTTTTTAAAACTTCTTTTTGCATTGATACATGTCCCCTGGTGCAGAACCCGGGTTCCCAAACCCTTTTTAGGACAATAACATGCATAATAGTCGTTATAATTAGCACTTTAGAATTCAAACATTCGCATCCATTGTATTTAATAGGGTTCTAATGTTCGTACGAACTTTCGGTCCGTTCGCGGGTTCTGGTGCGAACCGAACTCGGGGGTGTTCGGCTCATCACTAGTCTCTTTCTATTAGATGGTTCTGGTTCTCCCCACATACACTCGGACTCCAAACTTCAGGTGGTGTCCTCATTTAGATATCTGGGAGTCTTGGTGCAGGCCCCTTTGTCTTCCTATGTTGCTAACAACTTGGAACCCCTATTGGGCTGCCTTCAGGAGCAGACCAAGTTATGGATGGATCTTCCTCTTGACCTCATGGGGAGGGTCAATGTGCTTAAAATGATTTACCTACCTCGTGTTCTCTATATCCTAGCTAATGCTCCCTGTAAAATACCCAAATCCATTTTTAAACGCATTGATGCGATATGCACTACCTTCTTATGGAAAGATGGCTCCCCTAGAGTGGCCCTTGAAACGCAGCGCTTGCCAGCGCATTTGGCAGGCCTGGCATTTCCCAACTTCCATATATACTATTTGGCATGACTGGTTGTACCCAGTATCGGCCAATGCCTGCACTTCCAATCCCTGACCGTCTTGGTACCTCCATACTTGCCAACACCCTTTCCTCGTTTTAGGTACATTGTCCAGAAAATTTCTAAGCATACCTGGTTGAAGTCGCCCAATAACCCCCTGTGGTACAACCCGAATTTACATGAACTATATACTCTGCCGGACCCCAACCGCTGGTACTCTAAAGGGGTCAAATATTTGTGTCACCTGTACAATGCTCAAGGATTTAAAATCTTCCCCCAATAATGTTTAGATTTTGACCTGCCGAGATCCTATCTATTTTCTTACTACCAGCTCTGGCATGCTATCCGTGCCCAGTTTGGCTCCCTGGAGGACCCCACTGCCATACCTCCCTTGGAAGAGTTGCTTAGACAGCCAGATCCCACAAAACTGGTTTCTACCTATTATGCGGCCCTACTGTGATTATAATCCTAGGTTCCACAAGGCTCAAGCAAAATGGACCGCCCTGGACATCTCCCTCACTGACGATGACTAGTCAGAATTTAGTGAGACATAAGTCGTCTGTTATTGCCTCCCGTGACCGTATCATACAGGTTAAAATTTTCTATCAAACACACTTTACTCCAGCTAGGTTACACAAACTAGGTCTCCTGCCCTCAGCTGTCTGCTTTCACGGCTGTGGCCAGGAGGCAGACTTTATGCACTGCTTCTGGTCATGCCCGGTAGTCCGGGAGCTCTGGGAGGAAGTGGGTGCCTTTATTTCATCTGTGTTGGGTCTCCCGAACATTGTTCACCCTAAGAATTGCCTTCTTGGCGTCTTTGGGGAGCTGCACTTTTCTCATGCCAAGAGACTGCTCTGCATACTTTATTTTTTTGTTAGGAAGACTATTTTACTGTCCTGGAAGGGTGCACAGACCTCACTTAAGACCCTCTGGTTGAAGCTCATTAATGATGTTTTCCCGCTATATAAGCTCACCTTTGAGATCCGTAAACGGAGCAAAACCTTCAACAAAATTTGGGGTAGATGGCTGGCCAGCCCACTAACATTATCCCAGCAATGAACGACCCCTCTTTATTGTCATTGGTACTTGATCATTGATAGACCGTACCCCCAGAAGAACTATTTTTTTTTTACTATAAGTTGATTGCCTATTACTTTGAGGAGTAGGTTTGTTACCAGATTGTGCCTTTATACCCATTTCTCATATTTTGCACTGAAACCCATTGTTTAGGTATATCTATGCACTTTGCCAGAAAAATACTTTGTATGTATCTGTATGACCTGAGGTAGCCAGACTATCTGGTGCTTTATTGTGTGTGTTTTTTTCTTTTGTATGTGCTTTATTTTTGTCTTGTCTGTAAGTTTGTTTGGAAAACTTAATAAAACATATTTAAAAAAAAAAAAGTAGAACTGTTTGGTAGAAACACAACTCGTCGTGTTTGGAGGAGAGAGAATGCTGAATTGCAACCAAAGAACACCATACCTACTGTGAAGCATGGGGGTGGCAACATCATGCTTTGGGGCTTTTGCGCTGCAAAGGGAACAGGACGACTGAGCTGTGTACATAAAAGAATGAATGAGGCCATGTATCGTGAGATTTTGAGTGCACACCTCCTCCCATCAGCAAGGGCATTGAAGATGAAACGTGGCTGGGTCTTTCAGCATGACAATGATCCCAAACACACCACCCGGACAACGAAGGAGTGGCTTCGTAAGAAGCATTTCAAGGTCCTGGAGTGGCCTAGCCAGTCTTCAGATCTCAACCCCATAGAAAACCTTTGGAGGAAGTTGAAAGTCCGTGTTGCCCAGCGACAGCCCCAAAATATCACTGCTCCAGAGGAGATCTGCATGGAGGAATGGGCCAACATACCAGCAACAGTGTGTGACAACCTTGTAAAGACTTACAGAAAACGTTTGACCTCTGTCATTGCCAACAAAGGATATATAACAAAGTATTGAGATGAACTTTTGATATTGACCAAATACTTATTTTCCACCATAATTTGCCAAATTTTTTTTTCAAAATCAGACAATGTGATTGTCTGGATTTGTTTCCACATTTTGTCTCTCATAGTTGAGGTATACCTATGATGACAATTACAGGCCTCTCTCATCTTTTTAAGTGTGAGAACTTGCACAATTGGTGGCTGACTAAATACTTTTTTGCCCCACTGTACATGACTAGGCATGATGGGAATTGTAGTTTCTGAACAACTGGCGGGCCATAGTTTGGAGACCCCGGACTTAGATCCTTGAAGTCCTCTAAGTTGCGAGGTGGGGCCTCCATGGAACAGATGTGTTTTTCCAGCACATCCCACAGATGCTTAATTGGATTGAGTTCTGGAGAAATCGGAACCCAATCAACACTACAAACTTGTCAATGTGTTCTTTAAACCATTTTTAAAACAATTTTTGCAGGGTACATTTTCCTGCGGGAAGAGGCCACTACCATCAGGAAATTCAGTTTCCATGAAGGGGTGTACTTGGTCTTCAACAATGTTCAGGTAGGTGGTCAAAGAAAATTCACATGAACGACAGGACCAAAGGTTTCCCAGCAGAACTTTGCCCAAGCATCACATTGCCTCCGCTGCCTTGCCTTTTTTCCATACTATATCCTGGTGCCATCTCTTCCCAAGGTAAGTGACATACACATACACCAGGCCATCCACATGATGTTAACGAAAACCTGATTCATTAGACCCGGCCACCTTTTCTATTGCTCTGTGGTCCTGTTCTGATGCTCACATGGCCAGTGTAGAAACTTTTGGCCATGGACATGGGTCAGTATGGGCACCCTGACCAGTCTGCCACCGTGCAGCCCCATATGCAACTATTGAAGATGCCCATTTTTATTCTGCTTTCAATACATCAACTTCAGGGACAACATGCTTACTTGCTGCTAAACCACTTGCTGACTGTATAACTTACATATAAAGTGGCAGTGCTGCACCGGATCACATACCCAGTACGTAATCCGACACTTCCGGGTAGGGGGCGTGCATGCACACCGCCGGCGTCCCGAGCCGGCTGTGATTATACACCCGTCGATCCTTCCATACAGAGGGCAGATCGCCGTTCTTTTAGTAGGGAAGGTATGGATCCTGTGTTCCTGCTAAGCAGGAACATGGATCCATGCCGTCACCTAGTAAAAGCACCTCCCACAGTACACAAAATCACTAGCTAGGCACGCAGGTAACCCTTTGATCACCCCAGATGTTAATCCCTTCCCAGCCAGTGTCATTAGTACAGGCACAGCGCATATTTCTTAGCACTGATCACTGTATAAAGCCCCATACACACGGTTTTTGACAACAAACTTCAAAATGAGCAATTTTTCAAAAATCCTACCGTGTGTACGCTCCATCAGACAAACTTTTTCGTTTTTCATCGGACAAAAGTTCGTTCTGCAAACGAACAAACTTTTTGGCAACAAAAGTCCTACGGTGCAAAGTCCTATCGTGTGTACAGAAATCCATCGGACTTTTGTCCGAAGTACAAACACGCATGCTCAGAACCAATGTTAAAATCAACCAACAATAACAGAAGTTGACCAAAGGGTGGCGGTAAAGAGCAGAAAAACCACGTGATTTTGGGAAAGTTTGCAGAAAAGTCCTGCCGTGTGTATGCTATGGGTGTTCCCGAACCAACTCCCTTCGGACAAAAATCCATGGAAAAGTTTGTTTGAAGTCCGACCGTGTGTGTGTACGAGGCTTAAGGGTTACTGGTCCCCCAAAAAGTGTCAGTGTCCGACTGTCGGACGCAATATCGCAGTCCCGCTATAGGTTGCTGATCCCCGCCAATGCTAGTAAAAAATAAATAAATAATAAAATCCTGTAGGTTTTAGACCCCATAACTTTTGTGCAAACCAATCGATATGCTTTTTTGGATTTTTTTTACCAAAAATATGTAGCAGAATACATATTGGCCTAAATTGATGAAGAAATTAGATTTTTTTTTCAATTTTTATATTGGTTGCGTTTTATATCCGAAAGTAAAAAATATTGTCTTTTTTTTTCTTCAAAATTTACAGGCCTTTATTGTTATAGCACAAAAAAATAAAAACTGCAGAGGTGATTAAATATCACGGGAAAGAAAGCTCTATTTATTTGTAGGAAAAAAAGGACATCAATTTTATTTGGGTAAAGTGTCGCACGACCGCGCAATTGTCAGGTAAAGTAACGCAGTGCCGTATCGCAAAATATGGCCTGGTCATGAAAGGGGTGGGTCAATCTTCCACAGGGCAAGTGGTTAATGCATCCCACCAACTTTCAGATGCCTTTGTAACAGGTAATTAATGTTAATCACTTAACCTGTCCGTAATCATAAAGTTATGATTAGTGTATGGTCCGACGGCAACTTTCTAAAATGCAAACTCACTCATTTTGGAGAGAATTCCTCTCACTTCCTGTTGTGTCTCCAAGACAAGTAAAAAAGGGCATCTTTAGAGCCCTGATGCACTTTGGTTTTTGCAGTGTGACCCTTGGAACCCAGCAGTCGGCAATAGGAGCTTTGGTTTGTAATAAGGCTGTGATCACTAACAGTTTCATGTGACATGTCCCTACAGCATATCTCTGATCTCCAATCATTCGTGTAGCAAAGTCTCTGACTATCTACTCTAGTAAGTCTTCAGTCTTTTGCATTATTACATATAATAAATATATGTACGTATATATATGGCCCTATGGTGACATCAGGCTCCATATAGCTTCTAAGTTAATAACCACTGCTTTAGACCAAGACACAGACAGTACAAAATAACCTCATAGGGAATTAACCCTTCCCCATTTCTATCCAAAACTAATTTTTTTTTAATTACATGCATTTTAACAGGTTTATTGAAGTCTAAAATATAACATATAGATTAAGTAATTTCCTTACCTTTTAGTAAGTTCAGTTTCTTGTTTGCTTGTGTTAACAAGGCTTTCGCTTCTTTTTGAAGTTGTTCTGCTTTCTTTCTGGCCTCTGAAGAATCTTCAGCTTTTTTCGTTATCAGGTCCTCGACTTTCTTATATTTATTACTAAGTTCATTGTCTAGCACCTGCAATATTGAAGGTAACCATTAGGGCGCAGCAGTAGCTTGCTCATCAACACTAATACAAATCAATGAGGCGAGTTCTCGTAAATGCATTTAAACACACGGAAACTGATGCCACGTCGGACTGAGTCGTACTTAAAATATTGAGCTTTAGAAAGATAGATAACTGGCTGTAGATCACATGACCAGATAATCAAGTGCAGGGTTATCTCATCAGTTCAGCATTATTTATTGCTGAAAAAATAATAGGTTACACAGAATGGAAAAGTTTTTTTGCATGGGTGTGCATAGCAGTTTTTTTGCAAAGAGAGCGAACCACTTAGGTTATACTGTTGTAACACATTTTGTATTGGTGACTCAGCTATAAATGTTTAGTATTAAAAAACAAACCTTTTTCACTTTGTCTGCATCTGCTTTCACATCTTCAACAGACTTTTCAATTAAATCTAAAGACTCTGAGTTGGAAGTAGACTTCTTCATTAGATCTCCCAGATTCTTTTCAAGTTCGTTCATACGTTCAGTTGCATTCTTTAATGTTTCTTCTGAGACTACTGCTTCCGACTCAATCTGAGGGAAAAAAATAAGACTTTCTCACACCGAACCAAGGGAAATGACAAGGAAAAAGGTTCATACCATACACATATTCATCAGTTTTGAATTAACACTCCAACTCGAGCCCTTTTCCTGTCCCCAGTCACCCTCCTCCACCCCTGGACTTCCTTCCTTGCATTTTTAATTTTTTTTCCCCATTTCGTGGACACTAATCTTTCTCAGTGGTCTTCTATGACATTAGTGTTCTTCTCTGCAGCCTTACACGCTGAACTGGGGCCAACACACTCCAAGTGAGCCCAACATACCCCTGAGCTCACTGAAAAATGGGTTGAATGATGCTGGGGGCATCATCCAGCCAAGAAGATTAAACAGCACTGGCCCACATTGGGATGATTCTTTGGAGGGATACTGCCAGATAGTAAAGTGACTACTGCGAAAGTACAATTAAATATTTTTTCGACGTTGCCGAAAAAAAAACAGTTATTCACACACTTTTACACGCAAAAATGGAAGCTATTGACAAGAACCAGATCCCCAAGTTCGACAAAATCTGGCAACCCCAAGTCAAATACCACTTGCCACTGAACTTTGAAGAGTCGGTCCTTATGCCATGATAGCTAACTATTGTGTTTACCATCTCTACGCCCACATAAGTGGTTGGGTTATACCTGGGGACTTTCCCCACACCCTTCTCCTTCCTTGCAACTCTCTTAAGGCCCCTAATCTCAGGCTCGGCTATTGTCTATCATATTTCATGTTGATGGATTCTTTGTCAAAGATGGTACCTTCTCCACAGCCAAGCTCTCACACTCCCATGATAGTCCAAAGAGCTAGCTCCGTTTCTGTGCCTTCATTAGTTCCCCTATCACAACATGCTTTCTTTCCCTTATAAGGGCTTTTGCCCTAACCCTAATTTACCCTATGTACACCATTGGTCATACTATCAGCCTAAAAGTATTGTGTATAGTTTGGATTTATGTGCTCCTACAGTTAGCACCCCTAAATGGCATCTTGTCCCATTCCAATTGAACGGGATGTACTACACAATATACAGTATGTACCACCGATTGTCTAAATGGATTTGACCCACAACTTCATGCTTGCTGTAATGTTCTTATACCTGCACAGAACTAGGAGTGGACAGTGGTGACTGACAGTAACCAGCTATCTGCTCAGGGAGCCCTGAAAACTAAGCAATTAGTTCTCAGTGATAGAGGTGGCGGGGGACAGATGCAGCACCACCTAGGTAAGTATGTTTCTAAAAAAAAATAAAAAAACTCCATACTTCTCTTATCATTTATATGCCCCCTGCACTTCTCCAGGCTACAGGAGTGAGATAAAAGTGAAAAACAGCACTAATATAATATAAATGCGTTCAAATACCCTGTGTCCCCACTGCTGCTCCCAACTAGGTGTTGGAATCCCACACTATTACCAAGGATGAATAAAAAACCCATGCACAACCAGTGCAATGTAGGCATCATCATCCCAGCGCAGCTTCCACTCATGTGCACTGGTTATGCATGTGTTTTTTTTATTCACACAGGGGTGATATAGTAAAAATTGGGGCACCATAAGGGGATGTTACTAATGGTGAAGTTGCCCATCTAGTAACATTAACTAACACAGATGTACAATTATTCTCTCTAGCTTAGGTGTCTCAAGAGTGTTAGTACCAGCAAGAATGTAAAACCATTTTCTTCAGCTAGGAGGTGCAAGAAAATGTAAGACTTGTGGTCCCAATACAAGTGTGTACCATGACGATGACATCAAAATGCTCCCCAGCCATGCAGTTGAGAAAGAGGAGGAAAGTAGGGATAAGAGCATTTTCATGACTAATCATTTACAATTGGAAAAAACGTGGCTTAATTGTCATCTGATGTCTGGAGTTATAACTTACAGAAGTCAGCAGATCATTTGTCCCTTTAATGTCATCATCTGCTTGCTTTATAGCTTTTTCAGCAGCACTCTGGGCTTTGCCTGCTTCCTGTAGAGCTTCTTTCACCATATCAGCTGTAGCCTTAACATCTGATGCACTCTGGCTGTAATGAGAAAATAAAATTTGAAGTGAATATTAACTGGACATAAGCTTTAAACATTTCTACAGTCATGCCCTATTCTTTTAATCCCTTGGTAGTGATAAATTATGTAATGCTAGATCAGTTGATGAAAAATTGTAGTGTTAGTTTGACAGTACAGTAAAACCTTGGTTTGAGAGCGTTTTGCAAGACAAGCAAATTTTTTAAATACATTTTGACTTGCTATACAAGCGATGTCTTGATATACAAGTAGTTACATGTCACAACTGAGTATAAAAGAGAAGAGAGGCACCTCTAAGTGTAGCAACACAGTTACATTTAATGAAGGTACAACATTTAGAAACTCACATGATTGATGATTAAAACAGGCACATATAAGTATGCAAGCATCTGAGGTAAAGATGTCCACATAGACTGTCCTCCACACCGCCATTGACGTCATCCCTTCCACTCTGCGCTCCACGAGCGGTTCAAACCTCGTTTTCAGATCGCTCTACTGCAGGGTAGTCTTCCCGGTCACGATTGCAGACAGCTTTACCCCGGATGCTTGCATACTTAGATGTGCCTCTTTTAATCATCAGCCATGTGAGTTTCTAAATGTTGTACCTTCAATAAATGTAACCATATTGCTGCACTTAGAGGCGCCTCTCTTCTCTTTTATACTCTGTAGCTCCTGCTGAATTTTGCTAATCCCCCTGTGGAGGCTGCCATTTGTGGATAGATATTTTATGGTAACACAACCTATCACATTGCTATAATCTTTTTATATGGACCATAAACTGAAGGACTTATGAGTCAATGGTTGTGGAACTAATCATTTGAGTTTCCATGATTTCTTATGGGGAAATTTGCTTTGATATACAAGTGCTTTGGATTACAAGCTTGCTCCTGGAACGAATTATGCTCACAATCCAAGGTTTTACTGTATATTTACTGCTACTAGTACAGACACTGCAAGTCCTGTAGTTACAATAAAGCAGTTACAAAAACTCAAATGAATACAGCCAATACTGCTGCCCATGTCACCCTTAAACAGAATCTACAAAAAATCAAGCTTTCATGGCATAAAAGTCTTCCATTGGCCCTTGAGGAGTGTCTGAATGAACAGAAACACTAAACCCAACGCTTATGCCTACATATGACCTGTAGACACTCCATTTATTTGTGTAAGTAGTGTCCTAGGTTATAAACCAAAACTTCGACAAATTCCAACTGGCAATTAAACTAATGAATACACTTTAAAATTAGTTAGCTCATTGTTGTGAAAAGCTGTGTTGGGTTTTAGATTATGCAGTTTGTCCTTGGTAAAGCTCACAGGAAATCAGATCTCACCCATACTCCATTAAAATATATATATATATATATATATACACACACACACACACACACACACACACACTCTCTATATATATATATATATATATATATATATATATATATATATATATATATATACACACACACACACACACGACCGTTTCGTCTTAGACGTGTATTGTAATAGTTACCTTGATTTCTTAGCTTCATCCAGCAGAGACTCTGCTTTAGCGATGTCCCCAGCACTTTGTTGGAGGATGCTTTCCACATCAGAAAGGCTTTCCACTCGTTCCCGTATATCCTCAGTAAGAGCCTGCAGCTGCTCAGGAGTAGTGGGCATTTCCATTTTCAATACCTCACTAGCAACAGCTTCAATACTATCCAGATCTGCTCCATCCTCTATGTAAATAAAAGAACATCACATATAGAGCATGTATCGTACTGATCATAGCATTTTTATATTGGACTTTATACAGTCAAAAAGTTAAAGTTTAATGGTACAAATTATAAATATATGCAGAAATAGTCATTTTCTATAGAGAAAATAGTGTAGCGCAACAGAAAAAGAGAAGCAAACACAGACTGAAGGACTTTGCCCCAGTTCTAAAAGGGATTTCTTCAGCCTCTTTCTTTGCTGTGATTCAAGTATAATGTACAAATAACAATCATAATTGACAAATCATAGGATCAGCAGTAGCATGAAAAGAAATAAAATAGAAAAAAAGGCCATTTTAACTAACTTTACAAAGTTAAATGTAACGCTGCTTTTCTTAAAATTCTGATATTGATAGGGTATTAGGCAGACAACAAATAGTAACATTTTGCAAGTAGTATTCATTGTATTTTGTGTGCGAGCAAACTATCCATTGTGCCTCATCTTCAGATCAGTGACTTAGACCCCATATTAAAGCTTTATTCTAAAAAGAACACATTTTGAGTACTTTTTTTCCCATTGTGCTTGGTGGAGCTATTGAAGGCTAAGAAGTATGGCAGCAGGTAAATACTGCTTACAGAGTTGATTATTTTGCCTAAGCTTGATACTAAAAGGTGGTATTACCCGGTCACTATACTTGGACAAAAAAAATCCCACAGCAACATAAGGGCTTAAACTAAGAAACATTGGTTAACTTGCTCAAAAAAAAAAAAAAACTCTATGCACTGCATTCTTTGCTTAGGAAAGTAAGCTCAGCACAGAGAAGCAATACCATTATATTGAAATGCATACTTCACCAGATCTGAAATCTCTTCCCCTCCCATAGGGGGTTGAATATAGTCATTCTGTTATAAAAAAAAGGCAGGAAACTGTATACATACGCATTAAAAAGTCACGGATTTGCTTGATAAGATTTCTTAGGTCTTCATTGCTTTTGTCAACTTTTTCTTTTGTCGAGTTGGCTTTATTTAGAACACTTTGGGCACTTTGTTTTGCTTCTTCTGCTCTCAGCTTTGATTCAGCAACCTAGTAATAGGGATAAAAGAAAAAATAGTGAGCGCTTCACTAAGCTACAATAATAAATTCTCCAAATAAGAGTTCTTGTTCTAAACCTAAAGCCGGCCATACATGAATCAAAGTTTGGCCATACGTGATCAGTGTATTCTGAGGGAGGGGAAGTTTCCCTGCTGTCAGAACACAAAGGCTCAACGGGGAGGATTCCCCCATCAACATCGAATGTGTGGATGGAGGAGGAGGCATTTTTTTCGGTTCAACCCGCCAGATGAAAAAAAAAAAATCTCAATGGGATGCTTTAGTAAGCTTTACAGAACTCTGCAATCTATAATTCACTAAAAGAATTTGTGAAGTTCACATGGGTAAAACATAATTTGGTATATATTATACAGACTAAAATGTATTTTTACATACAACTAGTTTTTCTTTAAAATACTTTAATGTATTTTTACCTACAAGAAGGGGCAAGGCAACAGTTTGTACCAATCAATGCTCTACTACTTTGTACAATTCCTGGGAATGAGCAGGGCTTCAAGTGATGGGCAGAAGAGTTGACTCGTCCATCTGCTTCTATTCTAATGTCCAGTCACAGGGTGAAGCAGGTGAATATTATCAAGTATTATTGAGTATTATTAAGGTGAGGAAGGGGTTGTGCACATGGAGGATGATTGCAGCTATAAGTTCTGACATACTGTATGTCTGCATATAGTCGGGGACCTAAAATTATATTTTGCCTTGAGTTCTGCTGTAATACATCAGTAAAAAATCCTGCTCTCACAATACACTGATAAGAGCTGCAGCAGAATGGCTGCAAGCCACTGATTGAACAAGGTTTTCCAGAAGTCCCGTTCAAAGAAGCCGATCTACGCATGGCTTCTGTCAAACCGGGAGGGCTACACACAGATTGAAATTTGGCAGGTCACTGCTGAACTGTCCAAATTTTCGATCTGTGTGTATCCAGCTTTAGAATTCAACTAAATAAATACAACAATATGTCATTTCAATTGTCATAATTACCAGCTTAGAGAGCTCCTCCACTTCTGCCATTGCACTCTGAATTTCTTTATCAAAATTCATAGCCGTTTTCCATGCACCGTTTGCTATGTCCACCAAGCCATTACAGCCGTCTCCTCCACATTTTCTCTTGCCATCTTCTGTTAAGCAGCCAAGTCCTCCACACTGTGAAACTTCACATGATGCACCAACTGGTGTTCCACAAGTCTGGAGAGAAAAAAAAGGTAAGCTTTTTAGGCAAATCTTTCTGTCAGTTCTGATGTTTAGGACGATTACATTATTGACCTCAAATTCAAAAGAAGGTGCAATTCTACTGTAACTAACTAGATCACAGATTTGTCGATTAACTGAAACCAAAATAAAACAGTATTTCTAATTACGAAGAGTAACAACTCCTTGCACAATGGTCTTTCTAGTATATAGTAAATTCACTAAAATTGCAGATTCAGAAACATAAATGCAAAGCACGATTCTTCATTAAAAAAAAAAAAAAAAACTTTGCATGACCCCACCCCCTCCCCTTTTCTTTGTTTCTGTTATGAAACGTTGTAAAGAAGTACGTTTTCTCCTTCACTGATGAGCACTCATGAGGCACTTGTATGCAGCACTGATAGGCGACATTGATAGGCGGCACTGATCAGGAGGCACTGGCATGCTTAACTGATGGGCACAGAGTGCCATCCCTAATGGGCACTGATTGACATCCCTGGTGGTCATGGGTGGGCATTCCTGGGGGGGAGCTGCACTGATAGTCAGTGCGAGTAGTGCGAGTAGTGGAAAAGCCGATACGCGGCTTTTCCCGTTTACACTGTGATCAGCTGTGATTGAACATGGCCATCATTTTGCTATATGGCGGGCAGAAAGTGGTTAAAGTGGCATGCAAGGGAAAACCATTTAGCACTGAAGCCAGACACATCCTAACAGCACTGTCAGGTGAGATGAGCAATTGCAGCCTACATATTTTCTTTCCCGTATATGTTTCTTTTAAATATGTTTGTGGCTTTGAGTGGGCATAATTGGGTCTATGCTAAGCTTGAAGACAATAAGTTCTTTTAAAGGGTTTAATTATTAGTAGCAACATGCACCTGACTGAGCAGCATTAAATGCTTATGGACAGATTTACCCTTTCAATTCCATGGAAGCAAGGTCAGCCATCTTAAAGATGAACTCCAGGCATGATCTTTATTGCATACTTACATTGCTCCAGGCTAGGCCAATGGAAGTATGAATATCTCATACCCAAGGGGCCACTGGATGAAGCGGACAATCACTGTAGTAGTTGGCACTACTACAGTGATAGCTTCTGGGTCCCACCTAGATTTTCCATTGAACACTGTTTAAATTAGGTCGCATGTTTGGCACTGCTGCCATTCATAGATTGCCTGGTATTAATTGAAAAAATACAAGCCATTCTCTGATTGAACAGTGTGGAGAAATGGTGGTGACATCACAATCCCCACCTCACTTTGTCAGAGAATGCCTTGTATTTATTCTTTGACTGTTTGCATTGCCTATCAAGCGATCCACTGTGGTCAGTTCAGCTTGCATAGGACTTACACGATTGTGGCAGTCACTGTATTAGCACTGTAGTTATGCTTACTTACATTGATCCAAGCTGAACCAAAGAATGCAATATTCATACCTGGAATTTAGCTTTAGGTTCTTATTCTAAAGCGATCATCTTTGAGTGCAGTAATCCAGAGCTACCAATCAAAATACACAATACTAAAGTCAGACTTGTAAAAAAGTAACTCTAGACACTAATGGGTTATGGCACTTACGAACTTCAACTGCACCTTTTTCTTATTTTCTAATATTATTTTAAGTTAGAGGGTCAAGTTCTGTTATTAGCCATTTTTCATACCTTTTCAGACAGCAAAGAAAGATCCAAATTCTGGACCTCGCCAGCAATTTCATCTAGAAATCGAGACTGCTCCTCTTGTCCTTCTTTAAATGCAAGATATCTTTCATCTATGAGATCTTCCACTTCCCGTCGTGTAGACCCTGAGTGTTCAAGAATGCTATCTGGGTTCACAGCAGAAGCGTTGACCTTCTCTTCTGCCTCTAGAGACATCTGGAAGTATTTATTGATGCTATCCATAGCTCCTATAAACATAACATGAAATGTTTGTCACCATGTCAGCAGTGCTTAAGAATCTCTCTCATGCTTTGATTCCAATTCTTTTTTTCTTCCTCTACCTAGCGCAGATATAGAGTATCACAAAGACTAATATATGTGATGATATATCAGACAAATGGGGCAGTCTGCTTATAGATTGCAGATCTGTGGACACAACAGAGAACCAAATTAGCAAAACAACTAAGACTAAGCCTCTTTATAGGAATGCAAAAACTCAAAAATTCTCTATGGGTAGCATTCGTTAGCAATCGCATAGATGTGTGGATGTTTGTATCATCTCTTACTGTTCGTTATGTTTTCCCAGTTACAATTACACTGATGACACACACACACACCTCTCTATACTTTTATCTCAGCAGAAGAATGTCACACTCCAGAAAGAAAGCTATGTCAAAAGATAGGGCAAGCAATTAGCAGAATGGGAAATGTTCTATGACTTAAGCCCTGTACACACGATCGGTTTTACCGATGAAAACAGTCCGATGGACTTTTTTCATCGGACAAACCGATCGTGTGTGGGCCCCATCTGTCTTTTTTCCATCAGTGATTAAAAATAGAACATGTTTTAAATTTACCCGAAAAAAACGATAGCAAATTTCGATCGTCTGTGTGGAACTCCATCGGAGAAAAAACCCACGCATGCTCAGAGTCAAGTCGACGCATGCTCAGAAGCATTGAACTTCATTTTTCCCGGCTCATCTGAGTGTTTTACGTCACGGCGTTTGGGAAGGTCGTATTTTCGAATGATGGTGTGTAGGCAAGACTAATGAAAGTCAGCTTCATCGGAAATCCGATGGAAAAATCCATCGGATTTTATTCCGTCAGAAATCCGATCGTGTGTACAGGGCTTTAGTGTAAAAACCGATTAACCACCAGCTGATCTGGGTTTAAATTTTTTTTTTTTATAAAGATTGGTAAACCTCTATATTTATCTATACTGTAGAAATAGTTGCAGTCATCATGTGCGCACATTAGTCATGTGGTTTGATATCCGATTGTGGCCTGCTGAACCTCACTCAGTATAGACAACTGTGTTTCATCCATACTTAGGCAGTTTTCAGTCCGGTCACCTTGCTTATGCAAACCCCAAGGACCCAAATCTTTATGTTGCAATAAGACAACACACATGCATGGCAAGCATTCATTTCTGCATCAAAAACACTTGTTCTCAAATCAATAAATTACCAAGAAAAGGGAGAGAGGTGGACTGGTAAACTACAACATTGCCTGGACAAAATAAGGTAAGCTGTTCTCTCTATATGCATAGTAATGGCTTCATCTTCAGTATGGACCGAAGTGTGCCTTTACAAATTAATTAGTTGGGGAATTTTAAAATGTACATTACATTTGTAGAAGAGAAACAACACACACGTTATAAACATACCTCGAACATTAGAAATCTTCATATACTCTAGTTGTTGTCCAAGCTCTTTCAGCGCTTTGCTAACACCATCTGCATCAGCCTGTAGATCATCCAGTTTGACTGATCCATTAAGATTAATTTCGGCTATTTTCTTCTCCACTTCTTCAACTTTTTCCCAGACTTCCGATTTCAATTTCCTACAAGCCAACCACAAAAAAAAAAAAAGGAAAATTGAGTCACATTATGATGCAGCATAAACTTATAAATGAGAAAAAAAATAAAAAATTCAGGTGTATGAGCAATAATTGTAAAAGTCACTATTGTTTGCCATGACATACCAAGGCATATATTTTCTAAATGGTATGCTTATGCAATGAATACATGTATTAAAGTGGAACCCCAAACATGGTGTATGTAGTAGAAAACACGTACATGCCTTTTTAGTTAGTGCTCGCATAGCTTTCTGAAATTTTGCTTTTATAACAACTTCCCTTAATCCCCATAACAAACATTTAGGATAAGAATACGAATGCCAGCACTCTGCACATCTAACAAGGTTACATGTTTCAGTGGCTGTTGTTGGGTGGGGTGTTAAGGAGAGCACAGGGATGCTTCTCTTTTGATTTATTCTTCATTTACAATCCAGTGAGCAGATGGGAAATTAACATAAAATGTTCACATATTCAGATATACTGTTGCCTTTTAGCAATCTAATTATCAAGCCTTCTTAATAACCAATGAAAAAGCTCAGCCATCTTCTGTACTCCTGGATGACATTTCAGCAGCTTGTTGATAGCTATGGGTTACACTGCTAGGTAAACCGCAATCTGTTCTAAACTGGACGTGTTGAAATTATTTCATCTTGTATTGGTGTTGTGAAATACCTTCTGTTAACAACTTTGAGTTCAAGTTTTGTGGCACAAATACTGTATTTTTCAGCGTATAAAATGACTTTTTATACTTAAAAACATCCCCCAAAAATCAGGGGTCATCTTATACGCCAGTAGAAAAATGTACACTTTTAGTTTGTTTGGGCCAAGTTGGCCAAAACGAATGCTCCTAATCTGTCAGCCCGCTGGATGTGCAGTAATACTGTATGTAGCTTCAGCTACATACAGTATACCGCGCTGAGCCAATCACGGCAAGCGATGTATTCTATTAATGAATACAAAGCCTGCTCAAATTGATTTTGAGTCTCAGAGGCGTGGGCCGATGATGTTACAACCTCTGCCAATCCGAGCAGACTTTGTATTCATTAATAGAATACATTGCTCGCTGTGATTGGCTCAGCGTGGTATACTGTATCTAGCCGAAGCTACCATACATACAGTATTTCCGCACATCCAGCAGGCTGACAGACTAGTTGGAAGGGAGTCGTCTTATACAGTAATGCCGTGTACACACGATCGATTTTCTCGACGGTGAAAACACAGTCAAGAAAATAGACGGGGAAAAACGAGGAACGGCTTGTTCCCCATACACACGGCCGGTTTTCCCGACATTTTTTCTCTTGGTCGAGAAAAACGACCGTGTGTAGGCTCCCCGGCAGTGTTTCCCTATAAGAAAACTGCAGCGGAAAAAAATGCAGTGAATCACGACGAGAAAAATTAGAGCATGTTCTAATTTTTCTCGTCGTGAATCATGACGTTTTTCTCGTCGGGAAAAATGATCAAAAGCCCACACACGGTCGTTTTTCTCGTCAAAGAGAAAAAATGACATTTTTCCAGACGAGAAAAATGGTCGTGTGTACGCAGCATTAGTATAGCCCAAAACCAACGTTTTAACTGGAAAATCAGGGGGTCATCTTATACGCTGGCAAATATGGTACTAAAATACAGCAATAAATTGATTTCTTACAGTTTAACAGCACATAGCAATTGAATTAGACTTTCCATACTGTCACACTCCTGCTAAAAAAAATTAAAGTGTATCTATATCCAAAATTTGTTTTATAGTTTTGGGTACAGTAGAAAATGATTAAAACCCTGGTGTCTGTCAGTGAGATTTTCCTCACTTCGTGCCCTGATGGCACAACAAAAGGAAGATGAAATCTCTCTAAAAGTGAATGTGAAATCTAATTTTAGACCATTATCACCAGAGCCTATTTCAGCTTATATTGGTGTTGTGAAATATCTTCTGATATATGCAACTTGTAGTTCAAGTTTAGTAATGACACCAATACAAAATATGCAATAAATAGACGTCTCCCAGTATAACATTGCATTGCAATAGAATTATATTTTATATATTGTTATAATCCACCTCAAAATCCTTAAATTAGATCTAGTGCTTTACACTCTACAAAGTGAGGGTCCTCCCCTTCTTAGACCACTATGACCACATTATATGCCCTCATTAGAAGATTTCCACTCTTTCCTTGTTCTAGGGAAAACCATAGCAGTTTGGATTTTCCGTCACTCTTTCTCCTCGGTGGGGGGGGGAGGGCTTTCTAATCTTTCCTTACTCTATTCAAAAGTGTAAAGTAGAAAACTTGGCTATAGAAACACTTTTTAAGTCATTGAGATTTCCCTTGTAGTAGTACATAGTAGTTCTTATCTAGAATATACCAGACATTGAATGAAAAGTCTTCACAGTGACTTACTCAGCCTCATCAAAAAGTCTGTCAAGGTTTTTCAGTGGTTCAACAGCAGGATTCTGGGAGATAATGGTCTGAATTTCTTTAAGAGTTTCCTGGACTTTGTCAATGATTTTCTGGTATGGTCCAATAACTCCAGTGATTTTCAGAGCACTGGCACGGTCCAGCAGTCTGTTGGTCCTATTGGACAGCTCTTTGATGATCACATCCCAAAGGCCAAAGCACTTGTGGCAAGGAGCACAGTTTGGGAAAATTCCAGAATATCCTCGGGCACATTTATCACAACGGAATCCTTCTACACCCTCATTGCAGATGCAGTGGCCATCAGATCGATCACACTGAGGTGTCTGTATACCCCTCGAGTCACAATCACAAGCTAAAACAAAAAAAAAAACACAATGAAATTACAACTGAACAAACACTGGCAATTTCCTGAAGATATGTAAAAGATTCATAGAGAAACAATTATATAGATGTAATACAGCGTTAATACATTGTTTTATACAGTTGGTATGAGCATAAGGCCAGATAATGTTATATGTAAAATAAATAAAAAAATGTGTCTATTGTTCGAAATTGTAATGAAACATCTACTGTAATGAACATTTTTATTATTGCTTTGGAAGCGAATGACCATTACATACTTTTGTAGGGTTACAGGAGGCACAGAGCTCAGGCGGGGTGTTGGCAGAGAAGTCATTCAACAGCAGTTAAAAGAGCAGGCAGGAAGTTGGGCAGTGAGCAAGCGTCAATGAGAAAAAAAGACTTTGAAATCTGTTGTCACCACCTTTTTTGGTCATAACATGGAAGGGGCAGGTGGATGCATTTACAATTTTATATATATATATATATATATATATATATATATATATATATATATATATATATATATATACATACACACACACACACACACACACACACAGTATCTCACAAAAGTGAGTACACCCCTCTCACATTTTTGTAAAATATCTTTTCATGTGACAACACTGAAGAAATTACACTTTGCTACAATGTAAAGTAGTGATTGTACAGCTTGTATAATAGTGTACATTTGCTGTCCCCTCAAAATAACTCAATTCAACGCACTAAACTGTTGGCAACAAAAGTGAGTACACCCCCTAAGTGAAAATATCCAAATTGGGCCCAATTCACCATTTTCCCTCCCCGTTGTCATGTGACTCATTGGTGTTACAAGGTCTCAGGTGTGAATGGGGAGCAGGTGTGTTAAATTTGGTGTCATCACTCTCACTCTCTCATACTGGTCACTGGAAGTTCAACATGGCACCTCATGTTCAAAGAACTCAGAGGATTTGTAAAAAAGAGTTGTTGCTCTACATAAAGATGGGAGCTGGGAATCCACACAGAACCCGTTTGAATTACAGAAGCCCGGTGGGGAGAGGTGGGCAAGGGACAATAGCCGGCTACACATTATAAAAAATAGGGCATTAAGAATCAGCCCTACACCTCCTTCCCTTTCAGAATCTATTTCTGCTTTCATATTGCCTTTTTTTGGATATTTTTACATGGTATGAGCTTGTTTACATTTTTATGTGTACATTTTTATATGCAATATACAAAAAACTAGGATTTAAAAAGGATAACTATAACTATACCACACTTGTCCCTCATTAGTGGACTCTCAGCTACCAACTTACCTAGAATATCTACAGAAAACCTTTTTTATAAAAAAGGGGCACAAAAAGTTGTAGAATGTAGAAATATTACTGCACCATCTGTAATTTTTGACTGTCATCCATCTGTTCAAGAACACATACATCCCATACACTCAGGCTTACTGATTTTCAAAATCACTTGCTCATCAGGCCAATTAGTAAATTTTAATGCTTTCATTTATCTAGATATACAGATCTACCCAGTATACATAAAATTGACCAATTCTTCACGATTGCCTACCCACTTGCCGTTCACCGCATGTATATATGTACGTTGTAAGAATGGCACGGCTGCGCAAAGGGACGTACCTGTACGTCCCTTGGAATTTGACGCCGTCCGGGCGCGCAATGTCCGCCGGGGTCCCGCGATCGTCTCACGGAGCGGCAGAATGGGGAGATGCCTATGTAAACAAGGCATTTCCCTGTTCTGCCTAGTGGCAGGACAGTGATCTACTGCTCCCTGTGATTGGGAGCAGTGATCACTGTGGTGTCACTGGAAGCCCATTCCCCCACAGTTAGAATCACTCCCTAGGACACACTTAACCCCTTCCTCACCCCCTAGTGTTTAACCCCTTCCCTGCCAGTGTCATTTATACAGTAATCAGTGCATTTTTATAGCACTGATCGCTGTATAAATGACAACGGTCCCAAAATAGTGTCAAAAGTGTCTGATGTGTCCGCCATAACGTCGCAGTCACGATAAAAATCAGACCATTACTAATAAAAAAAAATATTAAAAAAAATGCCATAAAACGATCCCCTATTTTGTGGATGCTATAAATTTTGCGCAAACCAATCAATATTGCAATTTTTTTTACCAAAAATATGTAGAAGACGGCCTAAACTGAGAAAGAAATTTGTTTTTTTATATATTTTTTAGGGATATTTATTATAGCAAAAAATAAAAAATATAGCATTTTTCAAAATTGTCGCTTTTTTTGTTTATAGCGCAAAAAATAAAACCGCAGAGGTGATCAAATACCACCAAAAGAAAGCTCTATTTGTGGGGAAAAAAAGGACGTCAATTTTGTTTTGGGTGCCACGTCGCACGACTGCGCAATTGTCCGTTAAATCGGTGCAGTGCCGTATCGCAAAAAAATGGCCCGGTCATTGGGCAGCCAATTCTTCCGGGGCTGAAGTGGCTAGAGTCCTAATTTGATTGTTTCTTTCAGATCAGAAAAATCTGCGTTCATATATACAGACTAATTAATACAGGATAATAAGCGATTCTCCTAATTCATCACTATATCACTGTCCCATAGCCAAAACAGGAAGTAAGAGGAAATCCCAGGAAATTAAGAGAATCCCCCTAGGTCACCATAACTATTGTCCCTTTTGGTAGATTTTCCCTCTATTATTTCCACTTTCAAAGATAATGGTAAACAGAACCGATAGAGGGCGATTCTCCCTAACGGGGACACAGACAGCAATAAAAGCCTAATAGGTGTTCTCATCCCTCTCCACTTTGTCCAAAACCACAAAAAAGGTTTTTACCTTTAGCTATACTTTAAAGCAATACAATGCAAAGTGAGAATGTGTAAAGTGTATTGACATACTGACATTATCTTATTGATTAAGCTGTATAGTTTGCAACTTCATATTCTTTTGGACTCGGCTTTATAGTGAAATCAAACTGCTCTTGGTATATAGCATGGTGTTATCAAATGACTCCATGAAGTGTTGAAACTTCACACAAGTACTATATATTATACAAGAATCATATGCAAATGCTGTGACTAGTGGAGTTCATTATATGCTCAACAATCTAGCCCTCTTCCTTTCACTACAAAATCCAAAAGGTCTGTGAACAACATTGAAAGTGATTAGGCTTCCCTATGGTGGCTTTTTGAAAAGGGGACATTTATTTTACAACACAACAAAGACACTTGTCCAATGAGGGTCATTTAAGCTCCTTTTTAGATAAGGATCAAGACAGGGAGGGCCACCAAATACAAAGACTATTAAGAATCACAAAGAAAGGAATGCCAAGCTAAGATTAAACATAAATGATCTTTGATCTTCAGAAGACCCTAAAGTTCCCTTCATGTTTCTCATGTTTGCTTAACAATTCTGGATAACCAAACAAGATAAAAAACGTATTTCCATCCAAAGGTGAAATGCTATACTTCTTGGATTACTTTCAAAAGCAATCTGAAAAATGAATAGCTCTGAATCTACGTTACTGTGTGATGTTAAATGTTAAGAATTTAATCTGCTTTTTTAGGTTGAAGTAGAATATACAGTATCTCACAAAAGTGAGTGCACCCCTGACATTTTTGTAAATATTTTATTATATCTTTTCATGTGACAACACTGAAGAAATTACACTTTGTTACAATGCAAAGTAGTGAGTGTACAGCTTGTATAACAGTGTAAATTTGCTGTTCCCTCAAAATAACTCAACACATTGATGTCTAAACCGCAACAAAAGGGAGTATACCCCCAAGTGAAAATGTCCAAATCGGGCCCAATTAGCCTCAATTAGCCATTTTCCCTCCCAGTGTCATGCGACTCGTTAGTGTTACAAGGTCTCAGGTGTGAATAGGGAGCATGTGTGTTAAATTTGGTGTTATCGCTCTCACTCTCTCATACTGGTCACTGGAAGTTCAACATGGCACCTCATGGCAACGAACTCTGAGGATTTGTAAAAAATAATTGTTGCTCTACATAAAATGGCCTAGGCTATAAGAAGATTGCCAAGACCCTGAAACTGAGCTGCAGCACGGTGGCCAAAACCATGCAGCTGTTTAACAGGACAGGTTCCACTCCACGTGTTAAGTGCACGTGCTCAGTGTCACATCCAGAGGTTGTCTTCGGAAAAAAGACATACGAGTGCTGTCAGCATTGCTACAGAGGTTGAAGGGGTAGTGGGGTCAGCCTGTCAGTGCTCAGACCATATACCGCAGACTGCATCAAATTGGTCTGCATGGCTGTCATCCCAGAAGGAAGCCTCTTCTAAAGATGGTGTCAAGTGTGTGTGGCAACAACCAGGTGAGGAGTACAAAGACAAGTGTGTCTTGCCTACAGTCAAGCATGGTGGTTAGAGTGTCATGGTCTGCGGCTGCCAGCACTGGGGAGCTACCATTCATTGGAAGAACCACGAATGCCAACATTTACTTTGACATACTGAAGCAGAGCATGATCCCCTCCCTTTGGAGACTGGGCCGCAGGGCAGTATTCCAACATTATAATGACTCTAAACACACCTCAAAGACAACCACTGACTTGCTAAAGAAGCTGAGGGTAAAGGTGATAGACTGGCCAAGCATGTCTCCAGACCTAAACCCTATTGAGCATCTGGCAGGCATCCTTAAAATGGAAGGTGGAGGAGCGCAAGGTCTCCAACATAGCTCTGTGATGTCGTCATGGAGGAGTGGAAGAGGACTCCAGTGTCAACTTGTGAAGCTCTGGTGAATTCCATGCCCAAGAGAATTAAGGCAAATAATGGGGGGCACAAAAAATATTGACACTTTGGGCCCAATTTGGACATTTTCACTTAGGGGTGTACACACTTTTGTTGCCAGCGGATTAGACATTAATGGATGTGTGTTGAGTTATTTTGAGGGGAAAGCAAATTTACACTGTTATACAAGCTGTACACTCACTACTTTACATTGTAGCAAAGTGTCATTTCTTTCGTGTTGTCACATGAAAAGATATAATAAAATATTTATAATAATGTGAGGGGTGAAGTCACTTTTGAGAGATAGTGTGTGTGAGATAGATATATATCTCTCTCTCTCCCTCTCTCTCTCTCTCTCTCTCTCTCTCTCTCTCTCTATCTCTCTCTATCTATCTCTCTATCTCTCTCTATCTATCTCTCTATCTCTCTCTATCTATCTCTCTATCTCTCTCTATCTATCTCTCTATCTCTCCATCTCTCCATCTCTATCTCTATCTATCTATCTATATAAAAATCCTATCCTCCAGATCAATGCACTTCTTGAAAAGCAGCGAAAAATATTCAGAGAATTGGAAATAGCCCAAATAGGAAATGAATCCTACAAGTGCAATTTGATGTAATATATTTGCAATTATCTTGCCTTTCATGAAAATTAAACTATGCATCGTCATCAATATAGTCTTTGAAATAATAATTGTGATATTACAAATTTGACAGTATGCAATAAAACACTCAAAAAGGGGACAGCTGTTGTCTAGGGCTAAGGGTACACAAGCGTTGAGAGCAGACAGCACCTGTGTTTTAAGCTAGAACATGTTTTATTAGCTGCCCCTACCCCTCCTCTACCAAAAAATAAATGTGGCCAAGCTGCACTCTTCTTGTCCCACCTTCCTCCTCTATTCATACCCTAGAAGTGGGCCATCCTGAAGGCTGCACTCACAGTACTCCTGGACTGATTGGTAAATCACACATCATTATGTTAGCGCTGCACGGAAGGCCCACCTACCGGGGTTGGAAAAATTTGCTCAATCAGTGCCGATGAATGTAGCGGGTTGAACGAAAGAAAATGAAATGGATTCCTCCATCCACACATTTGAGGTTGATGAGAGAATCCCTCACGCTAGCTATTGCATTTTGACAGCAGGGAGACTTCAATCTCAAAAAAGTGTGGATGGGGGAAATCGATTTATTTTCATTTCATTCCACCCGTTGGTTGAACAAAAGAAAATTAATTATGTATAACCTGCCTTAGGAGGTGAGGGTTTTAGGAATGTGCATTGTGTCTATTTTATCTAAAATAGAGATAATATATTATTGAAAAATTGCATCAGTTTTTTTTTTTTTTGCATCAGTTTTTTTTTTTTTTTTTAGGAAAATATATGCCAATCTAAAACAATTACAGTCCATAAAGCTGCAGAAAAAGACCTTCCAGTTTGTAGTAGTATATATTTTTCTAAATAAAGAATTGTACCATATTTTAACAAACGGTCTTAATTTTACCAATTTCTTTCTCTTTAGTAGTGCAGTTTCCATTTTAAACATAATAAAAAGATTTTGCCGGGGCGTGGCCACGGCATGAAGGAGTGAGGACGTGCTGCTGATGAGCTCCGTCTGACCACCGGACATACAACACCCGCAGCAGCCTTTCTAACGGGAATCTTCGGTCCTCGGCATGCCTCCAAAGCAGTGGAAGACATCCCCGCAGCCTCAGCGGGCATCCCGGCACCGTTCCGGCTCGCTGGATCTCTACTTCATGGAGCGGGGCCGCGCCGCTCTAGAGACTCCCAAGATGGCGCCGGCTGGCAAGTACAAGGCCGCACACGCGGCCTCCCCCATCCCCTCACCGCACCTGCCTTCTCCGTCACATCCTCCCTCCACCTCCCCTGCTAGCTCCACCAGCTCAGTGCCCCCTGCTACAACCATGGGTGAAGTGATGGGCGATGTGGATCTCAGAGCCCACATCCTTGCCCTCCCCACTAAAGCAGACTTGGTGCTGTTTGCTGACAGGGTAGAGAAGGCCCTGCGGCAGGACATTGAGGCGCTGCAGGCAGACACAGCACACATTGGGGGTAGAGTGGGGGAGTTGGAGGCACAATGGGATGTAGTTTCCCCAGCCCTGCTGGTTCTCCATGATCGTAGTAAACAACAGGACCGCAGGATTGACTCTTTAATAGACCAAATGGATGACTTTGAGAACAGGAGCCGCAGGGTTAACATACGCATCAGGGGAATGCCTGAAGCTACTGGCCCCAGAGACATAATACCCTCCCTGCAGGGTCCCTTTAAACAGGTCCTCGGCCGAGATGCACCTGACCACATTGAGATAGACCGGGCTCACAGGGCCCTTCGGCCACCTTCGGATGACCCAAATAAACCACGGGACATTATCTGCAAGTTGCACAAATATTCCCTAAAGGAAAGCATAATGGCCCATGTCAGGGGTGTCCGCCATGTGGACTTTGATGGCGCGCAGCTGTCCTTTTTTCCGGATCTCTCCAGACGCACCCTGATGCAACGCCGAGCCCTTAAGCCGCTACTTGAGGCCCTACAAGATGCACAGCTGCCTTACAGATGGGGCTTCCCTTTTCAATTGTCCGTCACTAAAGAGGGTCGGCAAGTTGTTTTGCGCACCATTGAAGACCTGCCACGGTTCCTGCAACAACTAGGCCTGCCAGTCATCAATGTCCCAGATTGGAAAACTGCACCGGAGATCCCGCTTCCTGTGCAGCCGCAACCTTGGCGTTCCAACCGTCGCAGAGGTCGGAACAGACGCCGGTCCCGAGTGGATTCTCACCAGGATGCTCCGCATTCCCCTCCACATTCCCCTTCCCAAAGGGGTACCTGAAGGACCCTTGAGATTTGATCATTTAAAGTTGAATTGGTTCTGCTTGCAGGACCCAGTACGCCCCCTTTCAGGGTGCCGAGTTGTATTGTTCTGAATATGTTTCACACTGCTGCTGTGGTATGTTTTTGCATTTGGGCTGGCACGTCTTAGATGTCGCTATGCCCCTCTATCCTTATGGGGTGGGTCATTTTGGTGGGCTCACGCTTCATGCTGTGCCTCTTCCCCTACATAGGTCAACTCCCTGGAGTTATGTCCCGAGTTTGGGACCCCATGCTACTCGCTGACCTTCCCCCTCCTGGTGGCCTGAGGGCCGGGAGAAGGTCCCCGACTAGCCTAGTTTGGATGCCTTGGGAGACCTTTGAGGCAACTCCCTTCTTGTTCTGGTTGCATGTTTTGATTGGTTTTTATTTCCCCTGTTTTTCTGTTTTATTTTTACTATTGTTTTTTCAGTACTCATTGACTCACGGATCGATCACCTGCAGGTCTCTTCTCCCTCCTGACTGGAGATTTCTCCATGATAACTCTACCTCATGGCTTCTCTGAAAGTGGTATCGTATAACGTCAGAGTACTAGGATCACCTAACAAACGCAGTAAGTTGTGGCTCGAAACTAAAACGCCTGAGGGCACATGTCCTTTTTTTGCAGGAGACACACTTTCGCACTGACTCGGTTCCCCGTCTTCCCACACATCTATACTCTCAATGGTTTCTCAGCAACTCCTCTCGATCCAAGTCGAGCGGAGTTGCCATAGCTGTGCATAAACACTGCCCCTTTATCCTGACCGATCAGTTGACTGACCCGAATGGCAGGTATGTCTTTATTAAAGGGACCATTCTGGGCCGCAAACTCACCTTTGCAACCGTGTACGCACCAAACACTGGCCAACTTACCTTTCTGGACTCCCTCCTGGACTCCCTCTCCCATTTTAAAGAGGGCCAATTGATTTTGGGGGGGGATTTCAATATTAGCCCGGACCCCAAGATGGATACATCTGCGGGGCGATCTACCCACTCCTTTGCTTTCATCAAGCATTTCAGGAAAGCCTTGCAAGCTCACCACCTGGTTGACTGTTGGAGACTACTCCATCCTACAGACAAGGATTTTGGCTACTACTCGGCAACCCATGCCGTTTACACCCGTATAGATATGCTTCTGATGGACCAGTTTTCCCTGGAGACCTTATCCAGTGCGTCAATTGGTTCCATCACCATGTCAGACCATGCCCCGGTTTCTCTTTCTATCCATCCGCCTTCTTCCGATGCCCGGTCTTGGACCTGGCGCCTGAATGAGAATATCCTGGATGATGCTGTGGCGTCTAAATGCGTCTCAGATTCCATTGCCTTGTACTTTGCTGAAAACTCATCGACCGAGGTTGGGGCGGCGTCCATTTGGGAGGGCCACAAGGCAGTAATTAGAGGGGAGCTCATTTCCCAGGGGGCGCGGTTGAAAAAGGCGCGAGAGGGGGATCTCCAAGCCCTCTTACGGAAAATACAATCGGCGGAACTTAAACACAAGCGTCGTATGACTCCGGAGCTGGCGACAGAGTTACAGGCCCTTCGCCTGGAACTTGCCTCCCTGTTAGATACCCGCATACGTGATCGCTTACGTCACACATCGCACAAATTTTATGAATATGGTAACAAGTGTGGGCGACTGCTTGCTAGGGCTCTGAAGAGACAACAGGCCTCGGGCCATGTGCATAAACTTCAAGCTGGGACGGGTCCCCCGGTAGTCCACTCCTCTAAAATAGCAGCCGCCTTCAGAGATTACTACGCCCAGCTGTACCATCTCCCTGCCACACTCCCTGGTTTGACAATAGATCAGAAACAAGACCATATTTTAAATTACCTGACTGAGGCCCATGCTCCCCAACTTTCGGTTGAGACCAACAAGTCCCTTGAAACCCTGATTAACAAAGAGGAGCTAGACACTGTGGTAAACGATCTCCCGAAGGGAAAAAGCCCGGGCCCTGACGGTTACACAAATGCCTACTACCGTGCTTTCCTCCCCCTGCTTTCTGGGCATATGTGCACTTATTTCAACGCCCTAGCCTCGGGCACGGCTATGCCTAAGGAGGGACTGATAGCTCATATAGCAGTGCTGCCCAAGGAGGGGGAAGGACCACACGGCCCCTAGTAGTTATAGGCCGATTTTGCTCTTGAATACGAACATTAAGATCTTAGCAAAAATTTTAGCAAATCGCCTTCAACCCATTCTTCCTTCTCTCATACATCCAGACCAGACGGGTTTTATTACTGGGAGGGAGGCAAGGGACAACTCTAACAGGGCCATTCAGTTGATCCATTGGGTGCAGACCAGGGCTGACCATACACCCTGTCTCCTTCTTTCCACCAACGCCGAAAAGGCGTTCGACAGGGTGGATTGGACATACCTTCGTGCGGTGCTGTCCAGACTGGGGCTCGGCCCTAATATGCTCTCCTGGGTTTTTTCTTTGTACAGCCGTCCGTCGGCCCGAGTTAAGGTGAATGGGGTGCTTTCGGGCACGTTCCCCATTGGGAATGGGACCAGGCAAGGGTGCCCGCTGTCTCCTCTCATTTTTACCCTCACCCTGGAACCCCTGCTCAATAGGATTCGTTCTAACCCCAACATTAAGGGTCTTACCATCGGATCACAAGAGCATAAACTCTCTGCATATGCGGATGATGTCCTATTTTATGTGGCGGACCCGTTAATCTCCCTCCCCAACATTATGACCGAATTGCAGACTTTCAGCTCCATCTCTAACTTCAAAATTAATCTCACCAAATCAGAAATTCTGTCCTTAAATATCCCCCATAGCCTACGTACACGGTTGCAAACTTCTTTCTCCTTCTCCTGGTGCGGCACTCACATGAAATATTTGGGGGTCTATCTTACTCCTCTCTACTCTCAACTATATAGCAGTAACTATGTTCAGTTACTCTCTACTATTAAATCAGACCTGCACCGATGGGATAGAGAGGCCTTCTCATGGATGGGCCGAGTCAGTGTGCTAAAGATGAACGTGTTGCCTCGCATTCTGTTCTTCCTCCAAATGGTGCCGATTTCATTACCTAGGTCTTTCTTTTTGAGCCTCAACAGTGCGTTTCTTAAATATATCTGGCAGGGACGGAGTCCTCGTCTGGCTCTACGTACCTTGCAGAGATCTAAGCGGCTGGGTGGCCTAGGCGTCCCAGATATACGCAAGTACTATGAGGCTATCGCCCTTCAACGGATTTTGGATTGGCACCATGGGGTATCCACTAAGGTTTGGGTACCGCTGGAAAAATTATTGGCGGGACGCAATCTAGCTCATGCTCCCTGGCTTCCCCAGGCCCATAGGAGTCTGTCACTCTATGTCTCCCCAATGACTGCCCATGTGTTAAAGTTATGGGATGCTTTAAACAAATCAGGACAGCTCGCCCCCCCTTTTTCCCCGCTAGCACCCCTAGGAGGCTTCCCCTGGTTTATCCCGGGGGAACACCCCACTTTTTTTCGTACTTGGACATCAGATGGAGAGTTTAGGTGTGGCAGGTTCTTTCACGATCAGGGACTTCTCCCGTTGGAGGAGCTTAGAACCCAGTATGGTGGCTTTCCGATGGATGGCTGGAGACATGGGCAGCTTCAGCACTTTGCGCGTGGTTTACAACACGCCATACGATCTCCCACGTCTTCCACCCCCTTTGAGAGGCTGTGCATGTCTCCCGGTTCAATCCCACACTCTATATCTGTCCTTCACGAGCTACTACAGAAACAGGGACCTCCCGGGAAGCCTGCCTATATTCGGGAATGGGAGAGAGACCTGCAGCTCGAATTTACTGACCCTCAACTTGACCAATTATATTGCCTCACTCATTCCAGCTCTGTTGACACGAAAATGCAGGAAAATGGTTTTAAGGTTCTGACTAGGTGGTACAGGGTCCCCACTAGACTTAAACAAATTTACCCAATGTCCTCAGATGCTTGTTGGTGGGAATGTGGCCATAGAGGTTCCTTTCTACATATATGGTGGGACTGTCCTAAGTTACGCCCTTTCTGGCAAGATATTAGAACTCAAATTAAAATTATCCTGGATATGGAACTCCCTGACTCTCCAACGGGCTTCCTCCTGCATGTCCCCACCGTTCCTCTCGGCCTCTACCGAAAATCAGTGCTGCCTCATCTTTTGAATGCGGCTAGGAGATTGATTCCTATCTATTGGAAAAGTAGCCAAATTCCAAGTCGCTCGGACTGGGTCCGATTGGTAAATAATATTAAGGCCGCAGAGGAATGGATGGCGAAATGCAGGGATAAGTATGACAAATGGTATAGTATTTGGGCCACATGGATTCACTATATCGAAGGGGATGCTACAGACTCATGTTCTATAGTACAGTCTCCGGCAGGAGTGGAGTAATTGAGTAAATGTTAAATAGATTTTTGTGTAGATTTACGCATCTGATCTACCCGCTGCGGGTACGCTCACATAACTTGCACGAGTACAATGTCCTTTGTTTGTTTCAATGTTCCTTCTCCCCCCCCCTCTTTTTTTATTTTTTATTTTATTTTTTTTCTTCTTCTCTCTCCCCCTCTCTTTTTCCTTTTGTCCACCTGTCTGACCTGGTGATGCCTACATGTAAATTATCTCCTGTGTCATAATCAGGGTGTCCTTAATCACTCTGTTAGATAGGACTTATATGTTTTTCGGACCACGTAACTGACGCCTTCGTCTCTTTTATCCTCTTTGTTGGATGGCCGATTAGGCATGTCGTTTTGTAAACTGCTTGGACACACGGTTGGACAGATATGTATGTATCTTGCCTTGTTTGATTGCAAGGTTTCAAATGGAAAATATATAAAATTCTATAAATAAAGATTATATAAAAAAAAAAAAAAGATTTTGCCATATAAAGCAACACAACACTATGCCAGCCAAAATGTGCATTAAAGACCGCTTCATGGAAACTGCGAGATGACCTTTACTCCTTCATTACTCCAAAATAGATAGCACACTTCAACAGTTGAAGTTATGTGCACCATTATCATAAAGAATTTGATACAGAGCATTGAGCAACAATGACTATGAGCCGATGCGCACATTTAAAATCTATATGTAATATTTAAAATCTCTAGCATGCACATCAAATAAATGGCAACATTCTTCTGAGGTTTTTCCCCCCACCCATCATTGATAAAAAATAAAATAGCCCTATTACTAAATGAACAGTTCAGACTTTGTTTTAGCTTGGCATGTCTTCACTGACCGCTCATTACAAAGCTTTATCTGTTCAGCAATGTGTAGGCTACAACAGTACACAATGACTTCAATTATCATCACTAACTACTTGACTATAATTAAACATAAGATGAATTTTATACAGGCAAGCATGCCAAAATGAAGAAAACATGCTATGGCCAGCTTTTTAGAGGATTGTTAAAAAGGGTCTAAAATCAATGAAACCAACAACAAACATTTACTTCCTGCAAAAAAGTCCCATCATTCAGAAGATGTTTTAATAGATCATCTACTTGAGTGCATTTCTATAGAGGGGATTAATGACTTGTTTAGTTAGTAATTTAAGATTTTTGTAGAGAGGAAAGAAAAAAAAAAATCTAAATGGAACGGCTAATGAAATGTTTGAGTTAAATAATTCTGCTTTGTATAAGAAATCTGAGTTTTTGTTATACTAGATAATCCTTAGTGACTATGATTGAATATCTGCACTTATTTCACAACTAAGCTCCCATTTTGATAAGAGGCTTTGATCTTCCAATCCTTTGCATAGGTTAGGAGTAGGGATGAGCTGAACAGCCCCCTGTTAGGTTCGTACCAGAACATGCGAACAGGCAAAAAATTAGTTCGAACACGCAAACACGGTTAAAGTCTATGGGACACGAACATGAAAAATCAAAAGTGCTAAATTTTAAAGACTTATATGCAAGTTATTGTCATAAAAAGTGTTTGGGGACCTGGGTCCTGCCCCAGGGGACATGTATCAATGCAATTTTTTTTTTTTTTAAAACGCCCGTTTTTTCGTGATTTTAATAATGCTTAAAGTGAAACATTCCTTCAAATTTCGTACCTGGGGGGTGTCTAAAGTATGCCTGTAAAGTCACGCATGTTTCCCATGTTTAGAATTGTCCCTGCACAAAGTGTCATTTCTGAAGGAAAAAAAGTAATTTAAAACCACCCTTTGGGTCTGGTATGAATATTAAGGGGAACCCTGAACCAAAAAAAAAAAAAAAAGTGGGGGTCCCTCCAAATTCCATATCAGGCCCTTCAGGTTTGGTATGGATTTTAAGGGGAACCCCGCACCAAAAAAATAAATAAAAAAATGGCATGAGGTCCCCCCAAAAATCCACACCAGACCCTTATCCGAGCATGCAACCTGGCAGGCCGCAGGAAAAGAGGGGGGGACGAGAGAGCGCCCCCTTCTCCTGAACCATACCAGGCCACATGCCCTCAACATGGGGAGGCTGTCCCCATGTTGATGAGGACAAGGGCCTCATCCCCTCAACCCTTGCCCGGTGGTTGTGGCGGTCTGTGGGCAGGGGGCTTATCGAAATATGGAAGCCCCCTTTAACAAAGGGGAACTCCAGATCCCGACCCCCCCCTATGTGAATTGGTAACGGGTATATTGTACCCCTACCATTTCACAAAGAAAGTGTAAAAATTTGTAAAAAACACACAGACACAGTTGGACAAGTCCTTTATTTAAATAAATAAATAAATAAATAAATTCCAGCGATGTAATCCCGTCGATGTCCAACGATGATCCATTCTCCAGCAAGGCTGCAGTCTCCCCTCTCCAGCAGGAACAAAACCCCCATGACGCGCAAGACGGTGCGGGGTCACCAGTCATTATCATAGGGAACCCCCGGGGACAATGTACCCCTTTACCAATTCACATAGGGGGGGCCGGCATCTGGAGTTCCCTTTTGTTAAAGGGGGCTTCCAGATTTCGATAAGCCCCCCGTCCGCAGACCCCCACAACCACCGGGCAAGGGTTGTGGGGATGACGCCCTTGTCCTCATCAACATGGGGACAGCCTCCCCATGTTGAGGGCATACGGTTCAGGAGGGGGGGCACTCTCATCCCGCCCTCTTTTCCTGCGGCCTGCCAGGTTGCGTGCTCGGATAAGGGTCTGGTATGGATTTTTTGGGGGACCCCACGCCATTTTTTTTTTATTTGGTGCGGGGTTCCCCTTAATATGCATACCAAACCTGAAGGGCCTGGTAATGGACTGTGGGGGGGGGAACCCCTGTCGTTTTTTTCAATGGACTTTGATCTGTATTGCCAGGGAGCCTACAATTCATTATAGCCGCGAGTGGTTTTAAATGACTTTTTTTCCTTCAGAGATGAAATTTTGTGCAGGGACAGTTCTAAACATGGGAAACATGCGCGACTTTACAGGCATACTTTAGACACCCCCTGGGTACGAAATTTAAAGGAATATTTCACTTTTATTGTTTCACTTTAAGCATCATTAAAATCACTGCTCCCAAAAAAACGTCTGTTTTTAAAACTTTCTTTTGCATTGATACATGTCCCCTGGGGCAGGACCCAGGTCCCCAAACACTTTTTATGACAATAACTTGCATCTTAACCTTTAAAATGAGCACATTTCTCCCATAGACTTAACGGTGTTCCGCGGCTTTTCGAATTTGCCGCGAACACCCCAAATTGTTCGCCGAACAGACCAATGTTTGACTCGAACATAAAGCTCATCCCTAGTTAGGAGCATCAACAGTGAAATTTTGCTGATAGTTTATATAAATTAGTTGGCAGCACACATTATGAGCTGGTCATACTTGCGTCCATAAATCGGACAGCTGAAAGATTATTTTCTTTTAGCTTATCATTTGTACCCTTGGATTGTTCAAGTGTGTGCCTTAAATTAAGCATGCCACACACCCAATCAATTCAGAGAGCAAATGATGAGAACAAAAATAAATAAATATCACACAGTATACACAGAAGTACTTTCATTGGAAACCACAGGACAAACAATTCTGTAGATCCGGAGATTAGGCTTCTATAAAAACATTGCCTTCAACTGCAAATCTCCATTCTACTCCCTCCTGATTTTGAATTATTGTGGCTAGGTGACATGGACATTTTTTATTGACTGCACAGTGGCTGCCTTGAGGGGGCAGCAGTGAGGGACATGTAATAGTAGAATTAGGTGAGTAATAAAAGGTGTGGGATTCGTGAAGGGTTTACATTTGCTCAGTTACAAGCTTTAATATACTAGGACTAGTGATATAATTTAGATGATATAGTGCCTTGCACCTCAGTGATGTCACTAGATTACAGCATGTTCCAATCTAAAAAAATTGGGCAGGTTTGCCAGCATGGAATGGATGATGGTCACCTGGAGTGGAGGTCTTATAAAACGAGAAATTGGTCGCACACTGGAACTCCAACTTATCTTGATGTCATCTTTATTGTCAACAGTGTCAGACAGATACAGGCAATGGTAGACGCGTTTCACAAGCGATAGCTTGCTTGTTCACATTTAGTTTCCTGCATGCATTAAAGAACTATCACCGGAAGCAAAAAAATAAATAAAAAAGTGTTTTAAATCTCCCAGGGCTCCCTGTGCACTTATTTGTCCCATTACAATTCTGGTAGTTAAATAAAATATTTATTTTCTCTTTCTGGCTGTAGCTCCAACCTCCTGAAGCCTAAAAATATCTGCATTCCCATGGGGGGGCGGCGGAGGTTACAGATGGCACTGAGCCCTGCTCCCTCTCCATTCTTCAGGATCATGCCTCCTTGTCTTTCCCATTCAGTACACACACTGACACGGAACCGGTCAACAGCTATTCATGGGAACAGATAGAGTCAAGGGCGGGTTGGGCGGGGGACAGGGTGGAAATCTCCCCCTGGGCCGCTCTGATTCCTGGGAAAAAAGGCTGCACTCAGGGCTGGATGAGACACTATGTACAGCCGCGGCCGCCGCTTTTAGCAAAAAATACAAAAACAACAGGACTTCCACACCCACTTGGTTACCGGCATGTAATATGACATTTTCCTGGGCCCCATCAAGTCAACAACGGAGCCCAGGAGATGACCGCACAGGAGGGACTTTTTTCCATTTTCGGGCGCAGGCAGATAAACCTGTGCCGCATGTAGCTCTGTAAAGTCCCGGCCAGCCGCCCTTCACCGTCTATGCCTTCCCTTCTATGGCGGATTGATTCATATATAGATCCGGACCGCTCCCCTCCCCCATGTGCTGGCGCTGAAGCCTGAGAGACTGATGCGAGGCAGTGACTGCCAGCAAGTGGAGGTGCACAGGCCAGCAGCCCCCTGCACTCAGTGACACTGACACAGCACACATGCTACTCTGTAATTAAGGTACAGTCCCCAGACTCCCTGCTGTGTGCTTGTGATCATTATCATGATCAAAGCACAGCAGGTGCTGTATGGCTATGTCACAGTGTGTCATATGGTTGTTGTTGGGCTGTATTGTGCGTTAGAGACTAACACTGTACAGCTATAACAAAGTCAGCACCCAACAACCATATGTGACACTGTGACAGAGCCATATAGCACCTGCTGTACTGTGATTATGATAATGGTGATGATCACCGTGAGATGCTAGTTTATATTTGTGTTTGCGGGGGGGCAGTGAAAACAAGCAGCTGAGCTACGTTTTTACCACCCCCAACCATTTTCCTTTAAGAACCTTCCAGCCAAGCTTTCCAATTAGGGCCGCCTCAAGTTGACCTGTTTGAAAACTCCATGGAGGTCTATGGGGCGGAGCCAGAGCGGGACATGGGTTAGGGAGCAGAGCGGAGCATGTTTCCTGGCGGAAAACAACAGGCACAGCACAAGTCATCATCAGTGCTGCAAGGACGGAATAAGAGGCTCAGGAACAGTAAGCACCACTTTGCCAGCTCATAGGCTACACCGATGGACACTGATAGACTGCACAGGTGGACACTGATGAGCTGACACTGATAGGCTGCGCTGGTGGACACTGATCGGCAGCACTGATGAGGTGGCACTAATAGGGAGCACTGATGGGCTGCACTGGTGAGCTTCACTAGTGAGCACTGATGAGGTGGCCCTGATGGACACTGATAGGTAGCACTGGTGGCACTGATAAGCTGCACTGATGAGACTGCACTGATGAGGCCATACTGATGAGGCTGCATTGGTGGGCACTGATATGCTGCACTGAGGATGCTGAACTAATGGGCATTAATAAGGCTGCACTAATTGGTGGCATTGATGAGGCTGCACTGATGAGGTGGCATTAATGCACTGATAGGAGGCACTTTTGGTGGGTGTGATTTTTTTTTTGTTGGGGGGGGGCAGCATTTAATTCTTGAAACCAGGCAGCACAATGTCTTGGGCCAGCCCTGCATCCATTACTGTGGGTGGGTGGTTGTGTGAGCAAGCAGAGCCTGAACATTGCTGCACTGCTTTGTCTGATCTTACTGTAGTGGTACATTTTTTTTGTGGGGGGGGGGGGGGGGTTAATGAAAAAAAATAACAAGTAAAAAAAAAAATATTTTTGTGGAAAAATAAAAAAGTTACACCCAAGCACATAAACCCCCTCCAACCCCCACCCACACCTACGCGTGAAAACGTCAATTGCGATACATAGGTCACACATTACCCTGCATGCCGGACTGAGAGCAACACAAGACCTCCTCCATAACATTGATACGTATAGGGGGCTTTTGATGCATCGCCTATAGAAAATATAGGGTACCGAAGTTTGTCGCCATTTCACACAAAATTAAGGTTTAACATGTTGGATGTATTTACTTGGTGCAACTTCGTCTTTTATATATTACCAAAAATTTGGGTAGTTTATTGTGTTTGTTTGCCCTAAAATTCACTTAAGTGTGTTTTTTTTACCAAAATTTTGCGTTTGCTAGACCTTTGCGGTAATAATGTGTGACATAAAAAAATTATACTATCACTTTTTTGTTCTCTAGGCTGTCTGCTTTCAGAAAATATATAATGTTTGGGGGTTTTGTGTAATCTTCAGGCCTAAAATAATTTTTTAAATATGTGTGCAAAAAACGCGGAAACGGCTCTGGCAATGAAAAGTTAAATTTACATGGATGACGAAAGTGGGAGTTGGGAGGAGGCAAGGAAGAGGGAGAGTGGGGCCGAGTCACTATACCATGATCCTTTGGTTTATACTTGTCTCTGGGCCAAAAATTTCCAGTCAGCCCCTGCCAGGGGCTCTGGAGGGCCACATTGTCCTCCCCCCCCCACATTTGTGATCATGGAAAACCTTAGACTGTTTTCCCCGATTCATCACTGTGCCACCACCGGCTCTATGGGCCACTTGACTGAACTTGCCCCCCAGGCCTAAGGCTACCAGCCCTCCCCTGGATAGAGTATACACTGTCAGCTTATGTTGTGAATGATTACAGCTGAAGACTGCTTTCATTCACAAAAACACAAGCTGACAACAGCACACACAGGCTACTACACTTGTCTGAGGCAGCTTAGTGTACTAGTCTCTGTGCGCTGCTGATGGCTTGTGTTTTTGTAAGATAAAGAACTCTTCACCACAATCTTTCACAACACCAGCTTATAGTTTTCACTCTGCCTATGCCCTGATTAGCTGGCGGCGGGATGCAGGTATTGGCTTAAAGCGGTGTTCCGCCCCAAAAAAATAATTAAAAACCAGCAGCTACACATACTGCAGCTGCTGACTTTTAATAAATGGACACTTACCTGTCCTGGAGTCCAGCGATGACAGCACCCGCAGATGATGTTTCCATCAGCTGTCGGCAGTGTAGCCTTTTTGGCTTCACACTGGGAACCCTACTGCGCATGCGCGAGGCCCGTACCTCTCTCCTACTGGCCCGGCGGCCGGGGAGGGAGGAGGAGGGAGCCCCACGCTGACGTCACGGGCCGCGGCCCGGACTCCTGGAAGTGGGAAAGGATACCCGTCAAAGACAGGCACCCTGTACCCCCTCCCCCCCCCACCCGAAAGGTGCCAATTGTGGCACCGGAGGGGGGGAGGAATCCGATGAGCAGAAGTTCCACTTTTGAGTGGAACTCCACTTTAATGTACACTGAACAGGAGAGATGAGGAGACAGCACTGCAGAGCAACATCCCATCTGGCAACTAGGGGTGAGCTCCATGTGAGCTGTCAGTCAGAAATCCATCTCCTGGATCGGTGTTGTTGGACTTGTTCTTTCTTTGTATGGAAGTGTACAGTAGCAAATAGTGCCATATGTACAAATGGGACTATAAATAAGTATAAATAAAAATGTGACCGCATGGTTAAAAATGCAAATCCTGCAGGGGATGTAGAAGGTGTAACTCAGGTGAGACAGAGGTAGAATGCTGGTGATGCTGGAGACAGGAATGCTAAAACCTGTCAAAAAATTATTTACTTTTAAAAAGAAAACAAAGATACACCTTACCACTTTGTTAATAGCTGTCAGTACTGGTTTAGGAATGCTTATAGCCAAAAAAAAAAAAAAGAAGAGAGAGGGCATAAATAGTTGTATATTACCTTTGCATTCGAAATCTGGATTACCCCAGAAAAGTTCCTGGCATTCACTGCAATTCCTCCCTCCGAAACCAGGCATGCAATGACACTGTCCAGTGAACTGTTGAAAATGTTATGAGAAGAGTTATACACTCAAAATGCTTCAGAATGTCTCAACATTGTTTATTTCATTCGATTTTCAAATTTTTTCTAATGTGTACCTCATTACAAGATGGTCCCAGAGAACGACCTGGATCACAACCACATAGCTCACAACCATTTCCACTGGCTAAATTCCAGGTGTTCGGTGCACAGTGATCACAGCTCTGTCCAACCACATTCTTCAGACAAGGGCACTGGCCGGTGGTTTGATTACAGTGGCAGCTGACATCTCCCTGACAGTGCTCCTGTTCAGTGCCCAGGTAATTACAGACGCACTCTAGAAAGATTAAACAGCGAGATACATGTAAGATGGTTATCTAGCAAGCGGTATACCATTATGGTTTGAACAGGTTGTTACACAGGTACACTATAAAAGTAGAACTTTTCACCAAAAGATAAATGAAAATAACAGGATAACTCCTTGCCTGAAGACAAAAAGGGAAGGGGAAATTGGGACAATATCCTGCGACTAAATATTGAGGCAAATGATCTAGGAAAGAAGATACCGTATATACTCGAGTATAAGCCGACCTGAATATAAGCCGAGGCACCTAATTTTACCACAAAAAAAAATGGGAAAACTTATTGACTCGAGTATAAGCCTAGAGTGTCCATCTGCATGCCTCACTTTGCCTCACTGTGTCCATGCCTAACTGTGCCCATGCCTCACTGTGCCCATGACTAGACTGACGTTTAACATGGGAGTCTATGGAAGGGGCGCCCGGCTTTGAAAAATCAGTGCTCCCCGGCCGTAGGTTCCCCAGACAACAAACTGTAGAGGGGAAATGGGGCTACATGTGTGCCAAGTTTCGGGTCCAGGAAACATATGACCGACCGGTACCGGGTCCCCAAAATCACCAAAGAAATGACCATTTAACATGGGAGACTCTATGGAGTCTATGGAAGGGGTGCCCGGTTTTGAAAAATCGGTGCTCCCCGGCCGTAGGTCCCCAGGACAACAAAAAATTGTAGAGGAAGAGGGGCTACATGTGTGCCAAGTTTGGGGTCCAGGGGACCTACGGCCGGCCAGTACCGAGTCCCCAAAATCCGGGAGATCAGGCGCAAAAAGGTGACTCGAGTATAAGCCGAGGGGGGCATTTTCAGCACAAAAAAATGTGCTGAAAAACTCGGCTTATACTTGAGTATATACGGTAATCATTTTTGATGCAGTATCAGGGGTCTGTGCTGCAAACAGATGGTAGTTCTTATTTTTAAATCTTCCTGTACCGATAAAAAAAAAAAAAAAAAAAAAAAAACGTATACACCTTTCATCATTAGTAGTGGCAAAAAAAACAGCAGTTCTAAACATGCATATTTTTTTTTCATTCAGTATGAATGCTACTACCTTAAATTGGTTGTAAACCCACTTTTTAAACAAAGCCCTACAGGTAAGCCTAGATTAAGGCTTACCTGTAGGTGCAAGAAATATCTCCTTAACCTACACGGTTAAGGAGATATTTGTATGTAAATGCGGCGATGCTGACGTCACCCCATTCACAAATTCGGCTAGGTCGCAACATTCGACGACGTAGCCGAATTCGACAGCTCACGCGCGCATGCGCGGAGTCACGTCTTCTCCGCTCCGGCCAATCACAGCGCCGGAGCGGTGCTGTGATTGGCTGCAGCGGCGATACCCGGAAGTAACATTCCGGCTATCGCCGCAGCGATGGATGCGGCTAGAGGAGGGACACGGATGACTTCGGGGGCCCGATCGAAGGTAAGTGGTACATAATGAGCTAGTATGCTAGTCATACTAGCTCATTATAGCTTTGTCTTGCAGGTTAGTCCAAAAGAAAAAAAAAAAAAAGATATAAGGGTTTACAACCACTTTAAGCATGGTAAGGATTTGTTGCCAGTAAGGATTTGTTGTTTCAATGTGAATAGACAGCAAGAGCTACTGTAATACAAGCATCCTATACTGAAAAATATGGAGGCTGTTGCTTACTTACCTGCTGCTAAAAATGTATTTGCCCAGCCATCTTTAGTTTCAGTATTGAACCATACCAAAATGATGATCACAAAACACAAATTGAATTCAAAACTACTAAACTGCATAGCTCTCAGGTCAGCATCAAAACTAGGCAACTTGCATTTTCAGAAATAGAGGTCAGTACAGGCAGTCTCTATACTTCCTCAGTACAGGGTTTATTTAGCCTACTGTATATACAGTGCCTTGAAAAAGTAATCATACCCTTGAAATTTTCCACATTTTGTCATGTTACCACCAAAAACGTAAAATGTATTTTATTGGGATTTTATGTGATAGACCAACACAAAGTGGCACATAATTGTGAAGTGGAAGGAAAACGATAAATAGTTTTAAATTTTTGTTTTTACAAATAAATATGTGTAAAGTGTGCATTTGTATTCAGTCTCCCTGAGTCAATACTTTGTAGAACCACTTTTCAAGGCAATTACAGCTGCAAGTCATTTTGAATATGTCTCTACCAGCTTTGCACAATCTTCTTTGCAAAACAGCTCAAGCTCTGTCAGATTGGATGGAGAGCGTCTGAACAGCAATTTTCAAGTCTTGCCACAGATTCTGAATTGGATTTAGGTCTGGAGTTTGATTGGGCCATTCTAATACATGAATATGCCTTGATCAAAACCATTCCATTGTAGCTCTGGTTGTAAAGTTAGGGCCGTTGTCCTCCTGGAAGGTGAACCTCAGTCCCAGTCTCAAGTCTTTTGCAGACGCCAACAGGTTTTCTTCTAAGATTGCCCTGTATTTGGCTCCTTCCATCTTCCCATCAACTCTGACCATCTTCCCTGACCCTGCTGAAGAAAAGCATCCCCACAACATGCTGCTGCCACCACCATGTTTTAAAGTGGGGATGGTGGTTTCAGGATGATGTGCAGTGTTAGTTTTCTGCCACACATAGCGTTTTGCTTTTACGCCAAAAAGTTTAATTTTGGTCTTGACCAGAGCACCTTCTTCCACATGTTTGCTGTGTCCCCCACATGGCTTCGAGCAAACTGCAAATGGGACTTATGGCTTTCTTTCAGCAATGGCTTTCTTCTTGCCACTCTTCCATAAAGGCAAGATTTGTGGAGTGCATGACTAATAGTTGTCCTGTGGACAGATTCTCCCACCTGAGTTGTGGATCTTCACAGCTCCTCAAGAGTTACCATGGGCCTCTTGGCTGCTTCTCTGATTAATGCTCTCCTTGCCTGGCCTCTCAGTTTAGGTGGACGGCTATGTCTTGGTAGGTTTACAGTTGTGCCATACTCTTTCCCATTTTTGGACGATGGATTGAATAGTGCTCCATGAGCGGTTCAAAGCTTGGGATATTTTTTTTTTTATATCCTAACCTTGCTTTAAACTTCTCCACAACTTTATCCCAGACCTGTCTGGTGTGTTCCTTGGCCTTCATGATGCAGTTTGTTCTCTATGGTTTTCTAACAAACCTCTAAGGGCTTCATAGAACAGCTGTATTTATACTGAGATTTGATTACACACAGGTGAACTCTATTTACGAATTAGGTGACTTCTGAAGGCAATTGGTTCCACTAGATCTTAGTTAGGGGTATCAGAATAAAAGGGGCTGAATACAAATGCACGCCACACTTTTCAGATATTTATTTGTAAAAAAAAAAATGAACCATTTATCATTTACCTTCCACTCTACAATGATGCCTCTGTGTTGGTCTATCACATAAAATCCAAATAAAATACATTTATGTTTTTGGTTGCAACATATCAAAATGTGGAAAATTTCAAGGGGTACGAATACTTTTTCAAGGCACTGTAGCTCAAAAATATGTCTTTAAATGCTCTGGGCTTTGCCCTTTTGCAAAACTCTTTCTATTGGGTTTAATTTTTACAATAGATGCTCCCATGCTATGGGTGTCTTGACCATATGCTTGGAAGATAACAAGTTCAGCTTGGTGGAATAGGTTTATATATTACCTAAGCTTTTACGATGGTACACACTGTGATTTTATTTATATTTTTTTGGCATATCTAGCACAAGTATTTTATTGGGTATATTTGACTAGGTTGTTAAGCAGTTGATCGACCTGTGCTATCCTTCTTAATATGACTTGTATACCTGTAACGCATGGTTTTGTATGGAAACCAAAATTATCATTATTATTATTATTATTATTATTATTATTATTATTATTAGAGGATTTATATAGGCGAGAGATAACAAGGGAGTGAATAAGTTGCTTAGTGTTCTTGACGGTTAGAAAGGAGCGTATTTTGGAGATGTTTCAGAGGTGCAATACCATTGCAATTGTGTTTTATACGATCTGTTTACAAAAAATTGTATTGAAACAGAAAAGTTCTGGACTTTAAAGCCAAATGCAATTTTAAGTTGAACACTTACTTTTACAATCCTGATGAATTGCACTGCCATAGTATCCCAGTCCACACTGATGGCAGTTTTCACCCTCTGTGTTATGGAGGCACTTTAGACATACTCCTGATTGTTTATCACAAGCCAGTGGATCAGACATATCTATGTTATTATTGCAGTTGCAAGGCTGGCAGACACCACCATTCTGTTCTGGATTTCCATAATAACCAGATGCACAACCGTCACAGCGAACACCTACAAAATAAAAAAGAACCTCATTAGTGCAACATAGAAATATCTTAATGACCACTTACTTGCAGAACATTCAAATATAATCAGTAGTTTTTCTGTCCTTAAGCCTCGTACACACGACCGAGTTTCTCGTCCAAATCCGACAAGAAAAGTGCCGAGAGAGCTTTATTGTCGAGAAAACCGTTCGTGTGTATGGTTTTACGACAAGAAAACTGCCGTGAATCTCGACGACAAAAATAGAGAACCTGCTCTCTATTTTCTAGTCCGGATTCTAGATTTTCTCGTCGTGTTTCTCGTCGGCCTGTTTTGCGACGAGAAAATGGTTTGTGTGTATGCTTTTACGACTCTTCAAAAAGCGAGCATGCTCAGAATCAAGTATGAGACGGGAGCGCATCTTCTGGTAAAACAAGCCTTCGTAAAGGAGATAGCACATTCATCACGCTAAAACGAACTGAAAGCACGAAGACTGAAAAGTGCAAATCGTCTCTTCCCAAACTTTTACTTCACACACGGTAACACGAGATCAGCAAAAGCAGCCCAAGGGGTGGCGCCATTGAAATCGATCTTCCCCTTTATACTGCCGTCGTACGTGCTGGACGTGACCGCGCAGAACAACGACGAGATTTGGAATTGTCAGTGTGTACGCATGGAAAGCTTGACGAGAAACTCGTCAAGGTTAACAAGAATCTCGTCCAGAAAAACTATGTGTTTTTAACGACGAGAAACTCGGTCGTGTGTACGAGGCTTAAGAAATCTAAAAGGAAAAAAATAAAAATTCAATGGCCTAAACAACTGTTCTAGTATCTTTTTTGGTGGCTACTTACCAGAATATTATATTATACTTTGGTAGTCATTCCACTGAGCATTAGGTTCTAACTATTAATGAGGTTAGAGTATACGTTTTTAACACTATACCTACAGACTTATGTTTCCTAAGAGACTAAAATATAATAAACATTTACCTGTATAACCTTTATTACATGTACATACAACATGCTCAGATGTAGGGTCTTTATAACATCCACTAGCAAACTGGCGTCCACTTCCAGGTCCATCTGGGCACGGACATGGTCTGCAATGATCACCCGAACCAAGCCTGGGGTCTCCATAATAGCCAGCTAAACATCTAGAAAATTAAAGAGACTATGAAGCAGCTCTAGACAATAGTGCATGATCAAATCATCAACATTACTTTCTAAACAAGCTGTATTTTATTTCATGAACTTGCCCAGTTATAAATGTCCCTATAAAAAAACAGTACTTTGTTATGGATATAGTGGATTAACTAAATCTACCTTTCACAGCTGTAACCTTCAGTGTGATCTCTGCAGCTGGTGCACTCTCCAGTAAGGGTATTGCAGTCATCAGTATGTCCATTACATTGGCACTGCTGGCAGTTTGGGAATCCCCAGTAGCCAGGTAAACATGCATCACATTGTCTTCCATAGGCACCATGGATACATGGACACTGGCCAGTCTCAGGGTGGCAGAAGGAATGAGAAGATCCCTTAAGATTGCATTCACAAGCTAAAAAAAAAAAAAAAAATAGATGGAACATAATTTAAAAACACATATGTCCTACACTGCTAAAGTTCAATAAAAGTATCAGATTTACAAATATTTTTGACTTTATGATTTAAGTCTATGACCCATCACTACTTCCCACAACCTTGGCATCCAATATGAAGCACCAGTCTATCCTGCGCATTGTAAAAAAAAAAATCAATGGCATCTCAGGAGTACCTTCAGAACACTAATCTTGGCATTTACAAATGTTGTGACATTTGGCAGACTAATAATCAGCTGGATGCTGACATTGCAGGCACTTGGGTTTTTGAGGGCTGCCAGAGTGTCCTGTAGCAGCATAAAGGAAACCCACAGATGTCTACCATGTGGTGCCTTAAATTAGCTAACAAGTTTAGTTTGGCAGTAGCAACAAATGTACTTAGGAAGCAATAAAGACTTTCAAGTTTAAGTCCAAACAATGACATACGTTTGCATCCATTAGGCCCAAAGCCATAAGTTCCAGGTGCACACTTATCACAATTCTGTCCAACCACATTTGGCCGACAATCACAATGCCCTCCATTCGGGTCGCATACAGCACTTAGGGAGCCTTGAGGGTCACACCGACATTCTGGAAAAGAAATAGAAGATAAGAAAAATAGGATTTTTATAACAGCTTACCTGTAAAATCCTTTTCTTGGAGTACATCACGGGACACAGAGCGACATAGTCATTACTAATGGGTTATATAGTTACCGTCAGGTGCTGGCACTGGCAACTTCCAAAACCGGAAGTACCCTCCCCTATATAAGCCCCTCCCATCCGGGAGCACCTCAGTTTTGTAGCAAAGCAATAAGTGTCCCCAAAAGAGGGGTGGGAGCTCTGTGTCCCGTGATGTACTCCAAGAAAAGGATTTTACAGGTAAGCTGTTATAAAAATCCTATTTTCTTTTTCGTACATCACGGGACACAGAGCGACATAGTCATTACTAATGGGATGTCCTAAAGCAATGCCAAATGAGGGGGGGGGATACACCATATATAAGCTGAGCGCTATCAGACATTAGGATCTTTTGCGGCCTGCAACACACTGCGCCCAAAGGCGACATCCTCCTGACTTCTAACGTCCACCTGGTAGAACCTAGTAAACGTGTGAACTGAAGACCACGTTGCGGCCTTACAGATTTGAGCCAGGGAGGCCTGGTGATGCACTGCCCATGAAGTTCCAACTGCTCTCGTGGAGTGCGCCCTAACTTTGAACGGAGGCGGTCTACTTCTCAAGCTATAGGCTTGTATTATGACCTGTCGAATCCACTTGGCTAAAGTAGATTTTGACGCTGCCTGACCCTTTCTGGGGCCTTCCGGCAGAATAAACAAAGTATCCGTTCTGCGAATCTGAGCAGTGGCTTTTAGATAAGCTTTAACTGCTCTTACTACATCCAAAGAATGCAATAACTTTTCCTCTACCGAAGTAGGTTTGGGGAAAAAAGAAGGAAGAACCACATCTTGGTTCAAATGAAACCTCGATACCACCTTAGGAAGAAAGGCTGGATGAGGACGTAACACTACTCTGTCCTTATGGATAACCAGATATGGCTCCTTACAGGACATAGCTGCTAATTCCGATACTCTTCTTAGCCGAACAAATGGCTACTAGAAAAATCAATTTCCTGGTAAGAAGCACCAAGGAAATATGCTGTAATGGTTCAAATGGTTGTTTCTGTAGAACCGCCAGAACCAAGTTTAGATCCCATGGACATATGGGAATATTAACCGGAGGCCTAATACGCATCACTCCTTGTATAAAGGCTTTGACTAGTGAATGCGAAGCCAAGGGCCTTTGAAAAAATATTGACAAGGCCGAAATCTGACCCTTGATAGTACTCAAGGCAAGCTTCCTATCTACAGCCCACTGTAGGAAGTCCAGAATCCTACCTATTACGTACTTATGTGGATGCCATTTCTTGGCCTCACACCACGCGATGTACGCCCTCCAGATTCTATAGTAGATCTGCCTGGATACCGGCTTCCTGGCATTGATCATGGTAGATACCACAGCATTAGAGAGCCCTCTCTTTTTTAGAATGTGGGCTTCAATAGCCAGGCCGTCAAACCTAGGGCTGGTAAGGAAGGGTGGTATATCGGTCCTTGCGAAAGCCGGACGACGTGGGAGAGTCCAAGGACTCCCCACTGAAATTTTACAATCTCCGCGTACCACGCTCTTCGGGGCCACGCTGGAGCCACCGGAATCACTGGTTTCTTTTCTACCCTGATTCTGCGGAGTAATCGAGGTAACCATTGTGGCGGTGTGAATGCATATATCAGCTTGAACTGATCCCCAGGGAACACTAGGGCATCCGAGCCGCAAGCTAGGGGATCCCTTGTCCGAGAGACAAACCTATCCCCCTTTGCGTTGAATCTGGATGCTAGAAGATCTACATCCGATGTTCCCCACCGCTGACATATTGTCCAGAAAACCTCGGGGTGAAGGGACCCTTCCTCTGGGCCTAATTGCTGGCGACTTAGAAAGTCCGCCTTCCAATTCTCCACTCCTGGAATGAATACCGCAGATATGGCTGGGACATATTTTTCTGCCCATCTCAGGATGTAATTTACTTCCCTTTGGGCTGCACGACTCCTGGTGCCCCCCCGATTGATATATGCCACTGCTGTGGCATTGTCTGATTGAATTCTGACAGGGGACCCTTGGAGTTTGGATGTCCATGCTACTAGGGCATACCGGGCTGCTCGTATCTCTAAGAGATTGATGGGCAGGGCCTTTTCTGCATCCGACCATCTGCCCTGGAGAGACTATTGCTCCAGTACTGCTCCCCAGCCTATAAGGCTGGCATCTGTAGTGACCACCTTCCAAGAAATCGGACTGAAGGATTTCCTTTTTTCCAGATTCTGGGGAACCAACCACCAACGGAGGCTCTTGCGAACGGAAGGGGACAAGGACATTGTAAGTCTAGGGCCTGAACTTTTTTTGTTCCAGGCTGACAGTATGGCCCCTTGCAAATTCCTTGAATGGAATTGACCGTAGGGTACTGCTTCGAATGATGCCACCATTTTTCCCAGCAGCCTCATATACAGGCGTATGGACGGCTGTCTTTTTTGTACCCACTAAGTGGATCAAATCTTTCAAAGACAACACCTTTCCTTGAGGCAAGAATATTTTTCTCTGGCCTGAATCCAACCTTAGCCCCAAGTATTCCAGACTTTTGACTGGTTTTTAGGGCTGACTTGTCTCGGTTGATAATCCAACCGTGAGATTCCAGATACTTGATCGTCTTGTGAACGACCACGTCTAGTTTTTTCACTGAGTGGTCTATCAGCAACAAGTCATCCAGATATGCCATTATCATTACACCTTGTGTTCTTAGATTGGCCAATAAAGGGCCAGAATTTTTGTGAACACTCTTGGTGCTGTGGCCAAACCGAAGGGTAAGGCTCTGAACTGAAAATGGCGCCCTTCTACTGCAAAGCGTAGAAATTTTTGGTGGACTGGAAAGATGGGAATGTGCAAATAAGCATTTTTGATGTCGATCGTGGCTAACCAATCCTCCCCTTGTAGGGCAGTGGCCACCGATCGGATCGACTCCATCGGAAAGTCCTGATATACAGGAATTTGTATAGCCCTTTTCAGAATTAATATGGGCCTCCCGTCCGCGTTTGCTTCGGGACTGTAAAGAGGTTTGAGTAAAACCCGAACCCTCATTCTTCCAGGGGAACCTCCATAATTACTCCTTGGAGTAATAGTTGTTCTAGTGCCAACAGGAGGGACTCTCTCTTCCGGGGATCCCTTGGCACGTTTGACCTCAAAATGGGAAGGAGGGGAGTCTTTTAACTCCAAACTGTATCCCAAACCTACTGCGGAGAGCACCTATCTGTCTTGATCGTGTCCCGCCAGGTCTCTTTGCGAACAACTGGAGTCCTCCCCCCACCCGACTGAGTGGGGGCTTCAATGAATTTAACTTTGGGGGAGGTTTTGTACCTCCCCTGACCCAGGGTTTCTTATTACCCTGCTACTGTCCCTGTTTTTTACCCCCGGGATTTAACCGAGGAGGCCGTCGGAACTGTTACACAGCCGATGCCCCAGGGACTGGAGAAGCAGGCCTCTTAAAGAGGGACCTCTAACTCTGCTTTTAACCGGCAAGAGCGTATTTTTACCGCTGGAAATTTTCTGGATATATTTGTCCAGGTTTTCCCTGAATAAGCGTTCACCATGAAATGGGACGCTAACCAGCCATTCTTTACAGGGAGCTTCAGCAGACCAGTTTCTGAACCATAGGAGCCTACGCATATGTACTATAGACAGCGTAAGGCGGGAGGCCTGATGGACTGAATCCTCTATGGCGTCAACCGCAAAGCCTAAGGCTCTAGGTAGATCAGCTAGGGCAAAGCCTGCTGATCTGTCAAGTCCCTCAAGACCTGTTTCAACTGATCCTTCACTGCTTAGCAGACCCCAATAGCTGCTACTGCTGGTTGTATCACCAAGCAGATTTTCATAAGGACTCCAATCTTTTATCTATTGGGTTCTTGAACATTTGGACATTATCCACTGGACATGTCAGTGATTTATACATACAAGAGATGGCTGCGTCCACTGTAGGGACCTTCCATTTTTTTTTTTTTTTTTTTTTGATGAACTTATCCTCCATGGGATAGACCACCGGAAATCTCTTGGGGGAATAAATATTTTCTCAGGACGTTCCCAATCCTGGTAAATGAGCCCTTTCAGTAAAGGGTGAAGTGGAAAAGAACAAACAGTCTGGGGGCTTCTAGCGACCCCAACGAGGATACAGTAGTGGTTGATGGTTCCGCAAGGTGCATTTTTAAATGCTGATCGGACCATGTTAGTCAGAGACTGAACCCATAATCTTTCAGCTTGAGATGCTGAGAAAAGGTTCCCCCACTGTTGATTCCTCTATAACAGAATCAACCTTATCCTGATCCCCTTCAGGCAGGTCGATCCCTGTATGGGACTGTTGCTCTGCTAACAGGCACTCTGAAGGAGGAGACGGAGATCGGGCGTGCTTTCCCTGACAGGGAGGCAGCGATAAATGTTGACAATCTCTCTCTAATCCTCCCAGAGCTGAGGAAAAAACCTCATCTGTTACATACACAGGAGCAGGTGACTGAGGACAGCCACAGTACCAAGTACCCCTGCGGGGTCTCTACGGTCACTTACCTCTGAACTTCAGGGGAGACTGGTGCAGCAGGAGTATGCCCAAGATCCTCAGAGCCCGATGAGACCCCCTTCGCTTCCTGGAAGATTCAGTTCCGGAGCTACTGGACGGCATATTCCTAAGCCTAAAGCTGAGGTATTCCAGCCGTAATACACCACTTTTACTGAGAATAGTCTAGCACAATTGCTGCTATATAACAGTTGGTGTCTACTAATGTGCCTTTCTAGGGGATGCCTGTATCAACCGCTTGCTGTATGCCTTTAAATGTTGCCAGCTCTGTCTCTGTACTTCATAGCCAGCTTACTGCAATAATGTGGCTTTTTAAAAACCTGCTGGGACGCCCGCACATGCGCAGAAGCGCTGCGGCGCGCACAGAGCGTCATCCCCCAGGCCCCGCCCCTTTTTCCGGCCACCTCTATATAGAGAGGCGCGTGCACGCGCACGCGCGCGGCCACGTGCGCCTCGGCGCCAATTTTCAAACATGGAAACCAGGGACAGGAGCCAGGGCCCCCTTTGCCGCAGGCCGGGGGATAGACGAACACTGCAACAGGGCAGAGGAAACAGTTTCCTGTAGGAGAACTCACCAGCTGCCTGGACTTTGTTCTCTGAGAAGAAACTAGTCCATATGACAAGAAAAACATTCCACAGCGGCCTCTAGTGGACAAACACAGGTACCGCAGTTTAATATACTAAACATATATAAAAAAACATTCCTTTTTTTTTTTTTTTTTTTCTTGACCACCATTAAAAATTATTACATTTTTTTAGTAGTTACAGGCATGCACAGATATTAGCGGGAATACCGTTAGGTAACAGACAGAAAGACAAATTAGGCTTGGGGGTCCCCCAATAGAACCAAGTTCCTGGGGGCCCCCACTTACCTGTTCCCCGCCGCAGGACTTTGTTTGGTCCACAAAAGCCCAAACTTCACCTATCACGGCAGGCATTGTAATCAAACCTTCAGGGACCGGGTTCCCAAGGATTCCACTCCCCTGGACCTGTATAGCACCCTGCACAGAAAACATCTTGGTCGTGGGTATGACCAGAGCTCTGGATCCCAGGGTCCAGCTCTCCTAAGAGAAGCATTACAGGCAGAACCTTGCTCTTCTCTGCAAGGCCCGGGTACCGACCGTTTAGCTATGAAGCTTTTTTGGTCGGATCCGGAATAGCTTACTGAGGCCCAAAAGAACCTGTACGCAAGCTCAGTGAAAAACACATGTTTCTTCTTGGCCAACACCTTAGACACTGGCAAAAAACTGAGGTGCTCCCGGATGGGAGGGGCTTATATAGGGGAGGGTACTTCCGGTTTTGGAAGTTGCCAGTGCCAGCACCTGACGGTAACTATATAACCCATTAGTAATGACTATGTCGCTCTGTGTCCCGTGATGTACGAAAAAGAAACAATGAGAATGCTAAATGAGATCAACGATATAAAACAGTAGGATATATAAAATAAGAACAAGACCACTAACAACTACCACCTACAGTATGTCAGCAAATGTTTGTTCTTCTAAAGCGGTTTACATTTATTATACCAATTCAGATAGCTATCAGTAATGGTGTAGTTAATTGACTTTTTAGTTTCTTCATTTCAAAATAAAAAAAAATTCTACTTTTGCAGAACATGTTTATTTTGAACTAATCGTGTATTCCAGAGGGCCACACAAACTTTCCCTAATTAACCCCTCTGTAAAGAGTCTGTAACGGGTGGGCCCGTGGAACCCAGAAGTTCTTAGAAAGTGTGAGCCAGGAAATAATGGACATTGAGAATATGTATTGGATTGCTTTAAAATGGGTCTAATATTATTCCACAATATTTCCCAGGATATCTGTAAATAACTATTTACCTGCCTTCTTCAGTCCTAAAAAACAAGTAAAATGTGCTAATGTAAAATAAAGTGATGAGGGACTAAAATGGACTCCCATGCCGCGTACACACGATCACTTTTCTCGTCGGGAAAAATTAAATTTTTTCTCTTGGACGAGAAAAGCGGCCGTGTGTAGGCTTTCCAGCATTTTTCCCAACGAGAAAAACGACAAGAATCTGCTCTAATTTTTCTCGTTGCGAATCGCGGCATTTTTTTCCGCGGCAGTTTTCCCATAGGGAAACACTGCTAGGGAGCCTACACACGGCCGGTTTTCTCGACCAAGAGAAAACCTGTCATGAAAAACGGCCGTGTGTAGGGGACCAAGCCGGTCCTCGTTTTTCCCGCCGGGTTTCACGGCGGTGTTTTCACCGCCGTTAAACTTGATCGTGTGTACGCGACATAAAACATAAAAAAATCAACAACGCAAACAAGCATGAAAAAAGTGACAGCTTGTCTACTTTAACCACTTCCCGACCGCGCCATGTACAAAAGACGTCCACAGCGCGGTCGAGTTATCCTGAGTGGACGTCCCAGGGACGTCCTTACAGAATCTTGCTCCCGCGCGCCCCCTGGGGCGCGCTCCAGGATATGTCCGTGACCGCCGGGTCCGGAAGACCCGGCGCATCACGGATCACGGTAGATGGCCGCTACTCGCGGCCGTTTACCACGTGATCGCTCCGTCAAATGACGGAGCGATCACTTGTAAACAGACCGGCGTCATGTGATGACGCCGGTTCCTCCCTCCCCTCTCTGTACCGATCGGTACAGTGTGAGAGGAGAGGGGAGGGAGCGGATCATGTCCGCTCCCTCCCCCATGTCAGCTGTGGGCTGGATTTGTGACAATTGCAGTCACAGATCCAGCCATCCATCCATCCCTGCTCAGCCATCCCTGTGCAATACTCTGCCAATACTCTGCAATACACCCTGTGCAATACTCTGCAATACACCCTGTGCAATACTCTGCAATACACCCTGTGCAATACTCTGCAATACACCCTGTGCAATACTCTGCAATACACCCTGTGCAATACACCCTGTGCAATACTCTGCAATACACCCTGCCAATACTCTGCAATACACCCTGCCAATACTCTGCAATACACCCTGCCAATACTCTGCAATACACCCTGCCAATACTCTGCAATACACCCTGCCAATACTCTGCAATACACCCTGCCAATACTCTGCAATACACCCTGCCAATACTCTGCAATACACCCTGCCAATACTCTGCAATACACCCTGCCAATACTCTGCAATACACCCTGCCAATACTCTGCAATACACCCTGCCAATACTCTGCAATACACCCTGCCAATACCCTGTGCAATACCCTGCCCATACCCTGTGCAATGCCCTGCCCATACCCTGTGCAATGCCCTGCCCATACCCTGTGCAATACCCTGTGCAATACCCTGTGCAATACCCTGTGCAATACCCTGTGCAATACCCTGTGCAATACCCTGTGCAATACCCTGTGCAATACCCTGCCCATACTCTGCCCATACTGTGCAATACTCTGCCATATTCCGCAATACCCTGCCATACTCGGCAATACTCCACAATACCCGGCAATACTCCACAATACCCGGCAATACTCCACAATACCCGGCAATACTCCACAATACCCGGCAATACTCCACAATACCCGGCAATACTCCACAATACCCGGCAATACTCCACAATACCCGGCAATACTCCACAATACCCGGCAATACTCCACAATACCCGGCAATACTCCACAATACCCGGCAATACTCCACAATACCCGGCAATACTCCACAATACCCGGCAATACTCCGCAATACCCGGCAATACTCCGCAATACCCTGCAATACTCCGCAATACCCTGCAATACTCCGCAATACCCGGCAATACTCCGCAATACCCGGCAATACTCCTCAATACCCGGCAATACTCCTCAATACCCGGCAATACTCCTCAATACCCGGCAATACTCCTCAATACCCGGCAATACTCCGCAATACCCGGCAATACCCCGCAATACTCGGCAATACCCGGCAATACTCCTCAATACCCGGCAATACTCTGCAATAACCACTTCCCGCCCGCCGGCCGTTATATGACGTCCTTGACTTTGTGCAGAGATATCTGAATGATGGGAGCAGCTACAGGCATCATTCAGATATTCGCTTTTTCAGCTGGCGATTCTCTGCACCATAAGAATGATCATAGCGGCTGTTCCACCGCTTGATCGCTCTTACGGAAGGTGAGAGGGGATGCCCCCCTCCCGCTGCCCTCCGGTGCTTCTACCGACTCACCGCTACGATCAAAGCCAGGATTGTTGTTTTTTTTGTTTTTTTTTCAGGCTTCCCAGCCTAGAGGTGAGATGTGGGGTCTTATTGACCCCATATCTCACTGTAAAGAGGACCTGTCATGCCATATTCCTATTACAAGGGATGTTTACATTCCTTGTAATAGGAATAAAAGTGATCAAAAAAAAATTTGGGGCGGAAAAACATGTCAAACTAAAATAAATAAAGTAAAATGAACAATAAAATATATATATATTTTTTAAAGCGCCCCTGCCCCCGCGAGCTCGCATGCAGAAGTGAACGCATACATAAGCCCCGCCCACATATGAAAACGGTGTTCAAACCACACATGTGAGGTATCGTTGCGAACGTTAGAGCGAGAGCAATAATTTTGGCCCTAGACCTCCTCTGTAACTCAAAACATGTAACCAGTAAAAATATTTAAAGCATGGCCTATGGGGATTTTTAAGTAGCGAAGTTTGGCGCCATTCCACGAGCGTGTGCAATTTTGAAGGGTGACATGTTAGGTATCTATTTACTCGGCGTAACTTCATCTTTCACATTATGCAAAAACATTGGGCTAACTTTACTGGGTTTTTTTTCTTTTAGGCACAAAACAGTTTTTTTCCGTAAAAAACGCGTTAGAAAAATTTCTGCGCAAATACCGTGCAAGATAAAAAGTTGCAATGACCACCATTATATTCTTTAAGGTCTTTGCTAAAAAAACATATATAATGTTTTGGGGTTCTATGTAATTTTCTAGCAAACAAATTATGATTTTTACATGTAGGAGAGAAATGTCAGAATTGGCCTGGGTTCTCCAGAACGCCTGATGGTGCTCCCTGCATGTTGGGCCTCTGTATGTGGCCACACTGTGTAAAAGTCTCACACATGTGGTATCGCCATACTCGGGAGGAATAGCAGAATGTGTTTTGGGGTGTAATTTGTGGTATGCATATGCTGTGTGTGAGAAATAACCTGCTAATATGACAATTTTGTGAAAAAGAAAAAAAAATCTTGATTTTTGCAAAGAATTGTGGGAAAAAATGACAACTTCAAAAAACTCACAATGACTCTTTCTAAATACCTTGGAATGTCTTCTTTCCAAAAAGGGGTCATTTGGGGGGTATTTGTACTTTTCTGGCATGTTAGGGTCTCAAGAAATGAGATAGGCCGTCAGTACTTCAGGTGTGATCAATTTTCAGATATTGGCACCATAGCTTGTGGACTCTATAACTTTCACAAAGACCAAATAATATCCACCAATTTGTACTTATTTTTACCAAAGATATGTAGCAGTATAAATTTTGGCCAAAATGTATGAAGAAAAAATACTAATTTGCAAAATTATATAACGGAAACAAAGAAAATTTCATTTTTTTTTACAACATTTTCAGTCTTTTTTCTCTTATAGCGCAAAAAATAAAAAACCCAACAGTGATTAAATACCACCAAAAGAAAGCTCTATTTGTGTGAAAAAAAGGACAAAAATTTCATATGGGTACAGTGTTGTATGACTGAGTAATTGTCATTCAAAATGTGAGAGCACCGAAAGCTGAAAATTCGTCTGGTTAGGAAGGGGGTTTAAGTGCCCAGTTGTCAAGTGGTTAAAAAGCAACTGGAGCTACTACTGCTACTACTAATCGTAGTAGTAAAAACAAACACCTACCTAGGGCCCCCTCATGTAGCAGAGCTGAGATGCTGAAGAGGAAGTCTTTACAGACATCTGTGGAAGGAGTTTTCACAACACTTTGGCTGTTCTCTGTACATCTGTATCTCTGGAATGTCTGCCAGGCATTGCTGACCTCATCTCCTGACCCTCCGGAGCTGAATATGTCCAGGGACTTTACATGAGGAAGCAGGACAATCTGCAATAATAAAATTTAGGTCAAGACTCTGAGCATTATGCAAAATACTGTAGATCAGAGAACAGAAATGTATTTGTGGAGATAAAAAGGTACAACAATTATACATAGATCAGATAAATAGAACTAAGATGTTATGAGAGAACACAAAAGCCTTAAACCACTTAAAAACGAGGAAGCATCTAAGTAAAGACTTTATCCCTGACAAAATATAGGTTACTTTAAAACCTCTGCAAACAGTATACTTAACAGTAAATCACAGTAAGCAATTCCTACACTAAGAGAAATACAAGTAGGGCTGTAAGTACTGAAGTTAACAGCGACCGTAAAATCCCAACACAGGCATTCTAGAAAATGGCATGGTAGTATGATCATATCACACATACTCAAATCCTAAAACATGCTCACAAATTGAGGTACCAATGTCAATACAGTATGCAATTTTTTGTTTTTTTTTAGGGCTAAAATACAATTCCTAAATGTTCAGGCACTCACAAAATACAGAGGCTTCATTTTGTAAATGACCAAGTGGAGAGTGAGGTGGGGACCTCAGAACATTAGGGTCTATGAGACCTGCAATGCTTACACCCGAGTGGTCGGAAACACAGCGGAAGCTGTACTAGCCTCTGCATGTAGCAAAACAAGCAGTTTTGTGGGGTGTACAAGAGAGTGCACATGACAGGAGCTTTCTGTGGCAATGGAGGGTGAAACAGCTTTAACCCCGTGCCCCGAGTTGGGCTTTAATCATTCTTTTGTAAGAGGAACCTAGACCCAATCCTAAATGTGATAAACAGATAATATACAGTTTGCGTGTTTGAAAGGGGTTGTAAAGGTTGTTTTTTTATTTTCTAAATAAGGTTCCTTTAAGCTAGGCCATTGTTGGTTCACTTACTTTTTCCTTAGATTTCCCTTCTAAATGTTTTTTTTACTTTGTCTGAATTTCTCACTTCCTGTTCCTCCTCAGTAAGCTTGCCCCCATCATCCGAGCCATTCTGGCTGGGGGTTAGTCAGCGTGCTCGCCCCCTCCCTTGGGACTACATACCTGTGGGGAGATGCTGTGAACATTCACAGGGATGTAGTCCCAAGGGAGGGGGCGAGCACGCTGACTAACCCCCAGCCAGAACAGCTCGGATGATGGGGGCAAGCTTACTGAGGAGAAACAGGAAGTGAGAAAGAAAAAAAACATTTAGAAGGGAAATCGAAGGAAAAGGTAAGTGAACCAACAATGCCCTAGCTTAAAGGAACCTATTTAGAAAATAAAAAAACAACCTTTACAACCCCTTTAAAGCTTCTAAAATAAAGCATAAACTTCTGAGATCTTCTAGATAAAAGTTAAACAAGAGCCGCAGGATTAATTAATCAGCTATCTGCTGTATAAATCACTATAGTAGAATACATGTTGATCTGCCTCTACATCAGTCTTTTCCAGCATATATACAGTGCACTTGCAAAAGTATTGGGGTCAAATATTTACTTACAGAATCGATTAATGTGTAGGGATTTTCTACATTAGAGTTAACTGAATATCGTGGCAACTCCAGACGTATGGTGTAATTCAGACCTTTCTCAAAGCATATAGGACGAGGAAGAACTATATACCTGGAAGTACAATATACAACATGATTTATAGACTTTCCCAATTGTGGATCCAAATCACTTAATCACACAATAACCCTCTATTTTAATAACCTCAATAAAAATATATATTTAATATGCCATATTTTCCAAATTTTGTGACAGATACATATTAAAAAAAAAAGAAAAAAAAAAAAGAAGAAGAAGGATTGAACATTTTGAAAGAGAGACTTTGAACAATTTCTATAAGACAGTTCAAAAACAACAGATACAAAATAGAAACTCAACCAATAATATTTAATGTGCCACAGTATTAACATCTCCATAAATATCATCAAGGTTACAAACTGTTGATATTGAATATTACTTTTCAGTGGTATATATAGGTTTAACCACTTGACCTCCGGAAGGTTTACCCCCCTTTATGACCACGCCATTTTTTGCAATACAGCACTGCGTTACTTTGACAATTGCGTGGTCGTGCGACACTGTATCCAAATAAAAAAAATTGTCCTTTTTTCCCCTACAAATAGAGTTTTCTTTTGGTGGCATTTGATCACCTCTGCAGTTTTAAATTTTTGTGCTATAAACAAAAAAAGGCCAAACAATTTTGAAAAAAAAAATTATATTTTTTCCTTGCTGCTATAAAACATACCCAATAAAAAGACAAAAAAGACAAAAAAAAATTGAAATTTCTCTATCAAATTTAAGCCAATACGTATTCTGCTATAAATTTTTGGTAAAAAAAAATCCCAATAATCGTATATTGATTGGTTTGTGCAAAGAAGTTATAGTGTCTACAAACTATGGGATATTTATTTTTTTCATAATTTTTTTTTACTAGTAATGGCGGCCATCGACGACTTATGATGGGGCTGCGATATTGCGGCGGACAAATCGAACACCTGACACTTTTTACACTTTTTGGGGAACAGTGACACTAATACAGTGATCAGTGCATATTTTTTTTTGCACTATCACTGTACTAATGACACTGGCTGGGATGGGGTTATCAGGGGCAATCAAAGGGTAAAGTGATTACTTACTGTGTGGGATGCGATTTGATTAGGGGAAGGCAAAGATCAGGATCAATACCTTCCTTTCTGACAGAACAGCAATCTGCCTTGTTTACATAGGCAGATCATCGTTCTGCCTGTGTACTGTGTTATCGGCGGGTGCCCGTGAACATCGAGTCCGCGGTACCGGCCGCTGGGCTCCCACTGTGTGCAGAAGTGGGTCGCAGGTGCGTGCCCCAGAAGTGTCAGATCATGTACCAGGCACGTGATCTGGCACATAGCTGCCAGCGTATATGTACGGTGGGCGGTCCGCAAGCGGTTAACCCCTTGCCATCCGCCATATAGCAAAATGAGCCAGCACGCGCTAGCGGGGGCGCACAGCGCGCCGATCGGTGGTGTGACGCGTCAGTCTGACACACTGCAACTCCGATCTAGGTAAAGAGTCTCTGACGGAGACGCTTTACCACGTGTTCAGCTGTGTCCAATCATGACTGATCACAGTGTAAACAGGAAAAGCCGGCTCGGCTTTTCCTTACTCGCATCTGTCAAACACGAGTAGAGGAGAGCCGATCAGCTGCTCCTCTGACATGGGGGGGGTCTGTTTTGAGTTATTATCAGCGCAGCACCCCCCCCCCCCCCCGAGGATGCCCATACTGGACCACCAGGGATGCCACTAGGACCACCAGGGATGCCCACCACTTGTGACCATCAGGTATGCCACCCATGGCCACCAGGGATGCCAATCAGTGCCCACAATAGATGCCAGTGCCAAACACTAATACCTGCCAATCAGTGATGCCCATCAGTTTCGCCTTTCAGCGCCCATCAGTTCCACCTATGTGTGCCCATCAGTGCTGCATATCAGTGCCACCTCATTGGTGCCCATCAGTGCCACCTCATTGGTGCCCATCAGTGCCACCTCATTGGTGCCCATCAGTGAAGGAGAAAACGTACTTGCTTATAAAGTTTTGTAACAGAAACAAAAAAAAAACCATTTTGGTCTTGTTTTTATTTGTTTATCAGAAAATAAAAATCCCAGTGGTGATTAAATACCACCAAAAAAAGCTCTATTTGTGGAAAAAAAATGATAAAAATGGTTTGGGTACAGTGTAGCATGACACAATTGTCATTCAAAGTGCGACAGCGCTGAAAGCTGAAAATTGGTCTGGGCAGGAAGGTGTATAAGTGCCCTGTATTGAAGTGGTTAATCACAGTGACCAAGTACAAATCACAAAATAATTCTATAGATCTTAATTCCTGATCATGCATGATCTGTACATTGTCTTTATTTTCCCCAATTACCTAGATCCTGGAGGTAATGCTACACTTTGGTTGTCATCACTTGGGATGGTATTACCACATCTACTGCTTGTGGGAATTTTCCCTGGACGAATAACTGTTATCACTGCTTCTTCCCATTGTTCTGGGAGCTGAGGATGACAGAAGAAACAAACATTCCTAATAAAAAACATTAACCATTCCAAAGGATTATCACTGTTCACATGAAGAAAAGTAGAATGACAAATTACCGTATTATAATTATACAGGATTTATATAGCTCCAACAGTTTTCACAGCGCTTTACAATGTGAGGGCAGACAGTACAGTTACAACACAATTCAATACAGGAGGGATCAGAGAGCCCTGCTCGTTGGGGCTTACAATCTAAAAGGGAGGTTCAAGTGATACAAAATGTCTTAACTGTGGGGGATGAGCTGATGGAGAAAATAAAAAGTACAGTTGTTAGGTGGAGGCAAGATAGATTAATCTGAAGAGAAATGTTTTCAGGGATTTCCCAAAAGTGTATAGAGTTGGAGAGAGTCAGGCAGATTGGGGTAGGTATTTTTAAAGGATGGGAGATGCTCAAGAGAAGTCCCTGAGACGAGCATGGGAGGAGGCGACAAGGGAATTAGAGAGCAGGAGGTCTTGGGAGGAACAACGAGAAAGATTTGGTTGGCATTTTGAGACTAGGTTAGTGATGTAGCTGGGGGCCAAGTTGTAGATGGCTTTGTAAGGTGTTAGTATTTTGAATTTAAAGTTATTGTAAGGTCTCTTTTAAAAACAAATAACAAACATGTTATACTTGCCTGCTCTGTTCAGTGGTTTTGCACAGGGCAGCCTAGATTCTCCTCATCTCGGGTCCCTCTTTGCTGATCCTGGCCCCTCCTTCCTATGGAATGCCCCCACAGAAAGAGGCTTGCTATGGGGACACCCAAGCTGCCGCTCTGTGTCCATTCAGACACAAAGTTGCTGTTTGGCCCCTCTCTTCCCTGATTGGCTAACTGACTAATTGACAGCTGCGAGAGCTGAATGGTTTGGTGGCTGAGTCTGGTAGCAGCATTCATGATGGGCTGAATAGGAGATAGCCTATTTAAAAGGTAAGCCAATGAGGAGGGAGTTGCAGTAGACAAAGCGAGAAATAACCAGGGAGTGGATCAGAAGCTTTGCAGGGTCATTGGTTAGGAAGGGGCATATTTTGGAGATGTTGCCTGGGGTTGAGGTGGCAAGCTTTGGAAAGTGATTGGATGTAGGGCCAAAAGTGGAGTTCAGAGTCCAGGATAACACCTAGCACCCTGGCATTCATGGATGGGTTTATGGTTGTGCCCATAGGCGTGCGCACAGGGTGTGCCAGTTGTGCCCAGGCACACCCTAATCACCCTGTGCAGCACAGATTCTCCCTACTGCCCTTGTTCCCTCCGTCCCTTCCTCTGCTGTGGGCACACACAGGGGGATGTTTTACAATATGTGGGAGAAGGGGATGGTAAATACAGGTATGTCATTTAACGGCCCCTTCCCTTTCTGAATGAACACAGCAAGTGATCCGTAGCATGTGCAAAGCAAAAGAACAAATCTTCTGGACAGCAGCACTCCGAATAAAAGCCTTTATTTTGTCAAAATCCAAAAATCACAATGCAGGTCACAGCACACTGGTCAAGTTGACGCGTTTCACACTGTCATAGTGTTTAATCATAGCTTAGTGTTTAATCATAGCTATGATTAAACACTAGGACAGTGTGAAACGCGTCAGCTTGACCAGTGTGCTGTGACCTGCAGTGTGATTTTTGGATTTTTACAAAATAAAGGCTTTTATTCGGAGTGCTGCTGTCCAGAAGATTTGTTCTTTTGCTTTGCTCAAGTTTGCATTGCCTGCACCCGTGGTTGTTGGGAAGAAGCAATTACTTGGAGGATATCTACACCTGAGCGGCTTCCTTTCTCTGCTGATCGGTAGCATGTGTTTGAGCTTTGGGGTGCACACCCTAATGCAATAGGCTGCGCACACCTATAGTTGTGCCATTGATCTTGACAGAGTAAATCGGGGGAAGGGGCACGTTGGGAAGAAATATTATGAGCTCGATTTTGGGTAGATTGATAGAAAAGGGGGAGACAGTTATAACCCCCCCTTTTCTCATGGGAAAGCGGCAGGGCAAACAGTTTTAAGATCCCCTTAAATAGTCATGGTAGGATTGCTAGAGGGAACAGCTGGGGGGTTTTCATATGGCATAGGGAAGGTTAAAACGACTTTCCCGGGCTTTAGCTGATCACCTGGTGATCACGCAGTAGGCTCGTGCTGTTTCCCGGGTTTTTTTTAAGGCTAAAGTGGTACTGGGCTAGTCAGTACCGGTCTAATCAGGTTCTTGTTAGGGCTATATAAAGGGGGTTCCGTTTTATAAAGCAGTCGCCTCAGAAGACAGGATCTGTGGTGTTCTAGGAGTTTCTCCATTGAACAAACAGGGTCTTCTGAGGCCAGAAGATGAGCCTACTGCGGCGGCTGATCGAGCGGGCAGGAGAAGAAGGCGGCGAGGATTGGATCCGGCAGTGTCTAGACTTACCGCTGGCTTCGCGTCAAGAAGCTCCGGTGGGAGCTACAGCAAGGGCGGAGGAATCCCGAAGCTTCGCGGCCGGAGAAAGTATAGCGGTGAGGGAGCGCAGCGAGGAGTCCATGATGATCCCGGAAGAGGAGGGAGCCGCAATGACGGAGGACGTGCCACGTCTGGAGAGGGTCAGTAACGCCGCGTCATCAGGGGGGCGTGGCTCCGCAAAAAGAAGGCGGACCCCATGCCGGAGACTCTCCCCTTCACCACCGCAAGCGCCGGCTGCTAAAAGAACAGGGCAGCCGGCGAGGAGGAGCGGGGCAGCATCCAGAGGTCGGGCGGAGAGACAGCCCGCAACAATGCCAGCGTCGGCGCCAGGTACTTCTCCTATGAGAAGAGGCGGAGCCAGTAGCAGAGGCGGAGCTGTGGGCGGTACGTCAGCACAGTCTCCACACCTCATTCAGCAGCATAGCTCGTCACCATGGCAACGAACACAGCAGTCTGAGGTCAGTACTAGGCCTGCTGGCAGATCAGCTCCTTCCACTACAACTGAGGAGGCTGGTATATCTGTAGCAGGTGAGTCAATTAATGTGCTTACTCTGCATAACATTGTTGAATCAATAGCTAAATTAACTAATGAAATTCAGTCATTAAAAAATCCTGTAATTGTTCCTGATAATGCTATGGTGGATGTATTGTCGCCATCTTGTGTTCAAATAGTAAATGACGAGCATATTTTACATTCTATTAGTGATACTGTTACTTCCTATCAGAATGCACAAATACAAAATTTACCTGAAACCTGTTTAAAAGTACCCATTCCCTGTGAGGTATCTCCGTTAGGTTTTCATCTTTCCTTAGCAGTAAAAGAAAAGATATGGAGGGGCGAATTTTTGGATTTATTATCTTTGCTTCCCTCTTCAAAAGATTTTATTGTAAAAGAAAAAAAAGAGGATGAGGATCGTAGGAGGCCTGTGACCAGGTCTTTCAACAACTGGTTGCAGGCTTTCTGCATATTTTCTGGTATCCTTTGTGAAAAATTTCCGGAGAAGAGTTCGGGACTTTTTCAACATCTGGATGTTATTTTGGAGGCGTATAAAAGTTTTGGTGGTACCTCTTGGTTTAATTATGATGAGGCTTTTCGTCAGAAATTAGCAGTCCACAAATCTTTAAAATGGGGAGTGAAGGACGTTGGGCTCTGGCTCAATCTTTTTCTCCCTCAACGACAAAATTTTTCCAAACAAAATCAGATTTTACAGCAATCAACCGGTCAGCCGTCAGGTTACAAGAAAGGAATTTGTTTCAACTTTAATGACGGACAATGTAAGTGGCCCAACTCTTGCAGGTACCGCCACGAATGTGCCTTTTGTTCAGGAACACATTCTGTCAGCAAATGTTTCAAACGAATGGCGACATTTAACCAACAAGGACCTGTTCAAAAAGGCTCGCACCCCGGTGATCTGGCAAAACATGCTTCCTTGGCTCAAAATATATCCAGACAAGGCGAAGGCTCAGCTAATTCTTGAAGGATTTAGAGAGGGTTTTGTTTTGCCGTCATTTTGCGGTTCGGGTTGCACACGAATAAATAATTTAAAATCAGTAGAAAATTATTTTAATATTGTTTGGGAAAAAATTTATAAGGAAGTTTCTGAAGGGAGGGTAGCCGGTCCTTTTAGTTCCCCTCCATTTATTAATTTCAGGATTTCGCCATTAGGAATTGTCCCCAAAAAAGAAAAAAATTCTTTCAGGTTGATTCACCATTTGTCTTTTCCCAAGGATCACTCCCTGAATGACCAAATTGAGGATAGTCTTTCCTCTGTTTCTTATGCGTCTTTTGAGGATGCTTTAGTTAAGCTTAGGTTGCTCGGTAAGGGGGCCCTTCTGGCTAAAGCAGATATTAAATCTGCTTTTCGCCTCCTTCCTATCAACCCTGCTGGTTTTAATTCTTTAGGTTTTTTCTTTGATGGTTATTTTTATTTCGATAAGTGCTTACCAATGGGCTGCTCTTTGTCCTGTTTTTATTTTGAATCTTTTTCATCCTTTTTAGAATGGGTAGTTAGCAATATATCTAATTCAACTTTTTTGATCCATTATTTAGATGATTTTTTGTTTTTAGGCCCTCCTCACTCTTCGGATTGTACAAGGTTATTAGATGCTTTTTTCACAATATGTAGCCATTTCGGAGTTCCTTTAGCCACTGAAAAAACTGCCTGGCCCTCAACTTGCATTGAATTCTTAGGTATCACGATTGATTCCGAGCTAATGGAGTTTAGGTTACCTGACGATAAATTAGTCAAGCTTAGATCTTCTTTATTACTCATCATTAGGAAAAAGAAAGTTTGTTTAAAGGAAATGCAGTCACTACTCGGCTTACTGGCATTCGCATCTAGGATTATGCCGGTGGGAAAGGTGTTCTCACGACGGCTGTATCTGGCCATTTCGGGTTTAATATCCCCGTTTTCTCATATAAGAGTTACTCACGATATGAAGGAAGATATGTTGGTATGGATTCAATTCCTTATGTATTTTAATGGAAAAGCTGTTTGGCAGGAAGAATTCATTTTGGATAATGAATTTTTTCTGTTTACCGACTCTGCGGGGTCATGCGGCTTTGCTGCCATTTGGCGATCGCAGTGGTGTGCAGAGCGCTGGCCTACCAGTTGGAAAAACAAAGGTCTGTTAAAGAATATTGTATTATTGGAACTTTTTCCGATAATAGTAGCTTTAGAAATCTGGGGCCAGCATTTTCAGAATAAACGGATAATGGTTAGGACTGATAACAAAGGTGTTATGTTTGCAATAAACTGTCTAACGTCCAAATCTCCGCCGGTCATTGTACTTCTACGCCATATGGTCTTCCGGTGCTTGAGTTGGAATGTTTGGTTAAAGGCAACTCATGTGGCAGGTAAGGACAATGACGTGGCGGATTCTCTGTCTCGCCTACAGATGGATCGATTTTTTCAGCTGTATCCGGATGCGGATCCTGTAGGGATGCAGTGCCCAACCAATATATGGGACCTGGTTTGAAGCCCATTTCTGCCTACATTCAACATTCAATTGCACCCTCAACTTTGGCTGGATATCGATCAGCCTGGTTGATGTGGCTGATGTTCTTAAATTCTATACAGAAACCTGCCGTTTCATTTTCTGAAAAATTAATTTTGCTTTTTTTGGAATCTTTATTTAACAAAAATTATTCCTGGTCATATGTCCAGAAGACACTATCTGGAGTTTCCTTTTTTCTAAAACTCAATGGTTTTTCTTCTTGTTTAACGTTTTTTTCAGTTCAGCAAGCTATGAAAGGTTATAAGAAATTTAATTTTAGAAAAGATCAACGTTCTCCGATTACCCCTGCTATATTAAGCAATCTTTGTGCAGTTACCTCACTTATTTGTTTTTCAGAGTTTGAAGCTGTTCTTTTTCGGGCGGTTTTTTCCTTAGCATTTTTTGCAGCACTTAGGGTATCAGAGTTTCAGTTAATTCACACCTCTGATGTGCTTATTTCGGATGGTATGTTGAAAATTTTTATTCGTCGGTCAAAAACAGATCAACTTGGTATTGGTAGCTGGGTGAGTTTATTTGCTTGTAATGGCTCTCCTATTTGCCCGGTGAAATTAGTATCTCAATATTGTGATATTAGGCCTTCTTTGTCGGACATCTTTTTTATTCATGAATCTGGTGTCCCTCTTACTAAATATCAATTTATTAGTGTTTTTAAGAAAGGTTTAAAAAAATTAAATCTTCAAGGGTATCATATTACATCGCACTCTTTTAGGATTGGTGCAGCTACTGAAGCTTCTAGGTTGGGACTGGGCACTGATGTTATTAAGGGAGTTGGTAGATGGAAGTCTGACCGTTATCTTTTGTATATTCGTCCTAATCTATCCGTTTGATTTATTTTAGGTAAATTCAGATTGGTTTGGATCATCGGCCATTCTTACGTTTTTTGGGCACATCGGAGAGCTGCTGCAAGAAAATATTCTAGCAATTTAGGATTGGATCCTTCTTTGTTTAAGGTTTTATGGTTTGGTAGACGGGGTATGGTGTGGTCTAGCCTTTTGCTAGAATTCAATAAGCTTCTTAAGGATTTTTCGCCTCCGGATGTTTTGATTATACATCTGGGGGGGAATGATATCGGGAAACAAAAAACGTTGGATCTCATCTTTAAGATTAGGGATGACCTCTTAAAAATTCAATTACTATTACCAAATACTAGTATTATTTTTTCCGAATTGGTGCAAAGGCTACGATGGCTTTCTTTGCCAGCCATGCGTCCTTTGGAAAAAGTTAGGCGTCGCGTAAATAGGGCTGTTGCTAAATTATTATCGGTTTTTGGGATGTGGTCTTTCAGGCATACCGAGTTGGAAGGTTTCATACAGGGTTTATATAGCGCAGATGGGGTACATTTATCCGACATAGGTTTAGATATATTTAATGCTGATTTAGGTACGTGTATTGAAAGGGCCGTGGTTGTGGGGTTTGATGACAGGCGGATTTGAATCCACCTGTCTTGTGGATAATTTGAAGTTTAAATATTATATAAGCTTGAGCCGTAGTGGCTAAGCTGTTTAAAGTTAATTTATTTATGAGAAGTTCATAAGTTTATTGTAATCCAATAATAAAGCAGCCACGGCCTTATTTATCCAATACTTGGTGTGTTGATTTATTTTAATTATAGAGGTTTTAAGGTCCTGCCTGCTGTCCCATGATAGAAAAGGGGGAGACAGTTATAACCCCCCCTTTTCTCATGGGAAAGCGGCAGGGCAAACAGTTTTAAGATCCCCTTAAATAGTCATGGTAGGATTGCTAGAGGGAACAGCTGGGGGGTTTTCATATGGCATAGGGAAGGTTAAAACGACTTTCCCGGGCTTTAGCTGATCACCTGGTGATCACGCAGTAGGCTCGTGCTGTTTCCCGGGTTTTTTTAAGGCTAAAGTGGTACTGGGCTAGTCAGTACCGGTCTAATCAGGTTCTTGTTAGGGCTATATAAAGGGGGTTCCGTTTTATAAAGCAGTCGCCTCAGAAGACAGGATCTGTGGTGTTCCCCTACCCACCCGCCCCTTATGTAGAAATTAATTGTCGTGGTTGCTTATTATGTGGTAAGGTCACCTTTGTTATTAATTACATAGGTGGACAGATGTTTTCAATATATTTATTTTTTATGTATGGATAATTTGAAGTTTAAATATTATATAAGCTTGAGCCGTAGTGGCTAAGCTGTTTAAAGTTAATTTATTTATGAGAAGTTCATAAGTTTATTGTAATCCAATAATAAAGCAGCCACGGCCTTATTTATCCAATACTTGGTGTGTTGATTTATTTTAATTATAGAGGTTTTAAGGTCCTGCCTGCTGTCCCATGAGTTTGAGGAAGTGGGTTGACATCTACACTGATATATCGGTTAGTAAATTCGTGCTACATGAGAAGACTGATGTTGTGAGCTGGAGGGTAGAGAGATAGATTTGGGTGTCGTCAGCATAGAAATGTATGTTTACTCTTTAATTATTGAAATGACCATTATCCTGAATGCTATATACACTAATAGTACAACAAATTTCCATAAAGATTTTTTTCTAATGCAACTTACATGCACGGATATGCGTGTCCATTTTGTTGTAGACTAGAGCAACTAAAATATGTTTAATTTACCCATATATCAGCTGCAAGATATTATACACCCAATCTGCAGATATGTAGCCTGTGTATAGGGTGAAAATACATTTTCCTTCCAATCAAAATCTAGAAAAATAGATTGTTCAATTGACTTTAGTTTGTTTAGGAACCTGTCAGAAAATTGTCAGACGAACAGTTGCTACATCCATTCAGATGCAGGCACTGTGCGGGTATTCTGATGGCTGCACCGGCTGTCAGAATACAATAGCCTGATCGGGGAGATTTATCCATTTGTGCTATTAGCCTGCAGACTGAGCAAAAACGAATTTATGTGTGTGTATGGGGAAGGGAGAAGGGGATGAAGTTCCTCTTTAAGTTAGGGGTGACCACTGACATATACAGACAAATCAGATGCCCATCCGGCATTATTTAAAAAGAACTCATGATAACACAATACACACGTTTTTTAGGTTTTGATTGACTAACCTGTGGTTCATAACGGATTAAAAGATCATACTCCATTGAGACTGGAATATTTTTAATATGAAACTCCAAGTATCCTCCTTCTGGAACGTGGGCAAATCCAGGTCCTGTCCAAGATGGGGTTCGATCTTGAGGGTGCATGCGTTCAACAGTTCTCACACTCTATAGATAAAATTTTTTTTATAATAAATTCACAGCTTGTAAGTTGATGTTATTAGTGATAAAGATAGAAATTCACAGGTTACTGCAAAGTACTTACAGGGCCAAAATCTGCATCCTCTGCTTCGTAAATGTAATGGTCTAAAGAGATGAAATAAAAGCCAGACTCCACTTCATTGCACTGACGACCAATCATGTGTGGCCTACAGCGACATTGGCCTGACTCAGGAGAACAGCTGCAAGGTGAATAAAGCAAGACAAATTAACTTAGCAGTGGTTCTATCGGGCAAATTGATTAATTGTGCATAGTTTTCTAGTGCAGTTTCAAACAGGTGGATTTTAGCATTTGGAAACTATCTTATGGCAATGGAAATTGTTTTCTATAATCTTTTGTTGTTCTAAAAGACAAATGCACTCATATTTAGAAATTAAATCATTATATAATCAAATCTAATAATTACCCTGGATGCCAAAGAAAAATATCGGAAATACTTTAAATGTTTGTCTCTTCTAATAATGTACTAACAGTAAAATGCATACAGAAATTATGTTTGAGGGTGTTGTGGATGTTAATAAGCATTCTAAAATCCATATAGGTATTTGATAGTAAAGGGAAAAGTGAACCTATGACTTACATGTTATCCAGTGCTCCACCACGGTCACAGTCACAAGGTCGACATCCATCCAGGTCATTGCTCAAACCCCAGAATCCAGGCTGTTTAAAAAATTCAAAGGCTGGTTATTACCAGAAAAGTCACATATTCCTAATCATTCAGCATTAGACATGGACCACTGTGTTTTTAGTAAGGCATGCAAAGCAAAGGAATGACACTTTTCTAGCCATGAGACCTACAGTTATGCCCCGTACACACAGTTGGAATTTTCAACGGGAAAAAGTCAGTCGGAAATTCCGACGGGAAAATTGAGAACCAGCTCTCGATCTATTTCGGTCGGAATTCCTGACAGAAAAAGTCTGATGGAGCATACACACGGTCGTAATTCCCAACCAAAAGCTCCCATTGGACTTTTTCTGTCGGGAATTCCCACCGTGTGTATGGGGCTTAAGAGGAAAACACAAAAAATTTATTAAATACCTACTGCAACTTTTGTACACGGGAACCTATGTGGATATAAATAAGAGATAAATAATCTGCTGTGGCTGACAGGGCAAGCTTCATAACTGTCATCCAGAACCTAGAGTTTAGTGTATTGCCATCAACAATTATGCAGGAGAACAGTTTCAACTTTTCATACTACCTTGTAACCAAGTCAAGGATTTACTGTGTAGTGAAGCTTGGAGTGGGCAGATAGTTAAAAAGATCCTCTGATGTGTCTCGGAGAACGTGTGAGAAGTTATCAGGCTGATAACAGAGCTACAGAGCAAGAGACAGCTACAGGACATTGTTCTTTGAAGAGAGATAAGAAAACACTACAGATATATATGTGCCCAGCTCAAATTTCATGAATCGGTTTACATCCACTTTAAAGTCCCATTTACTAACTTTTTTTTTTTTGTATACCATAAGTTCAAGAATAATGTAAATCAAATTTTTTGAGAATACTGGATTACCGTGAGTGGGGCTATGTTTCTTTATGGCGACTACCTTTAATAACTGGTCAGCAGTGGCAACTACCAGATTTCTATCACAGCTAAGTATTATATTATAGGTCAGGCATCAGTCATTAGGTTTATTTAGATATGTGTACATGTAAATTTACATTCAGCTTCATAGTACAGAACCGATAACCCAAGAACTCTGCACGATTCCTTTATTTTGTCTAGCTATACTAGAACATCAAATAATTGTTTTTCCAATTTTGATTATTTTGCATAAAGTTTTTGTTTCTTATGGAACATATTTGACAGGTATATGTTTATTACGTAAAGATTTTTTTATAAGCTGTACTCATTGTATAGAGTTGTGCCTCCACAATGATGCAGCCTAAAAGTATTTTACAATGTGTGCTGCTTATTCAGCATTTTGTTATTCTTTGTTTTAGTGAGCAGGCTTTAATATACACATGCATCAAACAAGGGGATTTAATACAGTATATGTTGGTTTCCTTCCCTTGCTGCCTTATGTTAGTTACAAAATAATGACTGGACTCAAAATAACAAAAATAAAAAGCGGTCATTACGAATCTTTTTACTACCATGCACTGGTCGCACTGCTTCCCCATCACGAAACGCTTGCAATAACAGTTTCCTTCTACTGAGTCACACGAATTGCCACCAGGAATAGTTCCTAGAGAATTGCATCCACAAGCTAGAAGACAGGAAACAAAATACAGATGTTTGTCAATTGTTTGAGAGGATATCATCCAAGTGAGGCACATATTGAAAGAATTCTTACGCTGGCATCCATCTGGATCTTCTGCACTTAGGTCATAGTAGCTTTCCTTGCATCGATCACAGCGCTCTCCCTCTATATTTTCCTTGCATCTACATTGGCCAGCAATAAGTCCCACAGAGAAATCTGAATAACGGTCACATATGCCACCATTTTGGGATCCAGCTGGGTCGCAATTACAAGCTGGAAAACATTTTTGCCAACCAATATCATTAGCTTTTGGTCAAAAAGCAGTTTTCTAGAGTAATACATGTCTACAGATTTCAAGATCATGGTAAAGTGCATGTATTTTGCAGATCAACCTTTTGCATAGCAGTTTACATGCACTTCATGTTGAACATTACATTTTTTTTTTTTCTTCATTAGGAAAAAAATGAGAGCAGCTCTAGGAAAGCTGAAAAGAACAGATCCTTATAAAGTATTATAACACCTCTCTCTTAAGATGTCAACCAAATAAGACAAACAATAGCTGCTGTGAGTAACAAGATGGAGGGCTGCCAGAACAACATACCAAAAGGAGTTTTCTTTTAAAGCATCATACTTACGTTGACAGATGTTTGGGTCACGTATGTCTTTGTCTGGATGCTGATAGAAGAATGGCTTGCACTGCTCACAGTTCCGTCCCATTGTGTTATGCTGGCAATCATCACACACTCCACCACTTGTATTACCAGTTGACATGTATACAGCCATGTCAAAGTGACATTGTGTAGAGTGCTCGTTACAGTTGCATTCTGCAGGAAGATGATGCAGTTTAATGAGCAAAATGTTTAAGGACAGACACAAATAAAAATAAAAGTGACAAAAAGAAAAGCTAAGGAAAACTGGTGATTATAAAGTCCTGTTGTGGGAGATGTGATCCTTTAACAAGTGATTGACTGTGGCATTTCATTCAATAGTGTTAGTCAAACAGCATTAAACTCTTATGCCGCGTACACACGATCGTGATTCACGGCGGTGAAAACACTGCCGTGAATCACGACAGGAAAAACTAGGGAACGGCTTGTTCCCCCACACACGGCCGTTTTTCCCGTCATTTTTTCTCTTGATGAGAAAAACGACCGTGTGTAGGCTCCGCTGCAGTGTTTCCCTATGGGAAAACTGCAGCGGAAAAAAATGACAGGAATCACAACGAGAAAAATTAGAGCATGTTCTAATTTTTCTCGTCGTGATTAATGCCGTTTTTCCCATCGGGAAAAACGGCAAAAAGCCCACATACGACCGTTTTTCTCGTCCAAAAGGAAAAAATTTAAATTTTCCCGACGGGAAAAATGATCGTGTGTACGCGGCATAAGAAAAAAAAATATATGTCAGTGTAAAAAGTTACTAGATGCCATCCTATGAAAAACAATAATTTATTATCTGTGAACTCACTTTTACAAGCATTACTGCTACGACCTTCTGCTGGTCTCCAAGGCAAATCATGATAAAAGTCCATACACTGTTCACAATTCAAACCTTTTGTGTGATGTCTACAAACACAGCGGCCATGTACCTAGAATGCAAGGTTAGAAAGAAGTGTTTATCTACATCCAAGCTATTCAATAGATCATTCTACATATTATTTAAAAAAAATGGCCATTTTCAGTGTCTGGGTTTTAAACTAAAATAACTATTACAACTCTTTGGTCTTTCAAGTTATAGGAATGTTTAGTTATTTATTTTGACGTTTGAGACCTACACCACAGCATCTGGCATTTATACAACATTCGGTACATGCAAGCGTAATTTAGATCTTCTTGACTGAAGCTTGTAAACTGAAGAGTCATGCTAACTTCACAAATAGAAGTCCTGGGTTCTGCAAGTCCTAGAACAGTGCTTTGTTTTCCCACATTAAAGCCTAAGATACTCTAAAGGCCCATACACAGGATCAGACTTTTTGACAACAACCGTCCGACGGACGTGTTTTATCTGACAATCCGACCATCTGTATGCTCCATTGGACAATTGTTTTTGGCTTTTCAACGGACAAATGTTCGCTGTGCATGCTCTTAAACTTTCAGACAACAAATGTCCGATGGAGGATCATCCGATCGTTTGTACACAAGTCCATCGGACTAAAATCCAAAAGTACAAACATGCATGCTCAGAACCAATGCTAAACATCAGACAACAATAGCAGAAGTTGCCCAAAGGGTGGCGGTAAAGAGCTGAAAAAACACGTGATTTGGTGAATGTTGGCTTAAAATGTTCTGCCGTGTGTATGCAGAACAATTTCTCGGCCAACGCCCTCGGACCAAAATCCACGAAAAAGTCAGATGGAAGTCTGATCATGTGTATGAGGCTTTAGACATGTAAAGATGGTTGTTCACTCTGCCTTGAAAAGCAATCTCAATTACGTAGGCATTATTACCAGAAATCTGATGAATGGTCATTCCCATTTTTGTTCTCCGTTTCATAAGCTGGATTCAGGAGTGTCTGAGAGGGGGATTCTCATTCTCTCGTGAAAGCATGGGCATGCATACTTGTCATATTGAGCTGATAGAAGATGCAAAAGCCTAGTGCTCACACATCTGACTGCCTTCTACTGTCCCTGGGCAGTGTTTAGTTTACATCATTTTTAAAAACCAACTACAAAATTATCTGCCAATTTGAACCATGTATATTTAGGTAAGAGAAGACATTCCTTTAATGTTTGGTCACTTGGCATTCAGAAGGAAAAGAAAGGTTAGGGTCTCTTGTGAACATTTTGAATAATTTTGATTTCACAACATCCTAGCAAACAATAGGTTTTTGGCCAGATCAAAGCCCTGTGACTAAAGTCCTCTTTATGACAGTAAGCCATTGGGTGGAACTTTTTGATAGAGATGCTTTCCACTTTATAATACAAAAATGCAAAGTAAACTTTAAGGAGTTCAGTCAACACACAGTGTAGGAAAAAAAGCATTTTTCTAAGCAGAAGAGAGCCGTTTTCTAAGTTCTATGTTTTTTTTACAAAATGCTTGAGTCTTGAAGTTTTATGTACAGGTGAAACTCGAAAAATTCTAATATTGTGCAAAAGTTCATTTATTTCACTAATGCAACTTAAAAGATTAAACTAATATATGAGATAGACTCATTACATGCAAAGCAAGATATTTCAACCTGTGATTTGTCATAATTGTGATGATTATGGCTTACAGCTCATGAAAACCCCAAATCCACAATCTCAGAAAATTTGAATATTACATGCAATCAATAAAACAAGGATTGTACATAGAACAATATCAGACCTCTGAAAAAAGTATAAGCATGCATATGTACTCAGTACTTGGTTTGGGCCCCTTTTGCAGCAATTACTGCCTCAATGCGGCGTGGCATGGAAGCTATCAGCCTGTGGCACTGCTGAGGTGTTATGGAAGACCAGGATGCTTCAATAGCCGCCTTTAGCTCTTCTGCATTGTTCGGTCTCATGTCTCTCATCTTTGTCTTGGCAATGCCCCATAGATTGTCTATGGGGTTCAGGTCAGGCGAGTTTGCTGGCCAATCAAGCACAGTAATCCCACGGTCATTAAACCAGGTTTTGGTGCTTTTGGCAGTGTGGGCAGGTGCCAATTCCTGCTGGAAAATTAAGTCAGTATCCCCATAGAGCTCGTCTGCGGAAGGAAGCATGAAGTGCTCCAAAATCTCCTCGTAGATGGCTGCATTGACCCTGGACTTAATGAAGCACAGTGGACCAACACCAGCAGATGACATGGCTCCCCAAATCAACACAGACTGTGGAAACTTCACACTGGACTTCAAGCATCTTGCAGTGTGTGCCTCTCCATTCTTCCTCCATACTCTGGGTCCTTGGTTTCCAAATGAGATGCAAAATTTGCTCTCATCAGAAAAGAGGACTTTGGACCACTGAGCAACAGACCAGGTCTATTTTTCTTTAGCCCAGGTAAGACGCTTCTGACATTGTTTGTTGTTCAGGAGTGGCTTGACAAGAGGAATACGACATTTAAAGCACATGTCCAGGATCCGTCTGTGTGTGGTGGCTCTTGATGCACGGACTCCAGCCTCAGTCCACTCCTTGTGAAAGTCCCCAACACTTTTGAATGGCCTTTTCCTGACAATCCGCTCCAGGCTGCGGTCATCCCTGCTGCTTGTGCACCTTTTTCTTCCACACTTTTCCCTTCCACATAACTTTCTATTAATGTGCTTTGATACAGCACTTTGGGAACATCCAACTTCATTTGCAATTACCTTTTGAGGCTTTCCCTGCTTATGGAGGGTACCAATGATGGTTTTCTGCACAACTGTCAGGTCAGCAGTCTTTCCCATGATTGTGATTCCTACTGAACCAGACAGAGACCATTTAAAGGCTCAGGAACCCTTTGCAGGTGTTATGGCTTAATTAGCTGATTAGAGTGGGACACTTTGAGCCTAGAATATTGCACCTTTTCACAATATTACAATTTTCTGAGATTGTGGATTTGGGGTTTTCATGAGCTGTAAGCCATAATCATCACAATTATGACAAATCACGGCTTGAACTATCTTGCTTTGCTTGTAATGTCTCTCTCATATATTACTTTCACCTTTTAAGTTGCATTAGTAAAATAAATTAACTTTTGCACGATATTCAAATTTTTCGAGTTTCACCTGTATTTAGAATCAGAAGCACTATAGGAAAAACATTTTCATTTACAGCACATTTGGCACATCCAGTAGAAGTCTATCAGGGATTGGGGGGGGGGGGGTGAATCTTGTTAAATTCTGGTCATTTTTAGGACAAACTATTGTCTCAAAAAAACATAGGAGGCTGGGCACTGCCACTCTGGACACGTATCAATAATAATAATAAAAAAAAAGACTGTAAAGCAGAGATAGGGTCTTTACATGGCTTTGAGGGCGACACTGACAATAGAAAAATCGCACTCTGGAGGAATGCCTTAAAGCTGTCCATGGTGTTATGGAACAGTGCGATTTTCATGCACAGTCTTGGAAACAATACACACTGGTAGCACACACATGGCTGTGGCTGATTCTGTTTTGAACAATTAGCTTGACTCGCATACAGCAGCAGCATCCCAATCTCATTCTTTCCAGTTTAACCAGTTAGCGACCGCCCACCGTAGATATACTGAGGCAGGGCGGCTGCTCTGTGCCAGGCACTTCCGGGCAGGGCCGCTGATAGGGCAGTACAACCAGCCCTGTTGTACGGGGCCCGGCCCTATCAGCTGCATAGAGGGGCCTGGCCAGCATTACAGCTCATTGCTGCATTAAATAAAAAAAACGAGCTTGGTAAACTTCTCCCCCGCTCCTACTTGTTTTATGGAGCTGGGTTATACCATTTTCCTGGGCCCCATCAAGTCAACAGAGGGGCCCAGGTGCGCACAGAGGAGGGACTATTTCTTCATTTTCGGGGGCGGATGTATTTCCAGCCCAACCGCAACTCAATTAGTCCCGGCCGGCGGAGTGATACTGAGTGATGCTGAGGTGCGAGGAGGCTAACAGGGAACAGGAAGGAGAGCCTGGCTGCAATGGACACAGTGAGTAAAGATAGAATAAAGCAAAGAATCCTCACTGTGTCCTTAGAATAGAACTCACAACACAGCAGGTTACCATTAGCATTACAACAGTCTTCACAGGCAGCACAGTAAGTAGGGCTCTGTGTCTCATGGCTGCTGACTTTGGTATGGCTGTGGTGTGTTACAGTCTGTTATATACAGTACAGCCATAAGTTAACAAAGTCAGCAAACAGCCATGTCACATACAGCCATGATAGAGCCCCTGCTTACTGTGCTGCCTGTGATGATGATTGTAATGCTAATGAGGTGCTACTTTACACTTCAGTTGGGGGAGCAGTAAACATGTGCAGTGGAGCTGCATTTTACCCCCCCCCCCAAAAAAAAAAAAACACTTTCTGTCCAGCGACACACCATCACGTCGCTGGATTGAAAGGGTGATATCTCAGTCATCACTGCAGCAATGATCGGATATAATTTTTTAGCCCCAGTGATTCTGCACAAAGTAAAAGAGGACCTGTCATGGCCCTGCTATCACAAGGGATGTTATTCATTCCTTGTGAAAGCAATAAATAAATTAAAGATACAATGTAATTTTTTAACAAAATGCTTATGTGCAATTGCGAACGCACATTTTGGCCCCGCACGCATGTGTAAACGGCAAGAAACCTGCCTTTTGTTTTTATCCGGGGTTAGGGGTGGGGACATGGGTGTGGTCGAAGGGGGCCCCGTCAGGTAGGCTGTACGGGGCCCCATAATTTCTAACAGCTGCCCTGCTTCCGGGTCTGGGACACACAGCGGGAGCCAATCAGTGGGTCCAGCAGATTCGATGTCTGCCGAGACCCACCTATCATACGTGAGAAAGGCAGAACGCCGTTCTGTGAGAGTTGTATGCGCTGATCCTATGTTCCTGCTAAGCAGGAGCACAAACCTTTATATTCCCCCCACAGATAATAAGCACACCCAGGGAACACATTTAACCCTTGGATCGCCCCTGTTAACCCCTTCCCTGCCAGTGTCATTAATACAGTAACAGTGCATATATATATATTATATTATATACACACACACACTATAGTTTGTGGACGCTATAACTTTTTGAGCAATACATATTGGCCTAAATTGATGAAGAAATTTGATTTTTTTTTTTTTATTATTGGGAATGTGTGATGGCAGAAAGTAAAAAATATTGTTTTAAAAAAAAAAAAAATTAAATAAACACCACACGCAGGAGGTGATCAAATACCACCAAAAAAAAGCTCTATTTGTGGGTGAAAAAGGGACATAGGTTTTATTTGGGTACAGTGTCACACGCCCGCGCAATTGTTAAAGTAACAGTGCCGGATTGCAAAAAATGGCCTGGTCATGAAGGGGGGGGGGGGGAAGGGTAAACCTTCTGGAGCTGAAGTGGTTAAAAATAAAAAGTTTTTTTACCAGGTAGCTTTAGCAGCAGCACATGCATTTTCATCAAACTGTGATAAATCCGCTTTGATCTGCTGATAAAATTTGTCCAGTAGATCACTGTGGCTGTCCCTTTTCTCACTGATGAAAAAACTCTCCTGCAGATGAACAATTTCTATCAAGCCCTCATTAAGAATTAAGAGACTGCAGATGATACAGCAGGTTAAGGCTTGGTTCACACCTCTGTGCATGGCAGAGATTCTAGCACCTGCAGGGAGAACATGCTGCTCTGCAAAAACGTGCGGTCCTGCCATTCATTCAGAATGGCAGCCCCACGCATGTAAAAATCGCAGTGCATGTACCTTTTACTTTAGGAAACGCTGCTATGGCAGCAAATTGAAATGAATGGGTTGCCATGGCCGCGCAAATACTGCCCACAGAAATGCACATATGCAGTAGTGTATTTAGGTTTTGTGCTGCCTTAGGCCTGACTAAACTCGAGCACCCCTAATTTAAATATGACCCACCCCTTCCTGTCAAGGCCACACCCCTTTCTGTTTAAGACCAACCCTGAAATTTTCGAGTGGGGACACTAGTTCTGAGGGCCTGGGGGGCAATGGATTCCCTTAATTTGCATAGATTTTCTCTCACTTCCTGTTTGGCTATGGGGCAGGAAGTGAAGGGAAATCTCTGCAATGGGACAGGGATGGTAAAAAATAAACTGACAGGGGCTATAACCTTCCCTTACTCTATCCAAAATGAAAACAAAAAGTGTTGCCTATAGTTCTTCTTTAAGCACAAATTTCTGATAATTTTATGAAGAGGACTAAGAAGATATAACCATGCTAATGGTGCAGCAGAAAACAAAGCACAGGCAGGAAGGTTCGTGGTCCATGATTAAAGGACAGTCAAAATTAGAAGCACCGCCCCCCCCCCCCACAGTTGCGTAATGCCGGACGCCCGCATTCCGGAAGCAGTGCGCCCACTTTATGGGGCGCTAGACTAATTTGCCTCTCAGCCCAGTCCACCCCATAAGACTGGCGCTACACTAACAGTGTAGCGCAAGCCAGCGGGGACTCTTTCCATGCTGCCCCCCTACAAAGTGCTGCCCTAGGCCTGGGCCTTGTTGGCATAGGCCAGGATACAGCGTTGCACATATGTGAACCTAGGGTAAAGCTGGCCAGCGCCAGGACATTTGTAATGAGAGAGAATTGCCTGAAATGTACTAGAGAGGCAGGTGTTTTACACAACAACACAACAGGTTCAAATTGTCCTGCTGCTGGCTAATTTTAAATAACAAGCCTAGGCCTACATTTTACAGAATTCTACTACAAGATTTAGGAGACTGTAGATAATACAGTAGTGTAAATTGGCCAGCAGCAGGACAATTGTAAACATCAAGGCAATTAGACTTAAGGTGCAGTTTCCAAACTTACCCTAATCTCTCCCTATGAGCTTTCACTATGCTTTACCTGCAACAGCCTTAAATTCACTGACACTACACCTGCTGGCCATCAGTGCATTATGGTTTGAAAAAAAATCTCTCATCCTAGGTGACTCTACATCTAAATTCACCTAAGCTGCAAATCTCAAACCTGGGAGGATGTGCGCCTGACCCATCATAGTAGTGGACCTGAACCTCAGTCCTAGCTCAAAGTAGGCAATAGAAGGAGTCTGCCATTACCTTAACTTACGTGCACTAATCCCACCAATCATTGACACGCCATTGCCAAAAGTGCTGTTGAATTGTAAAATAATGCATGATGCCTATATCAAAAGCTGAACCCTAAGCAAAAGATTCACAAATTGTTTTAAGGTTGACAAAGCAGATAGGAGGAGAGTTATGGTGTCTCTCTCTTCCCTGCTCTATCAAAAAAAGGTTTATATTTTCACATTAAGAAATACCTTTATGTTAATCAACCCTGGACAATATTAACTATTAGAACATGCCAGAATGATAAGAGAAGAACAAACTGTAGGCCGTAATTACCATTCCTTCCACATTGTCGGAATATCCATTTACAGGGGCGCATTCACTAGCATGTCCATAGCAAAAACAGTTCCCTCGAACAACCATATCATAAATGGCATAGTAGTATTTCTCTTTTATTTCAACTCGTGAATCCAAAAGGTTATCACCCAAAGTGTGGAGCTTTAGGAACTTTACTCTCAGGTTTGTAATTCTTAACAAGCCTTGAAAAATAGAAAATTAAGATAAAAAAAAAGGTCATTAGCAGGATAAAATAAATACGAAAGGCAATGTTAGCAACATTTTAATATTTACATTGGCCTTGCTTTATTTTGTAAAATAAAATTATCTGCTAAAATCTGAGTTTTATAAGCACGTCTAGGAATATATGCGCAAGCCAATGCCAAATAAAGCATCTGCCCAACATCATCAAGGTCATCAAATCTCTCAGCAGCTATGCCATTTGTTTCAGACTTGGCAGATATTATACTGAACCCAAGTTGTAGTGAAAATCCATAAAGAAAGGGGCACAACTGTTTGTTTATCAATGGGAGTAGGAAAGTAAACAAGGGGGCAATGCCTTTCACAGCGAAGGCAAGCTATACACAGTGCAAACTACGGGTTGCAGGAAAGAAATTTGCACAATTCCCATCAACACAGACAGTGCTGACAGGGGAATCCCTCCTTTTGAGCAATTGTCTTCTCCCGGCAGAGGGGAGGGGGTGGGGTAAGCCATCCCAGCCGGGAGAAGACAGCGATTATCGCTAGCGGTTATCGCTAGCGGTTATATCAGCCGCTAGTGATAATCGCAAGAGAATCTGATTGTACCCAAGTTGATCGATCAGCTTGGTATATTCAGACTGCCCATTAACAGTTCAAATCTCGGCCGGTTCTTGCTGAACCGGCTGACATTTAAACCGTGTATGGGCTGCCTTAAAGTGGATGTAAACTGACTCTCATCCTTTCTAAACTACTGCCATAGTGCTGATCTATAAGGATATACATGCCTCCTGCATGTATCCTTATCTGTCAAATGTCTCCCCTCTGTCTGTTATAAGAACTGAAAAACTGCAGATTCTGTTGGTGGATCTGTTGTCTGGAGCTCGGTGGGTGGAGTCGTGATGTCAGTAGACTCCCCTCCCACCTCTACACTCCCCTTGTCAACATGCATTTTCTCCTATGATCACTAACATCCAATCAAAATCCAGAAAATTAACCACATGACTTCAGAAAAGGAGTGGGGGTGGGAATTAAAAAATGCCTGTCTAAAGCTAGTGCACGAGATATGTAAATAACCTGTCACTCAAAGCAAAGGGGCGGAACCGACAAAGGTTTTTCTCTGTTTGTCCGTTTTATCTCACTGAACAATAAAAGAGGATTGCTCAGAGATGGATTAACTCTTTGTGGCAAGACTGGGCACAGATGATAGGAAATCTTATACTCTACATTGTGACAGCAAAAAAAATAAAACATTTTTTGGGTTTACATCCACTTTAATGAATATGTTGAGTATAAGCCTTTTAAAAAAACTCAATGTTTTTGAAAGCTTGCATCCTAAAATGTATTTTGTTAAAAGGTATTACTTAAATTTCTACTTTCCTATTTCTATCTATGGCTAACCTGGTACAACCCCTTACTTTTAGCTGGACAGTTATCCTATCCTGAAGTGTATTTTTTATAAAACACATTTTTTATCAGACATTTGAGACTCTATGAAGCTCCCTACAGCACTGTCCCACAGAATTACTGATGATATGTGGAGCACAGAAGAATAAAACTGAACTCGACAAAGAAAAATTTCAGTCTTTAATATTATTTGTGGTAGGATATTTTATATAAGCGATTTTAAATTAGAGTTAGGTTACAAGAAAAGGTAAATAATGAAACCACATGGCACTTTGTTTTATTCTAATACAAGGATAACAGAACCCAAGCAGCTTTAAATTAATATGCTATTATACCATTGTCATATGTTATCCGACCACAATTTAAAGATTGTCCATTTAAATTCCTCTGAAAAAATGCATTAGTAACAGCTTTTCTCAGGCATGTGATTGCTGGCCTTTAAATTAAATTAAAAATGTATTGCCTTTAAGTTTGTTATCCTTTTACAGTGAACAGTTGAAAACCAGCAAAAAGGTTCACAACCTTGAGATCCAGGAAATATTTGGGCAATCCAGTTTTACAGGTAAAAAACAAACAATACATTGGATGGCTTACTTTTAATCCTAGGACTATATGGATCATCAATACGAAAAGCTGGATCCAAGACACGATATATAACCTGTGATACAAGTAGACATCACAAAAAAAAAGTTTAAAATGTAAGTTAAATGTTGATAACATATGTTATTTAGGGGTGATTCGAGTGGTAGTTGGCTCGGATCTTCCAATTCTTATTGTACTCTGCCTTGCTGCTGTTTTCACCTGGCATGCAGTTCCCCTAGAAGTATGGGTGGCGCTGTCACTTGTACTCGGGGTTGAACCACAGGTGATGGAGTGACGATTGGGTGTCCTCTCTCTGCAGCCGTGCAGTGGGCGTGGTCTACCCACTGTGCATGCCGGGAGAGGGTACAAAAGGGGCGGACGCCATGAGAGGGAGAGCAATTCCCGGGGCCCATGCCCGGAGGGAGAACCTACGGTCCAAGTTCAAGTGCATGGCCCTCCACGCCATGAGGCCACATGTGCCTCAGTCCCAGGCACCTTTAGTCCCAGGCACCTTTAGTCCTGGGCCCAGCACATTTAGCTGGAGCCCACTTCGGGAAGGAAAAATCCCAGGGTGCCGCCTTGCAAGGAGACCCGCATCTGGAAGAGGAGGCTGGTGGAGGACCGTCCTGAAGGACTGGTGAGAGATCACAGTGAAGGAAGGGGCCCAGTAACTCTCTGGAGGGATGTCATCCATCCGAAAAGGGATCTAACAACAGAACCATTAGGAGGTTCGGGACACTATAGATTCTGTGGCAGGGGATCTCCCTATCGCATCTATTAAGGGAATCGGATTGACTGTTCGAGCTACATGGCGGCTGCTAGTGAATCTGATCTGCTTTTCTAACACCTTTCTCTCTTCTCAACTTTGTGGTTATTCATGCATAAGAAAAATAAACTCTACGTTGGAGTTGCTACTGGTGTGGACCTTGGAGTTACTTGGGGATATAGAGACTTGTCCATTACATTCTAAGGGACTAGAACCAACTTTGAGGAGAACCTTGCTGCAAGACCCGTAAGTTATAAGTGTGCCTAACCTCTACAAACCAGAGGGTACGGGCATGGTGGCATCGTGCGCCTATTCCTCCTGTGAGTGAGACAAAGGCGAGAGAGAAAAGTGGCCCGAGTGTTACACATACTAAAAATAAAAAAAATTAATTACCTCTCCCTCGGTGGAAGGTTCAATGTCAGAGTATCGAGAGTCACAGATGACATCATCAACTTTTTTCATTGGCCCAACAGAAACTCCAGGAAATGACGACTCACAATCATATGCAAAATATCTGTAGATGTTCCATGTTTTAGCAAAGTCTGATGATCTTTCAATTACCATTGCAGCTGGCCGGAAGGTCTACGAAAATCAAGATGTTTTCTATTAACATAAACATCTGCCTGTAAAACTTAAGTGTTTAAATGTGCATAGTTTGACTGCATAATAATGCTTCTGGCAAAACAAAGTCCAACATGGTTGCCTGCCAAAAACACAAGGGTATTGCTAAACTATACTGCGCCTATAATGTAGCGTAGTATCTACAAGCCATATGTTAATTCCAGACATCTGTTTGGAAGCCAGACAAAGACATTTTGTATGCATAACTTCTGTGTCCATAAACAAAGAATGCTTACATAAATGCTTGTCTGAAGCCAAATCATATATACAATTAAATATCCTGCATCCTTTCCTGGGTATGTAAAAAATAAAAAATTACACAGCTATCGGTTTTGAACCCATGTCTACATTGTAGCTTGAATAATCTCATTGTACAATGTACAGTGTCCCTAACAATGGACCCTTCTATACGCAAATTACACACTGGTAGCAATTGTGTTTGCTAGGGGAAGTCATGGATTCCTAACCTTAAAGGTCATGATGAGATGAGTGAAATGGAATTCTGCTTCAAGATCCAGCTGGATTGTGACATTTTCCACACCTTCATAAAAAAGAGAAAAAAACATTAGTGTCTGCTTAATGCCTTCTCAGACCGCCTGCTGAGAGATGGCTCAATAGAGGAAAGAATAAAGTCACTTAGTTGTTTTCTTCTATCTATCATAAATAAGATGCAAAAAATTATAATGGGGATGTATGCTCCATTTTTCATTTATTTATTACACGTGTCTATATACTCCAACAATTTACATATATTGTACATTCACATCAATCCCTGTCTTCAAGGAGCTTACTACCTAAAACTGGCCATACATGGTTCAGTTTTTGTTCAGCTAGTGGGCTCAACAAAAAAAACTCAACCAATACCCCCATCCACATGGGAATGGGGGAATCCTACCCACTGTGCTATTGTGTTCTGATATCGGGGCGACTACTCTGCTGTCCGAGTAAACAGATTAGCACTGCAGCCGATGAGTGGCCTTTATTCGACAGGTCAGGTGAACAGAGGTTGAACATTAGGTTGACTTCTGTTCAACTGCAGGGGCCACACATGGATCGAAATTCAGCTGGTCCCTGCTGAACCAGCCAATTTTCTATCCATCTATCTATCTCAATTCGAAAATTTTATTCATGGGGAAATCTAGGATAGAGTACATGTCAATGTAGAGATTTGCTTCCATTTTACAACTTAATACTGGACCCAGTAATTTAAGATTACCCTGACTGAATGAAGGTAGAAAAAATATAAAAGAATACAAAAATGTTGTCTGACCCAACACAGAGAAATCACGATTAGGGGATTAAAAAACAAAAAACAAAAAACCAAAAAAAAAACTCTACTTTATATAACCAAGTCTTACCATTTTCTGACTGCCACCACAAATTAAAGCGATTAGGATCAAAAGTTGTGACTACGTTTTCAATAAGATGACTTTCTGTATTATCCACAGCGTTATATAGTGCTCGCGAGTCACACGTGAAACATTTCTTTTCATCCTGTGAAAAGATAGACACACGTTTCCATGTTACTAGAAGCTAAATATAAAGACAGATCATTGGTCAATATTGTGGAACAACTCCACTTACCATATGCTGAAAATGTGAGGTTGATTTACTAAAAACTAAAAAGTGCAAACTGTGCATGGCAGCCAATCAGCTTCCAACGTCAGCTTGTTCAATTAAGCTTTGACAAAAAAAAAAACTTGAAGCCGATTGGTTTCTATGCAGAGATGCACCAGATTTTGCATTCTTCAGTTTTAGTAAAGCAACTCCTTTGTGTACTTCCCCTCTCAAAATATAAATTATGACAAAACAAGTAACAAAATATATAGAAAGAATAAGTGAGATACACCAAACTGAGGATGAAATTAACATCACAAAAACAGCCTTGTTCTTTGGGAAAGGGCCAGGTACTTGAATGCATGTTTTGTCTTATTCTGTTATGTGTGTTTATATAGATGAAAGCAGATGTTAGCAGTTAAACCTTGATAATCTATATGGTATTACAGTGCAGGAAATGTTCATATTTCTGGTGAGTGGGCCTCCCTTATTGCCGATACCTGGCGGGCAGATGTCCTTTTGTTTCAGCAGATAGGATTAACCTTATTAACAAGATTCAACAGCATATTTCACATTGTATTTCTATAATAGGTCAAGACCTTGAAATAGCAATTTAGCTCAATGTTGTATTTTCCTAATTGTTTTATATACAAAACTATAAGAGCCCATTCACACAGGGGCAACACAACTTCCAGCGCGATTTTATGAGGCAACTCAGGCACGACTTGAGAATGAATCACAGCACGACCTGGAGCTATTTACAAGGCAACTCCAAGTTGCCTGCAGGACAGGAGACATTCCAGTGGCCAATCCAGTGTTTCTCAACTCCAGTCCTCAAGGCGCCCCAACAGGTCATGTTTTCAGGATTTCTCTCAGAGTGAACAGCTGTGGCAATTACTAAGGCAGTGAAACTGATCAAATCACCTGCGCAAAATTAGGGAAAGACTGAAAACATGACCTGTTGGGGCGCCTTGAGGACTGGAGTTGAGAAACACTGGGCCAATCAAACAAGAATCAGCTCTGTGGGAGGGAGGGGGAGGGAGAGGTTTGCAGGAGAAATGTATGTTTTCTTCCTGGAGAGTCGCTCCTATTAAGACAGTGAGAGGCGACTCCCATTGAAATCAATGGGTACAGGTCACCTAGGAGTCGGATTGAAGTAGTACAGGGACCTTTTTTGAAGTCGGAGCGACTGCAGTAGTGTGCATAAGGATGGCTCCATTAACTTACATTGATTTCTTCAGCCAGCGCGACCTGAGGCGACTAGGGGCGACCTGGGGCGATTTTGAGTCGGATCCAAAGACGCCCCTGTGTGAATGGGCTCTAATACTAGCAGTAATATTGCATCGTAAATATTAGGGTTGATGTAAATAAGTCAAATAGTCTGTTTCCGTTGCAGGGGCAAGTTGCACTAGAGCTTAGTGAATGAGGTGAAACTCTGCTGACTTCCATCATCCAATCATGTGCATGCAAAAATGCTGTTTTTTTTTTCTTGCATGTGATTGGGTATTCTGTCACTTCATTCACTAAGCTCTGGGGAAAATTATCTTGTAAAGTAATCAGCCCATTTGCCTTTAGTAGATCCTATTGTTTGTGACTTGTCTACACATCACATGAAGCCATTGGTTATCCATTTAAAAAACAATTATTTCAGTTTTAACCATTTGTGTACATAAAGAGGGATATACAAAGTGGTCTTGGACAGGCATTCATTCAAGAAATATGAGCATATGAAGGACAAACAGCAGTGATGCTTAATAAGTCATCAGTCATCGATTCTGATCTTTAGCTGTTTCCACCATTACATAGTTTAACATTTCAAGATGGACTGCAGTCTACTCACATTATTTGTAATAAAAACCATCTTTGCCATTCTGAAGCTTCCCTCTAACCTCTTTGCATATTACTTTATATATACTCTGATTCTGTACTTGCCAAATATGCTGCAGAAATCTCCCTCCACTGATTCTGGCTGCAACCATTTTAACTGTGGGCAGTTGAAGCTGCTGCCTGTTGACTTCCTGGATTTACACAGGAGGCACACCCCAGCTCTGCAGCTTTCATTGGCCCTCTTATGACTCATCCCCCCTCTCTTTCTGGCAAACTCTAAGAAGAAAGAGAGAGAGAGAGAGAGAGAGCTTTGCATGATGTCATAAGCCTAGGCTAATGACCAGACAAGAAACAGGGAGTGGGCTGTATAAGGTATTTACTGGCAGAAAAAAAAAATGTTTTACTATCCAAAGTTAAAACAACAAGGGCAGAAGATTTAATAGATGGAAAGAAAAAAATGACTGAAGGCCCACTTTCAGGTCTTCCTTGCCTTAGTAAATTACAACCCACTATAGAAAGTGTCACAGTAAAGGTAAATATCAGGCTAAGCTACAGAAAGCCTTGACAGAGTATTTTATCCCACTTTAGCTAGCATAATGAATCATGTTGTACCACATGACCATGGGTTACTGGGTCATGAATAATACTCTTCTTCCTATGTAGATAATCTAATGACCCCTCCACCACGCTGCACTGCCCCTTCCCTGCTCACAACACCATGACCTGGTTTATCACAATAGCACATTTCTAAGCAAACTTTCCAATGAAAGATGGCACATAACAGATATGGGTTTAACAGAAAGCAAACAGCACACCATTTTAAGAATTTTCTTACTATTAGAGAATATAATGTAGGGTGCATTATGCATACCAAAAATAGTAGTTGCAGGGGCATGACTGCAAATGTTTTTGGCTAAAATAAATAAACAGTTTGTGCTGCTGGGATACAACATGAAAAATAGATTTAAGGAGTTTTCCACTTAGAAAAAGAAAGCAGTCCAATGTTAATTGACAGAGCTCTCCCTGTTTGGAATTCACTTCCGATCAGTCAAAAAAATGCACGCTGCCTAGCCGTTTATGTTTTTGGAACAATTTATCTGAGTCTTACACAACAATAGATAATAAAAACATTGGATGTGTTAGTATGGCAATCAGTATGGTTTTTTTTTTTTCATTCAGACCACTGGGATTAATATAAAAAATAGGATTTTTTAAAACAGCTAACCTGTAAAATCCTTTTGAGAGTACATCACGGGACACAGAGACTTAGATAATTACTTAGTGGGTTAGATAGTCACCATGAGGTGATTGGACGCTGGCAACCCTAATTACAAGGCAAGTTCCTCCCCTATATAACCCCTCCCATATGGAGAGCACCTCAGTTTTGTAGCAAAGCAATAAGTGTCCCAACGTATAATCCCGAAGAGGGGCGGGAGCTCTGTGTCCCGTGATGTACTGAAGAAAAGGATTTTACAGGTAAGCGGTTTTAAAAAATCATATTTTCTTGTTCATACATCACGGGACACAGAGACTTAGATGATTACTTAGTGGGATGTCCCATAGCAATGCCCAAATTGAGGGGAGGGGGACACAGATCAGAAAACACAGACCGCCATCGGACAAGAGGACCTACACTGCTGCCTGCAGTACACTGTGCCCGAAGGCAGCATCCTCATGCCCTCTCACATCCACCTGGTAAAATCTAGTGAATGTATGGACCGAAGACCAACCACCCTAGACACTGGCGAAAAAACTGAGGTGCTCTCCATATGGGAGAGGTTATATAGGGGAGGAACTCGCCTTGTAATTAGGGATGTCAGTGTCCAATCACCTGATGGTGACTATCTAACCCACTAAGTAATTATCTAAGCCTCTGTGTCCCGTGATGTATGAACTCTTTAAAAAAAAAAAAAAAAAAAAAAAATACAAATTTTTATTGCTGAGATCTCTGGGTTGTAAAGCAAACCATTTAAGTTGCTACATCAAGGAGGTGGAATGACAAACATTTCCTTTAAGACATTAGCTGTAACACAGCTCAAGAAAAAAAGGAAGTGGTTATAATTAGAAACTAATTAGGAAATTACATTTAGTTCAAACAGAAACAAAGAGCTATGGAAATGCTACAACACAAAGGACTATATCTTGGGACAATGGTCACGTATTTATATGTGGAAGACTGTGAAATTTAAAGGAATAGAATAGATGGTCTTCACAGGCAGTTTTTCATTTCCCTATTGAAGGGACTAAAGTCTCACATAACTGATAACATATCAAGAGTATTATTCTGGCCATACACCGTTAGATTTCTTTTGTTCAGTCTGTGGACTGAAAGGGAAAAAGTCTAAAGCGGTCTATACACTGCTGATTGAAATTCAGCCGGTTCAGTAGGGACCATTTATATTAGGATCAGTGTGTGACCTCCCCTGCATGACAGAAGTTGATCATTTGATTGACGTCTGTCAAAAGTGGCATGCTAGAAAACTTCTCTATGCAGCCGCTGATCAATGTATTCTGACAAAATAGAACATGTTTAAAAATTTTCCGATAGATAAAAAACCGATAGCAAATTCGGATCGTCTATGGGCAAGTCCATCAGTTAAAAAACCCACGCATGCTCAGAATCATGTCGACGCAAGCTCAGAAGCATTGAACTTAATTTTTCTCGACTCATCGGAGTGTTTTACGTCACCACGTTTGGAACGGTCGGTTTTTTGACTGATTGTGTGTAGGCAAGACTGATGGAAGTCAGCTTCATCGGTTTTCCGATGGAAAAATCCATCGGTTTAAAAACCATAGGAAATCCGATCGTGTGTACAGGGCTTAAGATTTGGGCCTGCCGTTATATTACTGTTCACCACGTCCGTCCTAGGGGTCTCCCTTGAAGAGTTGTTCACAAATGTCTGCACCAAACATTAAGGCCTCGTACACACGACCGTGTTTCTCGGCAAGAACCAGCAAGAAACTTGCTGGCAGAGATGTCTTGCCGAGAAACTCGTTCGTGTGTATGGTTTCTCGTCAAGAAAACCGACAAGTAATCTCGACGAGAAAATAGAGATCCTGCTCTCTATTTTCTCGTCGAGATTCTCGTCGGCATGTTTCTCGACGAGAAAAGTGAGTGTGTGTACACTTACCTGTCCTCCCGGAAGCCCGCGCATGTTCGAAATGAATTCGACGCATGCGCGGTAGCTCCCTAGGCATAGGTAGGGTATACCAAGATGGCGGCGACGGCATCGAATGTGATGAGCGCATGCTCGTCGTAGTCAATGACGTCACCGTGTACGCTCCATTCAAAGAACCGCGGGTTCTTTGAATCGAGCGTGTGTACACTCGGCCGGGACAAGTTTCTTGTCCAAGAATCTCGGCCGTGTGTACGAGGCTTTAGTCTCTTTTTCTCAAGGGTTTTATTAAAGAATTTTCAAACAGAGGGATGGAGGGTTGGGGGAGATTCAGGTATCTTAGTTTTGCGGATCACAGGTACTTTCCTTAATCCAGAGGACCAACAGCTTCCACACTGGATCTTGCATCCACCGGATAGGTCTCTCTCACTGACCTAGCAGCCGATGCAAGCTCGTTCAAAAGAAAAGTCTCTGCCACAGACTTGTGTAACCACACACTTGGTAAAGTTCCGAAACACAACACACAGTGCCAGAATCTTTCAGCCAGGCCGGCAGCACTGTGAGGTAGATTTTTGATCCGGATGCGTCCTCCAATTGAGTCCTCAATTGCTCAGTCCCTTCCCGCAGGCAAGGCGACACAGGACCATCTCTGGATTAGTAGGCCCCAGCAACTCCTGGGCCCACTCTCAGTAACAGAGCCTCGGGGGATCTGCAGGCCCCGAGGCAGAAAAACTGCTCACACATCCCTGAGGCCAGGAGGGCCATCAGGTCAGGATCGGAAGACCCCGAAAAATGGCGTCTGCCCCTTAAGTACCCTCTCCCAGAATGCACAGCAGGGTGACCAATCCCACTGAGCTGCTTCTGGGAAAGTTACCCAATACATCTAGCCAGCTGCAATTTCAACCTTGACCTGTGGTGACGACACCCAGAGGAAGGTGGAAAATGTGCAACTCAGCTAAACTGAAACAGAGACCCAAAATTTGGTGCAATTATTCTGAGCTGAACTAATACTCAGACAACTAAATTTACACTAGCGCCTACCCAATAGGGGCAGGGCGCTACATACATACATACATACATTTTATTTATATATATTTTTTTTATTTTATTAAATTAGCCAGTGGGCTGAATGAGAACAGTGTATGGCCAGCTTTACAGGCTACACAATTCATGCTAAACTACATGGACAGACGACTCCTCTGCTGGGCTATTGTATTTAGCCTGCCACTGCCAGAGTACCTGAACAACTACTGCTTGTTCGAAAATTTCTAGCAGGCTCCTTCAACAAAATGTATAAATAATCGACTTTTGTCAATTGAATCGGGGCCAACAGGGCCATACACTGCTCCTATTTTGGCTGGTTCTTCTGGAACCAAGATAAAGAGAAGCTGGCCTCACACACAACCACTGAGCTATTGCAAAATGAATCCTTTTATTGTCGTCACAGCCAATAAAGCAAGACAGGACAATATGTTGACGCGTTTCACACTGACATCTCGTGCCTAATCATAACGTCTTCTGGAACCAACCAAAATTTGCTCAGTGTTTGGCAAGCTTAAATCCCTCCAACTGGTTTAAAACTTTAGGCAATGAGTTTACAATTATTTATTTATATTTGTACATTCACATCAGTACCTGCCCTCAAGGAGCTTAAAATCTAAGGTCCCTAACTCACATTTAAACACACACATAGGGCCAATTTACCTGAGCATATATCTTTGTTGTGTAGGAGGAAAGCTACACAAGCACATGAAGAACATGCAAACTCCATGCATGTAGTGTTGTATTTGGGAACACTTTACGTCAACATGCTTGTGCAAGGACCCATTTACACAGGGAGATTAGTTCCGTAGACCATGCAGGTCCGTATTTTGCCAGCAGAGGGATGCACAAAGGTTTTTGTGCATCCCTGTCCTGCCAGTCTATAGATGTATTTTGGGACACCTAGCTGCACAGACACAGTTGCTATGTCCCAATGTAACATCCGTGTGGGTGCATGTTCCTGAACTCCCTCTGGGTGCGTTTGGGGCTGTGCACAGATGTCACATTGGGGCACAGAGACTGTGTCCATGCAGCCTTGTGGGTGCAGGAATGCATTCAAATCACATGTTCCTGCACCCATAGCCACCTGCAAACAAAACACACTGCTCTTTAGCATACATGCGGGGTGCCATTAATTCATAAAGTGGTAGTAAACAGCATAAAAAATAGTTTAAAGGGGTTGTAAAGGTTTGTTTTTTATTTTCTAAATAGGTTCCTTTAAGCTAGTGCATTGTTGGTTCACTTACCTTTTCCTTAGATTTCCCTTCTAAATATTTTTTTTCTTTGTTTTCTTTGTCTGAATTTCTCACTTCCTGTTCCTCCTCAGTAAGCTGTTCAGTAAGCTGTTCTGGCTGACTCCACACCACTCTGATGATGGTGTGAAGTTTAGTGAGGAGAAACAGGAAGTGAGAAATTCAGACAAAGAAAAAAAACATTTAGAAGGGAAATCAAAGGAAAAGATAAGTGAACCAACAATGCACTAGCTTAAAGGAACCTATTTAGAAAATAAAAAACGAACCTTTACAACCCCTTTAACCACTTCCATAGGTCATGTGACGTCCTGGGCTTTCATCATTCAGATATCACCCAGATATCACCCTACACCGTAAAAAAAAAAAAAATCATAGCGGCAGTTCAGCAGCCCCCCATGCGATCGGGGAGCCGGAAAAGGATCCCGCCGGTGGCGGAAGTTTACCATAGATCTCAACGAGGACCAGGTGGTCTCCGGTCATATCTATGACTCTCGGAGGCCGGGTGCGACGTTGTGATGTCACGCCCGGCCCCGGCAGTTGTAAAACACTGCCGTGTATTTGGCTGGAAAGCCTAAGATCGTTTTTTTTTTTTGATCTCAGGCTTTCCTGACCCCACATCTCTCCATAAAGAGGACCTGTCGTACCCTATTCCTATTACAATTGATGTTTACATTCATTGCAATAGGAATAAAAGTGATAACACATTTTTTTTTTTAAAGGAAAGGTGTAAATATATTTTTTTAAATAAAATTTAATAAAAAATTTAATAAAAAATGAAAGCGCCCCATCTCCAAGTGCTTGCACGCAGAAGCGAACGCAAAACGTAGGTCGCGTCTGCACGTGTAACAGTGTTCAAACCACACGTGAGGTATCGCCGTGAACGTTAGAGTGAGAGCAATAATTCTAGCACAAGACCTCCTCTGTAACTCCAAACTGGTAACCTGTAAAAAAAAAAAAAAAAAAAAAAAAAAAAAAAAACTTTAAACCGTAGCCTATGGAGATTTTTAATTTCTGAAGTTTTCCCCCGTTCCACGAGTGTGCGCAATTTTAAAGCGTGACATGTTAGGTATCTATTTACTCGGCGTTGGATCATCTTTCACATTATACAAACAAATTGGGCTAACTTTACTGTTTTTATTTATGAAAGTGTTTATTTTTTTCACAAAAAAACGCGTTAGAAAATTTCTGCGCAAATACCGTGTGACATAAAAAATTGCAATGACCGCCATTTTATTGCCTAGGGTCTCTGCTAAAATTATGTAGCGGCCTCCTCTCTCCCCTCTCTGCTTCAGCTCGTCAGTCTCTTGTCTAGGGGTATTTCAGAGGAGAGAGAGCGGGGTCACTACGCCAAGCCTTCACCGATAGTGTTAATGTAGTGTGAAGAAAGTTCTTATTTTACCTTCGGGTCAGTGCTGTGCACCTAGAGCCTCCACCAAGAGTTACCTTGAACAATGTCTGACAGGAAAAAAGTCCCACACCATTAAAGTCCAACACTCTTTTATTCTTCTCGGATGAACATGATCAGTTGAACTCCCTTAGCGAACAGAACATAAAAAGGGGGTGTGGATGCGAATAGGCCCAGACACAATTTCTCCTCCACTTTCCTCCGTGAAAGTGGGTTGCGGTCTCCGAGCGAGGGGGGAATTTCCTTCCAGGCGGTCTCCGGTGGGAGGCTCACTTGTCACTGGCAATCTGCTGCACCCGGTCTTCAAGTGAGGCGCTCCCCCCGGTCCATTACGCCTTCCGGATTCGGGTACCCAATCCCTGGGTTCCCTAGGACCTCCTTCCCTCGCGGAACTCAGTAATGGGTACTGAGCTCCAGACCTCCATCCGAGTACCTCACCCCAGGCTAAAGGTGCCTGGGATGGAACATGACCTCCGGCTGTCCTCTAGGCCTAGGCCGCCTAGAGGACCGACACGAACCACCGCCCACAGGCTGAAGGTGCCTGGGACTCGAACCCCGTGACCAAGATGGCAGGCCCCTTTATACCCTCTCCCAGCAAGCACGGCGGGTTCCCCGCCCCACCGTACCGCTGCCGAGAGAGGACAAAAAGGAGGCCCGGCACACAGCAATGGCTCAACCCCCAGCCCATGGCGACAGCGCCACCTGCTGGGCCGCAGGGAATTACACATCACTGGTGTCACCGCCAGATTCAAATTACACCCGAGAAAGTACATACCCGCTACACTCTCCCCCTGGTCATGTAACACTGGTCCCCAGTGTCTGGAACGAATCATACCCTCAAAGGCTGGCATAATCCAATCCAGAGACACACTAACAAATTGTACAAAAATATAAAACTTTTGGAAAAAAACTACTTGGTCAACCAAGGAAATTGTGTCTGAACCCTGTATAAAAAAGGGAAGGAAACAACAACATTTTAACCACAACTGTTTGGAATCACATATTCACATCATACTTTTCCCACCCATCCTGACTAAGACCCACCCCATACTCAGTGGTCTTTATGGGATGCTCTCCTGCAGAGGGAAAAGAAGAGAGAGAGAATTAACACACATAACCCTGACACATATATTCGTGTGGGAGAAAAGAAACCTCTTCGTAAAGAAATCCCTTTCCTCCGGAGAGTGAGTGTGTGTAAAGTGTTTAACGTTGCACAACACTGCCACCTGGTGACAGCATCGCAGTGCCTGCACTCGTGGAACTTTTTATTCTTCTCTTTAACCCTATCTACCCCAGTGTCTGTGTTCTCTTGCTGGAAAAGCGAAGAACAAACCAGGAACAGTCCTTCATTCCTCGGGCACAAAACAACGGGCCCCAAAAAGTTCGGCAGTACAAAACAAAACGGAGTCTTTTCTCTCCTACAAGTAGAAGCGGGGATGAGGCAGAACAAGTGGCTTCAAGTGCTGGTCCATGGTTTCTAGATGATATTCTACATCCTTTCCTTCCTTGCGGCGGATCAGCACATTGTCTGCATGGATGTGTCGTCCCAGCATCCACTCTGCCTTACAGTCCTTAAAACGTTGAGAAGCCTTGGGAGAGCATGCCAGGTACCTGCGGGCGTGTGGAACCTTTAGGCGAGTCCACACAAAGTCATTGTACCAGCGCTCCCGGCACACTTCCACCTCATAAAGCAGCTCCTTGGACAAGTATGGATACTCCCATCCGTACTCTGCAGCAACCTTCTGGCCAAATAGGCGTTGTAGTCTGGCCAAGGGAGGCATGGTGGCTCTGTCCCCTTCACCTGGCAAGACTATGGCCTCCGGGTGACGAGGTGCTCTGACCACCTCCAATCTGGGCATAGGTGCTCGTAACAACAGTCTCTTTTCCCCAACATTAGGTGCAGGTTGCGCCAACATCCCACGTGTAGTCCTTCACACGTATTGGACTCCTCCCCTTTGCTCCAGTTCGCAGGCTTTTCTTCTCTTTTTTCCTTGGGAGTCACGCCCACGAACTAAGCGATGGGGGTGTGCCTGGTGGCGCAGTGCAAATAGAAACCCCCACGTGTAGTACTTCACACGGCTGAGTTTCCCCCTCTCCTCGCTCTTCTGCGCGGGCCTTTCCCTTCAATGGGTCATGTCCACGACTTCGAGCACAGGGATGCACTTCGGCCAATGAAGGCCTGCCTACTCCCGTAACTCCTCCAGCAGACACGTTCAATTCCGTGGTGCACAAACACTATACCGGACCCGAGCCCCCACGTATAGCGGCCTCCTCTCTCCCCTCTCTGCTTCAGCTCGTCAGTCTCTTGTCTAGGGGTATTTCAGAGGAGAGAGAGCGGGGTCACTACGCCAAGCCTTCACCGATAGTGTTAATGTAGTGTGAAGAAAGTTCTTATTTTACCTTCGGGTCAGTGCTGTGCACCTAGAGCCTCCACCAAGAGTTACCTCCGTGAAAGTGGGTTGTGGTCTCCGAGCGAGGGGGGAATTTCCTTCCAGGCGGTCTCTGGTGGGAGGCTCACCTGTCACTGGCAATCTGCTGCACCCGGTCTTCAAGTGAGGAGCTCCCCCCGGTCCATTACGCCTTCCGGATTCGGGTACCCAATCCCTGGGTTCCCTAGGACCGCCTTCCCTTGCGGAACTCAGTGATGGGTACTGAGCTCCAGACCTCCATCCGAGTACCTCACCCCAGGCTAAAGGTGCCTGGGATGGAACATGACCTCCGGCTGTCCTCTAGGCCTAGGCCACCTAGAGGACCGACACGAACCACCGCCCACAGGCTGAAGGTGCCTGGGACTCAAACCCCGTGACCAAGATGGCCGGCCCCTTTATACCCTCTCCCAGCAAGCACGGGGGGTTCCCCGCCCCACCATACCGCTGCCGAGAGAGGACAAAAAGGAGGCCCGGCACACAGCAATGGCTCAACCCCCAGCCCATGGTGACAGCGCCACCTGCTGGGCCGCAGGGAATTACACATCACTGGTGTCACCGCCAGATTCAAATTACACCCGGGAAAGTACATACCCGCTACACATACATACACACACACACACACACACACACACACACACACACACACACTGTCATGGATATGCATTAATGTCTGTCTGCCATCTTACCTTTCCTCCTCATGTGTTCATCTTAGAGACCAGACCCCCTTCACCTGGCTTCCTTTATAATCTCCTCCCAGCCAGACTCCACCCCAGGCCCTATCACAGAACACTATATTAACCTGTGCACTGCAAGCCTGCTTTGCTGATCAACGTGTTTTGTTAGGCATTGTGTGTTTGGGTTCCTGCCTGCCGTGTGCTACGTCTGTCTCTCTGTTACGTTATTGGCTTGTCCCCGACTATCCCTGTCTGCTCGTGACCCTTGACCTTCGGCTTGTCTTTCGTTATCCTTTTCTGCTTGTGGCCCTTGACTTTCAGCTTGTTATTCGTTACTCTTATATCTTGTGCTGCTGCTTCCCCTCTTGTCCCCTTATCCTACGGGGCGTGAGCTAGGAGACTCTAGGGGCCGCGACCTGGACCCAGCCTGCAACATAACATCCTCACCACTAGAGGCTCTGGAGAAGACCTGCTGGGTCTTAGACTCCGCGCCCTGGGGAATCTTGGCTCTAGCTTCCTGTAGGATCCCGGTTGTGCTCCTCTGGTCCCGCTTTCCACAACCACCCAGTTTCCTATCCGCAGCAGTCAGCCATAGGGTTCACTACCTTGCGGTGCTCTCCTGTCCCCCTACGGTGTGCATCTGTCACCTGGCCATAGGTGACCTGACAGTTTGATCAGCCATGAACCCGGCTGACATGCAGGGCATAGTTCGCAGACTTGAAACCCAGGAATCGAATCAGACTCAGGTGATGCGATTCCTCCAGGATCTGGCTTCTCGATTCGAACAGCTTCAGGCCTCCTTGGGAACCCCGAATCCGCAACCTCAAGTACAACCAGCGGTTGTACCTATCGCACCAGTCGCAGCCACACACTCACTAACACTGCCAGCTCCGTTCCGTTTCTCTGGGGACTCCAAGGCCTGCAGGGGGTTTCTCAGCCAATGCACGATTCATTTTGAGCTTCAGCCTCAAAACTTCCTGTCTGACCGGGCTAAGGTAGCCTATATCATTTCCCTCCTCTCCGGTGAAGCTTTGGCCTGGGCTGCCCCCCTGTGGGAGAGAAATGATCCGGTGGTTTCCAGCCTGTCCGACTTCTCGAAGCTCTTTTGTAATATCTTCGAAGATCCGGCTCGGGCTTCTTCAGCGGCTAGTGCTGTCTTACGTCTTCGCCAAGAATCTAGTTCAGTGGGACAATATGCTCTTCAGTTCCGTATCCACACAGCTGAATTGAGCTGGAATAATGAGGCCCTGGTCGCTACCTTTTTACATGGCCTCTCTGACCGAGTGAAAGACGAATTAGCGGGAAGAGCCATTCCCGTCGGTCTGGACGATGTAATTTCGTTATGCAATCAGATCGACATTCGTTTTCAAGAGAGGTCCTTAGAAAAAAGACGCCAGCACTCTCTGGGTCCTAGCCAGTCTGAGCTCCCCTCCCTTCGTCCCATGGAGCATCTTTTGCCTGCTGAGGGACCTATGCAGCTGGGCCGGACCAGACTAACCCCCGAAGAACGTGCTAGGCCCAGAACTCTGGGTTTGTGCCTCTATTGTGGGGGCAAGGGTCATTTTCGTGACTTTTGCTCGCTTCTGTCCGGGGAACGCTCGGGCTTAACACATTTGGAAGGTGGAGTATTGGACCCTGAAACATCACCTTCTCGCCTTCTCCTGCCGGTGTTCCTTCATGTAGGCACGTCTCCTCAGTCAACCCTTGCATATCTGGATTCAGGGGCAGCCGGCAATTTTATGGATTGGGGAACTGCTTCTTCCATGAAGCTTACCCTTTCACCTCTCTCTACCCCATTGGTAGTCTCGGCAATTGATGGCACTGTTCTCCCAGGGGGCCCTATTCGCTTCCAGACGCTACCCATTAGGATGTCGGTAGGGATTCTCCACCAGGAGTGGATATCCTTTCTCATTCTACCCAAGGCCTCTACCCCCATTGTATTGGGCCTTCCTTGGCTGCAGCTCCACTCTCCACATATGGACTGGGCCTCTGGGCAGGTCCTGGCTTGGGGTCCCTCATGTTTCTCATCATGTCTTCTCAAGGCGGCCCCCAAAGAGAGACTTCCGGTTGCTATCACTTCTGTTTCTTCTGATCTTCCCGCTGCATACAGTGATTACCGGGATGTGTTCTGTAAGAAATCAGCTGAGGTGCTTCCTCCCCACAGGTCTTTTGACTGTGCTATTGATCTTGTCCCCGGAGCAACTCTGCCCAGGGGTCATACCTACCCTCTGTCCATCCCAGAGACCCAGGCCATGTCTGAGTATGTTGCAGAGAATCTGGAGAGAGGTTTTATCCGGAAATCCGCATCACCTGCAGGGGCAGGGTTCTTTTTCGTTGCCAAAAAGGATGGTACCCTAAGACCCTGTATCGACTATCGAGGTTTAAACGCAGTTACTATTAAAAATCGATACCCCTTACCCTTAATATCTGAACTATTCGATAGGTTGAAGGGTGCCTCCATTTTCACCAAGTTGGATCTCAGAGGCGCGTACAATCTCATTCGAATACGGGAGGGTGACGAATGGAAGACTGCATTCAACACTAGAGACGGGCATTACGAATACCTGGTGATGCCTTTTGGTTTGTGTAATGCCCCAGCTGTGTTTCAAAACTTCGTCAATGAAATCTTCAGAGATCTGCTGTACCAGTTTGTTGTCATCTATCTGGATGACATTCTGATCTTTTCTGAAAATCTGCTCGTCCACAGAAACCATGTCCACACTATACTTCAGCGTCTTAGAGAGAACAATCTCTATGCCAAGCTGGAGAAATGTTCCTTTGAATGTTCTGAGGTCCTGTTTTTGGGGTGCTTTGTCTCATGTTCGGGTCTTCGTATGGATCCTGCGAAGGTCTTGGCTATTACCAACTGGCCTCTTCCTGCTAGCCTCAAGGCCACACAGCGCTTTCTTGGCTTCACAAATTATTATAGGCAGTTCATAAGGAATTACTCTTCCATTGCCGCGCCTATTATCGCTTTAACCAAGAAGGGTGCGAATGCCAAAGACTGGCCTCCCGAAGCTGTCTCTGCATTTCACGACCTTAAACAGGCCTTTGTTTCTGGACATCTCTTGAGGAGACCAAATCCTGGGGAAGCATTTTTTATTAAAGGGGACTCTTCTTCAATGGGGGTGGGAGCTGTGCTTCTTCAATTCTTTGAGAAGAGACGTCAACCATGTGCGTTCTTCTCCAAAAAAAATTCTCAGGCAGAGAGGAATTATGCCATCGGTGATCGGGAACTTCTCGCGATTAAATTGGCGTTAGAGGAGTGGCGTCATCTCTTGGAGAGTTCCCCTCACTCCATATCGATCTTTACTGACCACAAGAATTTACAGTATCTGCAGAATGCTAAACGTCTGAATCCTAGACAGGCCAGTGGAGTCTCTTCTTTGCCCGTTTTAATTTCACGATTACTTACAAACCTGGTTCCTGCAACGGTCGGGCTGATGCGCTCTCTAGGTCATTTGACACTTTTGACGAGGAGTCCGCCCCTGAACCTGAGCCGATCATTCCAACCTCGTGCATTGCCACCCTGAAGTCTAAGATTCCGCCTGGTAAGACCTTTGTCCCCACTGAGCTAAGAGCTAAGAGCCTTCGTTGGGGACATGATTCCAAGGTGGCAGGTTATTCTGGATTCCTCCGATCCTTCTTACTCATTAGTCGTCACTACTGGTGGCCTAATCTACGCTCAGATGTCAAAGACTACGTTAAGGCTTGTCATGTCTGTGCTCAGTCTAAATCCTCCACACAAGCTCCTGCTGGTCTCCTCATGCCCTTGCCCATCCCTAAAGAGCCCTGGGCTCATATTGCCATGGATTTTATCACTGATCTCCCACTGTCTGAGAATAATACAGTCATTTGGGTGGTAATCGATCGGTTCTCCAAGATGGCTCATTTTGTTCCTCTTCCTGGTCTTCCTTCTGCTCCTGCCTTGGTTCCCATTTTTATTCGAGAAACTTTCCGCCTCCATGGGGTTCCTTCTCATATTGTTTCCGACAGGGGAGTCCAATTTACGTCCCGTTTTTGGAGAGCCTTTTGCAAATCCCTCAATATTGTCTTGGATTTTTCCTCTTCCTACCACCCTCAATCCAATGGACAGACTGAGAGGGTTAATCAGGAGTTAGAGGTCTTTCTTCGCACCTTTGTGTCTTCTCATCATGACGATTGGTCCTCTCTACTTCCGTGGGCAGAATTCTCCCATAACAATCATGTGAATACCAGCTCGCAGAAGACACCCTTTTTCACTGTTTATGGAAAACACCCTCAACTTCCTCTTCCCATGACCTGTTCTCCAGATATTCCAGCTTTGGCTTCGGTTCAGGAGTCTCTCAATTCTGTTTGGGGTGACGTTCATGATTCCCTCCGGGCAGCTGCTGAAAAATTCAAAGGCTTTGCCGACCGCCGCAGGCGTAAACCGCCTTCTCTTCAGCCAGGGGACAAAGTCCTGCTCTCCAACAGGAACATCAAGCTCCGAGTTCCTTCTCTGAAGTTTGCTCCACGATTCATTGGTCCATACACTGTAACTGCTAAACTGAATCCAGTTTGTTTCAAACTCCAGATTCCTAAGAGCCTTAAAATCACTAACTCCTTCCATGTTGCCCTTCTGAAGCCTTTAGTCCTCAATAAATTCTGTCGTCCTCTCCCTACCGTGGCGCCTGTCTCTGAGGATAATCAGGAGTACGAGGTCAGTCAAATTCTGGACTCCCGACTTTGTAAAGGTGTTCTGCAGTACCTCGTTCATTGGAAGGGGTTTGGTCCTGAGGAGAGGTCTTGGATCGCTGCATCTGAGGTCTTTGCACCTCGTCTGTTAAAAGGAGTTTCATCTGAAGTTTCCCTCCAAACCAGGGCCCAGGCGGGGAAGGGGGAGGCCTCGTAAGAGGGAGGGTACTGTCATGGATATGCATTAATGTCTGTCTGCCTGCCATCTTACCTTTCCTCCTCATGTGTTCATCTTAGAGACCAGACCCCCTTCACCTGGCTTCCTTTATAATCTCCTCCCAGCCAGACTCCACCCCAGGCCCTATCACAGAACACTATATTAACCTGTGCACTGCAAGCCTGCTTTGCTGATCAACGTGTTTGTTAGGCATTGTGTGCTTGGGTTCCTGCCTGCCGTGTGCTACGTCTGTCTCTCTGTTACGTTATTGGCTTGTCCCCGACTATCCCTGTCTGCTCGTGACCCTTGACCTTCGGCTTGTCTTTCGTTATCCTTGTCTGCTTGTGGCCCTTGACTTTCAGCTTGTTATTCTTTACTCTTATATCTTGTGCTGCTGCTTCCCCTCTTGTCCCCTTATCCTACGGGGCGTGAGCTAGGAGACTCTAGGGGCCGCGACCTGGACCCAGCCTGCAACATAACATCCTCACCACTAGAGGCTCTGGAGAAGACCTGCTGGGTCTTAGACTCCGCGCCCTGGGGAATCTTGGCTCTAGCTTCCTGTAGGATCCCGGTTGTGCTCCTCTGGTCCCGCTTTCCACAACCACCCAGTTTTCTATCCGCAGCAGTCAGCCATAGGGTTCACTACCTTGCGGTGCACTCCTGTCCCCCTATGGTGTGCATCTGTCATGTCACCTGGCCATAGGTGACCCGACACACAATATATATATATTTTTTTGGGGGGGTGGGGGGGGGGGTTCTGGGTCATTCTCTAGCAAAAATATGATTTTTACATGTAGGAGAGGAATGCCAGGATTCGCCCAGTATACTAGCACATTTTGACATACTTACCTGAAAACAAAGCCCTCCAGCGGCGCGCTGCCACTGCTGAAGGTGATACGAATGGCCGAGCTGTGATGACATTCACGGAAGTTACTGTTTACAGCACGGAATGGGTATGCTGCTCCTTCAGAGTGCATGCGCTGGTGATGTTACCAGCTACATCTAAAGTATATGTACACATTTTGGAGATATTTACCGTACTTACAGGTAAAAATCATACAACGAATTTACTCCAACTTTATTGGCAGCCCCACTCACCATATGGTTTCAGTGCAGCTGCGATTAAAAAAAAAGGGACTTTTTTTCTGCATTTCTCGTAGGTACAACAGCCCATTCAAATGAATGGGCTGCCTTACCCAAACAAACATGACACGGAAAATGTCTAGATGCGAACCTAGCCTAAGGGGTAAATTGAATTCTCTATTAGTGCAACATCCAATGCAAAGTGAACAGCTTATTTGCTTTTAGTAAATTAACGCCTTTCCATCTTCATACTCCAAATAATTTGCTTATGTTACCCTCCACCCAAAAACAAAAAAAACATATAGGAGGGGAATTTATCAAAACTGGAGCAGACAGAATCTGGAGCAGCTGTGCATGGCAGCCAATCAGCTTCAATCATCAGCTTGTTCAGTTATGCTTTGAAAATGAAAGATAGAAGCGGATTGATTGCCATGCAAGCTGCTTCAGTTTTGATAAATTCCCTTCATAGTTTTAGATAGAAGGAAAACGCTACTTTTATGTAAAATGTAAAAGGTTGAATAAAGTAAAAAAAAAAAAAAAAACACACACATTCTTGTAGGGTTATCACAGAAATGGAGGGGACGGCAGATGCTATCTTGTGGTTTTGTGGAAAACACAGAGTTAATCCAGAAAACAGAGGGCTGAAAGCCATGTAAACAGGGACAGGAAACACTATGCAGATGCAACTGTTCAAACAATGCATGTGTGTGTGAATATTCACATTACACATTACAGCCTCCTCTGCCAGATGTTTTTTGTTTAACGGGGAATGTTGAGGGGGAGAGCTTCATTCCTGCCTGGGAAGATTTGCAGATCCCCCTTAGGATTTGAGTGTGTCCATGTTCCCCTTCTCATATGTCATGGGAAAAAATCCTTATAAAAAGTGTGTGGGAAGGGAGCAAAATAGATAGGGAGCAGAGAAAGAGGGTTTTACCTGGAGATGGCTAACAATACAGAATGGACTTGGCTTCTGGAGACCACATGTAGAAGATGCAATGAGTTGCTGAGCCCGTCCATTCAGCAGGTCACCAGTGGCTGGGTAGCAGCTGCCTTCAGCACAGCCATGGCTGAACTCTGGTTCTTGAGAATGGACAATTCCAAACAGTATGACTAAGTAAAAAAAGGTTAGAAATTCCATTAATGCACATCAGAGATTTAACAAGTTGGTATCAAAAAAAATTATTATTAGGGATGAGCTCTGGCGTGTTCGCATTGAACACGTGCAGAGCCTGCCAGGAAGTTGGCACCGCGCTGCGCTAATCACAGCCAGGAAGACATTTCCCAATCTCTGCAGCCGAGCATCGGGAAATGTCTCCCTGCCTGTCATTAGCGCAGCGTGGTGCCGACTTCCTGGAGGGCTCTGCACGTGTTCAATGCGAACACACCGGAGCTCATCCCTAATTATTATAATAATAATAATAATAATAATAATAATAATAATACAGGATTTCTATAGTGCCAACAGCTTGTGCAGCGCTTTACAACATACAATTTTTTTTTAAAAAAGTACCGTAAACCAGATCAAGAAAAATTTATTATCTCGTCCTGCATTGAATTAATCTCTGATCAACAGCGGTATCTCATCTTTAACTTAAAAACGTAAAATTGCCTAGCTGAGCTAACAATCTGATTGGTTTCTGTGACTGCCGCATGTTTCTCATCCTAATTGTTCTTTGCTCTGCTGCATTTATTAAAAAAAAAAAAAAAAAAAAAAGGATTACAGGTATTTACACAGCACTGTACATAGCCTACATTCACATGCCCTTAAAAATATTAAACGTTCACTTTAATGTTTAAAATAACAATAAATGGTATACTTACCTGATCTTTGCAATGCTATTGCACAGAGTAGCCCCGATTCTTTTTTACTGGGGTCCCCCGCTGGCACTTCAGGCCCCTCCTCTTCGGCAGATGCCCCCATAGAAAGCCGCTTTTCATGCTGGCACTCGTGCGGGCTACCTCCCAAGCTACCCTGACTGTGTTTAATGACACGTACCAGGCAACTCGGCACTACCCCCCACTCCCTCACCACAGCATTTGATTGATAGCAGTGGGAGCCAATGGCTCCCGCTGCTATGAATCTGCCCAATAGGGAGGGAGACAGCGGCAAGAGCTGCTGCTCTTGTGTACTTTGCTGGATCAGATTGAGCTCTAGTAAGAATAAGGGAGGGGGCTGGGGGGGGGATCCTGCAGCAGAGAAGATTTTTTACATAAAATGCCTTAAGGTAGAAAACCTGAAGACTTTAGAATCACTTTGAAGTGTAGTGTAGATAAGTGTAAGTTCACCTTTACAGAAAATCTGTTAAGTGTGTCTGTGTCATAACAATTTCCCAGTTTCCCTTTGAGATTAAGTAAAGTAAAGTATTCTGTACACTAGACCCCCTCCCCGTTCCCGCTATACTGGAGTCCTGCGATCCCCCACTGTGAGACACCGGGTCCCTGCTTCACTGGTCCGGGGATTTGAAATCCCGGCCGCTTAATCTTCTATCCATACCTCTCAACGTGTACGGATAGAAGGCATTCTAATTAGTCGGCACCAACCAATCAGAACCCGCCTAGCCCATCCTGTTCACGCTGGAGGAGAGGAGAGAAAGCCAGGAGGATATCAAATCCCCAAGCGACGTCCCGGCGTCTCACAAACGGGGGAATCACAGGACTCCAGTACCCGGGGGGGGGGGGGGGGGATGCGAGCCATGGGTCGCGTTTGCGACACAGGCGGGAGCTCCGTGACCGCACCCGCGGACCCGATCGGTGTCCCGCGATCGGGTCACAGAGCTGAAGAAGGGGGAGAGGTAAGTATAAACAAACATCTCCCCGTTCTTCCTAGTGAAACTGTCAGTGATCGTCTGTTCCCTGTCATCGGGAACATCGATCAGTGACGTGTCACACCAAGCCACGCCCCCTAACAGCAAGAAGCACTCCCTAGGTCACACTTAACCCCTTCAGCGCCCCCTACAGGTTAACCCCTTCACTGCCAGCGCCATTTTTACAGTAATCCAGTGCTATAAAAATGCACTGATCGCTGTAAAAATGACAATGCTTCCAAAATGGTGTCAAAAGTGTCAGATGTGTCCACCATAATGTCGCAGTCATGATAAAAATATAAGATCGCCGTCATTACTAGTAAAAAAATAAATATATATTATTAATAAAAATGCCATAAAACTATCCCCTATTTTGTAGACGATATAACTTTTGTGCAAACCAATCAATAAACGCTTATTACGATTTTTTTTACCAAAAATATGTAGAAAAATACGTATCGGCCTAAACTGAGGGGAAATTTTTTTTTTATATTTTTTTGGGATATTTATTATAGCAAAAAGTAAAAAAAAAATAGGATTTTTGTACTCACCGTAAAATCCATTTCTCTGACGTCCATGGACTGACACAGCTGGATACTGTAAACGTGTGGGTATATGTCCCTGCTCGCAGGAGAAGATCTAGGCAGAATGTTAGATGTTAAAACATTCTAGAACAAACCAGAGCTGAACGGCCCCACCCAGGGGGGCGGTCCCTCCGGACATTACCCTCCCACCTGCAGCTAGCAGACCTCAGTTCGTAACAAAGCAGTACAAACCTTAAAAGGAAGGGTGGGTGCTGTGTCAGGCCATGGACGTCAGAGAAATGGATTTTACGGTGAGTACAAAAATCCTATTTTTTCTTATCGTCCATGGACTGACACAGCTGGATACTGTAAACGTGTGGGACGTCCCAAAGCAGTATCAGAAGGGTGGGAGCGGTAGCAAAGGAACAACCAAAACTTCACTCCAAACAAGCAGAGCTCCTCAACGGAGGAGTTGCGACATTAAACAGCGGCCTGCAATGCTTTGCGGCCGAAGGGAGCATCCGAAGATGCAGCCACATCAACCTTATAAAATCTTGAAAAGGTATGAACGGACGACCAGGTCGTCGCCTTGCACACTTGTGCAACCGACGCTTTATGTCGGAAGGCCCGGGAAGCACCAATTGCCTTGGTGGAATGCGCCGCAACCGGAAAGGGAGGCACCCGCCCCTTAAGGGCATAGGCCTGTATGACGGTCTGCCTGATCCACCTAAAGACGGTGGCAGACGACACCGCTCGGCCCTGTTTTGGACCAGACACAGATTTCCGAATGGAAACAGTAGCAGACAGGTACACTCGTAAGGCTTGTACCCATCTTAATGTATGAAGCGCAAACTCTCAGGGATGCGATGGGTGAGGACACAAGGACGGAAGAACAATGTCCTTCTTAAGGTGAAAGACCAAGACCATCCTTAGAAAAGAAGGATGGTCGTGGGCGCAACACCAACATATCCTTATGGAGGACCAAGTAAGGCGACTTGCTGGACAAGGCCAGCAACTCAGACACCCGTCTAACCAAAGCAATGGCCACTAAGGCCAACTTCCGGGACAAGGTCAAGAGAGGAATCTCTCTGATATTCTCAAAGGGATGTTCTTGGAGAACCGAGATGCATCAAAATAAGATCCCAAGTAGGGAGAGGAAGCTTGACAGGGGGGGATCACATGGCAAACCCCCTGCACAAAAGGTGCCAATCAAGGAATGGCCCGGTAGCGGTCGTTGAAAAAGACAGCCCGGGCCGAAATCCGACCCTCAAAAAAGGTATGCAAGGCCAGCTTTTGGGTCACACCACGCTGTAAGAACAGCAAATTCCTGGGAACGGAATACATCCGAGGATGCCACTCAAGTTCCTCGCACATAGCGATGTAAGCCTTCCAGGTACGGTGAGATATCTTTCTGGAGGAAGATTCCCATGTCAACAACATAGAAGAGATGACCGAATACGAGAGAACTCGGTCCTTCAGCACCTGGCATTAACAGCCATGCCATTAAAGCCAAGGACTGTAAAGCAGGATGAAGTATGGGATCATGAGACAGAAGGTCCACCCCAATAGGCCGTCGCAAGGAATGTCTGCGACTAGCCGAAGTAGATCAGCGTACCAATGTCGCCGTTCCAGAGCACTGGCATGGCCTCAGCCCCTACTCTGCGAAGCCGGCGAGGCAACAGTAGCGGAGGGCAAGCATATATCAGGTGATACTGCCCCCACGGGCTTCCAACGCGTCAGACGCGTCCGCCCAGGGGTCCCTGGACCTGACCACGATCTTGCCACCTTGCGAGTGAGTCGAGAGGCCACAAGGTCCACTTCCGGTGCCCCACCGCCGGTAAAGAAGGTGGAAACACCTCCGGATGCAAGGACCCTTTGCCTGCAATGCACACGGCCGACAGGACCGTCTTGCAGCGAGATGTATGAAAATCCCAAAGAGACTCCGCAATGTATCGGAGAAGGGAGGCCCCAGTGTACAGGGTGCCTCAAATGTTGGCCAATAAAGGCAACTTGACGGAACTTCCCTAGAAACTCGGTCAGAGGACTAGTACCTCAGCCTCCACAGGTGGCGCAAACCCACCCCGGGCACAGAGACCCTAAAGGCTAATGCAGTTGTAGTGCACCTGCTAGACGACTGATGGATGAAGCAGAGGCTTTTGCCCAGTCATTGAGCTATAAAAAATGCCAGAGACGCAGCCACTAACGGGCGTAACGCTAACCCCAACCTGGCGAACACAGTCCAAGCCAGCGCTTCTGATCACCACTGAAAGCAGGTGGAAAGTGATACCCCTGAAACCAGGGATCCTTGTGACAATGCTCCATCCAGCAGCTACCCATGGATAGGTGCCGATTGTGCAAACACATAGTTTATACTATGTATTGCGTCAAACGCACAAATGGAGAGTGTGGGAGGAAACCCACCCAGCCACAAAGAGCATAATACCACCACATACGGCGTATGTAGTTTAGTATTTGTGGATAAACCTATTAAACACGTATATACTGTGCCAGCGACGAAGGCACGCACATCATCGGGGCCTGGACGTAAACCAGCCACGCAGATTGCGTACACAACCGCGTAGGTATGTTAGCCTGCGAATAAACAAATTGCACATGTTTATACTGTGCATAGCGCTGAGAATGCGCACACCATTGGCAGGGGAGAAACCTGAGCACCCGGATGAAACCCATGCAGACTGCATGCGCATACTGTGTATGGTATTATAGTATGTGTGCTAAACATTTTGCACAAGCCCATGTGTGCATAGCACCGAAGGCACGCACACTGTTGGCGCGTGGGAGGAACCGAAGTACCCCACGCATACTCAGAGAATGCAATACCTACAGCTACTGTAAATGTATTTAGTGTAGTGTATAAACATAATGTGTATGTTTACATTGTGTATTGCACCAAAGGCATGCATGTCATGTAGCGTGGGCGGAAACCCACGCAGACTGCATACGCATACCGTGTAGGTATTATAGTGTGAGTGCTAAACATTTTGCACAAGCTCATGTGTGCATAGCACGGAAGGCGCGCACACCGTTGGCGCGTGGGAGGTACTGAAGTACTCCACGCATACTCAGAGAATGCAATACCTACAACTACTGTGAATGTATTTAGTGTAGTGTATAAACATAATGTGTATGTTTACATTGTGTATTGCACCAAAGGCATGCATGTCATGTAGCGTGGGCGGAAACTCACGCAGAGTGCAAAGACATACCGGGTAGGTATGTTAGTATGTGGATATCCAATCGCACAAATTTAGACTGTGCATAGCGCCGAAGCGCCCATACCAATGGAGTGTGGGAGGAAACCGGAGTACCCGAAGGAAAACCACACAGACTGCCTACACATACCGTGTAGGTATTATAGCATGCGTGATAAACATTGAACATGTTTAACTGTGCAGAAGGCCAAAGGCGCACATACCGTCAGCGCGTGGGAGGAAACCGGAACACTCGGAAGAACTCCACGCAGACAGCACACAGATACCGTGTAGGAATGATAGCATGTGAATCAACATATTGCACATGTTTATGCTGTGCATTTCCATTGGAGCGTGGGGGGGGAAACCGGAATACCCGGAGGAACCCCACGCAAACAGTATACCCATGCTGTAAACATGTATAATATGTGCAATAAACACATTGAACATGTCTATACTGTGCACAGAGCTGAAGCGCACATACCATGAGAGTGCAGGAGGACACCGGAGCCCCCGCCAACCCAGAGAGTATAATACATACATATACTGTGAATGTATCTGGAGTCGTGCATAAACATATTTTGTACGTTTATATCATGTATGGCACTGAAACACAGCATTGGAACGTGGGGACAGCCACGCAGACACAGAGACCAATAACACATACATACACTGTGAATGTATGCAGTGTAGAGGTATAGGATGAGTTAAATTATGGCGCAGAGGCGCATAATCTTCTCTGTATCACTCCAACCTGCTTGACTGTGCTGCCGAAGCAGCATGCAGGTAACAGGTAACCTCTGATCCTCAGACCGTGTGTCCGTCAGAGCTCAAATCATTCCCCAGGAAATGGCGGGAAATGTTACCTCAGGTATCACACATAAGGCTCACAGGGACTACAGACATAAATGAATAAGGTCCTCCCTCATCCATGCTGCTCTTGAGGCAGTGTGAGGAAAACAGTGAGGAAACTGTGTAAAAGAAAAGCTTGTCACAGCAATTCCAGCCTGAGAGTGTTCCTCACATCAATGAGATCACTTACAAGCACCCTGTCATTCACTGACACAGAACTGGAGTCTTCCTCACAAGGGAATGTCCTGTTCATAAACATTAAATATTCAGAGGTCGGGTCCTGAGCATAGTAGCTAGGCCCATATCTGACTCAGAGCACCCCTTCAGTAAAGATTTTTGTGGGGGGAGGGGCTTATAGCTCCTTTTGCTCGCACACCGCTTCCATTCTGACAGGAATTATTCCAGGACTGCTGACAACTGGTCCATAAGGACCGCAGGTGCAGGAAACATATGAACATGTTTAACTGTGCAGCACTGCCAGTTGCCCCAGGCAAGTGTGGAGAGCAGGTGTATCAGACTCCATAACGCCACCCTCTGAGACCTTATACACTATACAGTGAATATACAGTCCACTCACTGGCTACACTGAGGAGGGGATACCCGGGAGGACCCACCAACCCTTAAGGACCGCTCAGTCTGTGAGGAGATTGTGAGGGGATTCGCGCCGCCGCCAGAAATAAATGCGCGGCGGCCACAAGAAAATGGCCGCAGCTATAACTGCGCCACTGAACGCCAAGATGGCCACCGAGCGCGAAATTCAAAGCTCTAATGCGCGCCAATGGCGCATGCAATAATCACCTCACACACCAGAAAAAACTGCAGACATGAGCGCCCAGCCAGGCCAGAGTGACCCCCAAGCACCCCACAGCACAGCACCATTGCAGGGTGCAGAGAGCAGCATAACAGGGGGGAGACAGGGAGAAACCCCCACACACAGAAACACAGCCAGCATGTACTCACCTGCAGTAGGAGAGACTACTTACCCGTCCCTTTCAGGGACCCACTGGCTTGTTTCAGACAGACCTATCACAGTGCAGTACTGCGTAGCTGTCGGCCCGGTCCACCGCGAGAGATACAGTCAGTCAAGTACTGTTCAATCTTGAGAGGACCGCGGGAGCATGAAAGCAACCCGGCCACCCCTGGAGCCATGGGGTATGTCGTGAACTGAGTCTCACGCACACAAGGCGAGGATCAGCACGCTCAATGGTCGGACAGGGAAGACTACAAGGATACCAGTGTACCCAACCTGTTGCCCAGCCGACAGTTGATCGAAGGTCTCAAAAATAAAATAATAAAATTCCCAAAGGAATAAAATTTTAAAGTAAAATCTTCCAGGAGACTGGCTCCTGAGAGAGCCACGTCTTCTCCTTCTGCTAGGCAGAAAAAAAAACTGAGGTCTGCTAGCTGCAGGTGGGAGGGTAATGTCCGGAGGGACCGCCCCCCTGGGCGGGGCCGTTCAGCTCTGGTTTGTTCTAGAATGTTTTAACATCTAACATTCTGCCTAGATCTTCTCCTGCGAGCAGGGACATATACCCACACGTTTACAGTATCCAGCTGTGTCAGTCCATGGACGATAAGAGAAATATTGTTGTTTTTTTTTTAATTGTCGCTCTATTTTTGTTTATAGCACAAAAAATAAAAAACGCAGAGGTAAACCAATACCACCAAAAGAAAGCTCTATTTGTGGGAAAAAAGGACGTCAATTTTGTATGGGAGCCACGTCGCACGACCGCGCAATTGTCAGTTAAAGGGACGCAGTGCCGAATCGCAAAAAGTGGCCTGGTCTTTGACCAGCGAAATGGTCCGGGGCTGAAGTGGTTAAGGAGTTTACAATTGTAGCACACACGCCCTTTTCCTCCCTTCTTTGGCTCACTCACAGGAGGAAAAGGCACACCATGCCACCATGCCTGTACCCTCTGTTTGCAGAGGTTAAGCACACTTGTAACTTACAGGTCTTGCAGCAAGGTTCTCCTTAAAGTTGGTTCTCGTCCCCTAGAATGTAGGACAAGTCTCTATACCCCCAAGTAACTCCAATTTCCACACCAGTAGCAACTCCAACGTAGTTTATTTTTCTTATGCATGAATAACCACAAAGTTGAGAAGAGAGAAAGGTGTTAGAAAGGGCAGATCAGATTCAGACACTCCTGGCTTCTTCCCCACTCGATCCGAGTGGGTGTAGCTCACCTGGATAGTCACCCAATGGCACTAGCAGCCGGCATGTAGTTCGAACAGTCAGATTCCCTTGATAGATGCGATCGGGAGATCCCCTGCCACGGAATCTATAGTGTCCCGAACCTCCTAATGGTTACGTTATTAGATCCCTTTTCGGATGGATGACATCCCTCCAGAGAGTTACTGGGACCCTTCCTTCACTGTGATCTCTCACCAGTCCTTCGGAACGGTCCTCCCCCAGCCTCCTCTTCCAGATGCGGGTCCCCTCGCAAGGCGGCACCCTGGGATTCTTCCTCCCCGAAGTGGGCTTCAGCTAAAGGTGCTGGGCCCAGGACTAAAGGTGCCTGGGACTGAGGCGCACGTGGCCCCATGGCCTGGAGGGCCATGCACTGGAACTTGGACTCCCGAACCGTAGGTTCCCCCGGGTACAGGTCCCCGGGGTAGTAAGTCCACCACCAATGGCGTCTGCCCCTTTTGTACCCTCGCCCGGCATGCACAGCGGGTAGACCACACCCACTGCACGGCTCCCGAGAGAGGACACCCAATCGCCACTCCATCACCTGTGGTTCAACCCCGAGTACAAGTGACAGCACCACCCATACTTCTAAGGGGAACTGCACGCCAAGTGAAACAGCAGCAAGGCAGAGTCCAATAAATTGGAAGATCCGAGCCAACTACCACTCAAATCACCCCTAAATTTAATATAGCAGCCCCCTAAATTGGGACCCCGGCTACACAATCTAAGGTCCCTACCTCACATACACATACTAGGGAAATTCCTTGCCCTCAAGGTGAGAACAATCTAATGGTGGCCAAACACGGTTTGATAAATGATCAATTTCTTTCCGATTGACCTGTTTCAATAACGATGTATAACAGACCATTCAAATTGATATTGTGCTTCATGTGCTACACACAGGAAGTGGATTTTGATCAATAATTGGATATAATCGTAAATTACCAATTGCATTTCTGTTTCCACTAGAATCTCAGAATCATGAACAATCATGAGTATTCATGAACAAAGCATCTAAATGCTGAAAACATATTCCACCCTGGCTAAACGACTCAGTTTAATTGAATTTAATTGAAATGTAGCCTATATTTATCAAAAGGTAAGCTATGGCTGTGGATAGGATCATTTTGATCGAATTAAAAAAATAAATAAATAATAAAAGCGCATGTGGCCACCCTAGGTTCTCTACATTGCCATTCCTTGCACTCAAGGAGCTTGCGATCTATGGTCCCTAAAGCCTCCTACACTACTAGTTGTTTTTTTTCAGCGGGGTGAACAAAAACAATCTGACAGCTCAGATCGGAGCTGCTGTACTAACAATCCGATGTTAGTACAGCAATCTCCCCTGCTGAGCTATTGTGTGCTGACAGGGGGGCGCCCCCCCCGCCAGAACACTTAGGTTAGTGCTCTTATCCATTGGCTTGGAGCCGGCTCCTGTCACACCGGCTGCTGTACACAGGGGCCGAATGTCAGCCGGGTTTCTATTGAACCGGCTGATGTTGGCTGATATTCGGCCCCTGTGTACCAGGCTTAATACGCATACAAACACATACTAGGGACACTTTAGACAGGAAACATGTCTGGAGCAGGAAGTGCATGAAACTTCATGCAGGTAGGAATGCTGCATTTAAAATCATATATTTTATGTGCATTTTCAAGCAAGGAGAAGGTTCACAGCCAGTCCAATTATACATGTCGACAGGAGCAAGAATAGGTGCTGTATTGAAGGACGTTAGAAAATATTACAGTCTGACAGCTACAGGCGTTGTAAAATTCCTGGGTGGGTTTGCAATTAAGTGCCTTTAATTGCTGCTAGTCACCCAGACAAAGAGCACTCTAACAAACTCCCTGCAGCAAGGAAATAGCACAAACGTACACAAAGGAAACGGTAAAATAAAAAGTGTCACATAAACCCATCCCACATACACAAATTAGACAAAAGAGGACAATTCAGGACAGCCAATAAGACCATTTGCTGTGTGCTGGTATTACACCAACACAAACTGTGATCCAGGATGAGTAATTTGGTAACTAACGTTTCTGGCAAAAATTATTCCTCCTTATATATCATCACACAATATAGGGAGGAATGATGTACAGTAATATATATATATATATATATATATATATATATATATATATATATATATATATATATATTTTTTTTTTACATCACCCCTTATGAAGGATTCCTGTATACTTTTTTGCCTTATTTATAGCACAGCTGCACACATTCCTACACTACAAAAAGCTTGATGCACACATTCATGTGTAATACCATAAAAGTAGAGCTAAAGCCAATTTTTTTTTCCAGTTTGGATAGAGTAAGGGACGATTATAACCCCTGTCAGTTTTTTGCCATCTGTGTCCCTTGGCAATATATTTCCCCATCGGTGCCCCATAAGCACAACAGGAAGTAAGTGGAAATCCCGCCAGTCAGGGAATTCCTGCTTCTCATCTGAACTAGTGTTATGCCGCGTACACACGATCGATTTTTCTCGACGGTGAAAACACAGTCGAGAAAATCAACGGGAAAAACAAGGAACGGCTTGTTCCACTACACACGGACGGTTTTGCCCGACATTTTTTCTCTTGGTCGAGAAAAACGACCGTGTGTAGGCTCCCCGGAAGGGTTTCCCTATGGGAAAACTGCCGCGGAAAAAAATGCCGTGAATCACGACGAGAAAAATTAGAGCATGTTCTAATTTTTCTCGTCGTGATTAATGCCGTTTTTCTCGTCGGGAAAAATGATCAAATGCCCACACACGGTAGTTTTTCTCGTCAAAGAGAAAAAAATTCATTTTTCCCGACGAGAAAAATGGTCGTGTGTACGCGGCATTACCGTTGGATGATTTCCCCTTATGGTGACAACCCAAAATTTGGGATTTTCTTTCACTCTTGGTGGAACCAATAAACAGGAAGAGGATGAATCTCTATAATGGGGACACAGACAGCAATAAAATCCAGACAGATGTTCTAATCCCTCTCCACTCTAAAACTGAAGAAAAAAAAAGCCCCAACATCACCTCCAGAGCTTCTCCTCTCCTATGGAACTCTCTACCCCGATCTGTCCAGCCAACACCTACTCTACCCACCTTTAGGCGATCCTTAAATACTCATCTTTGCTTCAAGGAAGCCTATTCCACCTCCAACGGTACTTTTACTTTTTCTATCACCTCATCCCCCACAGTTATTACCTTTTTAATCACTTGCACCTTTCTTTAGATTGTATGCTCTCATGAGCAGGGCCTTCCTATATTGTATTGTAACCCTTATTTTGTAAAGCTCTGTGCAAACTGTTGACATTATATAAATCCAGTATAATAATAATCTAACCTACAAATGAAATGTGTGTTCATAAGGCCCCGTTCACATCTGTCTTTTTGGGATCTTGGGCAGAATCACTGCGATTCTGCCCTTGATCCCAAATCGCGCCGCAATCGTGGCAAAATGCACCACACGTGTTTGGGTGCCATTCGTTTTTTATTGTACTTAAACGCGGTGTGGATTTACCGCATTAAATCTCATCCTCGTCATTCAAAAAGGGAGCAGGAGTTTCTTTTGGGTGACAAGCTTTGCGCAATGTAGTTTGGTGCAGCAAAACCGCATCACGATTAGATGCCATTAAAAAATAAGAGTGGTATTTCTGTCAAGGTTCTCAAAACTCCCGATGTGAACGGAGCCTTAAACTACCAAACAATGGCAATGGGCCCTATATTGTTACAGTCTGCTATACCACAATTGTATCTTGCTTCCCATGAGAAAGATTTCTAGAAGGGTGAAGTCAGACAAGCACATATTACTTGATTAGAATAGAAATAGGCTGCATGTGTCCCTCCAACTGGGTTAAAAGAATAGTTGAGCACAGAAATGTACTAGAAGATCAGCCTATCACCTAAACCAGGGGTCTCCAATCTTTCTAAACAAAGGGCCAGTTTACTGTCATTCAGACTTTAGGGGGGGGCCAGTCTGCCCAGTGGGAGTAAACAATGCCCCATTTTTGGTATTGGGGGATGAATAGTGTCCGATTATTGGGGTCAGTGGAAGGAATGTCCCATAGTTGGTGTCAGGGCAGGAATTTTCCCCTACTGTTGGTGCCCATGGCAAGAATAATGCCTCAAGGGCCGAATAAAGGCAAGCAAAGGGCTGCATCTGGCCCCTGGGCCGCAGTGTGGAGACCACTGACCTAAACAACCATAATGGAAAGTGATCAACTTCATAAACCGTACATGTGTAAATTGGTCTCTGGACATGCTCATATAACAGACAGAGGGATCGCTATTAGTTTCTGCTGCCTAGAATAAGTAGGACCTGATACTACATGCCCATTAGCATTTCAGTAGTGCAATGGGAACTGTAGAAAATGTTGGCCAAAACTCACACTAGTGCTAGATGTACTTCGATGTGCAAACCATGACTGCACCTAACTAGTGTATGTGTTCCTGTTCCAAACGCGTCTTTACCACATACATGATGAGTCTTATTCATTAGAGGTAGTGGTAATGCCTTTTGATAAAGCCAGGCAGCTACAAACACAATGTTCCCTTCAAACCTTATCTACAAAGCAGTTAGGACTTGCAGCACTGATATTGCTTTTCTTTCCTACCCCCCACTGTTGGGGGTAATTAACCATTTTAGTTCTACAGGATATAAAGCTCTTTTGTTAAACTCCAAGTACCCATAAAAGGAAATGAATCATGTTTGAACTATTTTTTTTTTTTTAAAACAGTTTGTGGCATATATTGTTAAGAACTACAGTACGCTAAGTATGTACTGCAAGAACAAAGAAAAGCAACATTTACACAAAGTTTGTCAAGATAGAGAAAAGACTGAAAGGGCAGGATCAAAGGACAATCCAACCACAACCCTCCGCTCTCCTTTCTTTCAAATGCAAGTCATTAAACTAGAAGATGCAGTATCGTTTCATGCAAAAATTAGCTTAGAAAGTCAGCAAATTCCCTAGGGAGTATCCCTGATCAAGTGGAGAAGTTCCGAAAAAAAAAAGTCCTGATGCCGTGTACACACAACCATTTTTCTCGTTGACGAGAAAAACAACCGTGTGTGGGCTTTCCAGCATTTTTCCCGACGAGAAAAACGGCATTAATCACGACGAGAAAAATTAGAACATGCTCTAATTTTTCTCGTCGTGATTCACGGCATTTTTTTCCGCGGCAGTTTTCCCATAGGGAAACACTGCCGGGGAGCCTACACACGGTCGTTTTTCTCGACGGTGTTTTTCACCGTCGAGAAAATCGATCGTGTGTATGCGGCATAACAGATTTATTGTATGTGCCTATACCATGAGATGACAGATCATGTTCTACAAACAACAGTCACAGTTCACTGGCTTTGGAACTGAAAACCTAAAAGGGCATGCTGAACTTAGTAGTTCCACAAAAAATTCCAAAGAAAACAATGCCTGTACTTGTCTGAATGTGAGCTATAAACTCATGTATAACTGTTTCTCATGGTGAAAATTAACTTTTCTCACTCTTTTAACATAGCGGAGATTGCTTCATGCATAATAAGAGATTCAGTTAGCTATTAACTCAGGACGCTGGGGGATGCATCTTACACAACTTAATTGGGAACAGACCCCTGCCTGACACACCCTGCTAGTTTTCCTTTAATAAAGACCACCTGAAACCTCCCCGTCACACATGGAAGACAAGATTAATTTGCTTCATTATGAGAACATTTTACATCCTAAAGTAAGAACATTCAAACCAAGGCAGTATACAGTATATAAATTGTTTGCATACCATCTAGGTAGCGCAATCACAAAATGCATTTAAAATACACATTGCTCACGAAACAATAAAGATACAGGGGTTGATTTACTAAAACTGGAGAGTGCGAAATCTGGTGCAGCTCTTTTGCAATGAAGCTTTTTTTTTTGTCGAAGCTTCATTGAACAAGCTGAAGTTAGAAGCTGATTGGCTACCATGCACAGTTGCACCAGATTTTGCACTCTCCAGTTTTAGTAGATCAACTTAGTTAAAGTAAATCCTAAAGGTCAACCTAAATGTCTTAAACTTATGAGTCTAACTGTAGTAACTGAATGCTGTAAGCATCACAGTACAGTTCTACATACTCTTCTAAGTAAGTCAAGATCATCTCCATTCAATACACACATATTCTACTGTCATTACCTAGGAAAAGTCCCGTCACCTGGATTAGCACCATTGTCCTCCTTGGCTGGGGACACGCAGGGTAAATTTGCTTGATCAGCTATCTTCTGTAAAAATAAAGAGAAGATTAGAAAACAATTTGCAAAGTCACAAAGTCACTATGTAATAAAGAGCATATTTGCCTTGTGAGCTGTGCTTCCTCCTGTGCCTCTTAGATGACTGTGGAATTTTTTTTTTCCCAGACCAAAAAAAAAAAAAGCTGGAAGTTGAGTTTCATGCACATGCTCAGTACACATTACATGATAGCAGTCCCACACCTCCCTGTGCTTTACTGGAGTCCCACCCCTAGAGTGTGGGCTCTGCTCCACTCACAGGAGGACCTGAACATCAATGAAATTCATGGACTAGATGACCTTACCCACACCCTGCTGAAATGTCATGTTTTGTATAGGAAAAAAGCTTTACTTTTACAATAGGATACAATCTACATGTACTCCTAAAAAGTGGTTGAAACTTTAAATCAAAATATAGTGATAGAGACAAAACATTAAGCTGGCCATAGTAGAAATTTGTTTGAACATTTTCCAACATTTATTAAACATTTATTAAATTTTCTAATTGTTGTTGAGCTCAAATTGGCAATACTTTTTGACTGTAGCGATGAAAAAAGTTGAAGGGAGAGGAGGGAAATTGTTTCTCAATTGTAAAGAATTTTAACTGTGCATTGTCTTGACACAAAACAAACCTGTTTAATATGCCTTATGCGGCGTACACACGATCGTTTTTCATGCCATTTTTTAAACCGACATTTTTCTAGTCGTTTTTTTTTCTTGTTTCCTCTCAAGCCTGTCTTGCATCCACACCATCATTAAAAAAAACGCTCAAGCAAAGCGCAGTGACGTACAACACGTACGACGGCACTATAAAGGGGAAGTTCCGTTCGGATGGCGCCACCCTTCATGTTAGTAAAGTTTGTTGAGCGACGATTCGTGCTTTTCAGCCTCGTGCTTTTCAGTCCGTTACAGCGTGACGAATGTGCTATCTCCATTACAAACGCTAGTTTTACCAGAACGAGCGCTCCCGTCTCATACTTGATTCTTAGCATGTGCCTTTTTTTTTCACCTCGTAAAAGCATACACACTATCGTTTTTCACATCGTTAAAAAAAACGACATGAAAAACGACGTGAAAAGATAGAGCATGTTCGAAAATTTTAATGGCCGTTTTTCACGCCGTTAAAAATGCTCTGGAGCATACACACGATCGGTTTTAATGGCCATTTTTAAAAATGGCATTTTTAACGGCATGAAAAACGATCGTGTGTACGCGGCATAAGATTCCATTTGAGTAGCAGGTCTGGACAAAATTTCAAGGACTTTTGTACAAAATTTGTTGACTCAATAATGGAAAGAGCAAACGATTTTTCAGAATTTACATATACAAATATTTTAACAAGATTCTACAGGTATATGGCACACTTCTGCAGAAATAATGGGGGGGGGGGGGGGTTACTGTTATAAGGGTGAAACTTTTATATCAGTGCCCCCTTATATTATTGTATTCACTCCCCCCTTACATCAGTGACCCCCCTCAGACTTGCCTGGCAGCTCTGTCACTGACCTCCTCTCTGGTGCACTGTGCAGGGCTCAGTTAGGCAGGTCCAGGTTGGTGGCTCTGATTTTATCTTATAGTCTCTTTCTCCACAGTCCACACACATCTGACTTCTCCCATGACCCCCATCCTGGCGGCACTCCCACTCTTAACTTTTCAGACTCCCCCCTCAGAGACTGTAGATATGATATAAGACAAGAGATGATCAGAGGTTGGAAATGGTACAAGAGATGTTTAGAGACTGAGGACAGAATACAAGAGATGGGTAGAGACTGAGGACACAATACAAGAGATGGCTAGAGACTGAGAACATGATACAAGAGATGGCTAGAGACTGTGGACAAGATACAAGAGATGGCTAGAGACTTAGGAGAGGATACAAGAGATGGGTAGAGACTGAGAACATGATACAAGAGATGGTCAGAAGCTGCGGACATGATACAAGAGATGGTCAGAAGCTGCGGACATGATACAAGAGATGGTCAGAGGCTGCAGGCATGATGCAGTAGATGTCAGAGGCTGCAGACATGATACAGGAGGTGTCAGAGGCTGCAGGCATGGTACAGGAGGTGTCAGAGGCTGCGGGCATGGTACAGGAGATGGTTAGAGACTAAGGACATCATACTAAAGATAATTAGAGACTGCAGACATAGTACAAGAGATGGCCAGAGGCTGCAGACATGATACAAGAGATCAATGCAGCCTTACTGTGCCCATCAATGCAGCCTCACTGTGCCCACCTTTGCAGCCTCACTGTGCCCATCATTTCAGCCTCACTGTGCCCATCAAATGCAGCTTTATGGTACCCATCAATGCACCCTCACTGTGCCCATCATTGCAGCCTCACTGTGCCCATCAATGCACTCTCGCTGTGCCCATGAATGCAGCCTCGCTATGCCCATGAATGCAGCCTCACCATGCCTACCAATGTAGCCTCATCATGCCCACCTATGCAGCCTCAACATGCCCATCAAATGCAGCTTTACGGTGCCCATCAATGCAGTCTCACTGTGCCCACCAATGCAGCCTCCCTGTTCCCACCAATGCAGCCTCCCTGTGCCCATCAATTCAGCCTCCCTGTGCCCATCAATTCAGCCTCACTGTGCCCATCAATTCAGCCTCACTGTGCCCACCAATGCAGCCTCACTGTGCCCACCAATGCAGCTTTGCTGTGCCCACCAGTGCAGCTTCTCTGTGCCCATGAATGCAGCCTCACTGTGCCTACCATTTGCAGCCTCTGTGCCCACCAATTGCAGCCTCTCTGTGCACACCACTTGCAGCCTGTGTGCACACCAATTGCAGCCTGTGTGCCCACCAATGCAGCTTCTCTGTGCCCATGAATGCAGCCTCACTGTGCCCACAAATCGCAGCCTCTCTGTGCCCACAAATTGCATCCTCTGTGTGCCCACCACTGCAGCCTCTGTGGGCACCACTGCAGCCTCTGTGTGCCCACCAATTGCAGCCTCTGTGTGCCCGCCAATTGCAGCCTCTGTGTGCCCACTAATTGCAGCCTCGATGTGCCCACCAATGCAGCCTCACTGTGTCCACCAATGCAGCTCCTCTGTGCCCACCAATGCAGCCTCACTGTGCCCTAGAATGCAGCCTCTCTGTGTCCACCAATTGCAGCCTCTGTGCCCACCAATTTCAGCCTCTGTGTCCACCAATTGAAGCCTCTGTGCCCACCAACTGCAGCCTCTGTGTCCACCAATTGCAGCCTCTGTGTCCACCAATTGCAGCCTCTGTGTCCACCAATTGCAGCCTCTGTACCCAATAATTGCAGCCTCTGTGCCCAATAATTGCAGCCTCTGTGTCCACCAATTGCAGCCTCTGTGCCCAATAATTGCAGCCTCTGTGCCCAATAATTGCAGCCTCTGTGTCAACCAATGGCAGTCTCTGTGCCCACTAATTGCAGCCTCTGTGCCCACTAATTGCAGCCTCTGTGTCCACCAATTGCAGCCTCTGTGTCCACCAATTGCAGCCTATGTGCCCAATAATTGCAGCCTCTGTGCCCAATAATTGCAGCCTCTGTGCCCAATAATTTCAGCCTCTGTGTCCACCAATTGCAGCCTCTGGGCCCAATAATTGCAGCCTCTGTGCCCAATAATAGCAGCCTCTGTGCCCACTAATGTATGTCAGCTTCACCATTTTTTGGATAACACAGCGCTCTCCTCCATCTGTGCTCCGGCGCTCGTATGTCATGGAGCTCGGTCTGTGTGCAAGGTCCCGCCCCCCTAGATGGCTCGCGTGATAGGCGGAACACTGATTGAATCAGTGTTCCATCTAGAAGACTATCACACAAGTCGTCTAGGGGGCGGGACCTTGCACACAGACCGAGCTCCGTGATACGATTGGATTTTCTGCAGATTTTGTCTTCAGATTTACCAAAAGCATGTAGTGCAAGGGCCTGCCTGATTGCATACAAATTGGAACTCTTAAGCCTCGTACACACAATGCAAAATTCGGAAGGGGTTGTTGTCCGAAATTCTTACTGTTAGTACGCTCCTTTCGACAATTGTTTTCCAATTTTCGGACAAAATGTCAAGGACGTTTGTACAAAAAACCCTATGGATGCTTGAGCACCTAATTTATAGCAAATATGAATGCTGTGCAAAGGCAGTCCCAATTATTTTCATATCTTTGTACCCTGTGTTTAAACCAGTGGATGGTATACAGAATTGTGCAAATGCTTGATTTGGAACAATTTGCGCACTTCTGCCATTCCCTCTAGTTCCAACGATGTCCATGAATGTCTCAGCCATCCAAGATTGTCCTTCCTGACTGGCTGATACACAGCAGCGGTGCCATTGGCTCCTGGTGCTGTCAATCAAAGTCAGCTAGCCAATCAGGAGGAAGAGGGGACGGGGCTCCGTGTCTGAATGGTCATAGGGAGCTGTGACTCAGCTTTTATTGCTTTTTTTGCAATAACATGGTGTAGAGGGAGTTTAAGTTTTACCAATCACAGGCTGTGTCACACCACTCCAGCTTTAGACTATGGTGTCCGTTTATGAAGCAGTGAAATATATTCACTGCTTCATTCTCCGGCATTCACAGTGGAGATCTCTCTCCTCTAGGGGCCAGTTTATGAAACTGTGTAGATTGCTTCACCTTTGGAGGTGTGAAGCGATCTACAAACGCTTCCAACACTTGAGAACGGCCCCTGATATTGGAATCTCGTGAGACTTTACGCGATTACAGCACCAGAAATTCACAGAAACACAGAGATGTCAGTTTATTAAGCAGTGATAAATGATCACTGCTCCGTACACAGACAGACGGCATGATTAATGTTAATAAAATAACGAGTCCCCATACAAAATATATATATGTATACACACAAACACACACATTATATATACATGTATATACACACACATTATATGTATACATACACACATTATATATATATATATATATATATATATATATATATATATATATATATATATTTATATATATATATGTATACATATAAATATGACAGGGGACATGGTTATTGTCTTGGGGGGGTCTGAACGAGGTAGAAACAAGTAAAAAATCTTCCTCCTTCCTCCTCAGTTCCCCCCAGATTCCCTCTTCACTCCCCGATTCTCCAGCTGACACATATCACCAGTGAAGTGGTCAGATCACAGCTTCATAAACTGTTCGTTTCTGTGTCAGTCAATGATGATTCTCACTGTGCTGATATCATCGGCGGGAGAACATGTTCAAACCCTTCTCTCCCGATTATCTCTGTTTCATTAACTGTTTATGGGCTGCAATCAGTGGCGATCCTTGGGATCACCGCTGTTCACCGTTTCATAAACGGACCCCTATGTTGTGTACGTGCTGAGACTAATGCTGGGTACACACATCTGAAACTGGGTCTGAAAATCGGCCAGTTTAGCATTAGCTGTCCGACTTTCGGTCAGTGTGTACAGCAGCCTGTACGACAAGCTGGTCTAACAACAGGCTTTTGTCGAAGGGACAAGCACTGATCAGTGTTTTGGCAGGAGGGGGGGGATCAGTATGTTCTGGCAGCAGGGAAGATCGCCACACTAACATTGTGTGTGTTGGTACTGCACTCTGTCAAGGGATTGAATGAAAAAAACGTACAGTGTGTACCGGGCTTAACAGGGAAGTGAAGCCTCCATCAATCACCATTTTACATACATAAGAAAAAAGTGCAGCGCTATAGCATAAATAATATCAAACAGTGCTAAATCATATAATAACAAAACAAGCCACTCATTAATGTAAGCTCTAACGAGCAGGGCCCTCGAATTCCTCCTGTATTGAATTGTATTGTAACTGTACTGTCTGCCCTCATGTTGTAAAGCACTACACAAACTGTTGGCTCTACAGTATATAAATCCTGTATAATAACAATAATAATAATAATAATGAACAAAAATGCTTGCTCTAAACGTACAAAATGAATGGCGTCTACCAATACACTGATTATGTCACAATACAGTCAATATGAGAATCCATGTGTATAAAAATGTACATAAAATAATAATCCAATAATGAAAAGCATAATCTCCCACGTGATATAGATTAGATCCATGCACCAAGGTAGAAAGGACACACTCCAGCTTTTTACCAGATTAAAATAACCATACAGCGCATAAGCGATAACTCAGCCCAAGACTTTGTGTAGTGAGACAAGAAAGGTGCTCCCACACCAACATAAAACACTCCAGCTTCCTACCAGATCATGTAGACCATTACTATTAGTAGAAAAAAAACATAGAAGGTTAGTCTTGCACAGCAACAGCTGTGTCTTCTTTGTTGTTCATGTGGGATGGGAGCCGCCACAATATCTCCCAAAACTGGAGATTGTGCCAGTTCCTTATTGGAAAGTGAGCATGCAAAGCATGGAAGGAGACCTAGAGCTTTCTGTTCAGAGGTACAGGATGCTGTGCACATATAAGAAAAAGGAGAAAATTAAAAGCTTAGAAGGGAACTGAAATTATAGCATGCCCAATAGAGGTTGCAATGGTAGGTCTACACAATCTTAGGCTGCAGTGGGGACACAGACATGGAAGAAGGGACAGTGAAAAGCAGGATCAACAAGTTTTGTTTGCAATCTACAGAAAAAAATGCTCTAGTGGCAAAGTGAGTATGAACACAATGTAATAAAGCAAGTTATTGATCAGTATAGCATGTACTGGCAGTTTATAATGATTTGGGTTTAATGATACTTTAGGGCAAGGTGAGGCATTTTTTTTAGATGCCAAAACTTTCTTAAAGTGTATGTTCCCCCTAACGTGTACTTTTTTTTATCCATGTGTGTGTTTGTCCATGTAAATACTTCTCAATGTAGTCTGTTTTCAGATCATTGCTCTCTTTCATTTCAAATACCTGGTTGATCCTGCCAGTGATGTAAACTGACAATGCCAAGAACAGAAACACATCCATGGTCGTTTTGCATCTATTGGCTTGCTATTCGGAGATACAGAATGCAGTGCCCACACACAGCATGCCTGTATGTCCTGTAGTCCGTTTACCTACCACGCCTCCTTGACTAGCCCTGACCTGTTGATTCACAGGGGCTTCCAACCACAGCCTCACTGTCAAACCACAGCATCAGCCTGTAGGAACATCATACAATGTCAGTCCTTTGGAACCCAGCATACACAGTGAGGAACATTCTTCCCTGCTATGGGTGATAAAAAATAGTACTCAACCCACCCACGCTATCAGGAAGAAGTACAATTAAGGTTATCATGTGACCACAAAATAAACCTACAAAAAAGGCACTTTATGGGTCTTCTTTTTAAATAATAAATGTAATTGTTATATAAGCACACTATTTACTATGTTACCCTAGCAAAACAAGTAGACATTTTACAGTGAGTTTAACTAAAAGGAAACAGAAAGTTCCCCACTTAATTAGTGAAAAAACACAGTCTGGCATTCTAAAACAGAGTATTTGTTTGTCTCATTTCAATCACAAAACTAAAAAATAAGAGATTTAATCCTAATTCTAAAATAATGGGCAGGGCCATGCAAATACTTTCTTTATGCCCCTATGGCCAAATGTACATCTAGATTTATAGCCAGCCATTTGGCAAGAGGGGCATAAAAAAATTATTTGCATGGTCCCATCCACGATCTTAAAATGAGGAATAAACCCTCTATTTTTGGATTTGTGCTGTAGGGGAGACAAGCATGTATCTTATGTTTTAGAAAGGCTTTGCTGTGTTTCTCACTAATTTGAAATTAATGGCTCTATATTTTAGGCTGTATCTGTACAATGTAGTCCTGGATGTATATCGACCACAGGAGCATAAAGTAATGATTTTCATGGCTCCACCCACTATCCTAAAATGATTTAAAAACCACTAGCCGACCAGCCGCCGTCAATATATGTATATATAAGTCGTCGTAGCTGTACATCGGCCCTTTAAACAGCTATAGCAAGCAGCCATCGTGCCCGCCGCCCACGCAAATCGGGTCCCCCGCCGTGCAGCGCGTGTCCACTGCACGGCTGGGGGACCAGATGTGCGTGGCCAACGGGCGCAATGTCCTCTGGCCACGTGTGATCGTGGGCACGAGAGCCAGAAAGGGGATGTGTGTGTGTGTAAACACACACACATCCCTTTTCTGACAGGAGAGGAGAGACAGGTCGTCTGTTCCTAATAGCTAGGAACAGCGATATGTCTCCTCCTCTAGTCAGTCACATCCTCATACAGTTAGAAACACTCACGAGGGAACACATTTAACCCCATTGATCGTCCCCTAGTGTTAACCCCTTCCCTACCAGTGACATTTATACAGTAATCAATGCATTTTTATAGCAACGATTGCTGTATAAATGTCAATGGTCCCAAAAATGTGTCAAAAGTATTTGATCTGTTCGCTGCAATGTTGCAGTCCTGCTAAAAATCGCAGATTGTCGCCATTACTAGTAAAAAAATTAAAATAATAATAAAAATTCCATAAATCTATTCCCTATTTTGTAGACACTATAACTTTTGCGCAAACCAATCAATATACACTTATTGCAATTTTCTTCACCAAAAATATGTAGGAGAATATATATCGGCCTAAACTGAGGAAACATTTTTTTTTTGGGGTACAGCGTTCCATGACTGCGCAATTGTCAGTTAAAGGTTTGTTTTTTATGGTTGTGGATAACCAACTAGTAGAGTATGGCACCAAATCCCTAAATGGTAAATAGATAGGAGCAAGGAAAATGGGATTTTTTAGTGGTGCAGAAATAACAAAGTATCAAGCAAATTATGATAAAATATTTTTATTTTGACACCAAAACAAAAATAGAGACAATAGTAAAACGTGGTATAGAAGGTGATTATTGCAAACAATGCAGTTGAGTTGGACAGTTGGATGGCCTAACTCCCGACATGTTTCGCCCCTAATTCAGGCTTCTTCAAAGGGGAAGCACTGTCCAAAAGCTGATGTACACCTTCTAAAAAATACAGAAAACACACACAAATACATATACAAACCATTAATAATAATAATCAAACAGTGAAGCAAATATAATAATAATAATAATAATAATAAGGAAATCTATGCATGCACAATTCGCCCTCCTAAGGTCAAGCCCCTTACCTCTCTCCACACTCCAGTCGGCCCAAATGGCCGCGCCCCCAGCAGCAATTCCCAACCACTGAAAAGATAGATTGTAATGTATGGTAAGAAAAGTGTTAATGAAGCTCCAACACACTTGTGAGAGCAGACTCGGAAAGAAGTAAGCTTAGTCACTAGATAGAGTTTAAACAGGGGCAAACCATGTGGTTGGGAATTGCTGCTTGCACATATGTGGGTCGCCCTTCCGTGCTGTCCCAGGAATCAAGTTTATTATCCTTTTTAGCGTGTGTAAGTTACCATCATTATTACCTTCATTTCATCTCTGGGTAATCTTATTGCCGGGAGACGCACTGCCCAGGCAGTGTGGCTTCTGGGGCCACATATATGTGGACATATGTGGGGGTTTTTTTGGTCCATGTGTATTGATCTTTCACTGGACATATTTTATCTTTAACTCCAGGTATTACTTAAGCCACAGGTCGCTTCCCCTTCCCTTGCTGTTTTTTTGCTACCCTCTGTGATTTTTGGATGTGCATTGGGCGGGGGTCTGGCGCTGCCGCTGGGGGGCGCGGCCATTTGGAGTGTGGAGAGAGGTAAGGGGCTTGTTTTCTCTTCTGAAACGAATAGTCTTTTAATACGGACACAAATAAATCATAGCATTATGGCCACTTGATTCAGCTGTGGAGCATAAGAAAAACATACATGTTTGTAATAAGAGGTAAAATGTATGGATTTCAGAGAATACTAAAGGGAATTAGCACTATTGGTAACACTTATTTGCTAATTTCTTCTAGCATTCCCTACAATTGTTAAATTGTATCTCTTGTTAAAAAAGCCATGTGTATTTTCGGTGTTTCCTCAGTTACATTTAGTGACCAAAATGTGGTATTTTACTTCTGCCATAATAAAAGAAGCATTCATTGAGAAGAGAAAATAAACTTAAGAAAGCGAGCAATTCCCAAATTCACAAAGAATTGTGCATGCATAGATTTCCTTATTATTATTATTATTATTATTATTATTATTATTATTATATTTGTTTCACTGTTTGATTATTATTATTAATGGTTTGTATATGTATTTGTGTGTGTTTTCTGTATTTTTTAGAAGGTGTACATCACCTATTGGACAGTGCTTCCCCTTTGAAGAAGCCCGAATTAGGGGCGAAACATGTTGGGAGTTAGGCCATCCAACTGTCCAACTCAACTGTATTGTTTGCAATAATCACCTTCTATACCACTTTTTACTATTGTCTCTATTTTTGTTTTGGTGTCAAAATAAAAATATTTTATCATAATTTGCTTGATACTTTGTTATTTCTGCACCACTAAAAAATCCCATTTTCCTTGCTTCTATCTAATTGTCAGTTAAAGTGACACAGTGCCGTATAGCAAAAAATGGCCTGGTCATTAAGGGGGTAAATCCTTCTGGTGCTGAAGTGGTTAAGAATTCTTTATTGTTTCGATTTCTAATGGAAGTTGGACAAGCAAATACCTTCTGTTTTAGAGCCCTTTCATACTGAGGCACCCATAGCTGTGGCGGTAAAACTCCGCTATTTTTACTGCTGACGCTATGCGCGGATTTGCCCCCCGCTAGCGGCCACGAAAGGGTTAAAACCGGCCGCAATGCGCTGCTGAAGCAGCGCATTGCGGGCGATATAGCCGCGCTGTCCCATTGATTTCAATGGGCAACAGCGGAGGAGGAGCAGTAAACATACTGCTCCTTCTCCGCTCCAAAGATGCGGCTAGCAGGACTTTTTTTTTACCGTCCTGCTAGCGCACCGCTCCAGTGTGAAAGCCCCTCAGTATGCAGGTGCTATTTTTAACGCTATAGTGCCTGCAATACGCTCCAGTGTGAAAGGGGTCTTAAGAAAGCCCTATTGTGGTTCTTAACTGAACATCACATCATCCATTCGGACCAGGTTTGAAACTAAATTTGGTGACCACTTGCCAAACTGCAAATATTGTGACTGCAAATCAATACATACACCATACAGACATGGTCAAAGGTTCTACCCGACCAAAGCTTAGCATGGAGGAAATGCATAATCCTCCTGAACTGCCCAGGATTCGAACCATGTATGGCCAGCCTAAGTGACACGACCATACAATAATTGAACTTACTAAATGTGATGGCTGCTGCATCACAGAAACTGCTGAGGTTTATGGGATTTTCAAATGGCACAGTCTCCAGAGTTTACCAATAACAGTGAACAAGGAAAAAAAAACAGTGATTAGCATTTCTATGGACAAAAACAACTTGCTAATGAGAGAGGTCACAAAAAAAATGACTAGGCTTGTTTGTGCTGGGAGGTAGTGATCTCTGAATGATCAGCATGTCAAACCAGGGACAAAACGTGCTACAGCAAGTTAGCTAAGAACCCAAGAGTGATGCTAGATTTGGCATAGGATCACCAAAACTGAACATTTTAATATTGGAAAAGCAGTGCTTGGTCAGACATGTCTCTAACTGCCAGCTGTGACGTGCATATAGTGGGTCATAACTTGGCAATTACAGAGGATGAACCCTCCTACACTTACCTTACATTGGTTCTTATCTCTCATCTCCAGACCCATGGTTACATGGCCTGTCTGCAGCTCAAGGTGGGACCTGTTTGGAGGCAGTGTATCTGTTAAGCCGGCCACAGATGGATCTAATTTCGACCAGTTCTTCAGGAACTCGTCCATTTATTTTTTCACTTGATCAGTGCCGTTGGCTTTAGCCGGCAACACTGATCATAGTATTCTGACATTGAGGAATGCATCATCTATGGCCTACCTTAGGCTGCCTGTGCTTGAGCAGCCAGTCAGTAACACTGTCCTGGACTGCAGTAAAAAGTTGGGAATGGAGTTGGATTTTGCCCTGTGTCATGTAACTGTACGAGGGCGGGTAATTTTGGCACCTTAGGTTAAATTGAGTAAAGAACATTGGAAATGGGCTAGGGGCAGAAATGATTTTGGGAGTACCCAGTAAATTGGCCGATGAGTGTAGAGAAGTGATCCACATAGAACACAATTTTACCTGGATAGGCCTGATTTGTGGATCACACTGGTCTGGCAACCCGCTAGAGAATCTGCCGGTTCATTAATAATTTTTCCTTTTTTGGTTGTATTTTGCAATAAAATTATTAAGGCATGCCTGCTTGTGGAATGATTAAGATATAGAATGGAGAAAGGCATTAGAACTATGACTAATCAAGCTGCATTTTCCTATTACCAGTTATATTCATCATTATTTTATTATATACATCAACAAAAAATTAATGACGACATCTGTAGATCAATACTTGTGATGCGTTGTGGTACTGGGGGTCTTCTGCTGCAGCACAGGTGACAATGGACACAAGTCAGACACAGAAAGTGTTAGATAACTTTTACTGAACTTTAGTAGCTTGAAATAATTTCAACCAAAGCAGATAGGAAACAATGGGAGCTTTGTACAGTGACTTTGTCAGCTCAGTGCCTAATAAAGCAAGATGATGGTATGCCACTTGGAGGAACCTCCTTCGGCTAACCTTTGTGGAACTTCGAAAAGAAGCAGTACAGATCACCAAAGTATAAAGTTTGGTATTGCAATATATACGGATTGGTACACTAAATAGTAAATACTGTCCTGTAAAATGTACTTCCCATGTTTCTGAAAGAGACATTTAATATTAGTTCTACATGGTTCACTATACTCACAAGTTGTCTCCATACTTTGCACACCTGGGAATGTCTTCCATTTGGGTAGCCCCTTGCCTGTTGTTCCACACCAAAGCTAGTAACCATTAATGAAGACCTTGTATGCACATTTGGTCTCACAAGATCTCAAATGCTGCCTACAGGGTGACTGAGTCCTAACTTTATAGGAAGTCCCATTATATGTCATCACTCCCTGCCTGTTTCCTACAGGTGCTGATCTCCTCTCTCAGGCCAGGGTAACCAACATGCTGACTGTCATCAATCCCATGCTCAGCCACACTCATGCCAAGGTCTTCCACAGAAGTCCCTTATACAAAGGACAGCCAGCACAAATTTCTTTGTGCCTTGAATAACTGTAAGCCACATATGATTGCAAATGGGACCTGTCACACCTTTGGACATTTATTCGTTTAGAAACAGGAGTCTACAAACTTCCTAAACCCAGGCCAGTTTACTGTTCCTTAGACTTTAGGGGGGGGGGGGGCAGACTGTAGGCAGCAAGAGTAGAAAATACCCTGGTGTCATTGCAAGTAGACAGTGTTTTAGGCTTGCCGGGCCGGAAGGAGGAGTAAATAAGATAAATAGCACCTGTGGTAAGTAGGAAGAGGAACAGTGCCCCAATATTGATATTAGTGGGAAGAATGATGGTCAATCGTTTATATCTGTGGAAGGAAATATATCTCATCAATGTTTTTGGTTAGAGGACTCAGGGCCGTCTTTAAGGCAGGGCAAAAGGGGCAGCTGCCCTGTGCCCTTTCATTGTTGTGGGGCCCAAAGCAGCTGCCTCATACTTGCCAGCTATCCTAGTTTAAATTCCCTTGTCCCTTGAAGTTTTAGTCCCGTGCTGTGTCCTGATATCTCAGTGTAAAGTTCTGCTACTAATGCTCCCCAGCTCTGCCCTATTGTTGTGTACAGATGACTCACCTGCAGACCCTGTGTTTACATGTAAATAAACGTAATTCATATGCAAATAACGGGAGCATTGATATGTAAATAAAGGCGGCATTCATATGTATATCATGCCCTTCTGCAGTGAGGAGATGATGTGCTGTTACCTTTAGCAACCAATCAGTGAGCAGTATTACTGTACAGTAATCTCTAGCAACCAATCAACAAGCAGAAATCATGTACTTTAACCTCTAGCAACTAATCAGTGAGCCATAATGTGTGCTGTAACATCCAGCAACCAGTCAGTAAGTGGTAATGATATGCCGTAACCTCTGGCAACCAATCGCAATCGCTGCCTGATATGATACAGTAAACTGATTTTAAGTCTAGCTGATATTTTATTTTAAGTCTCAGAGCATGTGGAAAGCAAAATTGCATTGGGGGGGGGGGCAAGAATTTTTTTGCCCTGGGTCCAATCAATATTAAAGACGGCCCTGGGAGGACTAGTTCCCCAGCGTTGGCGTAAGTAGGAGGAATAGTTCCACATATCAGTGGGAGAGAAAGTGCCCCAATGGCCACATGAAGGCCAGCAAAGGGCCCCATCTGGCCCATGGGCTGCAGTTTTGAGACTACTGGTTTAAAGTATGAGTTAGCATGACACCAAAAGTCTCAGCACTATAAACCATTCTCTCAAACAATTTTCTATGTGTCTATGGAACAAAATTAAATCTGGCCATGTATATAATTATTTAAGGCACAAGTTCTAACGAATCACATTCAAACAAACGATAAAAACAAATACTAGGAGTGACTTAAAGGGGTTGTAAAGGTTCGTTTTTTATTTTCTAAATAGGTTCCTTTAAGCTAGTGCATTGTTGGTTCACTTACCTTTTCCTTCTATTTACCTTCTAAATATTTTTTTTCTTTGTTTTCTTTGTCTGAATTTCTCACTTCCTGTTCCTCCTCAGTGAGCTGTTCAGTAAGCTGTTCTGGATGACTCCACACCACTCGGATGATGGTGTGGAGTTCAGTGAGGAGAAACAGGACGTGAGAAATTCAGACAAAGAAAACAAACATTTAAAAGGTAAATCAAAGGAAAAGGTAAGTGAACCAACAATGCACTAGCTTAAAGGAACCTATTTAGAAAATAAAAAACGAACCTTTACAACTCCTTTAAAGGAAATCAGAATTTTTCTTCAGTTTTTGTTGTTTGTTTTTAGGAAATACTTCTGAAATGGAGACAGAAAGTGAAGGGAAATATGAAACCAGGACACAGACAGTAGAACAAAATCTGACAGGGGTTCTAGGCTTTCCTAATGCCGCATACACACGGTCGGAATTTCTGATGGGAAAAGTCAGACGGAATTTTTTCATCTGATTTTCTGACTGTGTGTATGCAGCATCGGACTTTTTCCGTCAGAAATTCCGACGGACATGTTCTCTTTTTTTCCGATCGGAAATTCCGTTCGTCTGTATGGAACTCAGACCGAGAAAAAAACACGCATGCTCAGAATCAAGTCGAAGCATGCTCGGAAGCATTGAACTTCATTTTTCTTGGCTCGTCGTAGTGTTGTACGTCACCGCGTTCTTGACGGTCGGAATTCGGTGTGACAGTGTGTATGCAAGACAGCTTGAACGGAATTCCGTCGGAAAAACCCGAGTCTATTCCGACGAAAAATCCGACCGTGTGTACAAGGCATTACTCTACTAAAGAAAATCACTTTTATTTCTGACTTTGTTACTACCTGCCTTGTCATTGGGACAGAAAGTGAGCCAAAATTTCTCTAAAGCTGACCATACACAGTTCAAATTTTTTTTTTTTCAGCCTACAAATCTTTCACTGCAGCTATTGTATATTGACTGCTGACATCAATGACTGTCAGAATACCTGATCTGCTGACAATTTTCAGTCTAAGGATATTGGGCAGGAGAGTAATGACCAGGCCATCCACACAGAATATTTGTATAATATATGGCCAGCTGAACAGAGCCCCAGATAATGGTAAAAACACAGCAGGGAGTTTAATACTTTCCCACTCTATCCAAATGTAAACAGAATTGTTTTGGCTGGACATAAACCTTAAGGCCCCTTTCACACGGGCGCCTCCGTTATACAGATTCCACTTGCTCAGCAGGGGATTGCTCTGTTGATCCCCGCTGAGCAGGCGGATGACAGGTCCATTTCCACTCACTGTGCAGAGATGGACCTGTCAGAGTCCTGCTCTCCTCTATGGGCAATCCGTTTTCATCCGATCCCATACGATCCTCCAGACGGATGGAAAATAGGACCGGATCGGATTGGATCAGATAGCGGCAGATGTCAGCTGACATGTCACTGCTGACATCTGCCACTCCATAGGGGTGAATGGATGGTCCATAAAGGTCCACCTGAAAAACTGACAGGTGGGCCTGATCGGACAGCTCGTGTGAAAGTGCCCGAAGAAGTTTGGGCAACACTATTGTAGTAGCTAGTCTGACCTGTGCCTAATGGCTAATCTACAAACCTCTATATTTAAAGCTGAACTCTGGGGAAGTTTTAAAACTACAATTATAGTGGGGACCCCCACCACTTTGCAAGGATTAAATATAGTTTTTGTCTGGGGCACCAGTAAAAAGCAGTTTTGCATATTGTTTCAAGAAGTTTCCTCCTCTTTGTGCCACCAGTCCACTGAAGTTGCTTTTCTTTTGTGCCCAATCAATCTCAGGTATTCTGACAATCATTAGGCTTCATGTACACGGGACGTTGTCCAACCTCTCCTGAACGATTTACCTTGACAGCTAGAAACCAGTGTCTAAAAACGGGCGTTTAGCCATGTTTACATGCCTCGTTTGGCCGCGTTTGTGTCTAGAAGCATTTGAATTTTTTTTTAGGACCAAAAGCGGAAACGCCTATAAACGAAATACGGCTAAACGCGGGTTACCACGTTTGGCGTCTGAAACGTCAGAAACTTTGACGTCTGAACACATTTTTTGGCCTTCAACTGCCTAAAAACGACAGTAAATGACTCTGTGTACATGTACACATAAGATAACATTGAATGAGTTCAGGGGCAGTTTAAAAAAGTGTCCAACTGCCTCTGAAAGCCAGTTTAGCAGCAGCAGTGTACATGGGGCCTAATGTGTAAATAAGGACACTGAGGGTCCAACCACAGCCTGGGGGAGCAAGAGATAAGATAAGTAAAACTGATTTTTATAGTTACTATAGACAAAAATTTGTGCTTTAACCACTTAAGCCCCGGACCATTTCGGGCCATTAGGACCAAGCCTGTTTTTGGGATTCGGCACTGCGCTGCTTTAACTGTAAATTGTGCGGACATGCAATGTTGTACCCAAATGAAATTTGCGTCCTTTTCTTCCCACAAATAGAGCTTTCTTTTAATGGTATTTGATTGCCTCTGCGATTTTTATTTTTTGCGATATAAACAGAAAAAGACCGAAACTTTGGAAAAAAAATGATATTTTCTAATTTTTGTTATAAGAAAAATCGAATAAACTCAATTTTAGTCATACATTTAGGCCAAAATGTATTCAGCCACATGTCTTTAGTAAAAAAAATGTCAATAAGCGTATATTTATTGGTTTGCGCAAAAGTTATAGCGTTTACAAACTAGGGTACATTTTCTGAAATTTACACAGCTTTAAATTTATGACTGCCTATCTCATTTCTTGAGGTGCTAAAATGGCAGGGCAGTACAAAACCCCCCCAAATGACCCCATTTTGGAAAGTAGACACCCCAAGGAAATTGCTGAGAGGCATGTTGAGCCCATTGAATATTTTTTTTTTTGTCCCAAGTGATTGAATAATGACAAAAAAAAATAAAAAATTACAAAAAGTTGTCACTAAATGATATATTGCTCACACATGCCATGGTTATATGTGGAATTGCACCCCAAAATACATTCTGCTGCTTCTCCTGAGTACGGGGATACCACATGTGTGGGACTTTTTAGGAGCCTAGCCACGTACGGGACCCCGGAAACCAAGCACCGCCTTCAGGATTTCTAAGGGCGCAAATTTTTGATTTCACTCCTCACTACCTATCACAGTTTTGAAGGCCATAAAATGCCAAAATAGCACAAAACCCCCCCAAATGACCCCATTTTGGAAAGTAGACACCCCAAGATATTTACTGAGAGGCATGTTCAGTCCATGGAATATTTTATATTTTGCCACAAGTTGCGGGAATATGACAAACTTTTTTTTTTTTGCACAAAGTTGTCACTAAATGATATATTGCTCACACATGCCATGGACATATGTGAAATTACACCCCAAAATACATTCTGCTGCTTCTCCTGAGTACGGGGATACCACATGTGTGGGACTTTTTGGGAGCCTAGCCGCGTACGGGACCCCAAAAACCAAGCACCGCCTTCAAGGTTTCTAAGGGCATAAATTTTTGATTTCACTCCTCACTACCTATCACAGTTTTGAAGGCCATAAAATGCCAAGATGGCACAAAACCCCCCCAAATGACCCCATTTTGGAAAGTAGACACCCCAAGCTATTTGCTGAGAGGCATGTTGACCCCATTGAATATTTTTTTTTTTTTTGTCCCAAATGATTGAATAATGACAAAAAGAAAAAAAAAAAAAATGTACAAAAAGTTGTCACTAAATGATATATTGCTCACACATGCCATGGTTATATGTGGAATTGCACCCCAAAATACATTCTGCTGCTTTTCCTGAGTACGGGGATACCACATGTGTGGGACTTTTTGGGAGCCTAGCCGCGTACAGGGCCCCAAAAACCAAGCACCGCCTTCAGGATTTCTAAGGGCGTAAATTTTTGATTTCACTCCTCACTACCTATCACAGTTTCGAAGGCCATAAAATGCCAAAATAGCACAAAACCCCCCCAAATTACCCCATTTTGGAAAGTAGACACCCCAAGCTATTTGCTGAGAGGCATGTTGAGCCCATTGAATATTTTTTTTTTTTGTCCCAAATGATTGAATAATGACAAAAAGAAAAAAAAATGTACAAAAAGTTGTCACTAAATGATATATTGCTCACACATGCCATGGTTATATGTGAAATTACACCCCAAAATACATTCTGCTGCTTCTCCTGAGTACGGGGATACCACATGTGTGGGACTTTTTGGGAGCCTAGCCGCGTACGGGACCCCAAAAACCAAGCACCGCCTTCAAGGTTTCTAAGGGCATAAATTTTTGATTTCACTCCTCACTACCTATCACAGTTTTGAAGGCCATAAAATGTCAAAATAGCCCAAAACCCCCACAAATGACCCCATTTTGGAAAGTAGACACCCCAAGCTATTTGCTGAGAGGCATGGTGAGTATTTTACAGCTCTCATTTGTTTTTGAAAATTAAGAAAGACATTTTTTTTTCTTTTTTTTTTTCTTTTTTTACATTTTCAAAACTTTGTGACAAAAAGCGAGATCTGCAAAATACTCAACATACCTCTCAGCAAATAGCTTGGGGTGTCTACTTTCCAAAATGGGGTCATTTGGGGGGGTTTTGTGCCATCTGGGCATTCCATGGCCTCCGAAACTGTGATAGGCAGTGAGGAGTGAAATCAAAAATTTACACCCATAGAAATCCTGAAGGCGGTGCTTGGTTTTTGGGGTCCCGTACGCGACTAGGCTCCCAAAAAGTCCCACACATGTGGTATCCCCGTACTCAGGAGAAGCAACAGAATGTATTTTGGGGTGTAATTCCACATATGCCCATGGCATGTTTGAGCAATATATAATTTAGTGACAACTTTTTGTACATTTTTTTTTTTTTGGTCATTATTCAATCACTTGGGACAAAAAAAAAAATATTCAATGGGCTCAACATGCCTCTCAGCAAATAGCTTGAGGTGTCTACTTTACAAAATGGGGTCATTTGGGGGGGTTTTGAACTGTCCTGGCATTTTATGCACAACATTAGGAAGCTTATGTCACACATCATCCACTCTTCTAACCACTTGAATACAAAGCCCTTTCTGACACTTTTTGTTTACATGAAAGAAAATTTTTTTTTGCAAGAAAATTATGTTGAACCCCCAAACATTATATATTTTTTTAAAGCAAAGGCCCTACAGATTAAAATAGTGGGTGTTACATTTTTTTTTTCCACACAGTATTTGCGCAGCGATTTTTCAAACGCATTTTTTGGGGGAAAAACACACTTTTTTTATTTTTAATGCACTAAAAAACACTATATTGCCCAAATGTTTGATGAAATAAAAAAGATGATCATAGGCCGAGTACATGGATACCAAACACGACATGCTTTAAAATTGCGCACAAACGCGCAGCGGCGACAAAACTACATTCATTTTTAAAAGCATTTAAAAGCCTTTACAGGTTACCACGTTAGATTTACAGAGGAGGTCTACTGCTAAAATGACTGCCCTCGATCTGACCTTCGCGGTGATACCTCACATGCATGATGCAATTGCTGTTTACATATGACGCTAGACCGACGCTTGCGTTCGCCTTTGCGCAATAGCAGGGGGGGACAGCGGTGCTTTTTTTTTTTTTTTTTTTTTTTTTATTATTTATTTGGCTTTTTTATTTTATTTTTAAACTGTGCCTTCCATATTTTATTTTTTTACCATTTTTATCGTTATCTCAGGGAATGTAAATATCCCCTATGATAGCAATAGGTAGTGACAGGTACTCTTTTTTTGAAAAAAATTGGGGGGTTAGACCCTAGATCTTTCCTCTGCCCTCAAAGCATCTGACCACACCAAGATCGGTGTGATAAAATGCTTTCCCAATTTCCCAATGGCGCTTTTTATATCCGGGGGGGGACATTCCCTCCCACTGCTTGTAAAAGCAGTCTAGAGGCTAATTATCTGCTAGAATTGCTTTTACATGAAAGCCGGCTGCTGGCTGAAAAGAATGATACCAAGATGATACCTAAACCCGCAGGCATCATTCTGGTATAAACATTCAAAGTCCAGCAACATACCAGTACGTTGCTGGTCCTTGTTGGACATGTATTGTAATCTTTTTTTTCATACAGCCTATTGGCTGAACGAAAAAAAGAGATTGATTGGTGGGTATGCCCACCATTAGAATACCTCCCTTCATCCACCCACTTCTAATGATGGGCATATATGCCGAAGCATGGGGGCATCCTCCCGCAAAAAAGTTATGCCGCGTACACACGGTCAAGCCTTCGTCGGAATTTCGACCGTATGTACGCGGCATAAAAGGTTATGCCGCGTACACACGGTCGGACTTTTCCACGGATAAGCCTCCGTTGGAATTTCGACCGTATATACGCGGCATTAGGAGCAAAATCGCTCCTCCGCCCCTGCTGCCCCCATGCTTCGGCATATATGCTCTTTTTTTTAACTGTGGTGGTGAAATCACCTCCTACAGCGTTGGAGTCACGGCTTTATGTATCGTGGGAGCAAACGCTGTTGCTGTCAAGATAAATAGATCCGCGCTGCAACTGAATGGCGTACCTGCTAAGCAAATGGTGGTTAACATTAAAACAAAGTAACATTACAGTACAACAGTAGGACCTTACCATGCCATACCTGCAAAGCAAATACCAAAACAAAACCTAGTAAAAAATAAAAAAATGTTTTAACGCAACCTGTGCCTAAAATATATATATGCCGAAGCATGGGGGCATCCTCCCGCAAAAAAGTTATGCCGCGTACACACGGTCGGAATTTCGACCGTATGTACGCGGCATTAGGAGCAAAATCGCTCCTCCGCCCCTGCTGCCCCCATGCTTCGGCATATATGCTCTTTTTTTTTAACTGTGGTGGTGAAATCACCTCCTACAGCGTTGGAGTCACGGCTTTATGTATCGTGGGAGCAAACGCTGTTGCTGTCAAGATAAATAGATCCGCGCTGCAACTGAATGGCGTACCTGCTAAGCAAATGGTGGTTAACATTAAAACAAAGTAACATTACAGTACAACAGTAAGACCTTACCATGCCATACCTGCAAAGCAAATACCAAAACAAAACCTAGTAAAAAATAAAAAAATGTTTTAACGCAACCTGTGCCTAAAATATATATATGCCGAAGCATGGGGGCATCCTCCCGCAAAAAAGTTATGCCGCGTACACACGGTCGGAATTTCGACCGTATGTACGCGGCATTAGGAGAAAAATCGCTCCTCCGCCCCTGCTGCCCCCATGCTTTGGCATATATGCTCTTTTTTTTTAACTGTGGTGGTGAAATCACCTCCTACAGCACTGGAGTCACGGCTTTATGTATCGTGGGAGCAAACGCTGTTGCTGTCAAGATAAATAATTCCGCGCTGCAGTTGAATGGCGCACCTGAAAACAAAAAATTACATACCTGAAAAGCAAGCATGATAAAACATTGCAGAATAGAATACAGTAAAAAAGAGCAGAACAATAGAGAGAAAATAGAGAGAGAGAGAACAATAAAACGACAACTATTTTTGTTTTTTTTATTTTATATTTTTTTTGTGTTTTGTTTTTTACGTTTTTTTTTTCTTTTTTACACTTTTTTTTGTAACTTTACAACTGTAATGGTTCGGGTCTCTCAAAATGTAATGGCATCTTGGGAGACCCTGTGTAAGTGTGTCCTAGTCTGTGAAATGCTGTACCCTACGCTAAAACTTCACTTTTGAGTGGTAGCGTTCAAAACATTCACCTTGGCAAAGACCAGGCTTGTCAGGACAGAGTGGACAAAAACGACGGGTGTCACGCCTAAATCCGCGCTTGCTACAGACACGACATCTTTTTTGGGGGTGGCTTTGGGTAGGGGTACTCGGGAGGACATACGAATAATGCCTCTCATGCAGCCGGCTTACTGCATTTGGTTGGGGATGGTGAGGTGCAGAACCGCCTGGATACAGGAGTTCTGTGACTATCTCATTCTGGAATTTTAGAAGAGATAACGTCCCGCCTGAAGCTCTGTATAGCACATGAGCGTTCAGCAAAGCCAATTGGAATAATGATAGAGACACTTTTTTGTACCAGCGTCTCGCCTTACGGTCAATTAGATACGCGCCATCAACTGGTCGTTGAGGTCCACCCCTCCCATATTTTGGTTATATTCGTGGACACAGAGGGGTTTCTCCACAACACCAGTCGCCGTACGAATTTGGACTGTCGTGTCTGCATGAAGGGAGGTAAGAAGGAAAACATTCTTATTGTCCCTCCACTTCATAGCGAGCAAGTTATTACACTTCAAGCAGGCTCTCTCCCCCAGCCTAAGACGGGCATCTACAAGCCGCTGGGGAAAGCCCCGGCGATTAGGTCGCACGGTGCCACATGCTCCAATCTTATGATCAAACAAGTGACTAAACAGTGGCACGCTCGTGTAATAATTGTCCACATACAAGTGGTACCCCTTTCCGAATAAGGGTGACACCAAGTTCCACACTATCTTGCCAGCGCTCCCTATGTAATCCGGGCAGTTGACCGACTCAATCTGACTGTCTTTTCCCTCATAAACCGTAAAGTTCACTACATAGCCTGTTGCCCTGTCACAGAACTTGTAGAGCTTGACCCCGTATCTGGCACGCTTGCTGGGAAGGTACTGCTTGAAAGACAAGCGGCCAGAAAATTTAATCAGGGACTCATCAACGCAGACAACTTGATCGGGAGTAAACAAGGCTGCAAAACGTTCGTTGAAGTGGTTTATGAGGGGCCGAATTTTATAGAGCCGGTCGTATTCAGGGTCCCCACGTGGACGACAAAGTTCATTGTCGTTGAAGTGCATGAACCGCAAAATCTGCTCGTATCGTGCCCTGGACATGGAGGCAGAGAACACGGGCATGTGGTCAATTGGGTGCGTGGACCAATAAGCACGCAATGACGGAAATTTATGTGTGCCCATGTTGAGGGAAAGGCCCAGAAAGGTCTTAAATTCGGAAACCGTAATTGGTTTCCAATTTCTGGCAATTTTAGGCAACTGGGGGTTAGCGGCGATAAATTGACCAGCATATAAATTACTCTGGTCCACAATAGATCTATAGAGATCTTCCGTGAAAAACAGCGAATAAAAATCGATTGGCATAAAATCAGCTGTTTCCACCTGAATACCGGGTTGGGCAGTGAATGGGGGAAGTACGGGTTCTGCAGAAGTGGTGGGGACCCAATCAGGATAGGCAAATTCTGCAGGAAGGGCAGTATGGGCACGACGGGCCTGCCTTTGTCTTCTTGGTGGCAGCGGGACACTACTTGTGCTTGCCACCTCGCCAGCTTGAACTGCACTTATGGGACTCGCCACGTCACCAAGTGTTACTGCAGTGCTGGATGTACGTCCAGGCTGTACTAGGCCGCTGGTGCTTGCCAGTTCACCAGAAGGAATAGCGGCGCTAGTACTACTCTGCTCCATGATACGAGAGACCTGCGGTTCTTGCTCCTCAACAACCTCAGAAGATCGGGATCGGGTACGCCTGACCTTAGCAGGGACCTCAACTTCGTCGTCAGAGCTATCTGACGTGGGGCCGCTGACGTCACTGTCTTCTACGGGAAGATATTCTGAGCCTGAATCTGACAGATACGTGACCTCCTCTTCACTATCTGTCATGCTCAGAATCTCGTAGGCCTCTTTACTAGTGTACCTTCGTCTTGCCATTTTGGGCTCTAAATTTAGGGGTACACTAGTAAGATTCACAGGAAAAAAAGCACCTGACTGTCGTCAGCAAATATATCAAACGCTACAAAAAAACTGTTAGCGATCGCAGGGATCAGGCCTGTCTCTGCGAACGCTGCAGTTATGTGTGTTGTGTTTGGTAAGTGACAGTGATCGATCGATACTGCACTTGGGTGGGCTGGGCTGGGCTGGGCGGAGGGGCTAAACGCAGGTACTAGCAGGTATCTGGGCTGATCCCGCTAACACTGCGTTTTTGGGAACCCTAAACCGCTGGGGATGCTAGTATAGATCTGATCAGATACTATACCACTAAGGGGGGTGTATGCTTTGCGCGTGGGTGTTAGCGTTACTGGCACTAACCTAACACTGCCTGGGGCGACGCAGACCCTCTCTGGAGCTAAAACCTAATTGATCTCACCCGCCGGGCGATCAGGGGGGTTAAACCTTTATTGGGTTATATACGGCGGGTGCCCTGATGCTATAAAAAGCAAACTAATCAACCAGCGTCACCCGTAACCTTTATATGGTGATCACTGGTGAAAGGGTTAACTAGGGGCAATCAGGGGGTTAAAACCTTTATTAGGTTAAATATGGGGGTACCTGACACCAATAAAAACCTGCGGCGAACCTAAAAAAAAAATAACTGCCTATCTAAAACACCAGCGACACGAATACAGCGATCGGAAAAACAATCGCTTAGTGACGCTGAAGTTAGGGGGTGAAAGGGTTACCTGGGGGGTGATCAAGGGGTTAAACCTTTATTAGGGGGGGTTAGGGGGCTACCCTGGACCTAAAGGGGCCTAATCCTAACTGCCTTGCAACTTTTTACAATCACAGATGACACTAAATGCAGTGATCAGTAAAATAAATGATCACTGCAATCAGTGACACTGTGATTGGGGGCTTTGGGGTGACCTGGGGGGTGATCTGGGGGTGACTGGGGGGTGATTTGTGTGCCTATGTGTACCTACGTGTCAGTGGACTGTTGGAGCACTAACCTCTGTCTTCACTCCTCGGCGCCGGGAACGAAAAGACCGCGGCGAGGGAGATGACATCACTTCCTCCAGCCTGTGTTTACATCACATGGCGGAGGAAGCAATTTCATTGGCCGGGAGCGATCGCGAGGGGGGGGGGCGGAATCGAGCGGCCGCCCCCTCATGCCTGATCGCTCCCGAACACTTAACGGCCGCTCACTGCAGTGAAGGGGGGTCCGGATGGACCCCCCAACTGCACAAAGGCGATCACGTAGATCTACGTGATTCTGCCTGTCCGTGCCATTCTGCCGACGTAAATCAGCGGTGGGCGGTCGTTAAGTGGTTAAGCCAGGATTTCGATCCATATATGGGCAGAGAGGTTGTACAGAAATCAGCCTACCAATCGACTTCTGTACAACCACCCTGTCAGATTTTCCCTGGTCAATAAGTGATCAGTGTATTCTGATGGTGGGAAAAGCTCCACGTTGCTGGTTAAACAAAAAATAACTGATCCAACTATAGGCTGCTTTACCCTTGCAGTGTGGTGGGGAGCACCACTACAAGGGTAATTTTTAAATTCAGCATAGTTCATATCTAATAAAATAACAAAATAATGGAAAAGCAAGTATGTAGAAATGTGAAATTCACAAAAAAACAACCTTCGTGTAGCCAATAAAATATCTCAAAATATGTGTGTAGCACACAAACCTTTTTCTCGCCTGGCTCACTTTCAAGTCAAGGCACACCGTGCTATATGCCCGTACCTTCCTGTTTGAGGAGGTTAAGCGGTGTTCACAATTTTGGGTCCTGCAGCGAGTTACCTCCTTCCACTGGTTCTCTTCCCCAGAGTATGGGGTCAAGTCTCTATTTCTTCCCCAAAGAAACAATGTCCAGAACACTTTAACTCCAACAAATAGTTTATTTTCTTTTTTTTTTTTTATTCTTTATTTTGTTTTATCAAGATTTCAATTATGTTACATCAATACATTTCCATTAATCCAGCCAAGATAATAAACATACAAAAATAATACTGAGTACTAAGAGATTCCTGGCTCTTCTCCTTATACTCACATTTCTAAAATCTCGATTTCATCCCCCCCCCCTTTCCCCTTTATATCCCCCTCCCCCCCTTCTACCTCTTATTTTCTACCATTTCTCTACTACTTTCTCAGATTTTCTACATAGCTCCATGTTTTCCTAAAATCTTTCCAACATTCCCACTTGTTTTTAAATCCTTTTTTTTCCTCCTCTACGCCGTACTTCAGTCCCTCCATACTGTATGTTTCTTCCACGGAATCTACCCACTCCCATATAGATGGACTTTCCACTTTTCGCCATTTTTTTGGGATCAACCTTTTGGCCGCGTTTAATAAATGTGGGATCAGTGACTCTTTATACTGTTTCATTCCTCCATCCCCTCCATGGAATAAAACTATCCAAGGATCTTTTTTAATCTCCTTCTCTGTAATTATTTTTATAATTTCCAGTGTCTTTTCCCAGTAAGTTTGAATATTAGGGCATTGCCACCATATGTGGGCCATTGTTCCCCTCCCCCCACATTCTCTCCAGCATTCTGCCTTCTGTTCTACTTGAAATTTACTCAATTTATCTGGTGTGGCATACCAGCCTGTAATACATTTATAGTTCATCTCTGCGGTCCTGCTGTCCATGGCAGACGAGTGGGCCAATTTTATTATTTTCTCTATAGTCCTTTTATCCCTACATGTTCCCAATTCTCTTTCCCATTTCTTTATAAATGGGGGCATCGCCAGTTCATCCACTGTCATCAGTAATTTGTAGAGTTTTGATATAGTTCCTGTTAAGTTATCGGCCATACAAAGCCGTTCCAACGTCGTAAGTTCCTCCCCAGACCTAATTGGCTGGGGAAGGCTTTGTACAAAGTGGGTCAACTGGCGGTACCTCCATTCATCTACTATCATTAATTCCCTATTGTGTCTCAATTCTTGAAGTGGTATAATTTTCCCTTTTTTTATTATATCTCTTAACTGTGCTCTCTCTTTTTTAATCCAATTTCCTCCCACTATTTTTTTTCCCGGTGCAAAATATTCGTTTTCTTTTAATTCTATAAGGGGAGAGTTATATTCCCTATCTATTTGTTTATGTAATCTATCCCAAATTTTCAGTGCTATTCGTGTCATGACGTGAGTGTTTTCTCCTAGTGCTCTAAACTGGGGGGGGGGGTTCCATATTACACCTCCTAATTGTGTTTTTGCCATTGCCTTTTCAATATTTACCCACCTTTTTTCGTGCCTATCTTTGGCCCACTCCACTACCCGGGACAACACCACCGCATCATAATATTTTTTAATGTCTGGCACTGCCAGCCCTCCATGCTTTTTTTCCTGTTTTAATACAGAGAAGGAGATTCTATGTTTTTTATTATTCCATACAAAGTTCATTAGCATCTTTTTTAACACTCTGAAGTACGGTTGAGGTATTGCAACTGGTAACATCTGGAAATTATACAAGATTTTCGGCAACAGAACCATCTTTAAGATGTTAATTCTTCCTATCCATGATATCGGGCGGTTTATCATTTTTCTAATTTCGCTTTTTATTTCATTTAACAGAGGGATATAATTTATCTTGTATATTTTTTTTATTGAGTTGGCCAGTTTTACCCCTAAGTACTTAAGTTCCTTCTGCCAAGGGAAGTTGTACTCTTTTCTTAAGCTCTGTTCTTCTGCCTTTCCAATATTGACATTTAGAATCTCAGTTTTAGCTATATTGATTTTAAAATTTGATATTTCTCCATACTGTTTAAGTGTTTTGAGTAAGTTCGGTAGTGTGGTCCTGGGATTGTTAATAAAGAACAAGACATCTTCCGCAAAAGCTGCGAGTTTGTGTTCATCTTCCTCCAATCTAATCCCTTTAATGTCTGGATTATTCCGTACCGTCGCAAGTAAGGGTTCTAGGGACAGGACAAATAAGAGGGGGGACAGGGGGCATCCCTGCCTTGTCCCATTTTTCATCTCAAAAGCTTGAGACAGTGTGCCATTTATTTTAACCCTACCCATAGGATGTTGGTACAATGTTTTAATCCACTGTATCATCCTGGCTCCTAGGCCAATAGTTTCCAGGGTTTGTATCATGAGTCCCCAGTCTACCCTGTCGAATGCCTTCTCTGCATCTACCGACAGGAGTAGACTTGGGGACTCATTCTCTTTTATTTTCTGGAGAAGGAACAATGCTCTCACACCATTGTCCCTCCCCTCCCTACCTGGGATGAATCCCACCTGATCCGGATGTACCAGTGATGGTTTATTTTCTATTTTGCTGCATAGTAGATAGAGACAGATAGGTGAAAGAAGGAATAGTGTGAGGGATTAGATCCAGGCACGACCAGTAATCTCGTCGCCACTCAATCCAGAGTGGGTTTAGCTCACCCGGATAGTCCTCTCTCACAGTCCTAGCAGCCGGTGTTGAGCTCGAACTGTTCTGTCACCCTATCCCCTCCAGGGACGGGTACAAGAAATCCTCTAACCTCTGTAGACTTTAAGAACAGGACAATGCCAATGGGCACTCTACAGGTTAGTCCTCCCAAACATGGAATCCTTCCCTCTGACAGGTCACCAGGCCTCTCCCGAGACAGCAATCTTCCATCACTCATCTCCTCAGTGGGACCGATCCTCCCCTGGCTTCCTCTCGGTCAGAGCGGGTACCCTCACCCGGGCACCCTGGGACTCCAATGAGCGAATTGTAGACCCAGTTAAAGGAACTGGGCCTACCTGGAACATTGCAGCCTCGGGCCGAAGGTGCCCGAGACTTCTCGGCCAGTCACCGCACCCCCGAGGGACACACCCCTCCGGCTCTTCCACTCCACTCCAACTCCCAACTCCAACCCCTCTCCACCTAAAGATGGTGTCTACCCCTTATGTACCCTCTCCCGGCATGCACAGCAGGCCGACCACGCCCACTGTACCGCTGCCGAGAGAGGACACCCTAAGGACAGCAATGCCACCCCTGGCTCAACCCTGACCTGATATGGCAGCGCCACCTACAGGCCACAGGGAACCGTACACCAGGCAGCATCACATAGGCAGAGGCAAATACCTAGCAATCAAAAATGGTCCGAGCCTGGCTACCAGCCCAGACCAACCCCTAAATTTAGGCACATAACACCCCTAAAAAGTAAATGCCCGCTACATGTGCTTACTGAAAATACACCATACTTTATATTTAAAAACAACAGCAAGATGTGGTTTGGTGTCATTTAAAAATGGAGATTTTTGTTAAATGAAATGTGAACTTTCACAGAGTCTGTCTCACCTAGTCTTTATGAGACTACAAGGAATGTGGCACCAAACATCACATATATAAAATAGTCTGGCTTTCTCAGGTGGGGGCAGGGAGCATGCAAGGGAACATTAACATAGTTCTGTGGGACTAAAGGTGCTCATGAACATGAGGTGTAAGTGCATTAAAAAATCATTCTTTAGGACAATCTATTCGTATCAGCCAAGGTGCATAGACAATGTACAGATAACACTGATACAATTTTCAGGGGAACAGTGATGATAGGCTATTACTATTGTTATTTGGAACTCCCGTGTCTCATACCATGGCTGTCATACTATTGCAAACTTTAGGTTGTGGTTGCTTTGTCACTGTATATTTTGTATTGCCACTTTTATAAACACTTTTATATCTTCCCCATCAGTGGGGGGAGTGTGAAATGGGTGGAGGGTGCGTGTGCTGGTAGTGTGTGTATGTATGTACAGTATGTGTATGGATAAGGTGACATAAGTTGTCCTTGCAAAAGTCCTCTAACCTTTTCCTCTTGGTTTTATACATTATTTTGTCATAATTATGAGCAAGATTTACAAGACTGTAAAAGTGCCAGAGCAATGAATAAAAGTATAAAAAAGGCTAAAAAAAATGCATACACTCTCTTACTGAAAATGAATACATTTTCCTAAAAATCATTCACTGTTATATTTCTTTTTTTTAGTGATATTAGCCAGTTTGGCACAGTTGCATCACTATCAACTATCCCATATTTGGAAGGGTTGCCCCTATCTTGGAGCCCAACTCCTCTGTACCTCTTTCCTTCTCACATGTCCCTCTTTTTGGTCTGATATTTAGTCCTCTCTAAAATAATGTACTATTTAAATACCAGAAAAAGTTATACCCCAGGAAACCTTTGTGAACTATGGGTATAACCAATGAGTTTTGCATATTAAATGTAGGCTTTTTTAGGATTTTGGCTGAGAGGTTTGGGCTAAAGTTTGAGTTGAATATGCCATACTGTGAGCCAACAATCAATGTATTTTTTTTAACTTACATAAATCTGACATATACTGTGTAGCACTTACCCCCGAAGGAGCGGCTGGTTTTGTTTTGGGTCTGCAAACTACCTCCAAGGCTTCCGTTGTCAGGGTAGAGAGTCTTTAGAAAAGCCAATGTCCACACAGATGTAAAACCTAAACAGTAAAGCCTCGTACACACAAACTAGTTTCTCGGCAAAAACCAGCAAGAAACTTGCTGGCAGAGATTTTTTGCCGAGAAATTAGTTCGTGTGTATGGTTTCTCGTCAAGAAAAGCGACAAGAATCTCGACGAGAAAATAGAGAACGTGCTCTCTATTTTCTCGTCGAGATTTTCGTCAGCCTGTTTCTCGACGAGAAAATTGTGTGTGTGTACACTTACCTTTTCGCCGGGAAGCCCGCGCATGCTCGAAATGACTTTGACGCATGTGCGGTAGCTTCCTAGGCATAGGTAGGGTGAACCAAGATGGCGGCGACGGCATCGAATGTGACGAGGGCATGCTCGTCGTATTCGATGACGTCACCACGTTCGCTCCATTCAAAGAACCGCGGGTTCTTTGAATCGAGCGTGTGTACACTCGGCCGGGACAAGTTTCTTGTCCAAGAATCTCGTCGAAAAAAACGACATGTTTTTTTCGACGAGAATCTCGGCCGTGTGTACGAGGCTACAGGCTTTATTTTCTTTGCTGTGAGAACTTGAGGACAAAGCAGGAAACAAGAGATGTATAGGGGAAGGTTCAGGCACGCAGTTCCAAAAGCACAAAGAATTTGTAAACGTCGCCACTCAAGCCTGAGTGGGTATTGCTCACCCGGATAGTTCAGTTTCTTTCAGTCAGGATGACGCACAGATCAGTTTTGTATGAAAACTTAGGGATGCGTCCAGGAATCCTCTGCCACAGGATTATTAAAGTCCCGAACCTCTTAGCCAAGCAATAAGGAGAACTTTATGCCAGATTGGCGTATTGCAGGGCCTGTAAAGCAATGGATCCCTTCTAAGGTAGGTTGCCAAGCTTCCTCCCGAGACAGCAGTACCGTTGCCAGTCTCCTCTGGGGCAGATCCTCCCCTGGCCTCCTTCCTTAGGAGTGGGCTTCCCACAGTTGGGCAGCTTGGGATCCTTTTCCAAGGAATAGGCCCCAGCCAACAAAACTGGGCCTACCAGGTAGCGATGTAGCCTCGGGCTGAAGGTGCCCGGGGCTAGAACACACACACGCACCCCGTGCCATGAGGGCCACGAGGTGCACCACAAGAACCCAGAACCAATGGCGTCTGCCCCTTATGTACCCCTTCCCAGCATGCACAGCGGGTTGACCACGCCCACTGCACGGCTGCCGAGAGGACACCAAATGTGCTGTGTCATGCCTGTATTCCAACATGGGCCGGTGGTTACGGTGCCACCTACAGACAAACAGGGAATATAACTGCCAGGCAATGTCACAGCCAGAGAAGAAACCAAATAGAAATCTGTAAATCTGAGCCCAACTATTAGCTCAGAACACCCCCTAAATTTAACATAGCATGGACCAATTTGGGACCAGCGCTACAACTGTAACACGTATTTCAAGTATATTTTGTGTATGAATCAACACCATTTCATTGAATAAAATAAGTGATGAGCACAAATCCCTAGTGACAATAAATAAATAAAATAACAAATATTGTGTGTAAACAATGTCACAATCAAATCCAGTGTAAGCAATGTGCACAACGTGCAAATAGTGCTAAAATGTGCAAATATGCTGATAAAGTGCAAGTGAATACTGTGTGCAAAACAATCCAATTAACACCATTTCATTGCTGTACTCACAATGGAAGAATGAATACAGGAACATCAATTTTCATGAGGTTGTTCTTACCCTTTCTGATAAAGATGAGTGCTGCAAATCCTTTGACAGCAATAAAAACAAATGACTACTGTCCGTGATACTTTTTTATTTGTACTAATACTCACATTTTCAGGACAAGTTTTCGCACAATGGAAACCTCCCCAAATCAAAACTAAAATACCTGCGCTTACACTGCTCATTAGTTGCTACAGAGAACAGTCCAACACAACAAAGGATTACATAGAGAGTGTTGTTTTTTTGGTCTACTAATAGAAAACAACTCTTCTTAATTTGTAATTATCTTCCCATGAGTTGTCTTGTCTGCGTTCTGAGACAGGCAATAAAAAAGCAGTAAAGGTGAAGTAGTTATGAAAATTGCACTGTGGGAAAGGTTGTCCAAAGATGATTTAAAGTGATTGTAAAGTCTAATTTTTTATTGTATTTTTAAAATAAACATGTTATACTTACCTCCTCTGTGCAGTGGAATTGCACAGAGCAACCCGGATCCTCCTCTTCTCAAGTCCCTCTTCAGTGCTCCTGGCCCCTCCCTCCTATTGAGTGACCCTACAGCTTGCTATGGGGGCAGCCGAGCCGAGCTGCAGCTCTGTGTGACCATTCAGACATGGAGCTGCAGTTCGGTCCCACCCCCTCTCTCTTCTAATTGGCTAACTAACTTTAATTGACAGCAGCGAGAGACAATGGCCCTGCTGCTGTGTCTCAGCCAATCAGGAGGGAGAGTCCAGGACGGCTCAGGAACTCGTGGACATCGCTGGATAGAGATGGGGCTCAGGTAAGTATTAGGGGGGCTGCTGTACACAGAAGGCTTTTTATCTTAATGCATAGAATGCATTAAGATAAAAATCCTTCTGTCTTTCAACCCCTTTAACTGCTTGCCGACCGCTGCACAAACTTATACGTCAACAGAATGGCACGGCTGCGCAAATGGGTGTATAAATACGCTCCCTTTAATTTTCTGCCGTGTCGCAAGCTCTGTGACCGTGCCCGCGGGACCCGCAGACTCAATGTCCGCCGGTGTCCCACGATCGTGTCACAGAGCTGAAGAACGGGGAGATGTCAGTGTAAACACAACATCTCCCCGTTCTTCCTAGTGACATGTCACTGATCGTCTGTTCCCTCTCATCGGGAACAGCGATCAGTGACGTGTCACTCGTAGCCACGCCCCCTAACAGTTAGAATTACTCCCTAGGACACACTTAACCCCTTCAGCGCCCCCTACAGGTTAACTCCTTCACTGCCAGTGTATTTTTTACAGTAACCAGTGCATTTTTATAGCACTTATTGCTGTAAAAATCACAATGGTCCCAAAATGGTGTCAAAAGTGTCCGATGTGTCTGCCATAATGTCGCAGTCATGATAAAAATCGCTGATCGCTGCCATTCGTAGTAGAATAAAAAAATATTAATAAAAATGCCATAAAACTACCCCCTATTTTGTAGACGCTATAACTTTTGCGAAAACCAATAAATAAACGCTTAGTGCAATTCTTTTTACCAAAAATAGGTAGAAGAATACGTATCAGCCTAAACTGAGGAAAATAAATGGTTTCTATATCTTTTTTGGGGATATTTATTATAGCAAAAAGTAAAAAATATTGAATTTTTTTCAAAATTGTCGCTCTATTTTTGTTTATAGCGCAAAAAATTAAAACCGCAGAGGTAATCAAATACCACCAAAAGAAAGCTCTATTTGTGGGAAAAAAGGACATAAATTTTGTTTGGGAGCCACGTCCCACGACCGGGCAATTGTCAGTTAAAGCTGAATCGCAAAAAGTGGCCTGGTCTTTGGCCAGCCAAATGGTCCGGGGCTGAAGTGGTTAGGTCGGCTATACATGGATCGAAATTCAGTCAATTCAGAAGGGACTGGCCAAATGTTGATCCATGTATTGGCAGTGAGGTTGTACAGAAGTCGATTTACTGGTCGACTTTTGTAGAACAGCTTTTTTGGATTTTTCTCCTGTCTCCCTACTGTCAGAATATAATAGCTCAGTGGGAATGCTTCCCCACACCCTATCAAGTGTGTAGATGGGGTTATTGAGTCAGTTTTTTATGTTCTACCGGCTGGTTGAACGAAAAAAAAACAAGAAAAAAAAAATTAATCTATGGGCTGCCTGAGTGTCTTAGATATGCAAATTGGCTGCAAAGACAACAGATGAAATTAGGATTTTGGTAGAGGAAATCTAACTACAATGTCAGCATTAACATAGTTACATAGTTAGTCAGGTTGAAAAAAGTCCATCCAGTTCAACCGTAAAAAATAAAAATAAAAAAATAAAAATAAACATATATCGTACAATCCCATATACCCAATTCTATACCCACAGTTGATCCAGAGGAAGGCAAAAAACCCAGAAGAGCATTATCCAATTTGCTACAGCAGGGGAAAAAATTCCTTCCTGATCCCCCGAGAGGCAATCGGATATTCCCTGGATCAACTTTACCTATAAATGTCAGTACCCAGTTATATTATGTACATTTAAGAAAGAATCCAGGCCCTTCTTAAAGCAATCTACTGAGCTGGCCAGAACCACCTCTGCAGGGAGTCTATTCCACATTTTCACAGCTCTCAAGCCCCATACACACTATCAGTTTTCTTGCAGGTTTTTCTCTTCAGGTTTACCAAAACCATGTAGTGCAAGGGCCTGCCTGATTGCATACGAATTGAAACTCTTAAGGTTTGACCTCATATTAGATGGTTTTGGTAAACCTGAAGAGAAAAACCTGCAAGAAAACTGATAGTGTGTATGGGGCTTTACTGTGAAAAAACCTTTCCGTATTTGGAGGTGAAATCTCTTTTCCTCTAGACGCAAAGAGTGCCCCCTTGTCCTTTGTGTTGACCGTAAAGTGAATAACTGAACACCAAGTTCACTATATGGACCCCTTATATATTTGTACATGTTGATCATATCCCCCCTTAATCTCCTCTTCTCAAGAGAGAATAAATTCAGTTCCTCTAATCTCTCCTCATAGCTGAGCTCCTCCATGCCTCTTATCAGTTTGGTTGCCCTTCTCTGCACTTTCTCCAGTTCCCCAATATCCTTTTTGAGAACTGGGGCCCAAAACTGAACTGCATATTCCAGATGAGGTCTTACTAATGATTTGAACAGGGGCAAAATGATATCTCTCTCTCTGGAGACCATACCTCTCTTAATACAAGAAAGGACTTTGCTCGCTTTGGAAACCGCAGCTTGGCATTGCATGCCATTATTGAGCTTATGATCTACCAAAACCCCCAGATCCTTCTCCACTACGGATCCCCCCAGTTGTACTCCCCCTAGTATGTATGATGCATTCATATTATTAGCCCCCAAGTGCATAACTTTACATTTATCAACATTAAACCTCATCTGCCACATAGTCGCCCAATTAGACAGAGCATTGAGGTCGGCTTGTAAATTGGCGACATCCTGTAAGGACGTTATTCCACTGCATAGCTTGGTGTCATCTGCAAAGACAGAAATGTTACTTTTGATCTCAGACCCAATATCATTTATAAACATATTAAAAAGTAAGGGTCCCAGCACTGAACCTTGGGGTACACCACTGATAACCTTGGACCATTCAGAGTAAGAATCATTAACCACTACTCTCTGAATTCTGTCTTTTAGCCAGTTTTCTATCCATTTACAAACTGATATTTCCAATCCTGTAGACTTTACCTTACACATGAGCCGTGTGTGGGGAACTGTATCGAACGCTTTTGCAAAATCCAAGTATACCACGTCCACTGCCACCCCTCTGTCCAAGGTCTTACTTACCTCTTCATAAAAAGAAATCAGGTTTGTTTGACAACTTCTGTCTTTCATGAATCCATGCTGTCTGTTGCTTAAATAGTTTTTTTCCAGCAAGAACTCATCTATGTGGTCTTTTATTAATCTCTCCAGTATTTTCCCAACTATAGAAGTTAAACTAACAGGTCTATAGTTACTTGGTAAACACTTAATTCCCTTTTTAAATATAGGCACCACATTGGCCCTGCGCCAATCCAGTGGTACTATTCCTGTCATTAATGAGTCCCTAAAAATTAAATACAATGGCTTTGAAATTACAGAGCTCAATTCTTTTAGGATCCGTGGGTGTATGCCATCTGGTCCAGGTGCTTTATCCACCTTTATTCCATCTAAATATTTCTGGACCATATCACTTTTGAGCCATTGTGGATTTGGGGCTGTGTCACTACCACCCCCATTTTGGACATGAGCTCCCCCATGCTCCTTTGTATACACAGAACTGAAGAAAGTATTTAATAAATTAGCCTTCTCTTTGTCCCCAGTCACCCACTCTAGATTATTTTGTAAAGGGCCTACATGCTCAGACTTGACCTTTTTGCTATTAATATATTTGAAGAATTTTTTGGGGTTTGTCCTACTATCTTTTGCAATCTGTCGTTCATTTTGAATTTTTGCATCCTTGATTTCCTTTTTACATATCCTGTTATATTCTTTGTAACATTTAAATGACACTAGTGTTCCCTCATTTTTATATTTTTTAAAAGCTCTTTTCTTATAGTTTATAGCTTTTTTAACTTTGTCAGTGAGCCACATAGGTTTTATTTTTAGCCTTTTAAACTTATTGCCCATGGGAATATACTTTGCAGTGAGTTCCCAAACAGTCTTTTTGAAGAATTCCCATTTCTGTTCTGTGCCCATTGATGCCAATATTCCTTCCCAGTCTAAGTCCTGGAGAGCAGCACTCATCCTTGGAAAATTTGCTCTCTTGAAATTAAGTGTTTTTATCTTTCCTGTATGTGATTTTTGCTTACAACTAACATCAAATGAAATCATGTTATGGTCACTGCTACCCAGGTGTTCCTTTATCTGAACATTAGTAATACGCTCTGCATGGTTTGAGATTACCAGGTCCAACAGAGCATCATTCCTAGTTGGGGCCTCAATAAACTGGACCATAAAATTGTCCTGCAATAGGTTTATAAATTTTTGCCCTTTAACTGTCCCAGCAGTTCCATTACTCCAGTCAATTTCTGGGTAGTTAAAATCCCCCATTATTATCACCGTCCCAGCCCTTGCAGCCCTTTCCATCTGTGCAAGGAGCTGAGTCTCTAACTCCTCATTAACATTGGGTGGTCTATAACAAACTCCAATGATTAGCTTTGAACTACGCACATCTGTATGCAGTCCTACCCATAATGCTTCAGACTCATCACACTCTCCATCCACCAGGTCCTCTTTCACACTCGCTTTGAGATCACTTCTCACATAGAGACAGACCCCTCCACCCTTCCTTTTTACCCTGTCTTTCCGAAAGAGTGCATAGCCAGGAATATTAATAGCCCAGTCGTGTGAGGAATGAAGCCAAGTTTCAGCAATACCGATTACATCATAGCTCTCCTCATGCACCAGAGCTTCCAACTCACCTATTTTGCTTGGCAGACTTCTGGCGTTGGTGAACAGACACTTTAATGCATTAATATTATTTGACCGGTCACATACTATCCTCTTGGGTGTTCCCAGATTGCAACTAGGACTTGCTACTATACTTACCTTGGGTTTATGTTCTTTGGTTACCCTACCACTAATGCCCCTAATACTACCCTTTAGAATATGTTCCCCGCTGACTCTCACTATCTCTGGACCCTCCCCCCTGTCACCTAGTTTAAAAACCCCTCTAACTTTTTGGCCATCCTTATTCCCAGCTGATCTGCACCCTCCTCATTTAGGTGCAGTCCGTCCCTTCTATAGTACTGGTTATCGACTGAGAAGTCGGCCCAGTCCTCCAGGAACCCAAACCCCTCCTTACTACACCAGCTCTTCAGCCACTTGTTCACTTCCCTAATCTCCCTCTGCCTTTCTGGTGTGGCTCGATGTACCGGTAGTATTCCCGAGAATACTACCTTGGAGGTCCTTTTCCTCAATTTAGCTCCCAAGTCCCTAAAATCGTTCTTTAGGACACTCCATCTGCCTCTGACTTTGTCATTGGTGCCAACGTGCACCATGACAGCTGGGTCTTCCCCAGCCCCTCCCAGTAATCTGTCCACCAGATCCGTGATGTGCCGAACCCGAGCGCCCGGTAGACAACATACAGTTCGGCGCTTCAGGTCTTTGTTACAGATTGCCCTCTCTGTCCTTCTAAGAATTGAGTCCCCTACCACCAGAATCTGTCTTTCCTTTCCCTTCGCTTCCTCCCCACTCTCACTGGAGGAGTTCTTCCCCTGGCAGCTAGGAGAGTCCCTCAGCTCCAGCAGTGCTGGTCCCGGACTGGTTTCACCAATGTCACTCAATGGAGCATACTTATTGGGATGCTCCAGCCCTGGATCGGCCTCCCTGGCACTTCGCCCTCTACCCTTCCTGACTGTCACCCATCTACTATTTTCTAGTGCCTGCACCTCTTTGACTCCACCCACCTCTGTGCTGGCCCCTGCCATCACCTGCCGGGTACGTATCCAGCTCTCCTTTAGTGTGGAGGGACTTCCCAGTGCTGACAGTTGCTTCCCTAGATTCAGAACCTGGGCTTCCAGGGAAACAATGTGCTTACATTTTGCACAGCAGTAATCGCCCTCGATCAGATGATCAAGGAACGCATACATGCTGCAAGATGTACACCGAGTCGCCTCGCCACACCCGCTGGGCATCGTACCTATTAATTTAATGAGGATTCGAGATTATACCCTGTCCAAATTACCTAACACTAGCTTCCTGACCCAACTATTCAACAAGACAATACACAGGTACTCAACAAGACAATACACAGGTACTCAACAAGACAATACACAGGTACTCAACAAGACAATACACAGGTACTCAACAAGACATTACACAGGTACTCAACAAGACAATACACAGGTACTCAACAAGACAATACACAGGTACTCAACAAGACAATACACAGGTACCACGCAGACCCACGTGCACCCACAGACCAACGGACCCGCGTGCACTCGCAGACCAGCGTGCACTCGCAGACCAACGGACCTGCGTGCACTCGCGGACCCGCGTGCACTCGCAGACCAACGGACCCGCGTGCACTCGCAGACCAGCGTGCACTCGCAGACCAACAGACCCGCGTGCACTCGCAGACCAACGGACCCGCGTGCACTCGCAGACCAACGGACCCGCGTGCACTCGCAGACCAACGGACCCGCGTGCACTCGCAGACCAACGGACCCGCGTGCACTCGCAGACCAACGGACCCGCGTGCACTCGCAGACCAACGGACCCGCGTGCACTCGCAGACCAACGGACCCGCGTGCACTCGCAGACCAGCGTGCACTCGCAGACCAACAGACCCGCGTGCACTCGCAGACCAACGGACCCGCGTGCACTCGCAGACCAACGGACCCGCGTGCACTCGCAGACCAACGGACCCGCGTGCACTCGCAGACCAACGGACCCGCGTGCACTCGCAGACCAACGGACCCGCGTGCACTCGCAGACCAACGGACCCGCGTGCACTCGCAGACCAGCGTGCACTCGCAGACCAGCGTGCACTCGCAGACCAACAGACCCGCGTGCACTCGCAGACCAGCGTGCACTCGCAGACCAACGGACCAGCGTGCACTCGCAGACCAATGGACCCGCGTGCACTCGCAGACCAGCGTGCACTCGCAGACCAACGGACCCGCGTGCACTCGCAGACCCACCTGCACTCGCAGACCAACGGACCCGCGTGCACTCGCAGACCTACGTGCACCCGCAGACCCACGGACCCGCGTGCACTCGCAGACCAGCGTGCACCTACAATACACAAGTACTAACGATCCACACACACTACTCAGACAACACCCAGGTACTCACACTACACATCTACTATGACCCCTGTTTTAACCTCCTGTTTTCAACTCTTGATTTTAACTCACCACTTAGTCCAGTTCCACTTGGACAGAGTTCCAGCAACTCAAAATGAGCAGGCTCTAAATGAGCTCTACAGAAATTTATATAGGCCTCAAGCACCTGTGACCAATTAACCACTCCCCTTAATTAGTAGGCTGAAGGAAAAAAAGAGAAAAAAAAGGCTGTTTAAAATGTGCCAGAAAAAGGTGTTAAAAAGCTGCAAGGAAAAAGAGCCAAAAATAACCAAAAATGCAACCCAGCAGTCAAAAGCAGAAACTTCTTCACTCTCCACGCAAGGTCTCCTCCACTGTCTACCCTCCAACCAACAAGACTGGTTGTTGTAAAAGGTAACCTTTTAAGTATACCACCAATTATTGTTACTTGTGCACTCCGATCAAAAAATGTAAAATTAAGCTAATGTGTTAGTTCCGAATGCACCTTCTGTTGACGATGCTAGAACACCCTTCCTATAAGCCTTATGTAAAAAATGCCAGTAACCTTCCCGAGTAGTGTGAATATCATTTGTGATGGAGGAATTTACACAGTATGGGCTTTAGGAAATAGATTCCATCTGCCCTTCTAGTAGGGTACTGTATTTGGGTCAATGAAGTGTGCCAAACAGTTCACATGATTCTGATCCACCAGCATTGTGGATGCATTCAGTTTCTAAAGAATGCAGTATAGAGCTGTATCTCGTTGGTAACCAAAGTAAAACTGAAAATTACATAGTTATGTTGGATAGCAGATTCTATCAATTTTGTCATGTGAATTTGTTTGCAGAAGTACTGCATATGTTATATTCTTTTACAATTCTACACTTCATTGACGTATGTATATAGTAATGTAATAGTTCAGTGGGGAGGATCCTCCATTCACATTGAGAGTGTTGATGGGGCATTGAGTTTTTTTTTCCCAACCTGCTGGTTGAACGAAACCACCCCCCCCCCCAAAAAAAAAACAAAACGGACCTACCTATAGACTGCCCAAGGAATAAGGTGTTTCTACTTATTCCATATCTCTAGAATAAATAAGCACTGAATGTTTACTATTTGTCTGTGTGGGTGGGGGGCAGGGATGGACTGGCCATAGGGACTACCGGGAGTTTCCCGGTGGGCCGATGGCTCAGTGAGCCATTTTAAAGAAAAAAAAAAATTTTTTTTTTTTTTTTTTGTGGGTCGTTTTTTATGCAGTTCGGCGGCAGCGGGAGCGTGGCAGCAAACAGAGGCCCTCACAAAAAAAATATTTTTTTGTTTTTTTGTTTTTTTTGTGGGCCGTTTTTTATGCAGTTCGGCGGCAGCGGGAGCGTGGCAGCAAACAGAGGCCCTCACAAAAAAAATATTTTTTTGTTTTTTTGTTTTTTTTGTGGGCCGTTTTTTATGCAGTTCGGCGGCAGCGGGAGCGTGGCAGCAAACAGCGGCGGTGATTCGGGGAAGGTGGCCATCGAGGAGGGCAGTTGGATGTAAAATTCAGAGGGAGAAGAGCTCCACCCCCTCCCTGAGCACCGAAGAGGCGGACAGTAGCGAGCGCGGCCACCCTGGCACTCCCAGAACCTCGATTCCTCCACCTCCTCTCTGCTCCAGGAACCATGCGGCCTGGGCCGGAGGGCAGGCTGACTGGGAGCCCAGGGGAAGAGAACATGCGCCGCTGTAAGGAGCAGAGCAGTGTGAGCACCCCCCGGATCAAGAGGGAGACTCGGCGCTGCCGCTGATGGCCATCAGGTACCTGGCATCCTACACAAACATGCCAGAGCACTGAGACAGCAGGGAGGTGAGCAGAGGAGGGACTGCAGAAAGGGACAGTGCTATGTGGTCTGTCTCAGCCCTCCCCTCTGTCTCTCTGCCCCCTCTGTCTCTCAGTCCCCCCCTCTGTCTCTCAGTCCCCCCTCTTTCAGCCCCCTCCTCTGTTTCTCAGACCCCTCCCCTGTCTCTCAGACCCCTCCCCTGTCTCTCAGACCCCCCCTCTGTCTCTCAGAACCCCCCCTCTGTCTCTCAGAACCCCCCTCTGTCTCTCAGACCCCTCCTCTGTCTCTCAGCTCTCCTCCTCTATCTCTCAGCTCTCCTCCTCTGTCTCTCAGCTCTCCCCCTCTGTCTCTCAGCTCCCCCCTCTGCCTCTCAGTCCCCTCCACTGTCTCTCAGCCCCCCTCTGTCTCTCAGTTCCCCCCTCTGTCTCTCAGTCCCCTCCACTGTCTCTCAGCCCCCCTCTGTCTCTCAGCCCCCCTCTGTCTCTCAGCCCCCCCTCTGTCTCTCAGCCCCCCTGTCTCTCAGCTTCCCCTCTGTCTCTCAGCTTCCCCCCTGTCTCTCAGCTCCCCCTCTGTCTCTTAGACCCCCCTCTGTCTCTCAGACCCCCCTCTGTCTCTCAGTCCCCCCTCTTTCAGCCCCCTCCTCTGTCTCTCAGACCCCTCCCCTGTCTCTCAGACCCCTCCCCTGTCTCTCAGACCCCCCCTCTGTCTCTCAGAACCCCCCCTCTGTCTCTCAGAACCCCCCTCTGTCTCTCAGACCCCTCCTCTGTCTCTCAGCTCTCCTCCTCTATCTCTCAGCTCTCCTCCTCTGTCTCTCAGCTCTCCTCCTCTGTCTCTCAGCTCTCCTCCTCTGTCTCTCAGCTCCCCCTCTGTCTCTCAGATCCCCCCACTGTCTCTCAGCCCCTCCTCTATCTCTCAGCTCTCACCCTCTGTCTCTCAGCTCTCCCCCTCTGTCTCTCAGTCCCCCCTCTGTCTCTCAGCTCTTCCTCTGTCTCTCAGCTCCCCCTCTGTCTCTTAGACCCCCTCTGTCTCTCAGTTCCCGTGTCTCTCAGTCCCCCCTCTTTTAGCCCCTCCTCTGTCTCTCAGCTCCCCTCTATCTCTCAGACCCCCCTCTGTCGCTCAGCTCTCCTCCTCTGTCTCTCAGCTCTCCTCCTCTGTCTCTCAGCTCTCCTCCTCTGTCTCTCAGCTCTCCCCTCTGTCTCTCAGCTCCCCCTCTGTCTCTCAGTCCCCTCCACTGTCTCTCAGCCCCCCTCTGTCTCTCAGCCCCCCTCTGTCTCTCAGCCCCCCTCTGTCTCTCAGCCCCTCCCCCTCTGTCTCTCAGCCCCCCCTGTCTCTCAGCTTCCCCCCTGTCTCTCAGCTCCCCCTGTCTCTCAGCTCCCCCCCTGTCACTCAGCTCCCCCTCTGTCTCTTAGACCCCCCTCTGTCTCTCAGACCCCCCTCTGTCTCTCAGTCCCCCCCTTTGTCTCTCAGTTCCTGTGTCTCTCAGTCCCCCCCTCTTTTATCCCCTCCTCTCTCTCTCAGCTCCCCTCTGTCTCTCAGACCCCTCCTCCGTCTCACAGACCCCCTTCATCTCTCAGACCCCTCCTCCGTCTCTCAGACCCCCCTCTGTCTCTCAGCTCTCCTCCTCTGTCTCTCAGCTCTCCTCCTTTGTCTCTCAGCTCTCCTCCTCTGTCTCTCAGACCCCTCCTCCGTCTCACAGACCCCCCTTCATCTCTCAGACCCCTCCTCCGTCTCTCAGACCCCCCTCTGTCTCTCAGCTCTCCTCCTCTGTCTCTCAGCTCTCCTCCTTTGTCTCTCAGCTCTCCTCCTCTGTCTCTCAGCTCTCCTCCTCTGTCTCTCAGCTCTCCCCCTCTGTCTCTCAGCTCCCCCCTCTGCCTCTCAGTCCCCTCCACTGTCTCTCAGCCCCCCTCTGTCTCTCAGTTCCCCCCTCTGTCTCTCAGTCCCCTCCACTGTCTCTCAGCCCCCCTCTGTCTCTCAGCCCCCCTCTGTCTCTCAGCCCCCCCTCTGTCTCTCAGCCCCCCTGTCTCTCAGCTTCCCCTCTGTCTCTCAGCTTCCCCCCTGTCTCTCAGCTTCCCCCTGTCTCTCAGCTCCCCCCTGTCTCTCAGCTCCCCCTCTGTCTCTTAGACCCCCCTGTGTCTCTCAGACCCCCCTCTGTCTCTCAGTCCCCCCCTCTGTCTCTCAGTTCCTGTGTCTCTCAGTCCCCCCCCTCTTTTATCCCCTCCTCTCTCTCTCAGCTCCCCTCTGTCTCTCAGACCCCTCCTCCGTCTCACAGACCCCTCCTCTGTCTCTCAGACCCCTCCTCTGTCTCTCAGCTCTCCTCCTCTGTCTCTCAGCTCTCCTCCTCTGTCTCTCTGCTCCCCCTGTCTCTCAGACCCCTCCACTGTCTCTCAGACCCCTCCACTGTCTCTCAGCTCCCCTCCACTGTCTCTCAGCTCCCCTCCACTTGTCTCTCAGCTCCCCTCCACTGTCTCTCAGCTCCCCTCCACTGTCTCTCAGCTCCCCTCCACTGTCTCTCATCTCCCCTCCACTGTCTCTCAGCTCCCCTCCACTGTCTCTCAGCTCCCCTCCACTGTCTCTCAGCTCCCCCCTCTGTCTCTTAGCTTCCCCCTCTGTCTCTCAGCTTCCCCCTCTGTCTCTCAGCTGTCTCTCAGCTCCCCCTCTGTCTTTCAGCTGCTCCTCTGTCTCTCAGCTCCCTCCTTCTGTCTCTCAGCTCCCTCCCATTGTCTCTCAGCTCCCTCCCATTGTCTCTTAGTTCCCTCCCATTGTCTCTCAGACCCCTCCTCTGTCTCTCAGACCCCTCCTCTGTCTCTCAGACCCCTCCTCTGTCTCTCATACCTCTCCTCTGTCTCTCAGACCCCTCCTCCGTCTCACAGACCCCCCCCTTCATCTCTCAGACCCCTCCTCCGTCTCTCAGACCCCCCTCTGTCTCTCAGCTCTCCTCCTCTGTCTCTCAGCTCTCCTCCTTTGTCTCTCAGCTCTCCTCCTCTGTCTCTCAGCTCTCCTCCTCTGTCTCTCAGCTCTCCCCCTCTGTCTCTCAGCTCCCCCCTCTGCCTCTCAGTCCCCTCCACTGTCTCTCAGCCCCCCTCTGTCTCTCAGTTCCCCCCTCTGTCTCTCAGTCCCCTCCACTGTCTCTCAGCCCCCCTCTGTCTCTCAGCCCCCCTCTGTCTCTCAGCCCCCCCTCTGTCTCTCAGCCCCCCTGTCTCTCAGCTTCCCCTCTGTCTCTCAGCTTCCCCCCTGTCTCTCAGCTTCCCCCTGTCTCTCAGCTCCCCCCTGTCTCTCAGCTCCCCCTCTGTCTCTTAGACCCCCCTGTGTCTCTCAGACCCCCCTCTGTCTCTCAGTCCCCCCCTCTGTCTCTCAGTTCCTGTGTCTCTCAGTCCCCCCCTCTTTTATCCCCTCCTCTCTCTCTCAGCTCCCCTCTGTCTCTCAGACCCCTCCTCCGTCTCACAGACCCCTCCTCTGTCTCTCAGACCCCTCCTCTGTCTCTCAGCTCTCCTCCTCTGTCTCTCAGCTCTCCTCCTCTGTCTCTCTGCTCCCCCTGTCTCTCAGACCCCTCCACTGTCTCTCAGACCCCTCCACTGTCTCTCAGCTCCCCTCCACTGTCTCTCAGCTCCCCTCCACTGTCTCTCAGCTCCCCTTCACTTGTCTCTCAGCTCCCCTCCACTGTCTCTCAGCTCCCCTCCACTGTCTCTCAGCTCCCCTCCACTGTCTCTCATCTCCCCTCCACTGTCTCTCAGCTCCCCTCCACTGTCTCTCAGCTCCCCTCCACTGTCTCTCAGCTCCCCCCTCTGTCTCTTAGCTTCCCCCTCTGTCTCTCAGCTTCCCCCTCTGTCTCTCAGCTGTCTCTCAGCTCCCCCTCTGTCTTTCAGCTGCTCCTCTGTCTCTCAGCTCCCTCCTTCTGTCTCTCAGCTCCCTCCCATTGTCTCTCAGCTCCCTCCCATTGTCTCTTAGTTCCCTCCCATTGTCTCTCAGACCCCTCCTCTGTCTCTCAGACCCCTCCTCTGTCTCTCAGACCCCTCCTCTGTCTCTCAGACCTCTCCTCTGTCTCTCAGACCCCCTCCTCTGTCTCTCAGACCCCTCCTCTGTCTCTCAGACCCCTCCTCTGTCTCTCAGCTCTCCTCCTCTGTCTCTCAGCTCTCCTCCTCTGTCCCTCTGCTCCCCCTGTCTCTCAGACCCCTCCACTGTCTCTCAGACCCCTCCACTGTCTCTCAGCTCCCCTCCACTGTCTCTCAGCTCCCCTCCACTGTCTCTCAGCTCCCCTCCACTGTCTCTCAGCTCCCCTCCACTGTCTCTCAGCTCCCCTCCACTTGTCTCTCAGCTCCCCTCCACTGTCTCTCAGCTCCCCTCCACTGTCTCTCAGCTCCCCTCCACTGTCTCTCATCTCCCCTCCACTGTCTCTCAGCTCCCCTCCACTGTCTCTCAGCTCCCCTCCACTGTCTCTCAGCTCCCCCCTCTGTCTCTTAGCTTCCCCCTCTGTCTCTCAGCTTCCCCCTCTGTCTCTCAGCTGTCTCTCAGCTCCCCCTCTGTCTTTCAGCTGCTCCTCTGTCTCTCAGCTCCCTCCTTCTGTCTCTCAGCTCCCTCCCATTGTCTCTCAGCTCCCTCCCATTGTCTCTTAGTTCCCTCCCATTGTCTCTCAGACCCCTCCTCTGTCTCTCAGACCCCTCCTCTGTCTCTCAGACCCCTCCTCTGTCTCTCAAGACCCCCTCTGTCTCTCAGTCCCCCCCTCTGTCTCTCAGTTTCCATGTCTCTCAGTCCCCCCCTCTTTTATCCCCTCCTCTCTCTCTCAGCTCCCCTTTGTCTCTCAGACCCCTCCTCTGTCTCTCAGACCCCTCCTCTGTCTCTCAGACCTCTCCTCTGTCTCTCAGACCTCTCCTCTGTCTCTCAGACCCCTCCTCTGTCTCTCAGACCCCCTCCTTTGTCTCTCAGACCCCTCCTCTGTCTCTCAGACCCCTCCTCTGTCTCTCAGCTCTCCTCCTCTGTCTCTCAGCTCTCCTCCTCTGTCTCTCTGCTCCCCTGTCTCTCAGACCCCTCCACTGTCTCTCAGACCCCTCCACTGTCTCTCAGCTCCCCTCCACTGTCTCTCAGCTCCCCTCCACTGTCTCTCAGCTCCCCTCCACTTGTCTCTCAGCTCCCCTCCACTTGTCTCTCAGCTCCCCTCCACTGTCTCTCAGCTCCCCTCCACTGTCTCTCAGCTCCCCTCCACTGTCTCTCAGCTCTCCTCCACTGTCTCTCATCTCCCCTCCACTGTCTCTCAGCTCCCCTCCACTGTCTCTCAGCTCCCCTCCACTGTCTCTCAGCTCCCCCCTCTGTCTCTTAGCTTCCCCCTCTGTCTCTCAGCTTCCCCCTCTGTCTCTCAGCTGTCTCTCAGCTCCCCCTCTGTCTTTCAGCTGCTCCTCTGTCTCTCAGCTCCCTCCTATTGTCTCTCAGCTCCCTCCCATTGTCTCTCAGCTCCCTCCCATTGTCTCTCAGCTCCCCTCCACTGTTTCTCAGCTCCCCTCCACTGTCTCTCATCTCCCCTCCACTGTCTCTCAGCTCCCCTCCACTGTCTCTCAGCTCCCCTCCACTGTCTCTCAGCTCCCCCCTCTGTCTCTTAGCTTCCCCCTCTGTCTCTCAGCTTCCCCCTCTGTCTCTCAGCTGTCTCTCAGCTCCCCCTCTGTCTTTCAGCTGCTCCTCTGTCTCTCAGCTCCCTCCTATTGTCTCTCAGCTCCCTCCCATTGTCTCTCAGCTCCCTCCCATTGTCTCTTAGTTCCCTCCCATTGTCTCTCAGACCCCTCCTCTGTCTCTCAGGCCCCTCCTCTGTCTCTCAGACCCCTCCTCTGTCTCTCAAGACCCCCCTCTGTCTCTCAGTCCCCCCCTCTGTCTCTCAGTTTCCATGTCTCTCAGTCCCCCCCTCTTTTATCCCCTCCTCTCTCTCTCAGCTCCCCTTTGTCTCTCAGACCCCTCCTCTGTCTCTCAGACCTCTCCTCTGTCTCTCAGACCTCTCCTCTGTCTCTCAGACCCCTCCTCTGTCTCTCAGACCCCCTCCTCTGTCTCTCAGACCCCTCCTCTGTCTCTCAGACCCCTCCTCTGTCTCTCAGCTCTCCTCCTCTGTCTCTCTGCTCCCCCTGTCTCTCAGACCCCTCCACTGTCTCTCAGACCCCTCCACTGTCTCTCAGCTCCCCTCCACTGTCTCTCAGCTCCCCTCCACTGTCTCTCAGCTCCCCTCCACTGTCTCTCAGCTCCCCTCCACTTGTCTCTCAGCTCCCCTCCACTGTCTCTCAGCTCCCCTCCACTGTCTCTCAGCTCCCCTCCACTGTCTCTCAGCTCTCCTCCACTGTCTCTCATCTCCCCTCCACTGTCTCTCAGCTCCCCTCCACTGTCTCTCAGCTCCCCTCCACTGTCTCTCAGCTCCCCCCTCTGTCTCTTAGCTTCCCCCTCTGTCTCTCAGCTTCCCCCCTGTCTCTCAGCTGTCTCTCAGCTCCCCCTCTGTCTTTCAGCTGCTCCTCTGTCTCTCAGCTCCCTCCTATTGTCTCTCAGCTCCCTCCCATTGTCTCTCAGCTCCCTCCCATTGTCTCTCAGCTCCCTCCCATTGTCTCTCAGACCCCTCCTCTGTCTCTCAGACCCCTCCTCTGTCTCTCAGACCCCTCCTCTGTCTCTCAAGACCCCCCTCTGTCTCTCAGTCCCCCCTCTGTCTCTCAGTTTCCATGTCTCTCAGTCCCCCCCTCTTTTATCCCCTCCTCTCTCTCTCAGCTCCCCTTTGTCTCTCAGACCCCTCCTCTGTCTCTCAGACCCCTCCTCTGTCTCTCAGACCTCTCCTCTGTCTCTCAGACCTCTCCTCTGTCTCTCAGACCCCTCCTCTGTCTCTCAGACCCCTCCTCTGTCTCTCAGCTCTCCTCCTCTGCCCCTCAGGTCCCCCCTGTCTCTCAGACCCCTCCACTGTCTCTCAGACCCCTCCACTGTCTCTCAGACCTCTCCACTGTCTCTCAGCTCCCCTCCACTGTCTCTCAGCTCCCCTCCACTGTCTCTCAGCTCCCCCCTCTGTCTCTCAGCTTCCCCCTCTGTCTCTCAGCTTCCCCCTCTGTCTCTCAGCTCCCCCTCTGTCTCTCAGCTCCCCCTCTGTCCCTCAGCTCCCTCCCATTGTCTCTCAGCTCCCTCCCATTGTCTCTCAGCTCCCTCCCATTGTCTCTCAGACCCCCCCTCTGTCTCTCAGACCCCTCCTCTGTCTCTCAGACCCCTCCTCTGTCTCTCAGACCCCTCCTCTGTCTCTCAGCCATTCATTTTAATGGTCAGGAGCGGTGTGTACACCGCTCCTCCACCGCCCCAAAGATGCTGCTTGGAGGACTTTCACACTGGGACTGCAGCGGAGCCGTTTTTCAGGGGCTTTACAGGCGCTATTTTTAGCCCAAAAGCGCCTGAAAAACGCCTCAGTGTGTAAGGGGTCCTACACTCACCCCCTCTCTTTTACACTCACTCCCTCTCTCTTACACTCACCCCCCTCTCTCGCCCACCCCCTCTCATCCCCTTTCCCTCAACCCTCCCTCTCTCTCTCTCTCATTCCCCTCTCGCTCACCCTCTCATGATATACAATAATGGATGTAGGGGCCTTTTAGTGGGCGTGATTTTTTTGGGGGGGGTGGGGGGGCAGCATTTTATTGAATTAAAGTGGGCCGGTCTGGATGAAGTCCAGGGCCAAATTTTGGTCCCAGTCCAGCCCTGGTGGGGGGGGGGGCACAACATATTGATTTTCTTATTGGCTGACTGGACTTTAGCTTTAACACGGACAGCAATTAGTGTAAAGTGAATCACCATCTATACAAATTGCTGGCAATTGTCTATAGATGCCCCGTGGCATCCCAGTCTTAGTCTGTAGGGTTACATTTCGAGTTGGCCGATCCTTTGCAGCTATAACAGCTTTAACTTCTGAACGACCACAACATACAGGGATTTACAATGTAATACTGACATAAAATAACACACATAGGTTGGACTTGATGTGTCTTTTTTCAACTTCGCCTTCTACCGTGTTTCCCCGAAAATAAGCCCTGGTCTTATATTAATTTTTGCAACAAAAGACACAGTAGGGCTTATTTTCAAGGTAGGTCTTACCATGTAATGTGCTGTCTTCTCTCCCCCTCTCTCTCCCTGCCTGACTGGAATCCCCAGTGTGAACTGAGTTAAAATTCTTGTAAAATCCTATAATCCACTCTATTACAGTAGTATATAATGTACAATGTGTGTGTTTCTGTAATATAATTGTGCCAAATACCTTTGTTATAGCGCCGCTCTGCGCTTCTGTGACCTGCCGGAGCTTTCTTCACTGCAATCATATTACAGAAACACACACATTGTACAAATATATACTACTGTAATAGAGTGGATTATAGGATTTTACAAGCATTTTTAACTAGGGCTTATTTTCGGGGTAGGGCTTATATTGCAGCCGTCCTGCAAAATAACGCTAGGTCTTATTTTTGGGGTAGGTCTTATTTTCGGGCAAACAAGAGGGCTGCCTTGATTGTTTTTTGGGCCCTGTAGTGCACCGCTGTCAACCCCAGAGTTTAACTGCAATACTGGATGGCCCTGAATACAGTTAGTGGGCCTAGAAATACTATGGTGCAGTTCTGAGCAGGTGCTCTCTCACCCAACCGGACCAGTCCTTGTCCGTTTCTTCCGTCACTGTGACTCGATTCACAGTATCCACAACCACGGATCTTTGGTCCTCTTGGTGACAGTGCTCGGCAACTGGAACGGACGTTCAGCGGGTTCCTCAGTGGACCGGAAGTCTCTTTGGAAAAGCACAAGGCCCAGGCTTCAGGCCTTGTCCGCGCAGCAGTTCAACACGGGGATCCTCTTGCAGGGAGGGCGGTGTCCAAAGAGAAAGAACGCAGGCTCCGCCTCTCCCTTATAAAGTCCACCCCAGCAGTCCTTGCTCGGGGCAATGCACTCTGGGTGCCTTAAGGCGTGCTGGAACTGTAGTCTCTTGGGGTTTAAAAAAAAACAATACCCTGCTACATAACTCTTCTGGGAAGGCTGTCCACAAGATTTAGGAGTGTGTCTATGGGAATCTTTGACCATTCTTCCAGAAGTGCTTTTGTGAGGTCAGGCACTGATGTTGGAAGTGAAGGCCTGGCTCACAGTCTCCACTCTAATTCATCCCAAAGGTGTTCTATCATGTTGAGGTCAGGCCAATTAAGTTCCTCCACCTCAAACTCGCTCATCCATGTCTTTATGAACCTTGCTTTGTGCACTGGTTCAAATCATTTTGTGGAGGGGGGATTATGGTGTGGGGTTGTTTTTTCAGTGGTTGGCTTGGCCCCTTAGTTCCAGTGAAGGGAACGCTTAAGGCTTCAGCATACCAAGACATTTTGGACAATTTCATGCTCCCAACTTTGTGGCAGCAGTTTCGGGATGGTCCCTTCCTGCTCCAACATGACTGCAAACCAGTGCAAAAAACAAGGTCCATAAAGACATGGATGAGCATGTTTGGCGTGGAGGAACTTGACTGGCCTGCACAGAGTCTTGACCTCAACCCGATAGAACACCTCTGTGATGAATTAGAGCAGAGACTGCAAGCCAGGCCTTTTTGTCATTAGTGTTTCTAAACCTTGTGGACAGCCTTCCCAGAAGAGTTGAAGCTGTTATAGCAGCAAAGGATGGGCCAATTCAATATTGAACCCTACGGACTAAGACTGGGATGTCATTAAATTCCATACCCCTCAACTCACTCCCTCCGTCACATCACGTATCACTAATTTACTAACAGATATATTAGTCTGGATGTCACACCACTTCCTCAAACTCAATCTATCCAAAACTGAACTTATTATTTTTCCTCCCCCATGTGCCCCTTCCCCTGATCTCTCTGTCAAAATTGATGGCACAACTATAAGCCCATCCCCGCTTGCCAAGGTCCTAGGTGTAGTTCTGGACGTCCAATCACTGTCCAAATCTTGCCGCCTCAACCTCCGCAACATCTCCAAACAGTGCCGGGACAAGGTCATCAAGCGCCCAGGGCAAAGATGCCAAACTGCGCCCCTCTTTCCCTTAGGGTTAGGGTCAGGGTGCCCCCATCCCTGCAATAAACCATTGCGCCAGGGGCAGTCGCCCCTCCTGCCCACCCCTTGTCCCAGCCCTGTCTCCAAAATACGCCTCTTTCTAACCAATGACACAACAAAGCTCTTAATTCACTCCCTGGTAATCTCTCGCCTCAACTACTGTAACTTCCTTCTCATTGGCTTACGTCTACATAGGTTAGCCCCTCTTCAGTCCATCATGAATGCTGCTGCCAGACTCATCCACCTTAACAATCGCTCTATGTCTGCTACTCCTCTCTGTCAATCCCTCCACTGGCTTCCGCTCACCCAACAAATTAAATTCAAAATACTAACAACTTCTTACAACGCCATCCACAACTTGGCTCCCAGCTACATCACTGACCTAGTCTCTAAATACCAACCTATTCATTCTCTTTGTTCCTCTCAAGACCTCTTGCTCTCTAGCTCCCTCATCACCTCCTCCCATGCTCACCTCCAGGACTTCTCCAGAGCCTCTCCAATCATATGGAACGCCTTACCCCAATCTGTCCGGTTTTCTCCTACTTTATTAGCTTTTAGACGATCCCTGAAAACACTTCTCTTGACAGACGCCTATCCTACATACACCTAACAACTGTATTTTCATTTTCTCCATCACCTCATCCCTCGCAGTTATTACCTTTTGTTCCACTTGACCCTCCCTTCTAGATTCAAAGCTCTAACTAGCAGGGCCCTCTGATCCCTCCTCTATTGAATTGTATTGTAACTGTACTGTACTTGCCCCCATGTTGTAAAGCGCTGCGTAAACTGTTGACGCTACATAAATCCTGAATAATAATAATAATAATGTGCATATAAAGGCAGGCGTTCCAATACTTTTGACAATATAGTGTATATTAGTACAGATTTTAACACAGAAAAATTGCAAGACCATTCAGGTTTAGTTTTTGGACTAGGTTTTAGTAATTGACTAGGCTTAGGGTTTAGGTTCTCTAAAGTTTTGTAATTTTCTGCCTTCTGACTACTGCTTTACAAGGGTTTACAGAAACATTCTTAAAATAGTACTAAACCCAAAAAGCAAATATTTATTATATTGCAGCTTACCAATTCCTGGATGTGATGGCTGCATTCATTTTATTTTTTAACCTTATGCCATGTGCACACAGTCAGATTTTCCATAAGCAAAAGTCCGATGTGAGCTTTTGAACAGAAATTCCGACCATGTGTATGCTCCATCGGACTTTTGCTGTCGGAATTTCCGGCAGCAAAAGATTGAGAGCAGGTACTCAATTTTTCCGACAGGAAAAATTCCGATTGGAAAAACCGATCGTCTGTAGCAATTCTGACGCGCAAAATTCCGACGCATGCTCGGAAGCATTGAACTTAATTTTCTCGGCTCATCGTAGTGTTGTACATCACAGCGTTCTTGACAGTCGAAAGTTCAGAAAACGTTTGTGTGACCGTGTGTATGCAAGCCAAGCTTGAGCGGAATTCCGTCAGAAAAACCATCCAAGGTTTTTCCAACGGAAAATCCGATCGAGTGTACGGGGCATTAGTCTCCTTTATTTTCACCTGGTGATCTGGCCAGTAACAAAACAAGCTGTCCTGCAGATGTTAGAGAGTTGAGACAAACCATTTAAAACTGACAAGGTGCATACAGTGATCAGCTTTTTTTGTTTATGTAAAACCTTTATCCCAAAAGAAAAAAAACGGATTGCTTTATCTGTTAACTAAGTGTTATCTAGAGTTTGGCTTTGATTTTTAGTGTATCTAAATCTGCTAGTGCATCCAACGCTACCCCCCCCCCCCCAGATGCTGCTGTCCAATGGTGCCCCCTGTGCTCTTTCATCTAGAGTTGGCACACTCTAATACAGGAGGTGTGTTAATGCCCAGATTGGCAAGAGAAAACAGAAGGAGAAAACAATTTAAAAAGAGAACAAATGCAGCAACCACACCTTTAGGCCCGGTTCACACAGGGGCGACTCCTCAGGCGACTCGGTCGCCTGAGGAGTCGCGTCCCGGTCTGTGCTATGGAACCGTTCTAATAGGAGCGACCTGAGTCGCTCCGACTTAGAAAAAGGTTCCTGTACTACTTTTGGGGGCGACGCAGGGTGACTTGCATTGACTTCTATACAAAAATCATTATGCAAATCACCTCGGCGGGTGTCTCAAGTCGTCTTGAGATTGCGCCGCCGAGGTCGCCCCCGAAGTCGTGCCACCCCTGTGTGAACCGGGCCTTAGGATTCGTAACCAGCAATGTAGAATTTAAAGTTTCGGGTTTAATACTGCTTCAATCTAGTTGCATATATAAATAGATACATTTTTTACATGAATTCATAAACACATATATTTTTTTTTACTTTAAGAAATTGGGATTTAGATTTGGAACCATTCTTTAATACAGATTTCTTTACCTAGGGGGCACTGAAAGTCATCAAGAGAGAGAGCTAAATTTGCCGCAATGCCTGGGAAGTTGGCCATTACATACTTCCAACATTATAAGCAAATTCTACAGCTTGTTTATAAATGGAGCTTATATAAACCACATTTTAATTTGTAGCAAAAAAGACAAACTAAACATGATAAAACACAACGTTTAGCAAGTAACCTGAAACGTATTCCTATATCCTGCCATTTTGTGAGCTCTTATGTGATTAAGTGCTTGGAATTTACATCTTACATCTAGTGATTTCTAGGAATGTGGTGTGTGTCTTGCATCATCTCTTGATCCTGTTGCAACAGAGCATATCATTAGTAAATGCTGTTGCTGAGTGTAGTTTTATTTAGTTTGATTATTTTAGGCTTGAGCATTTCTCATATTTTCTGATCAAATTACCTTTAAGCATCAGTTAATCAGTAATTTGTAATGGACAGACAAGTATATAGCTGTGATAGGCAGACAAGTATATAGCTGTCCAGAGACTAGCATAAACAACCAGTTAATCAGGAGTCGCCTATTGATCATTTCGGTTATTGTAATTTTACGCTTTTTTCAGTTTTGAGACTTGACATATTTGGTAGATGTAATTCAACACCATCCAGTGTCCTATTTTTATTGTGTTTGTGCGCACTGAATTTTATTTTAGTGTATTTTCTTCTGAAAATATACATTAATAAATAGTTTTCTAAATATTGTGTGACATAAAAAAATTGCAACTACCATCTTCTTATTTTACAGGGTCCCAGAAAACTGGGCAATGGGCGTTATGTAATGTTGTATTCAAAAGATTTTAATATGTACATATACTGTATGCAAAAAATAAAAAAATAGCTCCAGAGGGAAAGTGGGTAAAAAACGTGTTCTAAATAAATCCTTTTCATTCAAACAGGTCCTGCATTGCTTCTATTTTAGTCTTGCAGAACCTCAGCTGAAATATATTGTTTTACATACCTATTTACGTGGAACTTTGTGGGTACCATAGACAATATACCGGCACACTATTTAGTATTAAAGCCACCAATATATTAAATAGAAGCAATGTAAAAAGACTAATTTGATATTTTGTGTTATTTTCCCAGAGCTACTGTATATTTTAAAGTAGTTCTAAAGGCAGAAGTGTTTTTACCTTAATGCATTCTATGCAGCTCCCCCCTCAGCTCCCCCTTATACTTACCTGAACCTGTTCTAAATCCAGCTATGTGCATAAGAGCAGTGACTCTCCTGGATCTCTCTCCTCATTGGCTCACACAGCAGCGGGTGCCATTGGCTCCCACTGCTGTCAATCCAAGCTAGTGAGCCAATGAGGAGAGAGCAGGGGGCAGGGCCAAGCCCCACTCTGTGTGTGAATGGAGAATATCCATTCACAAGAGTGATTTGGGAGTGAACCTGCTTGAGTGCCCCATAGCAAGAGGCTTGAGGAGGGAGGAGCCAAGACCGCCAGCGGGGGACCCAAAAAGAAAGGATTGAGGCTGCTCTGTGTAAAACCATTGCACAGAGCAGGTGAGTATAACATGTTTGTTTAAAAAAACAAAAAAACTTCAAATAAAAAAAAAAATGGCGTAGTGGAAAAAAAGCAAAAAAAAACAAAAAAACACAACATTTAGAATCACTCTAACTTACCTACTAGATCAATTCATTATTACGCAAGAGAGGGTTGTATACTATGAATTATATAGGATATAGTGGAGTGGTTATCATCTGTGGAAAATACTTGGACAATGTTGTAATGTTTTTTAATGAATGAGCAAGAGGTAGTGGTTTATTTTGTATAAAATGTTAGTAATTTATTAAAGTTAAACACTTCTGGGGGAATGCTCAAAGTAATAGCTCTATCTCTTTTTTTTTTATTATTTATACATTTCTTACAAGAAATGATGGCCCCTCCTCTAAATTTGTAGAATAAGAGTAATGCTGGCCATACACTATACGAAAAATCGGCCAAACACATTTTCGAAAAAAATAAAACATTCGGCCGTGAGCGCAAATGATGGTGCCATCAGGTAATGACCGATAAATCGTTCACAGGACATAAATTAAAAAAAAATTGGTTCGTTTTTTTTACATATACCTAGTGCAGACAGTTCGGACAGGAAACACATTAACCTTTCAATTTATCGTTCGTTCGGCAGAAAATTTCCAAACTTGTCCTTCATTTTTTCGGCTCAAAAACGTTCCAACGATTATCGGTTTTGTGCCCATTAACTGTCTAAATGATCGAATTTCGGCCGATTTTTCGTATAGTGTATGGCCAGCATAAAGCTCTGCGTAAACAGTTAGTGCTATATAAATCCTGTATTGTAGTAATAATTATAATAATAATAATAATAATAAGAGTCCTGTTTTGAAATGAATGTGCTTGGTATCCAGCTCTATTTCATTACATTTGACAGCAGTATATTTCTGTAACATTTTTCTTTGCTTGCTTGCCAGTATAATGCACAAAATGATTAGTAGTGGAGGGTGAATATGTGTTTCCGTCACGACTGAAGTCATAGTTGTGTTATTTTTACAGTAGCTTTTAACTACATTTTGCTCATTCACTAGCATCCTGTCCAGATTACAAATCCTAGCCTAGGGCTGTACAGATGTCACTGCACAGACAAGTGCTGGATGTCTGGAACTCAAAAGGGAAATGTGTTTAACATGATTGCTCTGGTGTATGGATGATCATAGAGATAGAAGTAATAAAAACATGCATCAGTTCTACAGGGGTGGCGGGTAGATATTATGTCTTCTCCAGGTAGGACTTCTGTTTTTAATGACAAGATAACTGTTCAGAAAAAGCTTTGTAGAAAAAATTATGTCTCAGGGACCTATGATTCAGAGTTTACCTTACTACTTGAAAATTCCTCTGACTGAGGAAACCTTTCCTCCTCTTTGATGTGGATTTTGGATGACAAAGTACATAGTGGTCAAGCTCATATAGGTTTTTGAACATTTTAGAGCCCCTGTACAACTAAAGAAAATAAAACTTAGGGAGTGTTAAGCCCCAGGGAGTGATAAGACATCAATAATATTATTATCCTAAATATTATTATCATATTGCGTGCTTAAAGCCTCGTACACACGAACGAGTTTCTCGGCAAGAAACGACAAGAAAACTGCCGAGAGAGCTTTCTTGCCGAGAAAATCGTTCGTGTGTATGGTTTCTCGTCGAGAAAACTGACCAGAATCTCGACGAGAAAAATAGAGAACCTGCTCTCTATTTTCTCGTCGAGATTCTCGTCGGCCTGTTTCTCGACGAGAAAAGTGTGTGTGTGTACACTTACCTGTCGCCGTGGAACCCCGCGCATGCTCAAATAGACTTTGACGCATGCGCGGTAGCTTCCTAGGCATAGGTAGGGTGTAGCAAGATGGCGGCGACGGCATCGAATGTGACGAGCGCACGCTCGTCATAGTCGATGACGTCACCGTGTTCACTCCATTCAAAGAAGCGTGTGTACACTCGGCCGGGACAAGTTTCTTGTCCAAGAATCTCGTCAAGAAAAACAACGTGTTTTTCCTGACGAGATTCTCGGCCGTGTGTACGAGGCTTGAGGGTTATATTTAACATTTTGGATAAGTAGATACATGGGTGCATAGAATTTCTGAGCTACTAAAAGATTGTGGTTATTATCAACATTGCTTAAAGCCCTGTACACACGATCGGATTTCCGATGGAATCAGATCCGATGGATTTTTCCATCGGATTTCCGATGAAGCTGACTTCCATCAGTCTTGCCTACACACCATCAGTCAAAAATCCGACGTCCCAAACGCCGTGACGTGAAACACTCCGACGAGCCGAGAAAAATTAAGTTCAATGCTTCTGAGCATGTGTCAACTTGATTCTGAGCATGCACGGGTTTTTTCTCCGATGAAGTTCCACACAGACGATCGGAATTTGCTATCGTTTTTTTTCCATCGGATAAATTTAAAACATGTTCTATTTTTAATCACCGATGGAAAAAAGACCAATGGGGCCCATACACGATCGGTTTGTCCGATGAAAAAAGTCCATCGGACTGTTTTCATCGGTAAAACCGATCGTGTGTACAGGGCTTAAGAGTATATGGCCAAAAGTTTGTGGATACCTGTCCATGCCACCTACCTATGTGGCCAAGAGTATGTGGGCACTTTCCGAGTTAATGAGATCAGGTGTTTCTAGTGAAGGGTACTGTTAATTGTACAGTATAAAAAGGCATTTAGGACAATTTGCACTTCTAACCTGTTTGCAGATCCAGTGAACTAATTTCGATACCATCTCCAATAATGCACTTCCTGGCCCTTACGCTTTAGTTAGATGGTTTATAATAGCGTTTCTCAACTGTGGCACAATCTAAAGTATACAAAATCTCAATGCACCCAGTCTAAAATGTAAAAAAAATATATAAATGTTACTTATCAATGAAAAACCTGAGCCTGGGACAATGCACTCAGTGGCCTTGATGAAAGTAACTTCACATGAGAAGTCATCTATCACATCAGAGGTTTCCCCATCATATCTGAGGTCCCCCTATCACATCAGAGGTCTCTCATCATGTCAGAGATCTCCCCATCACAGTCACCACTTCATGTCAGAGTCACCACTTTATGTCAGAGTCACCCCATCATGTCAATGACCCACCATTAAATCAGAGTCCTCCCTATAGATCAGAGGCCCCCTATACATGAGAGCCCCACTGCACATCAGAGCTTCCCCATCACATGAGAGTCTCCCCATCAGAGAACCGCTCAGTCACACAGAGCCCCATCACAGAGCTCCCTAATCACACAATTCTCTCTTCAAGGCCCTAACTTTTGGATTCAGCAGTGTGGCAGACTACGGGAGGTGGAGGAGGCAGACTTCTCTTGAATGCTGGGGGTGGTCTCTGAATGCAGCATGCCCTGGACCAGAGTCATGCATTACCACAGTGTGGAAAGAGGCCTGCCATCACTATAGCAACAAAAAAATGTTATGCGTTCTGGTCCTAGAGCATCAGTGGTTGTTATTCTGCTGACGATCAGCCCATCTGCACCATGGCAACTCATGATCCAGGGCAAACTAAGTCCTGTGTTCACAGCTTTCTGGGGGAACCAAGACAGCACTCCAGTGTGCCGCAGCACCCTGATTGAGAAACACAGATTTATAAATGCCAATAATGGGGCTTTTGGATAGGCCACTCTCTCTACTATTACCATTTGTCTGTGTTGGAATAGTTTAGGGAGAGCTTACAGTCTGTTTGTAGGGAAAGTTAAGTGAGCCATACAGTGATCGAAATCCGGCCGCTTCAGGGACCATATCAATTTTGATCCATGTATGGGAAGATGATCTACCAATTGACTTCTGTGCAATCACCCTGTCAGATTTTCCCTGCTCAATCAGTCTTGCCAACTATAGCTGACAGCGTATTCGGTATATTGTGATAGTGGGAAAGTCTCCCTGATGTCAGAATACAATAGGTCAGCGGGGGTGGGTGTTACGTGGATTCCTCCCCATCCACACACCGGTGTTGAGTAATTTTTTTACTCCTGTTATCTTGCACAAAATTGATCCATCTATTCTTGATACCTGTGTATTATAGGTGTTTACGTGCCCCCAGTTTCATGGCTCACGTCTGGGTTACTTGTCTACGTATCATCCGCTTTTGGGAGAAGATACTACAACTGTACGAAACACCAGTGGGTGACAAATTTCCAAATGTGCCACAAATCACAGCATTATCTATGTGAAGTGGGTAGCACTTATCATAGGGAACGCATAATCGCCTGGAACGCTGCTAAAATGGAATCCTATAATCTCATGTGGATTGAGTAGTCTTATTTCCACTACTCTTTGCATTTTGAACCTTTTATCTCTCAAAAATGTTGGTGAGATGACTGCCCTGGGGATTGCTCATGCTGTAACCCCCCCACTTTTTTTTTCTCTTTCCCTCTCTTTTCTTTATTTCTTATTTCTCCTTCTGTTAACAGACTAAAATGGATATTACTTATGTTGGTTTGTTCTTGCTAGAATCAGGGTTTGTTCACTGATACCTACAGCCCTATACATGGGGGTATATACTACTCCTTGCAAAGTGCCTGTTGGTCAACTTTTTCTACTATAAATATGTTTGCTATTGTTATGATCCAAGTTTTGGATTAGACAATGCATTCATCTCTCTGTCCTATTATGTATACTAGATCAGTGAATAAGGCCCCGTAAACACGGGCCAAATGTCAGGAGACATTGGCCGGTTAAAAAAAAAAAAAGGCTGACATTCAGCCTGTGTGTTTGGCTGGTTTTTGTCAGATGAGCATGCTGGAAAACCAGCAGTCCACCAACTCCCAATCAGCGCTCTCCGCCAATGGCCCCCTGTCAGAACACAACAGCTCAGTGAGGGAGATCACTGTACTAACTTCACATGAGCTATGACTAAGCACCGTGTCTGGTGTGAAACATGTCAGCGGCAGTGCAGTTAGTCTATACTTACCCTTGATTCCTTGATTTAAAACTTTAAATAAAGGTGAATATTCGGAGTGCGGCTATCCAGCTATTTTCTTTTCACTAACTTCACATAGTTAGTACAGTGTCTCTGACCAGAGCTGACAGTTTTTTTTGCGAGTTGAACAAAAAAAAAACTCATAGTGTGTACCAGGTAAAAGTGACCTTGTATTCTTTGTTTTGTTAAAGACTTGAAGGATATGAGCTCTGGCCGAAAAGTAAAAATATTGAGTGCTGTTAGCCAATTAGTCCAGCATCATTAGAGCACATGGGTGCCTGATCTGCAGTCGCAAAGCTGTAACATAACTCCATAAAAGTGATCCGCACCACCGTTGCTGCTTTTAAAATCTTGTTTATTATAGAAACATCAGTGTACAAAGTCAAAAATAAGGTGAGTTGATTTGTTTCAGCCTACACGGCTTTAGTCATAACTCCGACCACTATTCTGGTACTGTGTGATTTGAATGCTGTCTCCTTATTACGATTTTGTATTCCTTTGTAATCCTTGAAAAAAGTTTTACCAAAAAAAGATTAAACATAAAAAGACAAAAAAAAAAAGTCTACAGATCCTCTTTAACTGTCAAATGGGGTCATTAGCACAAGAAGTATTTTGGGAATCTTTAATTGTTTGTGAAAAAAACGCCCTACAGGGAATGTCTTCAAGAAGCTATTGACTCTTTAATTACAGTCAATTACCTCTAGGTTACCATAAGTACGAATGGTGCAAGTGTCTACTTTTGGGAGTTTATGCTGAGACATGCAGTTTTACAGCAGCTAAAGGGCAACAAACTACTCATTCCTTGTTTAGGTTGCCTTGATTGATACCTGTTAATGGGCCTTACTTAATATATCACATACATATTAATTAAGGAATAGGGATGAGCTTCGTGTTCGAGTCGAACATACGTTCGACTCGAACATCGGCTGTTCGATCGTTCGACGAAGATCGAACGATTTGGGCCGTTCGCGCCAAATTCGAGTGACGCGAACGGCCCACAATGCACTACGCCATCGCAGTGTCATCCAGGCGCTGTGATTGGCCAAGCATGCACTGTGACCCCGCATGCTTGGCCAATCACAGCGCCGGCAGCGAGGAGAGCAATGATTGGCCACAGGCAGGATGCCTGTGGCCAATTATTGCTGAGGGGGTTTAGTACACGCCCCACACTATAAAAGGCCGCCAGCACGGCGGCCTAGTGTAGTGTGTTCCGGAGCAGGGATAGAGCAGCATAGGCAGGGACAGTGACTTTTATTTCTTTCTTGCTTAACCTGGATTCCTTTAGTTTAGGGAAAGAGAAGGATAGGTAGGGAGAGTGTCAGTGTGTTTTGTGCTTGTGCTATATTGTGCTTAAAAAAAACATTTTTTCTAGGGACAGAAAACTGTAGGTAGGGAGAGTGTGTCAGTTTCTTTCACTGTCAAAGTCCTTGTTTCCAGGGACCTGGAAGGACAGTGAGTGAATTCTCCTTGTGCTATATTGTGCTTAAAAAAAACATTTTTTCTAGGGACAGAAAACTGTAGGTAGGGAGAGTGTGTCAGTTTCTTTCACTGTCAAAGTCCTTGTTTCCAGGGACCTGGAAGGACAGTGAGGTAATTCTCCTTGTGCTAAATTGTGCTTAAAAAAAACATTTTTTCTAGGGACAGAAAACTGTAGGTAGGGAGAGTGTGTCAGTTTCTTTCACTGTCAAAGTCCTTGTTTCCAGGGACCTGGAAGGACAGTGAGGTAATTCTCCTTGTGCTAAATTGTGCTTAAAAAAAACATTTTTTCTAGGGACAGAAAACTGTAGGTAGGGAGAGTGTGTCAGTTTCTTTCACTGTCAAAGTCCTTGTTTCCAGGGACCTGGAAGGACAGTGAGGTAATTCTCCTTGTGCTAAATTGTGCTTAAAAAAAAACATTTTTTCTAGGGACAGAAAACTGTAGGTAGGGAGAGTGTGTCAGTTTCTTTCACTGTCAAAGTCCTTGTTTCCAGGGACCTGGAAGGACAGTGAGGTAATTCTCCTTGTGCTAAATTGTGCTTAAAAAAAAACATTTTTTCTAGGGACAGAAAACTGTAGGTAGGGAGAGTGTGTCAGTTTCTTTCACTGTCAAAGTCCTTGTTTCCAGGGACCTGGAAGGACAGTGAGGTAATTCTCCTTGTGCTAAATTGTGCTTAAAAAAAACATTTTTTCTAGGGACAGAAAACTGTAGGTAGGGAGAGTGTGTCAGTTTCTTTCACTGTCAAAGTCCTTGTTTCCAGGGACCTGGAAGGACAGTGAGGTAATTCTCCTTGTGCTAAATTGTGCTTAAAAAAAACATTTTTTCTAGGGACAGAAAACTGTAGGTAGGGAGAGTGTGTCAGTTTCTTTCACTGTCAAAGTCCTTGTTTCCAGGGACCTGGAAGGACAGTGAGGTAATTCTCCTTGTGCTAAATTGTGCTTAAAAAAAACATTTTTTCTAGGGACAGAAAACTGTAGGTAGGGAGAGTGTGTCAGTTTCTTTCACTGTCAAAGTCCTTGTTTCCAGGGACCTGGAAGGACAGTGAGGTAATTCTCCTTGTGCTAAATTGTGCTTAAAAAAAACATTTTTTCTAGGGACAGAAAACTGTAGGTAGGGAGAGTGTGTCAGTTTCTTTCACTGTCAAAGTCCTTGTTTCCAGGGACCTGGAAGGACAGTGAGGTAATTCTCCTTGTGCTAAATTGTGCTTAAAAAAAACATTTTTTCTAGGGACAGAAAACTGTAGGTAGGGAGAGTGTGTCAGTTTCTTTCACTGTCAAAGTCCTTGTTTCCAGGGACCTGGAAGGACAGTGAGGTAATTCTCCTTGTGCTAAATTGTGCTTAAAAAAAACATTTTTTCTAGGGACAGAAAACTGTAGGTAGGGAGAGTGTGTCAGTTTCTTTCACTGTCAAAGTCCTTGTTTCCAGGGACCTGGAAGGACAGTGAGGTAATTCTCCTTGTGCTAAATTGTGCTTAAAAAAAACATTTTTTCTAGGGACAGAAAACTGTAGGTAGGGAGAGTGTGTCAGTTTCTTTCACTGTCAAAGTCCTTGTTTCCAGGGACCTGGAAGGACAGTGAGGTAATTCTCCTTGTGCTAAATTGTGCTTAAAAAAAACATTTTTTCTAGGGACAGAAAACTGTAGGTAGGGAGAGTGTGTCAGTTTCTTTCACTGTCAAAGTCCTTGTTTCCAGGGACCTGGAAGGACAGTGAGGTAATTCTCCTTGTGCTAAATTGTGCTTAAAAAAAACATTTTTTCTAGGGACAGAAAACTGTAGGTAGGGAGAGTGTGTCAGTTTCTTTCACTGTCAAAGTCCTTGTTTCCAGGGACCTGGAAGGACAGTGAGGTAATTCTCCTTGTGCTAAATTGTGCTTCAAAAAAACATTTTTTCTAGGGACAGAAAACTGTAGGTAGGGAGAGTGTGTCAGTTTCTTTCACTGTCAAAGTCCTTGTTTCCAGGGACCTGGAAGGACAGTGAGGTAATTCTCCTTGTGCTAAATTGTGCTTAAAAAAAACATTTTTTCTAGGGACAGAAAACTGTAGGTAGGGAGAGTGTGTCAGTTTCTTTCACTGTCAAAGTCCTTGTTTCCAGGGACCTGGAAGGACAGTGAGTGAATTCTCCTTGTGCTATATTGTGCTTAAAAAAAACATTTTTTCTAGGGACAGAAAACTGTAGGTAGGGAGAGTGTGTCAGTTTCTTTCACTGTCAAAGTCCTTGTTTCCAGGGACCTGGAAGGACAGTGAGTGAATTCTCCTTGTGCTATATTGTGCTTAAAAAAAACATTTTTTCTAGGGACAGAAAACTGTAGGTAGGGAGAGTGTGTCAGTTTCTTTCACTGTCAAAGTCCTTGTTTCCAGGGACCTGGAAGGACAGTGAGGTAATTCTCCTTGTGCTAAATTGTGCTTCAAAAAAACATTTTTTCTAGGGACAGAAAACTGTAGGTAGGGAGAGTGTGTCAGTTTCTTCCACTGTCAAAGTCCTTGTTTCCAGGGACCTGGAAGGACAGTGAGGTAATTCTCCTTGTGCTAAATTGTGCTTAAAAAAAAACATTTTTTCTAGGGACAGAAAACTGTAGGTAGGGAGAGTGTGTCAGTTTCTTTCACTGTCAAAGTCCTTGTTTCCAGGGACCTGGAAGGACAGTGAGGTAATTCTCCTTGTGCTAAATTGTGCTTAAAAAAAACATTTTTTCTAGGGACAGAAAACTGTAGGTAGGGAGAGTGTGTCAGTTTCTTTCACTGTCAAAGTCCTTGTTTCCAGGGACCTGGAAGGACAGTGAGGTAATTCTCCTTGTGCTAAATTGTGCTTAAAAAAAACATTTTTTCTAGGGACAGAAAACTGTAGGTAGGGAGAGTGTGTCAGTTTCTTTCACTGTCAAAGTCCTTGTTTCCAGGGACCTGGAAGGACAGTGAGGTAATTCTCCTTGTGCTAAATTGTGCTTAAAAAAAACATTTTTTCTAGGGACAGAAAACTGTAGGTAGGGAGAGTGTGTCAGTTTCTTTCACTGTCAAAGTCCTTGTTTCCAGGGACCTGGAAGGACAGTGAGGTAATTCTCCTTGTGCTAAATTGTGCTTCAAAAAAACATTTTTTCTAGGGACAGAAAACTGTAGGTAGGGAGAGTGTGTCAGTTTCTTTCACTGTCAAAGTCCTTGTTTCCAGGGACCTGGAAGGACAGTGAGGTAATTCTCCTTGTGCTAAATTGTGCTTCAAAAAAACATTTTTTTCTAGGGACAGAAAACTGTAGGTAGGGAGAGTGTGTCAGTTTCTTTCACTGTCAAAGTCCTTGTTTCCAGGGACCTGGAAGGACAGTGAGGTAATTCTCCTTGTGCTAAATTGTGCTTAAAAAAAACATTTTTTCTAGGGACAGAAAACTGTAGGTAGGGAGAGTGTGTCAGTTTCTTTCACTGTCAAAGTCCTTGTTTCCAGGGACCTGGAAGGACAGTGAGGTAATTCTCCTTGTGCTAAATTGTGCTTAAAAAAAACATTTTTTCTAGGGACAGAAAACTGTAGGTAGGGAGAGTGTGTCAGTTTCTTTCACTGTCAAAGTCCTTGTTTCCAGGGACCTGGAAGGACAGTGAGGTAATTCTCCTTGTGCTAAATTGTGCTTAAAAAAAAACATTTTTTCTAGGGACAGAAAACTGTAGGTAGGGAGAGTGTGTCAGTTTCTTTCACTGTCAAAGTCCTTGTTTCCAGGGACCTGGAAGGACAGTGAGGTAATTCTCCTTGTGCTAAATTGTGCTTAAAAAAAACATTTTTTCTAGGGACAGAAAACTGTAGGTAGGGAGAGTGTGTCAGTTTCTTTCACTGTCAAAGTCCTTGTTTCCAGGGACCTGGAAGGACAGTGAGGTAATTCTCCTTGTGCTAAATTGTGCTTAAAAAAACATTTTTTCTAGGGACAGAAAACTGTAGGTAGGGAGAGTGTGTCAGTTTCTTTCACTGTCAAAGTCCTTGTTTCCAGGGACCTGGAAGGACAGTGAGTGAATTCTCCTTGTGCTATATTGTGCTTAAAAAAAACATTTTTTCAGGGACAGAAAACTGTAGGTAGGGAGAGTGTGTCAGTTGCTTTCACTGTCAAAGTCCTTGTTTCCAGGGACCTGGAAGGACAGTGAGGTAATTCTCCTTGTGCTAAATTGTGCTTCAAAAAAACATTTTTTCTAGGGACAGAAAACTGTAGGTAGGGAGAGTGTGTCAGTTTCTTTCACTGTCAAAGTCCTTGTTTCCAGGGACCTGGAAGGACAGTGAGGTAATTCTCCTTGTGCTAAATTGTGCTTCAAAAAAACATTTTTTCTAGGGACAGAAAACTGTAGGTAGGGAGAGTGTGTCAGTTTCTTTCACTGTCAAAGTCCTTGTTTCCAGGGACCTGGAAGGACAGTGAGGTAATTCTCCTTGTGCTAAATTGTGCTTCAAAAAAACATTTTTTCTAGGGACAGAAAACTGTAGGTAGGGAGAGTGTGTCAGTTTCTTTCACTGTCAAAGTCCTTGTTTCCAGGGACCTGGAAGGACAGTGAGGTAATTCTCCTTGTGCTAAATTGTGCTTAAAAAAAAACATTTTTTCTAGGGACAGAAAACTGTAGGTAGGGAGAGTGTGTCAGTTTCTTTCACTGTCAAAGTCCTTGTTTCCAGGGACCTGGAAGGACAGTGAGGTAATTCTCCTTGTGCTAAATTGTGCTTAAAAAAAACATTTTTTCTAGGGACAGAAAACTGTAGGTAGGGAGAGTGTGTCAGTTTCTTTCACTGTCAAAGTCCTTGTTTCCAGGGACCTGGAAGGACAGTGAGGTAATTCTCCTTGTGCTAAATTGTGCTTAAAAAAAACATTTTTTCTAGGGACAGAAAACTGTAGGTAGGGAGAGTGTGTCAGTTTCTTTCACTGTCAAAGTCCTTGTTTCCAGGGACCTGGAAGGACAGTGAGGTAATTCTCCTTGTGCTAAATTGTGCTTCAAAAAAGCATTTTTTCTAGGGACAGAAAACTGTAGGTAGGGAGAGTGTGTCAGTTTCTTTCACTGTCAAAGTCCTTGTTTCCAGGGACCTGGAAGGACAGTGAGGTAATTCTCCTTGTGCTAAATTGTGCTTCAAAAAAACATTTTTTCTAGGGACAGAAAACTGTAGGTAGGGAGAGTGTGTCAGTTTCTTTCACTGTCAAAGTCCTTGTTTCCAGGGACCTGGAAGGACAGTGAGTGAATTCTCCTTGTGCTAAATTGTGCTTAAAAAAAACATTTTTTTCTAGGGACAGAAAACTGTAGGTAGGGAGAGTGTGTCAGTTTCTTTCACTGTCAAAGTCCTTGTTTCCAGGGACCTGGAAGGACAGTGAGGTAATTCTCCTTGTGCTAAATTGTGCTTAAAAAAAACATTTTTTCTAGGGACAGAAAACTGTAGGTAGGGAGAGTGTGTCAGTTTCTTTCACTGTCAAAGTCCTTGTTTCCAGGGACCTGGAAGGACAGTGAGGTAATTCTCCTTGTGCTAAATTGTGCTTAAAAAAAACATTTTTTCTAGGGACAGAAAACTGTAGGTAGGGAGAGTGTGTCAGTTTCTTTCACTGTCAAAGTCCTTGTTTCCAGGGACCTGGAAGGACAGTGAGTGAATTCTCCTTGTGCTAAATTGTGCTTTAAAAAAAAAAATTTTCTAGGGACAGAAAACTGTAGGTAGGGAGAGTGTGTCAGTTTCTTTCACTGTCAAAGTCCTTGTTTCAAGGGACAGAGAAGGACACCTGAAGGTAGCCCTTATTGCTTTTTTCCCATCTCCCTGCAGGCCATCTATTAGAATGTCTGGAAGGCAAACAAGGAGAGGCAGACAGTCAGGAGGCAATAAAAGAGGGCAAGCAGGCTCTGTGTCTGGGGGCAACAGTGCTGGTCGTGGACGCGGTGCATTGTCATCAGCACATGGCCATGGGACACGCTTGTCCTTCTTTTCGGCAGCTGGACATGTTGAGCCACATCATGCCGAAGACTTGGTAGAGTGGATGACCAAGCCCTCCTCCTCCTCCTCATCCTCTCTCACCCAGGCTCAGGGTACTGGAAAAGCAGCTGCCAAAGCGTCCTCTTCCCTGGTATCAATGTCAGACTCATCATCAGTCACTCCTTCCCTAGACCCACCATGTCCTCCTCCTGAGGAGTCCCCCGAACTGTTTCAGCACAGTGTTGGGTACATGCTCCAGGAGGATGCCCAGCGTTTCGAAGGGTCTGATGATGAAACCCAGCTAGAGGAAGGCAGTAGCGTGAGAGCAGACAGAGGGGATGCTCAAGAAGGACACCAATCTGGCAGTCATGTTCCAGCAGCTGCAGCATACTGCCAGATTGCCTCCAGTGATGAGGAGGGAGGTGATGATGAGGTCACTGACTCCACGTGGGTGCCTAATAGGAGAGAGGAGGAGGAGGAGGATGAGGAGGAGGCACATCTCCAACGAGGCAGGATGCCCTTTGGTGGCCAGCGTAAGGGCAGTACACCGACGGAATCACACCGCAGAGCTCCGCCTGTGCAGGGCGCTGCCTCTGCCCGTCATTCAAAAAGTTCTTTGGTGTGGGCCTTTTTTGAGGCTAGTGCATCAGATCGCACAGCTGCTGTTTGCAACATATGTCTCAAGCGTATATCGCGTGGCCAAAACATCAGCCGCTTGGGTACCACATGCCTGACCAGACATATGTTGACCTGCCATGCAGCTCGTTGGCAAGCCTACCTCAAAGACCCACACCAAAGAACAAAGCGGACCTCTCCTTGCACCGCATCAGCTGGGATCTCCAACCCCACTATAACTTCAGTCCTCTCTGAAACATGCACTGAGAGGAATGAAGGTGTAGAATTAGGTGTGTCACAGCCAAGTACTTGCGGCCACTCTGCTAGCAGTACACCGACGTCCGATTCTAGCAGGCAAATTTCCCTGCCCCAGCTGCTGGACCGTCGAAAGAAGTTCACTCCCAGCCATCCACATGCCCAGCGGTTGAATGCTAGCTTGGCTAAATTGCTAGCGCTTCAACTGCTGCCTTTTCAGTTGGTAGACTCGGCCCCCTTCCGTGAGTTTGTGCAATGTGCGGTTCCTCAGTGGCAGGTTCCCAAACGCCACTTTTTCTCACGGAAGGCTATTCCGGCTCTCTACCGGCATGTGGAAGGCAATGTCTTGGCCTCGCTGGACAGGGCGGTCAGCGGTAAGGTGCATATTACCGCTGATTCATGGTCCAGCAGGCATGGACAGGGACGTTACCTTTCTTTCACGGCCCATTGGGTCACTCTTTTGGCAGCTGGGAAGGATGCAGGACAAGGTGCAGTAGTGTTGGAGGTTGTCCCACCGCCACGCCTCCAAAATGCTACTACTGGTTGTGACACACCTCTCTCCTCCACCCCCTCCTCTTCTTCTTCCTCCATGGCCTCTTCCTGTGGTTTGTCCTATGAACCAGCGGTGCTCCGTAGCCGTTCACGGGGCTACGCAAGTACGCAGGCAAAAAGATGCCATGCCGTGCTTGCGCTGGTGTGTTTGGGGGACAGAAGCCACACTGGGGCAGAGGTCCTGTCTGCTCTGCAGGGCCAGGCCGAGAGGTGGTTGACGCCACGCCAGCTTAAGCCAGGAATGGTGGTTTGCGACAATGGCACCAACCTCCTCTCCGCCCTCCGACAGGGACAACTGACCCATGTGCCCTGTGTGGCTCACGTCCTTAACCTGGTGGTGCAGCGGTTCTTGGGCAGGTACCCGGGCTTACAGGATGTCCTGAGGCAGGCCAGGAAAGTCTGTGTGCATTTCCGCAGATCTTATAATGCCAGTGCTCGCCTGGCTGAGCTGCAAAAGGAGTTGAACCTGCCCAAGAACCGCCTTATATGTGACATGCCCACCAGGTGGAACTCAACGTTGGCCATGCTGCAGCGGCTGCACACGCAGCAGAGGGCCATCAATGAGTACCTGTGCGACTACGGCACCAGGACAGGGTCAGGGGAGCTTGGTTTTTTTTCTCCACGCCAGTGGGGCATGATCAGGGATGCATGCACTGTCCTGGCACCATTTGAGGAGGCCACGAGGATGGTGAGCAGTGACAGTGCATGCATCAGTGACACTGTACCTCTTGTCCACCTGTTGGAGCACACGCTGCGTGGAATAATGGACAGGGCACTTGAGGCAGAACAGAGGCAGGAAGAGGAGGACTTCCTTGCCTCTCAAGGCCCCCTTTACCCAGACAGTGTTCCTTCTGTCCCACCCATCGCACAGGAAGAGGAGGAGGAGGAGGAGGAGGAGGAGGAGGAGGAGGAGGAGGAGGATTGTGTCAGCATGGAGGTGGAGGCTGGCACTCAGCATCATCAGCAGCAGTCTTTTAGGGATGATTTACAGTCCCAAGAAACCAGTGGACTTGTACGTGGCTGGGAGGAGGTGGCTGCGGATCATGTCGTCCTTAGTGACCCAGAGGACTCCGGAGCGAATGCCTCAGCAAACCTACGCTGCATGGCCTCCCTGATCCTGCAAAGTCTGCGGAAGGATCCTCGTATTCTTCGGATCAAGGAGAGGGACCATTACTGGCTGGCCACTCTCCTTGATCCACGGTACAAGGGTAAGGTTGCGGACCTTATGTTACCGTCGCAGAGGGAGCAGAGGATGAGACAACTCCGGGAGGCCTTGCAGAAAGGTCTGTGCAACGCGTTCCCAGAGACTGGGAGGTTACAAACTCCTGGTCCTGGACAACGAGTTGCTGAGGCTTCGGCCAGTCAAAGAAGGAGCGGTGGGGAAGATGGCCGTCTGACCGATGCGTTCAGACAATTCTTTAGTCCGCAGCCCCAAAGTATGATCGGTTCCAGCAACCATCGCCAGCGTCTGATAAACATGGTGCAGGAATATCTAGGGGCAAGGTCAGACTTGGACACCTTCCCCACCGAAAATCCTCTGGCTTACTGGGTCTTGAGGATGGATCACTGGCCAGAGCTTGCACAGTATGCAATTGAGCTACTGGCCTGTCCTGCATCCAGCGTTTTTTCAGAACGCACATTCAGTGCTGCTGGAGGATTTGTCACGGATCACAGGGTGCGCCTGTCCACCGACTCGGTTGATCGACTGACTTTCATCAAGATGAACCAGTCTTGGATCACCACCAGCTACCACACACCTGATGCTGATATAACAGACTAATTGATTTTAACATGTCACATCCCTTCAAGACTGATGCTGATGCTGAGTGCCTGTGCTGTTATGTTGACTGGCTATCCTCCTCCTCCGAGTCCTCAATGATACGATTGATGATGATAGCTTGGAAGATCATTTTTGTTTATGGGTGCCGCCACCAGTGGCTAAGGCCCAATTTTTCAGCCCCTGTTTTACAGGGGCGTGTAATTACAATTTTTTTAGCAATAATTTGCCATAGGGCTCATTGCTGTGCTCCAAGTACAGTATCTGTGAGGGGTTGGAGTGTTGTGGCACCAGTGCCTAAGGCCCAATTTTTCAGCCCCTGTTTAACAGGGGCGTGTCATTACAATTTTTGAAGCAATACTTTGCAACAGGGCTCATTGCTGTGCTCCAAGTACAGTATCTGTGAGGGGTTGTAGTGTTGTGCCACCAGTGCCTAAGGCCCAATTTTTCAGCCCCTGTTCAACAGGGGCATGCAATTACAATTCTTGATCTAATAATTCACAGCAGGGTCCATTGCTGCACCCACCAAGAGTAACTCTGAGGGCTTACAGTCTTGTGGCAACGCCACCACCACCACCACCACGAAAGGCCCAATTTTTCAGCCCCTGTTCAAAAGGGGCATGTAATTACAATTCTTGATCTAATAATTCACAGCAGGGCCCATTGCTGCACCCACCAAGAGTAACTGTCAGGGCTTACAGTGTTGTGGCACCAGCACCACCATCAAAGCCCCAATTTTTACTACCACTGTTCAACAATTATATGTAATTAAAATTCCTGATATAATAGTTGACAGCAGGGCGTTCCAGCACCAACCAAGAGTAACTGAGTGCTTACAGTGTTGTGCCAACACCAACACCTAAGGGGCCTATTTCTGCAGAGTATATACGGCAGGTCCCTACTTTCAAACATCCAACTTACAAACGACTCCTACTTGCAAACGAAAGAAGACAACAGGAAGTGAGAGGAAATCTACCCCTAGAAAGGAAAATTCTCTCCTGTAAGAATAAATATGGGAGAAAGGGGTCTCATCTGTACTGATGCTTTATCAGCAATCCTTGTTTCAAGAAAAACACCACATTTCAAAAACAGTTGTCATTGGGACGGAAAGTGAGGTGAAATGTTCTGAACAGGGGCACAGACAGCAAAACAAATGTTACAGGGGTGATAACCCTTACCTATGTTTCCCAAAAAGTTTAAAAATAGATTTTTGGGCTGGAGCTACACTTCAACAATGTACCTGTTCAAAATTACAAACAGATTCTACATAAGAACAAACCTACAGTCCCTGTCTTGTATGCACCGCCTGTATACGGCTGTTCAGAGTATATAGGGCCTTTTTTATTTTATGTGCGGGGTTCCCCTTAATATCCATACAAGACCCAAAGGGGCTGGTAATGGGCTGGGGTAGGGGGGGGGTCATAGGGTAGCTATGGCATTTTTCTTAAAGAATTTCATCCATATTACCGGGACCAGACATTACATTAAAGCCGCAAGCAGTTTTAAATGGCTTTTTTTTCCTTTAGAAGTGTCATTTTGTGCAGGGACAGTTCTAAACACGGGAAACACGTGGCACTTCACAGGCATACTTTAGACACCCCCCAGGTACGATATTTAAAGGAATATTTGACTTTTTTTTTTTCACTTTATGCATCATTAAAATGACTGCTCCCGAAAAACGACCGTTTTTAAAACTTCTTTTTGCATTGATACATGTCCCCTGGTGCACAACCCGGGTTCCCAAACCCTATTTATGACAATAACATGCATAATAGTTGTTATAATTAGCACTTTAGAATTCGAACGTTCGCATCCATTGTATTTAATAGGGTTCTAATGTTCGTTCGAACTTTCGGTCCGTTCGCGGGTTCTGGTGCGAACCGAACCCGGGGGTGTTCGGCTCATCACTATTAAGGAATAACAAAGAGCAACAATGATGCTTAAATTGCAGTAACTGAAATCTGATTGTGCGCTATTGCCACATAATAATGACTTGTTTCAATAAATACTTTTACTTCTTAAAGTGTATCCAAAAACCATAATACATTTTTTTATATAATGCAAATAAGACATTTCCTATCTCCTCATGGTCACACTGATTTCTCCACTCATGGTTGTCACACAGGCTCAAACATGTCTACCGTTGTTCATGTCCATTACATGGTGGATGTCGAAGAAAAGTTTTTAATTCGTACTACACTTATCCTAGAAAGAATGTTTAAGGTGCACGTAAATATATAATGCTAGAAAAACTGTCATGCATATAAGAGCGCCTGTTTAGCAGTTTCTAATATTTTTTCCATGATCATTAATAATACATTTTAGGTGTTTTAGGGTGGTAGCAACTTATTAATCATGCTATTAGATGGATTGAGAGATCAACATTCCAAAAAAGTCTGATAAATTCAAAACTAAGTATCTTTGGGTGACAGAGACCCTTATCCACAGGATGTAATTTAAGGAAAACCACATATTATCACAATAAGGAAAGAAGAAAAAGAAAACAAGAGTTAGAGCCGGTTCACACAGGGGAAACACGACTTTGTGCGCGACTTTGCGAGGCGACTTCAGCGCAACTTCAGCGCGACTTGGGGCGACTTACAAGGTGACTTCAAGTCGCCTCCAGGACAGGCGACTTTTCAGTGGCCAATCAAACAGTAATCAGCTCTGTGGGAGCGAGGGGTTTGCCTAAGAAAACTAGTATCTCTTCCTGTAAAGTTGCCTCAGTTAAGACAGGGGATCCGACTTGGAGGCGACTTCCATTGAAATCAATAGGTACAAGTCGCCTAGAAGTCGCCTTGAAGTAGTAAAGGAACCTTTTCTGAAGTCGGAGTGACTTCAGTAGTGTGCATTAAGACGGCTCTCATTCACTTCCATGTAATTTGACATGTTGCGTGACTTGGGGCGACACAAGTCACCCCCCAGGTCGCGGTAATGTGAACCGGCTCTTAGACTAAAGTATGATAAAGAATATTATCCATCTGTATAATAGTTAAATCAGTGCTCTAAATATCCAGCACTCTGAATACCCATACGATTCTTGTCATGGATTTGTAGGACTAATGCCGTGTACACACGATCGAGTTTCACGGCGGTGAAAACACCGCCGTGAAACCCGACGGGAAAAACGAGGACCGGCTTGGTCCCCTACTCATGGCCGGTTTTTATGACAGGTTTTCTCTTGGTCGAGAAAATCAGCCGTGTGTAACCTCCCTAGCAGTGTTTCCCTATGGGAAAACTGCCGCGGAAAAAAATGCCGCGATTCGCGACGAGAAAAATTAGAGCATGTTCTAATTTTTCTCGTCGTGATTCTTGACGTTTTTCTCGTTTGGAAAAATGCTGGAAAGCCTACACACGGGCACTTTTCTCGTCCAAGAGAAAAAATTAAATTTTTCCCGATGAGAAAAGTGATCGTGTGTACATGACATTACAGTTTACACAAGAAAGATAAAGATGCTTGAGCATTTTTACAAGAAGTGACAGGGACACTGCATTTCTGAAAAGAGCATCACATTTTTTCTGTAATTGCTGAAAATGTTCTTAGCCTGAAAAAAGATAACTTAAAGTGCAGTTTCCACCAAAAATACAAAATAGCATTATTGTGCATATAATAGCCTAAAAAAAAACATTTAAAAATTATAATTTTTTACTCACCTGGAAGTACCTGTTGCTATGCGGTCCCACGAAATCTGCCTTCTGAATCACCTCGGATTCTGACATCATCTCCCTCGCTTCCTACTGCTCCTGGGAAATGTGTGTCATCATTTCCCAGGATGCAGTGCACTTCCCCTATGGCTAGAATCACTCGTCAATACAATCCAAGAAGTAAATGCCTGTGGGCTTCACGTGCCCACAAGCAAAATGAAAACTTCAGCAAAGATTTTTTTAAAGTCTCTTTATGCAGTAACTCGGCAGATCGGCAGCAGTTTTTAAAATAGTAAGTCATCTTATATGTACCACTGTATTGAATGCTGAAATAACATGCTTAAAAAAAATGAAAAATGTGATTGGAACCCCACTTTAAGTATCTACTGCATTTGGTAAGCTGCGATATAAATTTTTGTTTTGGGGTTAAGATAAGCTTTAATATCAAAAGCACAAGTCTGCTTTTTCTAACGCCATTCTATCCATAAATTTATCCAACCCCCCTCCTTATCTTACCAAGTAACCTTGGCTTGAAATAAATTGGTTCTTATACTAACCTGACACCAGTTGTTGTCCCAACTGCAAGTCTTAGCCCGTCCTAGCCTGGCTGGGGGGGGGGGGGGTGTAGAGTCAGCCAATCATTTCCCTCGACAGGGTTCACATGACCTCACAGCTGTGGTTAAAGCCAAGACCTGCAGTTGAAGCAGGCCTGGAGTGGCTGCCACCTGAGTATAAGAACCAATATAGCTGCATGTTACACACCGTGATAGCGTCGGGGGGGGGGGGGTAGTGTTTATAAAGAAGCTCTATATTGAGACTTTAGGTTGTGCTTTGAGTGCTAATCCCCCACGAGTCACTATTATAGCAGCACCCTATTTAAAAACTGAAATCAAAAGAATTTGCTAAAGACAGGAGATATCTTGGTAATACGAGCTTTGTCATGGACCAAGGAGCAGCAAAAGCATTAAACATATACAGTATAATCTGTTTGCTTTACCGATTATAAAGCATAAAATATGACCTTAGTGAATAAGGGACAAAGTAAAAATTGCAAAACCACCCAAATAGATATTTATACAGTATCTTACTTAAATTTTATGCATTCTTAGTAAATTGTACTAAGAGATGTTTATGTATTAAATTACAATCATCAGATGCGATGTCAAAGATGTAGTCTTCCTGCACTGCTCAACTACAACAAGGCCTGATGAGGATCACCAAACCAAAACACAGACACAAGGAACCAAAACACAGACAGAAGTATGTACTGTTGTTTGTGTGTCTTGTCCCTTTTGTTTCACTTTTCTTGTAGCTCCCATTTTATACTGAGATGAGAGAAATATTCATAGGCTAAAATCTGAATGATATTTGAAAAATGTAAGGCATGTGAATTCCAAGTACCAGTCACAGTCCAATCTGACTGTTTAGAGATACGTAGCTATGAGTAACTTAAGTGATAAGATATCTAATAATATAGTTTTGTTGTACATGGTTAGGTTATAAATGCATATTTTGATAAAAAATCAACCATATTTGAGCTCAGCCTCAGCCTTGTTAGTGTATTTTATGCTAGTACAGTATTATTGGTGTATCAAATTAGAATTTACTAATGGCTTATTGGTTTTGTATCCCAATCAGGACACAATCAGCATGGAGTTTGCACATTCTCCCTGTGCTTGAATGGCTTTCCTCCCAAACTTCAAAGACATTCAAAGACAAAGATTAAGTGGCTCCTGTCCAAACTGGCCCTAGTGTGTTTGTGATTGTATGTTTACATGTTTGATAGGGAGCTTAGATTGTAAGCTCCTTGAGGGCAGAGACAGATGTGATTGTGCAGTATGTAAAACAATGTGTAAATTGCTGGAGCTATATAAATACCTGAAATAAATAAATATACATAAACAAGTGTCTAATTGAGAATTTGGGCTCTTTCACACGGAGGTCCGTTCAGGTCCGCCTGTCAGTTTTTTAGGCGGACCTAAAACGGATCCTCCATGTACCCCTATGGAGGCACGGATGTCAGCGGAGAAATGTCCGCTGACATCCGCTCCGCTCCGCTCCGCCAAAGTGTGACGGAGGAAAACCCTATTTTTCCTTCCGTCGGCGGAGCGGATCGGATGACAACGGACTCTACGGTCCGTCGTCATCCGATTCCCCATAGGGGAGAGCGGCGCTCTGACAGGGCGGTCCCTGCACAGTGTGCGGGGACCGCCCAGTCATCCGTCGGCTCAGCGGGGATCAACGGAGCGATCCCCGCTGAGCAAGCGGAGCTTCACGGGGCGGATCTGCACGGATCCGCCCCGTGTGAAAGGGGCCTTACAGACATTCATTTTTAAGCAGAACATCACACCACTTCCGGTCGGCAGACATTCAGTGTCAGCAGTATATGCTTTTTTTGATCTGCTCAAATGTGAGTACCTTATTTTAAAGTTTTAAACAATAAAAAAAAATTAAAACGATAAAACACTATCTGGGGCTCCTTTCTCCTGCATATATCTGAAGCACCACCAGCATCGCAGGGAGGACGAGATACCGCCAGAGTGCTACACAGTGGCACACACTGTGAACGCCTCATACCCCAAGGGGGTGGAATATTCGGTGAGTGCGGGCTTTATAAGAGCACGGATTAATGATGATCACTTCTGGAATATAGCAAATGCTTCTCACCTGGCACCAGCACGAATCTGATTATTCAGCACTTGGAATAACAAACACTTGGATCATATATATTTTTTTTTAAATATATATTTTTTCACAATGGAACTTTGATTATTGCACACATCGGCTGATTTGGTTTTTCCTCTTATTCATTTTGGACATTATATTTTTTGCCAGTCTGCATGTATTGGTTTTATATCTATTTATCTCTATAGGATTATTGCACTTCTTTGCCAGTTTTCACATATTGGATCACAATGTTTTGTTTCTAGGATTTGCAAGTAAGAATATCACAAATCATTGCACAGGCACAGATGCACTTTAATAATATCATAGCATTACATTTATTATTATTATTTAATTTTAATCATTTTTATCACAGCACTTTAGGGAAGGTTTTTTGAGAACATAATAGGTTATCTATTATCATTAATAAAATAGCGCCACTCCTACTTTTTTAACCCCATTTACTCATTTACTCCACTCAGGTGGAATAATATGTAGAGGCAGCTGCTTTAATTTTCCTTTTTTGGACCCCTGTCCCCATCCCTTCCATTTCTATTATCTCTGCTGACATACTTTCTTCTTCATTGCGCGGATTCATACACACATTTCATTCATTTGCAAGCCCTCAAATTGCTTGTATACTTCTGGCCCAGAATTCACTATCATGTTTTGTTTGTGCTATCTGCAGTTTGTTCAAATAAAATAAAAAGTGCTGTGCTACTACAAAACTTAAAATGAAACAAAACGATCTACAAAGTGAAATAAATCAGAAGTGTATGATAAAGCACTAAAAAATAATAATAGTAGGCAAATAGGTACCCCCCGGTACAATGGGACTTTAACGGTAACACATAGATGCATAAAATATGTGTATAAATCACCACTCTAAAACATAACAGAACATAGTGAAGTGATTGCTGATGAATCAAATGTTACAATGACAATATCTTCTCTCTCTGCCCGACCTATTTATGATAGTATACCAATAATGATCAAAATTAGATAGATACCAACATATCAATCAGCACACCGGCCCTCTGGAATGTAAAAACATATTAGCACTGTGCTGTAGCTGGAGAGGTCCCCAACACTCTCACAAGGATTCAGGAAGGGACCACAAACTGCAGCAATGATGGTGAAAGGTAGAAGAGAAGGACCGTGGTCAATGGGCAGAGAGATGCTTGTCACTCAAAGGTCTGCAAAAAGAATGGAGGGGAAAGGTAATAAAAAAAGATAACATATGTGGATGTATTAGCTGAATCCAGTCAGAGTAGAAGAAGGGGTGGGGGGCCGTGGCTTGAATTAACAGTACAAGCAGTTTGTCTACATAGGGGTCACAAAGGATAAGACGTATATATGGTATTAAAGGTAAGTATGTTACCCCAAGTTTTTCACATAAGGAGTAAGTAATGGGAAAAATGGTGAGTAACATAAGCAATCTTTACATATAGGGCCCCCAACACCCACTGTATAAACAGAACATCTAAACCCCACATTGCAAACAAGTATAAAATTCTGAGTCAACAGTCAGGCCAAGCATGGGACTACAAGTCCCAGTATGTACCTCATCACCAGAGCAAAGTTCACGTCCATCCCCAGACAGCAGGCAGCGGCATCCGTTCATAATGATCCCGCTGCCTTAATTGAGGCCAGAAGACGCGGCGCATGCGCACTGATACCAGCATGAGTTCACATGCCTGTCATCATCACGCCTCTGCAGTACGGCGGGACAGAGGCCATGGCACGGATGAAAAAAGTGACCAATATACGGGCTCGACACATGCACGGTGTGATCCATTGAGGATCCCCTGGAGCACATATGCACGGCGCCCGCCCATATGACATGGGAGGGTGTCATGCATGGGTGGTCCACTGGCGCACATAGAACAGGGCCCCAAAGGAAGGAAAAGGCAGCCCCAGTTCAAAAATGACCCTGACCGCAAACCCCCATCCCCCCAGAGGTGGGGCATAGAGTCGCAGAAAAGGCTGCCCGCAGTAGCAGGAGGCTTTTTTGTGCCGGGTGGGAGTAAATCTGGGACCCCAGAACTACGGCAGACCATCACTTAGCAGCACATGCTGCAAAGGAGAAAAAAGCAAAACATGAAACGGCTAGATAAGGGTCCTAGTTTACTCTTTTTCACATCCTCCTGATGCAAATCCTTCAAAGAAGGAACGGAAACTCAGCTGGTCATTAAGACCCGAGGGCAGAGTCGCTCCCAAATCAGCAATCCAGTGCACCTCACGTTGGAGCAAGAGTTTGTTCCAGTCTCTCCCCCCTGGAACTGGGATGAACCCAGTCCAGAATGAAAAACTGGATACGGGGAAAAATACCCTGATGATGATCTCTTGCGTATCTGCCCAATGGAAGTTCTGGGTTGGCAGTTTTCATACTGGCAATATATCTGTATGCCCTTTTTCAAAATTTCAGCTTTGTTTTACTCATGTAAAAACCATTGCATTGTCATATTAACAAGTAGACCACCCCTATGGTCTTACAGTTTGCGTAATCATTCGGTTTATAGGGGCGTCCATTCGGTAGAGTGATGTTTGGTTGTGTGTTCATATACTGACAGTAGGGACAGTCCCCACAAATGAAGGTACCTAATTGCTTGCAAGGATCTTGCCTAAAGGTACCCACAAACTCACTTTGGACCAACTGGTCCTTCAGAGATCTAGCTCTTCGATAAGTAATGGCTGGAAAGATGGGTATAAGCGGATTTAAAGTGGGGTCTATCCGTAAAAGATGCCAATGTTTCTCAATAATTTTTTTAACTGCATTGTGTTGTTTATTTAATCTCGTAATGATACGAGTAGTTTGTGGTTTATCCGTTTTTTTGGGGGGGAAACAGAAGGTCGTGTCTTACCTGACTCTTAGCTTGCTTAAAGGCCTTTTTAGGGCATGTAGGAGAGTAGCCTCTCTTGAGTAGTCTCTCTCTCAGAAAAGCTGCTTCTACGCGAAAGGACTTCCATCCTGATCTGCTTTTACGCGAAAGGCAATTTCTCCTGATCCGCAGGTACTGACTATAAGGAATAGACTGTATTAGCGGCTGTGGGTATGAACTGGTGGTGTGCAAGAGTCATGGTAAAATTCTGAATAAAGTTATTTTTGTTCATAGCCATCATACAGGCATTCGGGGGTGCCCTCCCAGATGAGAAATATTTTGTCTATATATCGAAACCATGAGGTGATATGGTTCGTAATAGGTGACAAAATGCCCATTCCCCCAGGTACAGGTTCGCGTAGGATGGGGCACAGCAAGTCCCCATCGCCACACCCTGTACCTGGAGAAAATTGGAGCCATCAAATGAAAAGATGTTATGCATTAGAATGCAAAGGTAAAAGGTGGCAGAGAATGACCATGGTCAATGGGAAGAGGGGTGCTTGTCACTCAAAGGTCTGCAAAAAGAATGGAGTGGAATGCCGTTAACGTCTCATTGTACCCGGGGGGGGGAGGGTACCTATTTGCCTACGTTCAATTTGGTAGGGATGCTGGTTTCCTCGGGTGGTCCAAATCTTCAATTTAAAAAATAATAATGTCAACACAATTGTGAATTACCATCCACAATAATTGTGGGTCTTCCTTTTGATATCCTCCTTTTGCATGAACAAGATGAACCTCCTTAAAACATGAAAAACATCACGTATGTGTTACTCCATACATATTGTATACCGACAAACATATTGTTTAGTTTTAAGTTTGGTAGTAGCATAAGCATAGTACTTTTTTTCTGCATATTATGGCCATTGATATCTAATGGCATGCTAACAGCTTTTTTTTATTTTACCCATTAGCACGGTTTCATGTTTTATTTAATTGCTATTTGTTGACTGCTTCCATACCACTTTTCTATCCAGCACACCAAAAAGACAGTATGACTAAATGGAAAAATCTGAGAAAGCCTTCAAAATCTTTTTTTGATCCTTATGAAGTGTTATGCCTTGTACACACGATAGGAATTTCCGATGAAAAAAGTCAGACGGAGTCCGACTGTGTTTTTTCATCGGAAATTCCGACCGTGTATGGGCCCCATCGGAGAAATTCCAATGAATTCCATCGGAATTTAAATATAGAACCTGTTCTATTTTTTTACGATGTGAGTTTGGTCGGAAAAAGGTCCGATCGTGTGTACGCGGCATTAGTCCACCAAAACACTATTATTTAATTCATAGTCAGAGTTTAGTGAACTCGGTCGACTGGTGGTTTCTTATATCTCTTTGAAACTCTCACAACAAATTGTCATGCATTGTTCCAAGCTAACTATACATAGAAACAAGGTTCTTAAGAACCAACTCCGGGTTTTGTAAAAACCCACCAAGCGCTTTCCCCCACCATTCTTTCACCTTACTTTAATATTATTGACATAACCATACCTTATTTGTGATGATCCATGTGGTCTTGTGATAAGCATTGTTACATAGTTACATAGTTACCGTATTTATCGGCGTATAACACGCACTTTTTTCCCTTGAAAATCAGGGGAAAATCGTGGGTGCGTGTTATACGCCAATACTGACATCCCTGAGCTGTCTCCGCTGACTGTGAGCGGAGCGGAGCGAGATACACATAGCCGAATGTACTCGGCTATACTCGGCTTTTCTCAGCTCCGCTCACAGTCACGCCCAGTCCATTGGACCTGTGTTATGTCCATCATAGGGCGGGACTCGGCGTGACTGTGAGCGGAGCCGAGAAAAGCCGAGTATAGCCGAGTACACTCGGCTATGTGTATCTCGGCGGCGGCTCCGCCCAGTCCCTGCGTCCCCTGCGTCCCCGGTGTTCTCGGCGGCGTCCGCACAGTCTCGGCGCCAATTTTAAAATGATGCACGGCGACACTGGGGCAAGGCTGCACGGCGACACTGGGGCAAGGCTGCACGGCGACTCTGGGGCAAGGCTGCACGGCGACTCTGGGGCAAGGCTGAAATGGACTCTGGGGCAAGGCTGCAATGGACACTGACAAGGCTGCACTGTGACAAGGCTGCAATGGACACTGACAAGGCTGCACTGTGACAAGGCTGCAATGGACACTGAGAAGGCTGCACTGTGACAAGGCTGCAATGGACACTGACAAGGCTGCATTTAAATGTAAGTTATTTTTCCTTAAACTTCTCTGCTAAAAGTTTTTTTCCCTAAAATTTCCTCTTGGGGTGCGTGTTATACACCGGTGCGTGTTATATGCCGATAAATACGGTACATAGTAGGTGAGGTTGAAAAAAGACCATCAAGTCCAACCTATGTGTGTGATTATATGTCAGTATTACATTGTATATCCTTGTATGTTGTGGTCGTTCAGGTGCTTATCTAATAGTTTTTTTAAATTATCGATGCCCCCCCCCCGCTGAAACCACCACCTGTGGAAGGGAATTCCACATCATTGCCGCTCTTACAGTAACCTCTACGCAGTTTAAGGTTAAACCTCTTTTCTAATTTTAATGAGTGGCCACGTGTCTTAACGTTCAATGTCAGGCTGTAGGCCGACTTCAGTGGCACTCACACATTATGTATAAGTGTTATTCTATGCAGTAGTACACTGTGTGCCCACAGAAAGGGGTTGGATGATGCTGGAAGTCAATCAACCATGAAGTGGTGTAGCAACCACTGTGCAAGGAGGATGCAAACAACACAGCTGGAGCACAGATAAGTCATGTATTCTTACAACATTTTGTACACACAGTGGGGTGGTTAAATATTGTAATCCCTTGTTTGTTACTATCCAACGCTCCAAAAAAGCACAGATTTTTTGTACACCCTCTTGTTCAATGTTGCTAGTTTCACCCCTACCAGGCAGAATTTAAATCTCATGGGGTACAACCATGACAATCACGACAATGCTTGGCACTTGTTATTTTTATCTTTACAAGAAAATCAGATGACAACAATGGAGGTTGTAAAGCCAGAGAATAAAGCACATCTCTAGATGTCTAACATTGCAGAAAAATTTTTTCTACTATGCATTCTGGTATGGAATAAATACAAACACTTCCCAAGGTAAAGTATCAATACATGAGGGCATCTAAATTGGGTTATGGGCAGCAGGAGTGGGGTATGAAATAAAGGGGACATTATTTCCAATGCTACACTGGTATCTCACAGGCAAGACATTGCATGAATAAATGATACAGATAAACATACTAACAAGTAAAAAGTGTAACATTTTGAACAACTTTATTGAGCAACAATCATGTCAAGCACATCAATATCAAGTGCAATCTATCTATTAATACAGTAATAACTACTCTCTACATGTAGAATGTTTGTTTTCTTCTGTGAGGATCTCATCTTTTAGCTTTATGGCTTTCTTCTCTAGTTCTAGCAGTTGATTAGCCTTTTCTTCATTTAACGTGTTCAAGTCATCAATCCTTTCTTCTAAATCTGTAAAGTAAATGTTGTACAGAAAAATGGTTATACAAAAATATGCCAGTATATATATATATATATTCTTACTGAACAGCCTTAAAAGTGGATCTAGTTCAAGTAGTTACATTTTGCTATCTATCTATCTAAATTGGCAGTACACTTCCTGGTATTGTTCCTACGGCCTTATAGCTGGATATCTGAAGTGTGAAATCAAAGGCACTGCGCCTGTGACTGCTAGTATAATAAGAGTTGGAATTAAATTTGGTGACATCACTGTGCTCCTTGCTGGTGAAAAATCTCTACTTAAAGTGGAGCTCCACCCTAAATTTTCACTTTTGTTAATCGGAACCCTCCCCCCCTCCGGTGTCACAATTGACACCTTTCAGGGGGAAGGGGGGTGAAGATACCTGTCTAAGACAGGTATTTTCACCCACATCCGGGAGTCCTCTCTCCGGGAATCTGCGGGAGTGACGTCACTTCCCCCAGACTTCCCGTAGTGTTCTGGGAGACACTCGGCTCCCAGAACACAGGAGCACCAATCAGAACGGCGCAGCGCGACTCGTGCATGCGCCGTAGGGAACCGGGCATGAAGCCGCAGGGCTTCACTTCCTGGTTCCCTCAGCGAGGATGGCGGAGGGAGCAGCAGAGCGACGAGCGGTCGCTCGTCCTCTGCTGCGGACGTCGCTGGACTCCAGGACAGGTAAGTGTCCAAATATTAAAAGCCAGCAGCTGCTGTACAGTAGCTGCTGGCTTTTAATATTTTTTTTCCGGCGGAGCTCCGCTTTAAGAACCTGCATTGCCCTGCTTTTGTTTCATTCATTCTGTGGATTTGTGATTTTTGCACCTCTCTTATTGCTTTTTGAAAATGTACCCACCAGTTATCAGGGGGGCGCTCTGACATGAGGAAGCAAAACCCTGCTCCTCTACCAAGATGTCCATTGCCACACAGAGACAAAGTGCAGGACAAGACATGGTAAGTCAGCGGGAAAAATAAAAGCTGCAAAAACTCAAAGCAATTCCTTTGATTAGCCTTATGCCCTCTGCTTGCCTTTTTGAGCACAGCCCACACAGGTTAAGGTCCACATTAAAGGAAACCTGTACAGAAAAACAAAGTCTGCCAAGGATAAAATCTTTCTGAGCATTCTAATTGCCTAAATGTCATGCTGTACCTTCCACAATTTAATAGCATATGCTTCCAAACACTGCTAATACCCATGATGAACATAGGAATAGATTATAGGTTTGCTAGATACATCCAGGGCCGGCCCTACCATGGGACCCGATGGGACCATGGTCCCAGGCGGCACTTTAAGAGGGGCGGCAACAGGGGCGCACTGCCTGAGGACAGGGCCGGATTCCCCACAAGGCCACAGAGGCCAGGCCTCGGGGCGGCAGTGAATGCAGGGGCGGCGCCGCGGCACCCCCCCCCCCTCTTCCGCTGCAGAGGTGAGATGTGTCAGGACTTTCGGTAGAAACCCCCCCCCCTCCTCAATCCAATCCGCATGGCAGAGGAAGGGAGGGAAAGAGGTGAGATGTCTCTACACAGGCTGCTGGAACTCTGTTAACACAGGTCACGGCCGCCACTCACTTCCCGTTGTGCAGCCGTGCCTGTTGTCAGCTCCAGGGGGAGGGCTGCAGGACTGAGCTATGTCTCGTCTCACACATAGCTTAGCCTCAGAGCACACTGGCGCTGACATCCCTCTCTCTGCACAGACAGAGGAGAGATAGAGCTCTGATCCTCCTCCTTCTGAGTCTGCCCCACCCACACTCCCATGTGAGGGCACTGGGCAGGAAGTTTGAACCCAGAAAAGTGTCAGACAGCCAGCACCTCAGCCTCCATCCTGGTAAGCTCACCCTCTCTCCTGCCTCCCAGTGTATAAAAAGGGGTGCTCTGTGGACTTTGTTAAAGGGGAGGGGGGCAGGCTTTGGTGAGCAGAGACCCCCTTTACACCAGAGTCCACAGCATGCCCCCTTAAATCAAGTTTCCCAGAACACCCCTTAAATTAGGGTTCCCGTTTACATTAGAGTCCACAGAGCTCCCCCTTACAGTGTAAGTGGAAATTCTGTGCGGACTCTGATGTAAGGGGGGCCTCTGTGCGGACTCTGATGTAAGGGGGGCCTCTGTGCAGACTCTGATGTAAGGGGGGCCTCTGTGCAGACTCTGATGTAAGGGGGGCCTCTGTGCAGACTCTGATGTAAGGGGGGCCTCTGTGCAGACTCTGATGTAAGGGGGGCCTCTGTGCAGACTCTAATGTAAGGGGGCCTCTGTGCGGACTCTGATGTAAGGGGGGGCTCTGTACAGACTCTGATGTAAGGGGGGCTCTGTGCAGACTCTGATGTAAGAGGGGCTCTGTGTGGACTCTGATGTAAGAGGGGGCCTCTGTGCGGACTCTGATGTAAGGGGGACCTCTGTGCGGACTCTGATGTAAGGGGGACCTCTGTGCGGACTCTGATGTAAGGGGGACCTCTGTGCGGACTCTGATGTAAGGGGGACCTCTGTGCGGACTCTGATGTAAGGGGGGGCTCTGTGCGGACTCTGATGTAAGGGGGGCTCTGATGTAATTTGGACCTTTGGCAGCAACCCAGCAACCCCCCCCCACTTCTCAATTCGAGGGGCAGAAGAGGAGGGGAGAGATGAGAGGAGAGGTCACTTGGACTTTTCCGGCCAGCACATCTCCCCCCCCCCAGTTCTCAACCCGTCAACCCGCGGCATTGGGGCGGCAAAAGGGAGGACCCGGCCTTGGGGCGGCAAAGGGAATAAATCCGGGCCTGCCTGAGGACCTGGGTTTCCCTCCATCTAGTGTGCATTGTCAATGTCATACTGTACTGCATCGCCGGCGCCGCTGTCACTGGCCGCAGTGGCAAGACGCACTTCAAGGGTCTCTCCAGCGGCCCCTGCTTCACTGCCCAAACTGGTTGCTAGCTGCGGCCCGCTTTGTGTCTAGCAACCAGTGACGTAAGGAGAGAGAGGCCCATCATTCATTGCAGAGAGTATTTCACTTCCTCCTCCTCCGCTAGCTCCACCCACCTCCTCCCTGTATGTAACAGCATGAGATCGGAGCGGCTGTGTGTGTGGAGAGAGAGCAGCTGCGGGCTCTTCTCCCCCCTCCTTCTCCTCCTCATGCTGCTGTTCCTAGGACAGCCACCGCTATGTTTCTTCCCCCTTTTCCTCCCATTGGCCAGGGAAAAAAACTAAAAGGAGAAAAGAGGATTATGGGATATGTAGTGCAAATGGCTGGCCCATTGCAATTCTAGGGGGGAAACTGCAGCCCCCAGCATGCCCATCTGAAGGGAAGGGAGAGAGAGCCAGGCTGAGTGACAGGCTGCATCTGGTGACAGGCATCAGTGACAAGTGACAGGCTGCATCTGGTGACAGGCATCGGTGACAAGTGACAGGCTGCATCTGGTGACAGGCATCGGTGACAAGTGACAGGCTGCATCTGGTGACAGGCATTGGTAACAAGTGACAGGCTGCATCTGGTGACAGGCATTGGTGACAAGTGACAGGCTGCATCTGGTGACAGGCATTGGTGACAAGTGACAGGCTGCATCTGGTGACAGGCATTGGTGACAAGTGACAGGCTGCATCTGGTGACAGGCATTGGTGACAAGTGACAGGCTGCATCTGGTGACAGGCATTGGTAACAAGTGACAGGCTGCATGTTGTGGCAGGCTATGGGTGGCAAGTGGCACAGCTGCATCTGGTGGCAGGCAACGGTGGCAAGCAATAAGCTACATCTGGTGGCAAGCAATGGTGGCAAATGACAAGCTCAGGGTTCCCACTGATTCTGCATTATGGTGAGTTAAACTATTTCATTATATATTACAATGTAGTAATAGAAATAATGTGATTTGATCATCCTGACACCATATCAATCATAATGTTAGGATGATTTAAGTGCTAACACCAGCCATTCGCCCGACAAATCACCCGCTGCCAAATTCCCTGTCAGCGAGACTACACCCCCCCCCCTCATCTTTTTTTGGGAAGGAAGGGCGGTATCCCTGAATGGCAGTTTGGAAATGTGGTCAATGCAGCGCTGTTGTTGCGGCATGTTGCATCACTGAGCTGGGATCAGAGCGTAGCTGGTCGGTGGAAGTGGAGAGAAAGGGGGGAGCTTTCGTGGTGCTACACAATACTCTTTGCAGGAAGGAGCTAGGGTGACCACATTTTTAAACTACTATTCACGGACACCCCCCCTTCCCAAACATCAGCTTGTTCTGTAACGAATCACAGCACAGTGATTGGACACAAGAGGTGGGATTTATGATTTCTCCAATCACATGCAGGGGGCGGGGATTGTGCTCCTCCAGGCATTCCCGGCCAGGACAAGTACTGTCAGTGAGTAAAGAGGTGATGTGGCGGCCTTTTTTGGGGGCATCAGATTGGCCTAGGGGGGTGGCTGTGTCAGTTTCATTCCGGGACACTGTATTGTCCTGGAATGAATGTGCCCGGGACAGACCTGCAAAATGCGTGGTCACCCTAGAAGGGGCATGTCTCTTTGCTGAATATATGGGATGTCTCTTGCTGAATATATTGGGCTGTCTCTTTGCTTTATGGAAACGTCTCTTTGCTGGATGGGCATAGGATTTTTTTTGGGGGGGGCAGCATTTCATTCTTGGGCCCAGGCAGCACAATGTCTTTGGCCAGCCCTGGATACATCATATATCAAACTGATTTCTGTTTTTTTAAGAGTACCAAAAAAATATCTTTTAGATTTGCAATGCATTGCTTTGTAAATGATTTTTCAGCCTCCTGAGACATGTCACATGTCACATGGTATAGGGAGGGAGTGGGTGGGGCAAAGGGATGTCATCCTCACCTAGGTGAGGATTGTGGAAGTGGGAGCATATACCGATAAAAATTGCCCCTCCCTCTTAAAAACTGTAATTCAGTTACAGGCTGGGGGAAATTAAGTTCCACTTTAACCACTTCCCGCCCAGTCAATAGGAGATTGACGTCCGGGAAGTGGTTCTGTTATCCACACTGGACGTCTATTGACGTCCTGCAGGATAACAGCCGCCGTGCGTCCGGGGGGGGCGCACATCGCGGCGATCGGTGGAGCGGTGTGTCAGTCTGACCCACCGCTACACTGATCTCGGTAAAGAGCCTCCGGCGGAGGCTTTTTACCACGTAATCAGCCGTGTCCAATCACGGCTGATCACGATGTAAACAGGAAGAGCCGTTGATCGGCTCTTCCTCACTCGAGTCTGACAGACGCGAGTAAAGGAGAGCCGATCGGCGACTCTCCTGACAGGGGGGGTTTGCGCTGATTGTTTATCAGTGCAGCCCCCCCTCGGATACCCACACTGGACCACCAGGGAAGCCCCCCAGGACCACCAAGGAAGCCCCAAGCATGTGGATGGCCAGGTAAGTCCCCCATGGCCATCCACATGTACAAAAACATACACAACATATGCCAATCAGTGCCCACAAATGGGCACTGACTGGCACCATCATGGCACGACCACAATGTGTGGTGGCTGGCATTGCTGGGCATCAATGTCATCAGTGCCACCTACTAGTGCCCATAAGTGCCCACCTCTCAGTGCCCGTCCGTGCCACCTATCAGTGCCACCTATAAGTGCCCATCAGTGCCGCCTATAAGTGCCCATCAGTGCCGCCTATGAGTGCCCATCAGTGCCGCCTATGAGTGCCCATCAGTGCCGCATACCAGTGCCACATATCAGTGCCCATCAGTGCCGCCTATCAGTGCCCATCAGTGCCACCTATCAGTGCCCATCATCAGTGCCCATCAGTGCCACCTCATCAGTGCCACCTCATTGGTGCCACCTCATCAGTGCCCATCAGTGTCGCCCTATCAGTGCCCGTCAGTGCCGCCTTATCAGTGCCTGTCATTTAAGTAGAAAAGGTACTTATTTACAAAAAATGTTTACAGAAACAAAGAAAAACTTTGTTTTTTTCAAAATGTTCGCTCTTTTTTTATTTGTTGTGCAAAAAATAAAAATCGCAGAGGCGATCAAATACCACCAAAAGAAAGCTCTATTTGTGGGAACAAAATGATAAAAAATTTGTTTGGGTACAGTGTAGCATAACCGCGCAATTGTCACTCAAATTGCGACAGCGCTGAAGCTCAAAATTGGCTTGGGCAGGAAGGTGTATAAGTGCCTGGTATTGAAGTGGTTAAGTAAAAGCAGAGCAGAACAGCTGATATTTTATGCTTTATGGAGAGAAAAAAGAGGATAGTATTGGAGCCTGTTAACAGCAACTTTATGTAATTTATGTTGCTGACCATCCATTTGACTTTTTATTTGATCCATTATATGTCTTTCTTGTTCTCCAGCATTTTCCATAAAAATATCATAGAAATAATAATAGTAATAATAATAATAATAATAATACTACAATACAAAAAAAAGGAAGGTAGAATTCAAAAAAGGAAACTTCACCCAGCATCTCCCTACACTATCAAAAAAGCACGAAATCCCCATAAACCTAATTCTGGTAAAAAAAAAACACAATTCATAGGAGAACAGTCGTAATATATTCACTGACTTTTCACTCAAGCTAAATTAAATAAAGAGTCATGATTATTTCTTTTCTTGTCCAGATATAATATTCTTGGTAATGGTAATAAATGTAATATACTGTAAGTAGAGAGTGCACCATTATTTCATGCTATCACCGTAATGAATACGCAAGCACATCAAAGGCAAAGAATACACTATTTTACAGACTAAACTATCTCATTGTTTCAAGATAGCAGAAAATATACCCTTTGATGTGTGATTTAGCTGGGTTATGTTGAGTCTGTACTTTTAGGAATATCTTAAACCGCTAGACAGGAAAACCAGCAAGAAAGATTAAAGACAGCTCTACACTGCACCAATGTCTATAGAAAAGTATTGAATGTTAGGATTGCCTTTGTACATTTTATGTGTGTGTATGTGTATGTGTGTGGATAGATAGATAGATAGATAGATAGATAGATAGATAGATAGATAGATAGATAGACACTTGAAGACCAGGCCTTTTCTGGAACTTTTTGTTTAAAAGTTTAAATCAGTATTTTTTGCTAGAAATTTACATAGAACCCTCAAACATTGTATGTATGTATGTATGTATGTATGTATATATGTGTATATATATATATATATATATATATATATATATATATATATATATATGTGTAACGACCTCACCTGTCACTCCCTCCTTCTCTGTCAATGTCAATGGCTCTCGTCTAGGGGACCAGGGAGGAGAGTGTGACGCGCCACCAACTTACATCCTCCAGTGTGTAGAGGTGTGAGCTATAACCAATTACCTTCGGGTCTGTGCCCCTGTCCTGAGCCAAATCTCCCCTTGAGGATGATCCTTTTACTCCCAGAAAGCCAAGTTCCACACCATTGAAAGTCCAACACTTATTTATTCTTGTAGAGCAATAAAAAGTCCTTTGCGAGCAGACTGGTTAGACAATGAACAGGCAAGGTGAAGAGGAAGGTCCAGGCACAAACATAAACGTATTACTCTCCTGTTTCGGTGTGCGCAAACAGGCTTGGTGCATGGTCGCTGCCACCGACCGTGAGGGTGGTCGCTGCCACCGACCGGGTGATTTGGACTTGAGGTCTCTGCCACCGACCTGGGTTTCAGTTGGGTTGCTGCCACCGACCATGAGAACGTGGACTACCTTCTTGAGATGTGGCCCCTGTCAGGGGATTCATCCATCTGGACGGTCACCAGAGGCCTCCACCGTCACCAGCCAATGCTGCGCTGGATCTCCAGGAAGGTCACCTCTCTGGTCCCCCTCGCCCTAGATTCGGGTGTCCAATACCGGAGGACACCCTAGGAATCCTCCATCCCTTGCGGGACCCAGTCGAAGGTACTGGGCCCCAGGCCTCCAGAGAGTACCTCACCCCAGACCTAAGGTGTTTGGGGTGGAATCGCAGCTCTGTTTACGGGCCGAGGGCGCCCGGAGACCACCAGCACGCACCCCCAGGCTGAAGGTGCCTGGGCGTGGACCCCGAGCGGAAGATGTCCGCCCCTTTTATCCCCTCTCCTAGCATGCATAGCAGGTTCCCCGCCCCGCTGTACTACTGCTGCGAGAGGACAAAAAAGGTACAGGGTACAGACTTACAATGGTGGTTAAACCCCGGCCTATGGCGACAGCGCCACCTACAGGCCGCAGGGAACTGGACACCCTTGTATCCTCCACTGGCATAAATTGGTCCATGAACCCTAACAATTGCTGCATCTGAGCCGTTTATCACTCAGATGCCTCCCCTAAATGTAACCACCCGCTACATATATATATATATTTTTTTGTAGAGACTCTAGAGAATAAAATGGCAATCGTTGCAATATATTAAAATATAAAGGATGATGTTACGCTGAGTAAATAGATACCTAACATGTCATGCTTTAAAATTGCACACGCTCGTGGAATGGCGACAGACTACAGTACTTAAAAACCTCCATAGGCCACATTTTTAACATTTTTACAGATTACCTGTTTAGAGTCACAGAGGAGGTCTTGGACTAGAATTATTGCTCTCACTCTAACATTCGTGGCAATACCTCAGATGTGTGGTTTGAACACTGTTTATATATGCTTGCATGACGTATGCGTTTACTTCTGCACGTGAGCACGAGGGAATGGGTCACTTTACATTTTTTTTCTTTTTTTCTTTTGAATTTTATCACTTTTATTCCTATTCCAAGGTATGCAAACATCCCTTGTAACAGAAATAAGGATGACAGGTCCTCTTTATTGAGAGATCTGGGGCCATATAGACCCCAAATCTCTCATTTATCTTTAAAAGCAAAAGATCTAATTTTATTTTATTTTTCCTTTAAAAAATAAAATAAAAATTACTATGGCCCAGGAATCGGAAGTGACATCATGAATGTTAAAAATCAACCTTGAGTGATTACACTTATTTTTCTGAGTGTACTGTACATACTTTTTTACTTCTACTCTTGCCACAACACAAATGACAGCAGAACATTATGATAATATCTAGAATAACGATTTAGATCATTTGTTTTCCTGAAAAAACTGGGAGCAGGTATTGCTTAAACTAAAGAAGTGTTCTAAAAATCTGGGAATTTCCTACTGCTATAAACTGTATTTAAACACATCATCTATTAATAATTCTGGCTCTTTCATGGGAAAATAATGGAATTGTTCTTACAGGTTGGCAGTTACACCAATATAGTGTTGGTTTTAGTAGTTCAGGATAATTAGCTTTACCACTTTCTTCTATCTTCATTAGACCTTGGCATTTGTCTCTACAGCCTAGGGCAAGGTTTTACTGAAAACAAATCTCTCTCTATTTCTGTAAACAGGATAGAGATGGAACAGAACAGATAAGACATGCTCATGAATATATATTCATATAACAATCTAACCATTTGCCCTCTTTATGATATGGTGGTCAGATCTGGCTAAAGCTGGCTGTGTATATACACATGCACTCATAATTGCCTCTTGAGAGTATCGGCAGGGAAAGTCTGTGAGCTAAATCTTGTAATTGGTACAATATTGTTTGCCTCATGGTATATGTACATATCATGCAGATAAAGCAATGATCATTTAATGCCCATGGACAACTATAGCTGATTGACTGAAGGGGTTGAGAATCTAAACACAATAAATTGTGTGAATATTCACTTCAATTATCCTTATATGTGCAGATGACATAAGTGAACCGGAATTAGCTTTTCACATGATTGGATAATTGAAGTGAGCATTCACAGAATTTATTGTGTAAAGATTATCAATGACTGTAGTAGATCAGCCTCCTAGTGTCAAGCATAAATCATGTTCTTTGCGTTTATCAATATACAAATATTAAAGCAATAGACTGTTCACTCTACAAAGTGGAATTTTACTTAGCGTAGTAAATAAGGTGAAGCTGTGTTCAATTCAATTTCCTGTTAGTAATATTATTTTTGTAACTGGGAAAATGGGGGTTAGCAAGATTGAAGGTTTTTGCAGTGCACAGTGTGCCACATGTATACAACAATGGAAATGGAGCAACAGCTCCAGGATGGAAACCGCTGTGACAGATGTGAGTGGGTTGCCCTTCTGGAAGCTCACATTAGAGATCTGGAGGAGCAAATTGCAACACTGGGCAGAACTGACAACCTTGAAAGGGGTCCTCTAGTTAGTTTGAGCACCCTAACAGATTCGCCAAGTTGGGTGAAGATGTGGGGGTATCAAACTCAGAGGTGGCAGCCCTAGATGTCACTACTCCTCCTAACAGCCGGGAGAGCAGCCCATCTAGTAGGGGTGGTGAGGGGAGTGCAGGTAGGCCTAGACAGTTGGTGGTAATAGGGGATTCTATACATAGAAGGACTGATAGAATAATTTGTCGCCAGGATCGCCTCAACCGAATGGTTTGCTGTATCCCTGGTGCCAGGGTTCCACATTTGGTGGACTGGGTTGATGAGTTACTGGGAGGGACTAGGCATGACCCAGCTGTCTTGGTCCACGTTGGAACCAATGACAGAATATATGGAAGGTGGAGGCTCCTTAAGAACCAATTTAAAGAACTAGGCTGCAAGTTGTAGAGAATGACCTCCAAGGTGATATTCTCTAAAATAATGCCTGTGCCATGCGCAAAACAGGAAAGGCAGGGGATGAATGCATGGCTAAAGACTTGGTGTAAGGAGGAGGGATTTGGGTTTTTAGAACACTGGGCTGACTTTTCATTGGGGTGCAACCTATATGCTAAAGATGGTTTGCACCTAAATGGAAGGGGGTCTTCTGTGCTGGCGGAGAGGTTTATGAGCGGCACAGTGGTGTAGTGGGTAGCACTTTCACCTAGCAGTAAGAAGGGTTGCTGGTTTGAATCCCAACCACGACACTACCTGCCTGGAGTTTGCATGTTCTCCCTGTGCCTGTGTGGGTTTCCTCCGGGTACTCCAGTTTCCTCCCACTCTCCAAAGACATGCTGGTAGGTTAATTGGAGCCTGACTAAATTGTCCCTAGTATGTATGAATGTGAGTTAGGGACCTTAGAGTGTAAGCTCCTTGAGGACAGGGACTGATGTGAATGTACAATGTATATGTAAAGAGCTGCGTAAATTGACGGCGCTATATAGGTACCTCAAATAAATAAATGGGAAGGCTGAAGGAGTATTTAAACTAGGAGTGTGGGGGAGGGTGAATTCGATTATAATTGGGCAGACGGGGTCATTCTTCAAAGTGACTGTATGTAAACTCACTGCAAAGTATATTCCCATGGGCAATAAGTTTAAAAGACTAAAAATAAAACCTATGTGGCTCACGGCCAAAGTTAAAATGGCTATAAATAATAAAAAAAGAGCTTTCAAAAAATATCATTGTTTAAATGTTACAAATAATATAATAGAATATGTAAAAAGGAAATCAAGGACGTAAAAATTCAAAACGAACGACAGATTGCAAAAGATAGTAGGACAAACCCCCAAAAATTCTTCAAATAGCAAAACGGTCAGGTCTGAGCATGTAGGCCCTTTACAAAATAATCTAGAGTGGGTGACTGGGAACAAAGAAAAGGCACATTTATTAAATACTTTCTTCAGCTCTGTGTATACAAAGCAGCATGGGGGAGCTCATGTCCATAATGGGTGGTATTGACAAAGCCCCAAATGATCCACAATGGCTCAGAAGGGATATGGTCCAGAAATATTTAGACATAATAAAGGTGGATAAATCACCTGGACCAGATGGCATCCACCCACGGATCCTAAAAGAATTGAGCTCTGTAATTTCAAGGCCATTGTTTCTAATTTATAGGGACTCCTTAATAACTGGAATGGTACCACTGGATTGGCGCAGGGCCAATGTGGTGCCCATATTTAAAAATGGATCAAAGTCTTTACCAAGTAACTATAGACCTGTTAGTTTAACTTCTATAGTCGCGAAGATACTGGAGCGTTTAATAAAAGACCACACAGACGAGTTCTTGTTGGAAAAAAATATTTTAAGCAACAGACAGCATCGATTCATCGATTCATGAAAGACAGAAGTTGTCAAACAAACCTGATTTCTTTTTATGAGGAGGTAAGTAAAACCTTGGACAGAGGGGTGGCTGTGGACGTGGTATACCTGGACTTTGCAAAAGCGTTTGACACAGTTCCCCACACACGGCTCATGTGTAAGATAAAGTCTATAGGCTTGGAAAGATCAATTTGTAAATGGATAGAAAACTGGCTAAAAGACAGAATTCAGAGAGTAGTGTAAATGACTCGTACTCCGAATGGTCTAAGGTTATCAGTGGTGTACCCCAAGGTTTAGTGCTGGGACCTTTACTTTTTAATATCTTTATAAATTATATAGCGTCTGGGATTAAAAGTAACATTTCTGTCTTTGCAGATGACACTAAGCTATGCAGTGGAATAACGTCCTTACAGGATGTCTCCTATTTACAAGCCAACCTGAATGCTCTGTCTAATTGGTAAACTGTGGCAAATGAGGTTTAATGTTGATGAAAGTTATGCACTTGGGGGCTAAGAATATGCATGCATCATACATACTAGGGGGAGTACAACTGAGGGGAATCAATGGTAGAGAAGGATCTGGGGGTTTTGGTAGATCATAAGCTCAATAATAGCATGCAATACCAAGCTGCGGTTTCCAAAGCAAGCAAAGTCCTTTCATGTATTAACCCCCTTAGCGGTATTTCCGAGTCAGGCTCGGGGTGAGTTTTTAATGCCAAGAGCGGTAACCCCGAGCCAGACTCGAGCTGCATCACAGTATCCAGGGGAAGTTACTTACCTTGTTCCCTAGATCCTGCGATGTCTCCCCGCAGTGTGTGCGAGCCGTGTCTCGCTCGATTCACACTGCCGGGTGCCGAGCTCCGTTCCCTGCGACTTTGCGGCGCACGGGGGCGGAGTTCGGCGCCAAATTCAAAAAGTGAGAAACACACAATACATACAGTATACTGTAATCTTACTGATTACAGTACTGTATCAAATAATTACACACACCCTTTGTCCCTAGTGGTCTGTCCAGTGTCCTGCATGCACTTTTATATTATAAAAACTGTTCTTTCTGCCTGGAAACTGGAGATTGTCCAAAGCAACCAAAAAGTGTCCCTTTATGTCAAAAGTGGTTTTAGACCAGCTAAAAAACAGCGAAAATAAATTAGAATCACTTGCAGAATTGAGCGATAGCGATTTATGGGGAAATTCGTCATCAAACACTAAATCTAATGACAGCGACAATTCTGCAACTGAGCAAATTTCAGTGTTTTTGATTTGATTACATTATTGAATATTTGTTATTATAATTACATTACTATTTGTTATAATTATTTATAGTTATTTATTATATTATAATTTATGATTTTGTGTTTCAAACTTTATCATACCCGGGATGTCTACTAGACTCTTGTTTGGTCAGGTTTAAGTAAGTAATTACTAAGAATTGCAGGCCTACAATACATAACACCAAATTTCCATGCAAAATAATTGTACCGCTTTTGGTACATAATTCCAGACAGAATCATACCACCAGGGAGGTTAAGAGAGGTATGGACTCCAGAGAGAGAGATATAATTTTGCCCCTGTTCAAATCATTAGTAAGACCTCATCTGGAATATGCAGTTCAGTTTTGGGCACCAGTTCTCAAATGGATATCGTGGAATATGAGAAAGTGCAGAGAAGGGCAACCAAATTGATAAGAGGCATGGATGAGCTCAGCTATGAGGAAAGATTAGAGGAACTGAATCTATTCCCTCTTGAGGAGATTAAGGGGGATATGATCAACATGTACAAATACATAAGTGGTCAATTTCGTGAACTTGGTGTTCAGTTATTCACTTTCCTAAATGTACACAATATAACTGGGTACTAACATTTATAGGTAAAGTTAATTCAGAGAAATAACGATTGCCTCTCAGGGGATCAGGAAGGAATTTTTTCCCCTGCTGTAGCAAATTGGAGCATGCTTTGCTGTTTTTCTTTGCCTTCCTCTGGATCAACTGTGGGCCTAAGTTTTTTGTATATGGGATTGTATTTTTTTTTTTTGGTTGAACCTGATGGTCTTGTGTCTTTTTTCAACCTGACTAACTATGTAGCTACTGTATATGTAATTCACTCATCCATTGTGCAAGAAAAATCCTTATTGTTTTGTTTTTTAAATCCCTTAGCATCCATTTGGGTAATAAAAGTGACTTTATTTAGTAAGCTTTAACATGAATTTTGCATCCCATTTAGTAAATGAACCTAAATTAGTAAAGTGACTAACGCTGAACCCCAGGTATAAACTTCATTGCCTACTTACATGCTATGGGTGTGCCCGGCCAACTCCGTTCGGACAAAAATCCACGGAAAAGTCAGATGGAAGTCCGGCCATGTGTACGAGGCTTTAGACTGCAGTGCATTCCATCCACAGTCCAGATAGGTTGTGGTTGGGTAGGTTGCACTGTTCTGTTGGATTTGTGAGTAAAGTTGTGACTTGTGAGAGAGAAATTCTTTGTTTCTTAAGCATACTCTGTCTAGATTCTAATTTCTATATTTGTATTTTGTAATATCTGTGACATATTTTTGGTTTCTCCTATTCTGACACCTTATGTAAAATTACGAATTATTCCCTGATTACTAATCTACGAAAACAATGTTACGAAAGTACGAATAAATGAGCCAGTCAATCTCACGAAAGTACGAATTACAAAATTACGACGAGTAGTGTTTTGAATAAACGGAAAATGTATTCTAACGAAAGTACGAATGTAATTAAATCTACAAAAGTACGATTTTCCAATCAACGGAAATTAGACAAGAAAATATGAATCATTAAAAATCAACGAAAATATAGTTCTTACGAAAATACGAACGCGGCCGAATATAAAATATAACGTAAATACAAATTTCGAATCAACGAAAATTAGACAAACGGAAAAACGAATCAACAGAAAAATAACCCTTACGGAAATAGGAAAGAGCCCGAATACGATAACCCACGTCTAACGAAATTACGAATCGTTACGAATCAACGGAAACGCACAGAAACGAAACCAAACTAAACAAATTTTTATGTTGTGCACATGTCTAATCACTACCATAGATGTGCTACTACAGTTATAACTGTGATCTTCCATTCCTGTTCCAAGCTGCTGCCCCACTGCACATGTACCACAGTGGTTCATTCGTTTAGCACTGCCACCATTCACAGCATGCCTTGTATTTTTTTCTATAATTGCAAAGCTTTACCTGATTGGACAGAGTAGAGAGGAGAGGCATCATAATCTCCAGCTTATCCAACCAGAAAATGCCTTGCATCCATTAAAAAAATACAAGACATTCAGTAAAAGATGGCAGTGCCAAGTCAGCGACCCCCTGTTGTCTGGATGCAGTGGGGCAGTTGATTGGCACCGGAACCTGGAAGATGGTGAAGATCACTGTAGTAGCATCTGTTCAGCTTTAAATATTTTTTTCCTGTAAATAAAAAAGGGCTAATGACCTGCAACATATACAAATTCAATAACAGTCTACGTGTTCCATGTATCTAAAAAAATATGCCTGTCCAAAAAGATACACATTGGAAGCACAAGGAATTGTATTTTTTGTAGAAGATCGTACTCGTGTTTATTTTGTTGAAATGGTGTAGTTTTTTCACATTAACTAAAAGCTGGCTGTAGCATGTCAGGACTTGTTCCATGCTAGCCACCTTTGCTAAGGTAGTTAAGCTTTGTGATCAGATGCTTGGGATAAGAATAACTGTGCACACCACAGGTAATGATGGTATAATAGTATAATCCATTGTATATATAGTTGTCTCTTAAAGCAGAACTTCAGTCATTTTTTCATCTTTCCATCTATTCTGCCCTTGGTGTTTTAACTTTGGATAGTAAAACATTTTTTTTCTGCCAGTAAATACCTTATACAGCCCACTTCCTGTTTCTTGTCTGGTAAAAAGCCTAGACTTTCGACATCATGCACAGCTTTCTCTCTCAGTCTCGTGAGAGTTTGCCAGGAAGGGGGTGAGTCATAAGAGGGCCAATGAGAGCTGCAGAGCTGGAGGTGTGCCTCTGTGTGTCTGTGTAAATCCAGGAAGTGAACAGGCAGCAGCTTCGGCTGCCCACAGTTAAAATTGTTGCAGCCAGACTCAGTGGAGGGAGATTTCTGCAGCATATTTGGCAAGTACAGAATCACAGTATATATAAAATAATATGCAACGTGGTTAGAGGGAAGCTTCAAAATGGTAAATATGTTTCTATTACAAATTATGTGAGCATACTGCAGTTCCTCTTTAACAGCCCCATTCACAATAACTACAATAACAGAAGGTGGGAAATAGCACAGAAAAGGAAAACTAATATTGCTTTATTCCTGCAAAGAAACACTGACCACATAAAAAACACTTGTACTGTATGAAGTAAAACTACTTAAAAACAAACAAAACAGGGTTTCTGTACTTCTCCTTCAGCTAGCATTAAATAGGGTTTTTGTACTGTTACTTTGAGTTCAGTAGCCTCCCGCGGTATGATTATGTCAGATTTTTGTGTCTCAAAGCGGTACAGTTGTTTTGCATAGAAATTTGGCGTTTTATATTTTAGGCCTGTAATTCTTAGTAATAACACACTTAAATCTGTCCAAACAAGAGTCTAGTAGACATCCCGGGTATGATAAAGTTTGAAACACAAAATCATAAATTATAATCTAATAACTATAAATAATTATAAAAAATAATAATATAATAATTATAATAAAATGAATTTCCCCACTATTCACTATCGCTTCATTCTGCAAGTGTTCTTATTTACTATCGCTGTTTTCTAGTTGATCTCAAACCACTTTTGACATAAAGGGACACTTTTTGGTTGCTATGGATAATCTCAAGTTTTCAGGCAGAAGGAACAGTATATATATATATATAATATAAAACTGCATGCAGGGCATTGGACAAAACACTAGGGACAAATGGGATATGAAATAATTTCATACAGTAATGTAATCTGTAAGATTACAGTGTACTGTATGTATTATGAATTTTTTCATTTTTAAATTTGGCGTCAGGCTCCGCCCCGGTGCGTCGCGACGCTCGCCGGGAGCAGAGCCTGGTACACAAAGGCATCGGGCGGAGGACACAGCCCGCAGACACAGCGGGGGGACATCGCGGGATCCTGGGGACAAGGTAAGTAACCTGCACCAGGATCCTGCAATGCAATCCCGAGTGTGGCTCGGGGTTACCGCTAATGGTACTGAAATTTAACCCCGAGCCACACTCGGGAATACCGCCAGGGAGGTTAAGGGACATAGGATTTAGAGACAATTGGATTATTCTGCTACCTACTAGAGAACTTGGATGCTGGCAAACAAAAAAATAGTGACCAGCTAGGTATAACCCCTTCCACTCCCAGCATGTCTCAGTTTTTATAAAACAGCGGTACTAGGAGTATATCATAAACACAGGAGGAGTGGGACTTGTTAATCAATGAACACAAGAAATAGAGTTTGCAAAAAGCACAAAAATCCTGCTTTCTTTCTTGTTCATTGAGGGACCCAGCAGAGGCGTAACTAGAAACTTCAGGACCTCGGTGCAAGAAATCATGAAGGCCCCACCAAAAAAGCATGATTTTGATACTTTTTTTGAGGGGTGTTTGGGGGGGTGGCATCAGTGGCAGCAGTGGTGGTGTTGAAGGGGGGTGGCAGCGGTGGTGTTGGGGGGTGGCAGCGGCTGTGTTGATGGGGGGTGGCAGTGATAGTGTTGAGGGGTGGTAGCAGTGGTAGTGTTGAGAGGGGGTGGCAGTGGTAGTGTTGAGAGGGGGTGGCAGTGGTGGTGGTGTTGAGGGGGTGTGTCAGAGGTGGCAGTGATAGTGTTGAGGGGGGCTGGCAGTGGTGGCAGTGGTAGTGTTAAGAGGGGGTGGCAGTGGCGGTGGTGTTGAGGGGGGGTGGCAGGGGTGTCAGTGGTAGTGTTGAGGGGGTGTGTCAGTGGTAGTGTTGAGAGGGGGTGGCAGCGGCGGTGGTGTTAAAGGGGGGTGTCAGAGGTGGCAGTGTTGAGGGGGGTGGCAGCGGTGGTGTTGAGGGGGGGGTGGCAGCGGTGGTGTTGAGGGGGGGTGGCAGCGGTGGTGTTGAGGGGGGGTGGAAGCGGCGGTATTATTGAGGAGGGGTGGCAGCGGTGGTGTTGAGGGGGGGATAGTGGTGGTATTAAGGGGGGTGGCAGTGGTAGTATTGAGGGGGGTTGGAAGCAGTGGTGGGGGGATGGGATCAGTAAGAGGCAGAGGTGGTGGAGGTTGGAATCGATTGCACTGGCAATTTGTCACTTACTTAGTTCAGGCAATCGATTCCTCCTCAGAACTCTGTCACACGGTGAGCCTAGGGATGTCTTTTCCTCATGGGCACTCCTGGCAATCGCAGGAGAGAGCTCCTCCCTCCTTCACGCGATTGGCGTCAGCTGGTCAGCTGACTTTGTTTTTCAGTGACTGCCCTCGCCTCCCTACATTCTCTCTGGATAGGGGCAGGGCGGTCCACAGCCACTGTCTCAGCTCTGCCTTCTCTCCCCTCATCCTTAACACTATCAGCGGACGAAAACCCCCCTCCTCCCACGGCGGAGCTAACTGGCGGGCCTCTCACACTGGCAGATGGACTGGCGGGGGGGCCGCGGGCACCTCACACTGGCGGACGAACGAAGGGGGGCCCATGGGCCCCCCTAAAGTGGCGGAACTGCAGGGCCCAGTCGCAAGTGTGACTGCTGCGACCCTGATAATTCCGCCACTGGGACCCAGGATCCAGAGTCAATTGGAATGTCCAAAAACAGTCCAACTAAGGGGGTGGACTACAGTAACAAAACACTAGCAGGGCCACATAACAAAACAAAAATCTGGGTCTGAATGCCACTCAAACAACTGCCTGAAGGACCTTATGCTCAAAGCTGGCATCAGATGAAGCTTCAAGATCCACTTAGTAAAACATTGGAGTTGATTTACTAAAAGTGGAGAGTACAAAATCTGGTGCAAAATCTGTCTTCGAGCTTCTGGACATCTTCCCAGAGCCCTGGCGGAATTTAGGCATCCAAAATTTGGTCCCGGTGATTACGGTCTTGCAAATTGGGAAAGCAGGCTACAAGATGCCAAGGTTGCCACCTGGATGGATTGGAAACTCTCTTACAGGGAAAGGATTTACCTGATTAAAACTTACCATATCCCGGTATTTCTGTATGTCAGCTTTGTCTGTGTTTTGCCAGTGTCTCTTTATGCGAAGATCTACAGCTGTTTCTTCCAGCTGTTATGGGTGAACAAACTGAACCTCATTAAAGTGGTTGTAAACCCTTGTTTACAACTTTATGTTACATGTAAGCCTATATTAAGGCTTACCTGTAGCTAACAAGGATATCTTCTAAACCTGCACGGTTTAGGAGATATCCCTGTATTTGCATGTGCCAACGTCATGCGGCACATGCGCACTTAAGCCGACTGAAGCGGTGGCACTATGTGCCGTTGCTTCAGTTGTACAGTGCCATTCCCGCGCAAATGCGCGGGAGTGACGTCATTGCGGTTCTGGCCAATCACAGTGCCGGAGCCGCGGAAGTCACTCCAGGACAATTTGTCGGCGGCCGGAGGGGGAGACGTGGACTGCTGCGGGGTCTTCGATCTGAGGTAAGTAATACATAATCAGCTAGTATGCTATGCATACTAGCTGATTATGCCTTTGTCTTGCAGTGTTTTTTGTTTTTTTTCGGAGGGTTTACTTCCTCCTTTAAGAGGTCTGTAACCTACCCTTCCAGGCGGATGGGTGGCCTAGCTATGGTCAACCCGGTGGTATTGTTTTCTCTGATGTTTTTGAAACATAAATTTGCTAACATGCTGGCAGAGGAACCACCTGGGTGGATTGGTATTTTTCAGTCCTGGTTTAGGCCTTTTCAGCAAAGCTGGGAGAATGGTGGGCCAGTCAAAAGCCAGAGGGTCTAACATGGTAAACTCCCGGCTTATGTTGCCCCGTGCCTGAAAATGCTTCGGCAGTGGCAAGTGACGGAGGAGCAAATTAAGTCTCTTCCTAGGAAGGCCCTGGAGAGGAGGGTTGTTAAATCTGCCTTTAGCGAACTACTGGCCTTGAGGGATTGCCCGAGCTCTGTTATGAGGGAGGATCTGTGTTTTATTAATCTGGAGAGAATCCCTTTAAAGTTATGGGATTTGGCCTGGCTCTCGTTCCATGGCAGACTCTATGTGAAGTGCAACTTAAAGCATCGCTCGGCGGAGAACCGTGGTTGTCCGAGAGTGGAGTGTGGCGGTGTATAGGAGATGATGGACCATTTCTTGCTTCAGTGCCCCTTCAATATAGAAGTCTATAAATGGGTGAGTGGGGCTCTAGGTAACCCTTTCCTTTTCCACTTGAGTTATGCGGAGTGGTCGTATGGGTCTTTTGAGTCGCATCGGGATTTCGATTTGACACACTTTTTTTAGTTAGCTTAGTAGTCCGTTACTTCATGTGGAATGCACGGTGTCAGGTTTCTGTTCGGAAAAAAAGTCCTTTTGTGGTAGTAAACAACATTCTGGGTGAGGTTGCGAAGATTTGAGGTCTTGAGAAGGACAGGTGGCGGCCAGGGGCCTGGACAAAGGTGTGGAGGAATGTCAGGTCCCCGTAGCTGCTGTCTGTCAGTCTCTGATACCCTTTCACATAGGGGGCGGGTAGACCGCGCCCACTCCACGGCTGCCGAGAGAGGACACCCAATCGCCACTCCATCACCTGTGGTTCAACCCCGAGTACAAGTGACAGCGCCACCCATACTTCTAAGGGGAACTGCACGCCAGGTGAAAATAGCAGCAAGGCAGAGTCCAACAAATTGAAAGATCCGAGCCAACTACCACTCGAATCACCCCTAAATTTAATATGGCAGCCCCCTAAATTGGGACCCCCGCTACATTTATAATCTCATTAAATGTCATTTGCCAGCACACTTTATTTCTTTGTAAATGTCAGTGCTTCTACAGCACATTCTGTACATCAAAGAGATGTGCGCCTTTACAGGCTTGGTTAGGGTACCCCCACAGGCATGTTATTTAAAAGAATTGGGCATTTCAATATTTCACTCTACGCACTTCAAAAACCCTGGTCCGTGCTTTGGAACGTGTTTCCCAGGGCAGTGTCCGCCTCCTTCCCCCATGCATTGTTTTGACAACCCTTGCTTATTCGCCCGGGAAAACTAGAATGTTTGGATTTGGCTCCTGCTAATTTCACTGGGGTTCAGTTTTGGCATCTGAACTTCTTTAACCACTTAACGACCGCTCACTGTATATATACGTCAGCAGAATGGCACCGACAGGCACAATCACGTAGAGTGTACGTGATTGCATTTGTATAGTTGGGGGGTCCAATCGGACCCCCCTCCTATACAGTGAGTGGTGGCTAAGTGTCCGGGAGCGTTCCGGGATGAGGGGGCAGCCATTCGTTTCTGGCCACCCCCTCGCGATCGCTCCCGGCGAATGGAAATGCCCCCTCTGTCTGTGTCAGACAGAGGGAGCAGGAGGAAGTGATGTCATCTCTGGTGCGGCGCTCACATATACCGAGCGCCGTACAAGAGAAGACATCAGGTCAGTGCACACAACACTACACTGACACCAGGACACATAGGGACATAAATCGCCCCCCAGGCCCCCCCAGACACCCCAGATCACCCCCCCAGCCCCCAGTCACAGTGTCACTGATTGCAGTGACCATTTATTTAGTGATCACTGCAATCAGTGACATTTGTGACTGTAAAAGTGTCACCAAAGTTTAGTCTTAGGTCCAGTGTAGCCCCCCAACCCCCCTAATAAAGGTTTAACCCCCTGATCACCCTCCAGATAACCCTTTCACCCCCTATCACCACTGTCGCTAAGCGATCATTTTTCTGATCGCTGTCTTAGCGTCAGTGATGCCGATCGGCAGCCAGTAATTTTTTTTCGGTTCGCCGCATGTTTTTATAGCGTCAGGTACCCCAATATATTATCTAATAAAGGTTTAACCCCCTTGATCGCCCCCCAGGTAACCCTTTCACCCCCTATCACCACTGTCACTAAGCGATCGTTTTTCTAAACGCTGTCTTAGTGTCTGTGATGCAGATCGGTAGCCGGTAATTTTTTTTAGGTTCGCCGCAGGTTTTTATAGCGTCAGGTACCCCAATATATTATCTAATAAAGGTTTAACCCCCTTGATCGCCCCCCAGGTAACCCTTTCACCCCCTATCACCACTGTCGCTAAGCAATTGTTTTTCTAAACGCTGTCTTAGTGTCGGTGATGCAGATCGGTAGCCAGTAATTTTTTTTAGGTTCGTCGCATGTTTTTATAGCGTCAGGTACCCCAATATATTATCTAATAAAGGTTTAACCCCCTTGATCGCCCCCCAGGTAACCCTTTCACCCCCATCACCACTGTCGCTAAGCGATCGTTTTTCTAAACGCTGTCTTAGTGTCGGTGATGCAGATCGGTAGCTGGTATTTTTTTTTAGGTTCGCCGCAGGTTTTTATAGCGTCAGGTACCCCAATATATTATCTAATAAAGGTTTAACCCCCTTGATCGCCCCCCAGGTAACCCTTTCACCCCCTATCACCACTGTCGCTAAGCGATCGTTTTTCTAAACGCTGTCTTAGTGTCGGTGATGCAGATCGGTAGCCAGTAATTTTTTTTAGGTTCGCCGCATGTTTTTATAGCGTCAGGTACCCCAATATATTAATTAATAAAGGTTTAACCCCCTTGATCGCCCCCCAGGTAACCCTTTCACCCCCATCACCACTGTCGCTAAGCGATCGTTTTTCTAAATGCTGTCTTAGTGTCGGTGATGCAGATCGGTAGCTGGTAATTTTTTTTAGGATCGCCGCAGGTTTTTATAGCGTCAGGTACTCCCATATATAATCTAATAAAGGTTTTAACCCCCTGATTGCCCCTAGTTAACCCTTTCACCAGTGATCACCATATAAGTGTTACGGGTGACGCTGGTTAGTTAGTTTGCTTTTTATAGTGTCAGGGCACCCGCCGTGTATATAACCCAATAAAGGTTTAACCCCCTGATCGCCCGGCGGGTGATATCAATTAGGTTTTAGCGTCAGAGAGGGTCTGAGTCACACCCCAGGCAGCGTCAGGTTAGTGCCAGTAACGCTAACACCCACGCGTGAAGCATACACCCCCCTTAGTGGTATAGTATCTGAACAGATCAATATCTGATCTGATCAGATCTATACTAGCGTCCCCAGCAGTTTAGGGTTCCCAAAAACGCAGTGTTAGCGGGATCAGCCCAGATACCTGCTGGCACCTGCGTTTTGCCCCTCCGTCCAGCCCAGGCCACCCAAGTGCAGTATCGATTGATCACTGTCACTTACAAAACAAAAACACACATAACTGCAGCGTTCGCAGAGACAGGCCTGATCCCTGCTACTCCAGTGCTGTAGGAGGTGATTTCACCACCACAGTTAAAAAAAAAAGCAAATATGCCGAAGCATTGGGGCAGCAGGGGCGGAGGAGCGATTTTGCTCCTAATGCCGCGTACATACGGTCGAAATTCCGACGGAGGCTTGCCCGTGGAAAAGTCCGACCATGTGTGTGCGGCATAACTTTTTTGCGGGAGGATGCCCCCATGCTTCGGCATATATAAATGGTGCGTGTATGCCCATCATTGGAAGTGGGTGGATGAAGGGCGGTATTCTAATGGTGGGCATACCCACCGATCAATCTCTTTTTTCGTTCAGCCAACTGGCTGCATGAAAAAAAAAAGATTACAATACATGTCCAACAAGGACCAGCAACGTACTGGTATGTTGCTGGACTTTGAATGTTTATACCAGAATGATGCCTGTGGGTTTAGGTATCATCTTGGTATCATTCTTTTCAGCCTGCGGCCGGCTTTCATGTAAAAGCAATCCTAGCGGCTAATTAGCCTCTGGACTGCTTTTACAAGCAGTGGGAGGGAATGCCCCCCCCGGATATAAAAAGCGCCATTGGGAAATTGGGAAAGCATTTTATCACACCGATCTTGGTGTGGTCAGATGCTTTGAGGGCAGAGGAAAAATCTAGGGTCTAGAAGACCCCAGTTTTTTCAAAAAAAGAGTACCTGTCACTACCTATTGCTATCATAGGGGATATTTACATTCCCTGAGATAACAATAAAAATGATTAAAAAAAAATAATACTTGGAAGGAACAATTTAAAAATAAAATAAAAAAGCAAAATTAATAATAAAAAAAAAAGAAAAAAAAAAAAGCACCCCTGTCCTGCCCTGCTCTTGCCCAATGGCGAACGCAAGCGTCGGTCTGGCGTCATATGTAAACAGCAATTGCACTATGCATGTGAGGTATCACCGCGAAGGTCAGATCGAGGGCAATCATTTTAGCAGTAGACCTCCTCTGTAAATCTACTGGGGTTACTGGGGTAACCTGTAAAGGCTTTTAAAGGCTTTTAAAAATGTATGTAGTTTGTCGCCAATGCACGTTTGTGCGAAATTTTAAAGCATGTCGTGTTTGGTATCTATGTACTCGGCCTAAGATCATCTTTTTTTATTTCATCAAACATTTGGGCAATATAGTGTGTTTTAGTGCATTAAAATTAAAAAAAGTGTATTTTTTAACCCAAAAAATGCGTTTGAAAAATCGCTGCGCAAATACTGTGTAGAAAAAAAAAATGCAACACCCACCATTTTAATCTGTAGGGCCTTTGCTTTAAAAATATATATAATGTTTGGGGGTTCAACATAATTTTCTTGCAAAAAAAAAATGTTTTCATTTTTTTTTTTGCACAAAGTTGTCACTAAATGATATATTGCTCAAACATGCCATGGGCATATGTGGAATTACACCCCAAAATACATTCTGTTGCTTCTCCTGAGTACGGGGATACCACATGTGTGAGACTTTTTGGGAGCCTAGCCACGTACGGGACCCCAAAAACCAAGCACCGCCTTCAGGCTTTCTAAGGGTGTAAATTTTTGATTTCACTTCTCACTGCCTATCACAGTTTCGGAGGCCATGGAATGCCCAGATAGCACAAAACCCCCCCAAATGACCCCATTTTGGAAAGTAGACACCCCAAGCTATTTGCTGAGAGGTATTGTGAGTATTTTGCAGATCTCGCTTTTTGTCACAAAGTTTTGAAAATTGAAAAAAAAAAAAAATATATATATATATTTTCTTTCTTCATTTTCAAAAACAAATGAGAGCTGTAAAATACTCGCCATTCCTCTCAGCAAATAGCTTGGGGTGTCTATATTCCAAAATGGGGTCATTTGGGGGGGTTTTGTGCGATTTTGGCATTTTATGGCCTTCGAAACTGTGATAGGTAGTGAGGAGTGAAATCAAAAATTTGTGCCTAGAAATCCTGAAGGCGGTGCTTGGTTTTCGGGGTCCCGTACGCGGCTAGGCTCCTAAAAAGTCCCACACATGTGGTATCCCCGTACTCAGGAGAAGCAGAAAAATGTATTTTGGGGTGTAATTCCACATATAACCATGGCATGTGTGAGCAATATATCATTTAGTGACAACTTTTTGTAATTTTTTTTTTTGTCATTATTCAATCACTTGGGACAAAAAAATATATATTCAATGGGCTCAACAGGCCTCTCAGCAATTTCCTTGGGGTGTCTACTTTCTAAAATGGGGTCATTTGGGGGGTTTTGTGCTATTTTGGCAATTTATGGCCTTCGAAACTGTGATAAGTAGTGAGGAGTGAAATCAAAAATTTGCGCCCTTAGAAATCCTGAAGGCGGTGCTTGGTTTCCGGGGTCCCGTACGCGGCTAGGCTCCCAAAAAGTCCCACACATGTGGTATCTCCGTACTCAGGAGAAGCAGCAAAATGTATTTTGGGGTGAAATTCCACATATAACCATGGCATGTGTGAGCAATATATCATTTAGTGACAACTTTTTGTAATTTTTTTTATTTTTTATTTTTTTAGTCATTATTCAATCACTTGGGACAAAAAAAAAAAATTCAATGGGCTCAACATGCCTCTCAGCAATTTCCTTGGGGTGTCTACTTTCCAAAATGGGGTCATTTGGGGGGGTTTTGTACTGCCCTGTCATTTTAGCACCTCAAGAAATGAGATAGGCAGTCATAAATTTAAAGCTGTGTAAATTTCAGAAAATGTACCCTAGTTTGTAAACTCTATAACTTTTGCGCAAACCAATAAATATACGCTTATTGACATTTTTTTTACTAAAAACATGTGGCTGAATACATTTTGGCCTAAATGTATGACTACAATTGAGTTTATTCGATTTTTCTTATAACAAAAAGTAGAAAATATCATTTTTTTTCAAAATTTTCGGTCTTTTTCTGTTTATATCGCAAAAAATAAAAATCGCAGAGGCAATCAAATACCATTAAAAGAAAGCTCTATTTGTGGGAAGAAAAGGACGCAAATTTCGTTTGGGTACAACATTGCATGTCCGCACAATTTACAGTTAAAGCAGCGCAGTGCAAAATTCTGAATTCACCTCTGGTCCTTTAGCTACCAAATGGTCCGGGGCTTAAGTGGTTAAAGTTTGCCGAACAAGGTTCAATCCGAACCCAGGGTAGTTCAGCTCATCCCTAATTGTGACAATTGATGTGTCAGTTGTGGAAGCAACAGTAGAAGAATCTAATAATTACCTGCTATGCGATTCATTTTTTCATCAATCTCTTTTGCAAAATCTTCTGCCTCTTCTTTTAGCTGCTGCAATCTGTCCACAATTTCTGGAGGGATTTCTCTCTTCTTTAGCTTTTCCTTGAGTATCTCATACTTTTCTTTTAGGTCATTGAGGCTCTGTAGTTAGATCATAGGAACAAAATATGAATAACCCATATATTGCCTTCTTTTCCATATCATTAGCTAAGCTATGTATTTCAGAGATAGAAGTGTATGTACAACCAAAACCTTTTTATTTTTGTATAGAGTAAGGAAAGATAAGAAAAATAAGAACCCCTATCAGGGTTTTATTGCTGTCTGTATACCCACTAGGTAGATTCACCCTCTCCATTTGTCTTGGAGACAATAAATCCAACATTTTACTGTTGCCAACAGGACAAGGTTGAAGGGAAATTGTGTAACCTGTTAATTTAATGAGATTATTTTCTCACTTCCTGTTCTGTATCTGGGACAGGAAGTGAAGGGAAATATCCCAAATGGGACACAGACAGCAAAAGGTAAACCAACAGGGGTTTTTAACCTTTTCCTTACTTTATGCAATTAAAAAAATACGTTTTAGCTATACATACACTTGAAACATTAGAGACATGATTAAACAAAATGATTTACCAGTACCATCATTTCCCAGCTGGGGATCTCTGTCACTGATTTTTCTTTTTTTCTTTTATATCTCCTTATCTATACAGGCATACTCCACTTTTAAGTACAAAATGGGTTTTATTTACTAAAGCTGGAAAGCCCAAAATCAGGCTCATTTCTGCATAGAAACCAATGAGCTTCTAACCCCAGCTTGTTCAATTAAGCCTGGTAATAAAACCTGGAAGCTCATTGGTTTTTATGCAGAAGTGAGACAGATTTTGCGCTTTCCAGCTTTAGTAAATAAAACCCATTGTGTACTTAAAAGTGGGGTATGCCTGTACACTATATACTAACATTTATAGGTAACATTCATCCAGGGAATATCCGATTGCCTCTCGGGGGATCAGGAAGAATTTTTTCCCCTGCTGTAGCAAATTGGATCATGCTTTGCTTGGGTTTTTGCCTTCCTCTGGATCAACTGTGGTTATAGGATTGTGTATATAGGATTCTATATATTTTTTTCCTTTTTATTGGTTGAACTAGATGGTCTGGTGTCTTTTTTTAACCAGACTAACTATGTGACTATGTAATTATCTGCTAATCTCTCAGAAAAAAAAATCAGCCAAGAAGACTGCTAAATTGCATTATGGATCAAAAATATAAAATGGAAAAATAAAGCAATGACCTAAAGCAGATCTCCAGCTTTTAGTAAAGTTTAAGACCCCTTTCACACTGAAGGCGGTTTTTAGGCGTTTTAGCAATAGAAATAGCGCCTGTAAAGCACCTGAAAACCTTCTCCCATGCTGTCGGAATGTGAAAGCCAGAGTACTTTCACACTGGGGTTGTGCACTTGCGGGACGTTACAAAAAGTCCTGCAAGCAGCATTTTTGGGGCAGTTTGGGAGTACTGCATACCCCTGCCTATTGGCCTGAAAAACGCTTCGGAATCGCTGCAACACGGACGGTTTTAGCCCTTTGTTCGGGTGCTAGCGGGGGTTCAAAACGCCCAGCTTGCGGCGAAAAGCGCCACTTATACGACAGTAAAGCGCCTCTTAAATGAGCAGCTCTTTACCACCAAAGCAGTGTGAAAGCAGCCTAAATAGTTAGTTTGGATCAAGCTGGTCCAAACGAACTACATTATATTGCCTTCACCAACAGCTAACCTCAGCTATCTGCAGTATACAGCATTGTGTTCCAGCAGTGGGGTGGGAACTTCCTGTCCATCTCCTGGACCAAAATCGAGTCGGTCTGAATGGCGCTCAGTCTTTACCATGGAGCTTTGTATTCTATGAATGAATACAAAGCATCCTCTGAATGGATGAGGAGAGGCAGATGGATGATGTCACAATCTCTGACTCAGCCAATCAGAGGAAGCTCTGAATTCATTTATAGAATACAAAGTCCCCTTCGAAAGGCTTGGCGCCATTCAGCCTTACTCAACTTTGTTCTGGGAGTGGGCTCCCATCCCACAGCCAGAACACAGTGCTGTATACTGCATGTAGCTGAGGCTAGATACAGTTTAGACAGTGCTCCCTGCCACTGCTTCTGTTAGTGAATGTAATAATTATTTTGAGCCAGCTTGGCCCAAACAAACTAGTTAAATGTCACTAAAAGCTGGAGAACAACTTTAAACCATGTTTATATACAATCATCTAAATCTACCCTAAGACCAACAGCTAGACAGTGTCTACAACACATGCCAGCTGTCTAGCAAACTCTAGCAAAGAGCTCAATCGCACCACTTGCATTGTGGTAGCCCATGATAAAAGTGAACTGTACACGTGCGTTGGTATGCTGCAGTGCATAGTACCTTGTGGCACCTCCAAAATACATTTGCACTGCAAAGCACCACATCACAAAGCACAGGGGATGATTTACTAAAGACCTGCGCCTGTGGTGCAGTGGAGAAATTGGAGCAATTGCACAAAAAACGGGACTCAAGACATTTATCAAAAATTATGGTGCACTTATATGCACCAAACCATATTTACATAGGAAGCGATGTTGCGCACTTGCGCAATCTTTCGCGCCTAACATTAGCAAGCGCAGCCAATGTAATCTTCAACATTTTTGTCTGAATACTGTAGATAACTTTACTAGTTTACCATCTTCTGTTACCAGGCTAAAAAGTATGTATATAATATTGTTTAAATGCACAAATTCTGTCCAGAACATGTAGAACTGACTTACAACTGTAGCGGGTATTTGAATTTAGGGGAAGCATCTGGGTGGTAGTGTAACCCAGATGCACTGATTGCTAGGAAATCTGAGACCCTTTTATGGTTCTTGGAGGACTCTAGTGATGTGAGGTTCCCTGCGGCCTACAGGTGGCGTTGTTGCCCTGGGCCGGAGTTGAACTCACATCGCAAGACTGTGCCTTTTTGTCCTCCCCTGGAGCTGGTACAGCGGGGCGGGGAAACCCGCTGTGGCGCGAAGGGAGAGGAGATAAAAGGGGCGGACGCCCTTACCACGGGGTTCAGAGTTGAAGTCGGAGGACGCGGCCGCACCCAGGCACCTTCAGCTTGGGTGCTGGCGTTCCGGTGCTCCGGGCCCAGGTGCCCTTGACCTGGCCGGAGCGGAGATGGAGTCCATCTCAGGCACCTTTAGCCTGGGGTGAGGTACTATGGCGGATACCTGGGGCTCAGTACCTTCGACTGAGTTCCGCGAGGGTAGAGGAATCCGAGGGGGCCCTAACTCGTTGGGTGCCCGTGTCTGCGTTTGTGAGGTCTGGTGTGCAGAAATTCTCTGAAGAGTCCGGCGCAACATCGCTGGTGACAGAGAGGCCTCCGGTATCTCCCTTGGACGGATATCCTTCCCCTGACAGGGGCCTTGCTGGCGAAGGCAATTCACGTTCTATTTCACATAGTCAATGGCAGTGACTATTCGCCACTGGTGATACCACAGTGGTTGGCAAGAGAAGGGAAAGGATTGTGCCTCGACCTACTCCCATTAAGACTAAGTTGTTGCAAAAGAATCCAACTTAACTGTGCTGTGTATTTATTCGCTGAGAAGAATAAAACTGTGTTGGACCTATTCACTGTGTGGAACTCTGGTTACTAGGAGCAAAGGAGTCAGGGACGAAGTACAGGACTTGACTCTAGGACACCTACACAAAGCCCGATCTTTCTGGCCTTCACCTCGTCACTATGGAGGACATGGGCCGTGGTGTATCTCACCCCTCCCCCCAGCACTAACACCCCTAGACAAAGAAAGACAAGCCGAGAATGAGAAGGGGTGAGAGGGGTGAGGGCGCTACACGTGGGGGCTCGTCCGGGATTGCTGCAGAGAATGGGGTGGTCCTTAGATAGCAAGGGGGGGAATTGTACATGTGTAAATGTTAAAGAGTATTTTATTGAAAGTTTTATTGTTTTCTATTTTCCCTTTTCCCATTTTAGGTCTTGGCACAATTCAGGGTCAAATTGTATAGTTGGTCTCTGGGTCAGACTTATGTTGCCACTTCTTTGGAGACATGGGTTTGCACCAGACACTGGGGACCAGTGTCAAATCACCAGGGGGAGAGTGTAGCGGGTATTTGAATTTAGGGGAAGCATCTGGGTGGTAGTGTAACCCAGATGCACTGATTGCTAGGGAATCTGAGACCCTTTTATGGTTCTTGGAGGACTCTAGTGATGTGAGGTTCCCTGCGGCCTACAGGTGGCGTTGTTGCCCTGGGCCGGAGTTGAACTCACATCGCAAGACTGTGCCTTTTTGTCCTCCCCTGGAGCTGGTACAGCGGGGCGGGGAACCCGCTGTGGCGCGAAGGGAGAGGAGATAAAAGGGGCGGACGCCCTTACCACGGGGTTCAGAGTTGAAGTCGGAGGACGCAGCCGCACCCAGGCACCTTCAGCTTGGGTACTGGCATTCCGGTGCTCCGGGCCCAGGTGCCCTTGACCTGGCCGGAGCGGAGATGGAGTCCATCTCAGGAACCTTTAGCCTGGGGTGCGGTACTATGGCGGATGCCTGGGGCTCAGTACCTTTGACTGAGTTCCGCGAGGGTAGAGGAATCCGAGGGGGCCCTAACTCGTTGGGTGCCCGTGTCTGCGTTTGTGAGGTCTGGTGTGCAGAAATTCTCTGAAGAGTCCGGCGCAACATCGCTGGTGACAGAGAGGCCTCCGGTATCTCCCTTGGACGGATATCCTTCCCCTGACAGGGGCCTTGCTGGCGAAGGCAATTCACGTTCTATTTCACATAGTCAATGGCAGTGACTATTCGCCACTGGTGATACCACAGTGGTTGGCAAGAGAAGGGAAAGGATTGTGCCTCGACCTACTCCCATTAAGACTAAGTTGTTGCAAAAGAATCCAACTTAACTGTGCTGTGTATTTATTCGCTGAGAAGAATAAAACTGTGTTGGACCTATTCACTGTGTGGAACTCTGGTTACTAGGAGCAAAGGAGTCAGGGACGAAGTACAGGACTTGACTCTAGGACACCTACACAAAGCCCGATCTTTCTGGCCTTCACCTCGTCACTATGGAGGACATGGGCCGTGGTGTATCTCACCCCTCCCCCCAGCACTAACACCCCTAGACAAAGAAAGACAAGCCGAGAATGAGAAGGGGTGAGAGGGGTGAGGGCGCTACACGTGGGGGCTCGTCCGGGATTGCTGCAGAGAATGGGGTGGTCCTTAGATAGCAAGGGGGGGAATTGTACATGTGTAAATGTTAAAGAGTATTTTATTGAAAGTTTTATTGTTTTCTATTTTCCCTTTTCCCATTTTAGGTCTTGGCACAATTCAGGGTCAAATTGTATAGTTGGTCTCTGGGTCAGACTTATGTTGCCACTTCTTTGGAGACATGGGTTTGCACCAGACACTGGGGACCAGTGTCAAATCACCAGGGGGAGAGTGTAGCGGGTATTTGAATTTAGGGGAAGCATCTGGGTGGTAGTGTAACCCAGATGCACTGATTGCTAGGGAATCTGAGACCCTTTTATGGTTCTTGGAGGACTCTAGTGATGTGAGGTTCCCTGCGGCCTACAGGTGGCGTTGTTGCCCTGGGCCGGAGTTGAACTCACATCGCAAGACTGTGCCTTTTTGTCCTCCCCTGGAGCTGGTACAGCGGGGCGGGGAACCCGCTGTGGCGCGAAGGGAGAGGAGATAAAAGGGGCGGACGCCCTTACCACGGGGTTCAGAGTTGAAGTCGGAGGACGCAGCCGCACCCAGGCACCTTCAGCTTGGGTACTGGCATTCCGGTGCTCCGGGCCCAGGTGCCCTTGACCTGGCCGGAGCGGAGATGGAGTCCATCTCAGGAACCTTTAGCCTGGGGTGCGGTACTATGGCGGATGCCTGGGGCTCAGTACCTTTGACTGAGTTCCGCGAGGGTGGAGGAATCCGAGGGGGCCCTAACTCCTTGGGTGCCCGTGTCTGAGTTTGTGAGGTCTGGTGTGCAGAACTTCTCTGAAGAGTCCGGCGCAGCATCGCTGGTGACAGAGAGGCCTCCGGTATCTCCCTTGGACGGATATCCTTCCCCTGACCGAGGCCTTGCTGGCAAAGGTAATTCACGTTCTATTTCACATAGTCAGTGGCAGTGACTATTCGCCACTGGTGATACCACAGTGGTTGGCAAGAGAAGGGAAAGGATTGTACCTTGACCTATTCCCATTAAGACTAAGTTGTTGCAAAAGAATCCAACTTAACCGTGCTGTGTATTTATTCGCTGAGAAGAATAAAACTGTGTTGGAACTATTCACTGTGTGGAACTCTGGTTACTAGGAGCAATGGAGTCAGGGACGAAGTACAGGACTTGACTCTAGGACACCTACACAAAGTCCTATCTTTCTGGCCTTCACCTCGTCACTATGGAGGACATGGGCTGTGGTGTATCTCATCCCTACCCCCAGCACTAACACCCCTAGACAAAGAAAGACAAGCCGAGAATGAGAAGGGGTAAGAGGGGTGAGGGCGCTACACAACTAATTAAGCCTTTTTACACCCTCCTTTCAGCTTACTCAACTGCACATGTGCATGACAAAGCACACCATTTTATGCTTGCCTGACTGGGAGCACACACTTTAGCTTGTTAAGTATGTGTTGCACACGGGCGCATCTGCGTTCTCCAGAGTGCACAACTGCTTATACATTGAGCTTGTGCTCATTGTAATGCTGATCATGTTAATGAGCTTTTCCTTATAACATGGAGAATATTGCTTCCACTTTTATTCCTTTCATTCACTTATTTTTGAAACAACTCAATAATCATTCTAGAGATCTTCCTCCTATCAACAACTGTGCAGATGTTTACTGGACTTGTAATTGTGCATTTTATGGTGATAGTCTATAATCATTGGTGGAGCCAAAACTTCCATGAAAACATCTTCTCAACACATGTCTGTGTATTGTGCATTCTGGACAATTCTTTCCCCATACACTGTGCAATCAGATTGGACAGTGTATGGGGAAATGAATTGCTCAGAGAAATGAGTGGATATAAATGTCATCCAATCAGATTGCACAGTGTATGGGAAAAGAATTGTCCAGAATGCACAATACACAGACATGTGTTGAGAAGATGTTTTTATGGAAGTTTTGGCTCCACCAATGATTATAGACTATCACCATAAAATGCACAATTACAAGTCCAGTAAACATCTGCACAGTTCTTGATAGGAGGAAGATCTCTAGAATGATTATTGAGTTGTTTCAAAAAGAAATGAATGAAAGGAATAAAAGTGGAAGCAATATTCTCCATGTTATAAGGAAAAGCTCATTAACATGATCAGCATTACAATGAGCAAGTTCCCGATGTCTGTTTCATATTTAAGAATGTGTATGCGCCCGCACGCGCAATGATTCCGCTAATCCGGCGCAAGTCGACAGCATGCGCCATGTCGCAATAATTATTCCTGCCCGCGCAAATGCGCCAACATTTTCTTAAATCAGCCCCACAGTGTCCTGCTGTTGTTTGTTACAGGAACTATAGCGCCGTCAATTTACGCAGCGCTTCACATATATACATTGTACATGCACATCAGTACCTACCGTCAAGTAACTTACAATCTAAGGTCCCTAACTTGCATTCATACATACACATAATATGGCTAATTTAGACAGGCGCCAATGAACCTACCATGTCTTTGTAGTGTGGGAGGAAACCTACGCAGGCACAGGGAGAACATGCAAAATCTGGGAAGGTAGCGTCATGGTTGGAATTTGAATCAGTGACCCTAGTTCTGTGCTGCCTTATTTATTCATGCATTCATTTTTTTATGTGCCCAATGCAGCATGGTGCAACCCATATCAATGCATTAAAAAGCAGTGTGCTGCATTTGAATAAGCTCTCACTGTGTTGATATTAATGTAATGTCAAGGGTCATAAATCTAAAAGTAAAATAATCTAGGGTAAGGTGACCAGATTTTTAAAATGAAATCTGGGGACATATTTTTTTTTTTTTACTAGTAATGGCGGCAATCAGCGACTCTCTGCCCGTTGCCGCTGCCCGCCTTACAGCCTGTCAAGTCTTACTCTCCAGGCCCCGGCTACTACTGGGTGAGGAGTGGAGGAAGTTCACTCCGCCAGGTAAGGCAAGGAGATAAGCAGGCAGGCGGCTGGCCGGGACTTGAGCCAAGGCAGAAGAACATGCAAGTGGAGCTGAATGGTCATGCGCCCGAAACTGAAGAAATATTTTCTCCACTCCGACCAGCACATGATCATCAGAAAGGGGCACAGTTAATGGAAAAAATACACCCCCCTAAGCTAGTAGGAGTGGTGTAATTCAGATTTTTTTTTTTTAATTCTGCACTGACTGTTTGAAATTGCCCCAATTTCAAATCCAATCCGGGGACAAAACCGGGGACAGACTTGGTCCGGGGACAGTGTCCTCAATCCGGGGACTGTCCCCTGAAACCGGGGATGTCTGGTCACCCTAATCTAGGGGCATGTACAGGAATCACACACAAGTGTCTTTCCTGATGCTTATGCATGAAAATGTCATGTGGATGCCTACATGATGATGTATACTGGTGTAGAAGTAATAATTCCTGTTTTGGAAGTGGTCAGTGAAGCAATTAATTTCTCCAGTAGAAATGAAACAGTATGCAAATCCAATATGATAGGAAAAAATCTGTGGTTCTATGCCACTAAATTGTTCTTTTATTTGGTCAGATGTTTTAACTAAGAACTGTTTGTAATGCTGGCCATGCACATTAAGATTTTTGTACAAGAGAAATCACCCAATTCCCTCATCCACGGTAAACAGCATGGATGAACAAAAATAGAGTGGTATCTATTGTATTCTGACAGAATATCTCAACAGTGCCTGCATCTGATTTAATGTACTGTAGATGCTGTTTGGCCATGAAGTTTTCTGCCTGGTTACTTTGACAAAGGTTGATTAAAAAATTTCTATGTTGCGCTTTTAGGAGCCAACAGGACCACCCACAGAATGCATTTTGGACAATTACCGTATACACTCGAGTATAAGCCGAGTTTTTCAGCACTTTTTTTGTGCTGAAAATGCCCTCCTCGGCTTATACTCGAGTCACCTTCTTGCGCCTGATCTCCCGAACTTTGAGGACCCGGTACTTGGCACACATGTAGCCCCACTCTTGCCAAGGGGACCTACCGCCGGGGAGCACCGATTTTTCAAACCCGGGCACCCCTTCCATAGACTCCCATGTTAAACGGTAATTTCTCTGGTGACTTTGGGGACCCGGTTCCGGCCGGTCGTAGGTCCTCTGGACCCGAAACTTGGCACACATGTAGCCCCGAGTATAAGCCGAGTTTTTCAGCACATTTGTTTTTTGCTGAAAATGCCCCCCTCGGCTTATACTCGAGTCACCTTTTTGCGCCTGATTTCCCGAACTTTGAGGACCCGGTACTTGGCACACATGTAGCCCCACTCTTCCTCTACAAGTGAGCAAAGTTTTTTGTCTAGAGGACCTATGGTCGGGGAGCACCAATTTTGCAAAGACTCCTTAGACTCCCATGTTAAACGTCAGTCTAGTCATGGACACAGTGAAGCATGGGCACAGTGAGGCATGGGCACAGTGAGGCATGGGCACAGTGAGGCATGCACATGGACACCCTAGGCTTATACTCGAGTCAATACGTTTTCCCAGTTTTTTGTGGTAAAATTAGGTGCCTCGGCTTATATTCAGGTCGGCTTATATTCGAGTATATATGGTAAGCAGAAATTGGCTGAAATTCAATCCTTGTACGGCCAGCTTAATGCTACTTAAAGGATAAGTTCACCTTTAGTAACGTGCAACATGCTCCTATCCACCCACCTACTGCCGCCAGCGCTCCCCACTCTGTGACAGTGGCAGGGGATGTTCTCCCTGTATCTGCTGTCACTTCTGAAAACAGCGCAGGCTGTGAGGAGTTCCACCCACACAGTCACTTCATTCATTCACAGAAATCTGGGAATGAAAAAACTACAAGTACCGCCTGCCACTGCAGCAGATGGACTGATAGTTTGAATAGGCTGCGAGTGCACTGCTTAGCATCCTCATAGTTCATTCTTCCTCTATCTTTGTAACTGAAGGCCTGGGCACAAAGCTACATTAAGTTCAGGAGCCTGACATTTCACCCACGATCTGCTGATCATAGGTGCAATGCTCTGCAAAAATATGTGCATTCATGTATTTTGAAAGATTAAACATTGACAATGTAAAATTGGACATAAATGGGTCACACCTGCTAATTTGCCTGAAATTCATTCTTTGGGGAGCCCTGATGATACCACCCAGCTTGCCAAAAGTCAGATTTAAATCAACTTTTGTGGAAGAAGCCAGGCAAAACATTTTTGGTCAAACAGCACCTGCGTCCACTTAGATGCAGACACTGTTCAGGTATTCTGACAGCTGCAGGTGTCAGCTGTCAGAAAATGATAGCCATCACTACAGATTCATGCATACATGCTTGTTAGTGTGGATGGGGGGAATCAAGTGATTTTTCTCCTTCAGCTCCACACTTATGCCTGAGACAAATGTGAGCATATTCTGAGACAATCCAGATATTGAGGTGTGGTAATGGATTATTTTTCAGAAGAGAAATAAAAAAAATAATCCTTTCAACATACATATGCTGAATTCATCCATCGCCTGAATCAATTTGAGGATTGCAACAAGCAATGAAACAGGCATTTCAGGATGGGCAGATATATATTATAACTTGTTTTTCTTGTGTAGCAGGGAGCTTACATGCAGTATCAAAAGACACTCTGCAACATTGTTGCAATCAGACTGTTTCCTTCTAGTACCAGCTAAGACTCTGTCATCACATCCTGTCAGCAGAGTGATTACCATCAGGGAGCAAAGCATAAAGGGAACTGTAGTTCCAGGACTCACGTTTCACATTAAGATTTAACTGTATGGAACTACAAAAGACCAGCATGCTCTGAGGGTATGAAAGGAGAGACTCCATTTTGATTTTCTGAGGAGAATTCAGACAGCATGAGGCGGAGGAAGGGATCAGACCTGAGGGAGAGATGCTGTCTTCCAGGTGATTTCACTGTGAAATTTAGGCCTCCGCTGCCAGTCGGGACATCCAGCCTGAGAAAGGGGGATCCCAGGTGCACATCCAGGCACACCTGCACCGATGGTGAAGCATTCCAGTGTGAGGTTACCAGTCGGGTCGCAGGAGAGCATGCTGTTCCAGAAAGTTCGTTTAGGCCTTGGGTGAGTGGGATTTTGCCCATTTGCAGTAAACAGGGACACTGCACCACAGAAGAAGTTAAATGGACACTGTATACAGATATCATTGCTGTTAGTCATCTTACTGACACTTGTAGTGCCACAGGGCTAAAGGATAAGGCCATCCATTTTCAGGGACACTGTATACAGACACCATTGTCCTTTCACCTTGCTGAGAAAGATCCTGCCTTCCTCATTTGATAATCCAGGTAAGTTGTGTTGTTTGGCCCTGTTATCCAGGAGTTTAAGTGCACCAACGAAAGTGGCTAGCTGAAGACACAAAGTTTTATCAGTTCTTCAAAAGGACTGAAGCTACTAGTGCCATACGGACCCGCACACACATATTCAGGGCTCTGTATATGCAGTGGGTGTGTGTGGGACAGTTTATCTAGGAAGTTAAGCCATTACATGTTGATTTGAATAAAGTGTTTAAAGTTGGGCCTGTGGTGTCAGGGGACAGAAGAGAGAGGCCTGACATAAGAGGGTCATTCCTCTGCTCTCCTCCTGCCTGGACTCAGAGCAACCCTGAGTAAAGGAAACCAATCTGGTACAGATTGCCATATTGGGATTTATTTGGCATGTAAGTGTGCCTCTGCTTTTGGGGTTATTCTTAGGGTTTGAATCCCCTGAAAGCAGTCTGAATATAGTATTGAGCTATATTGCTCTTAACCTCAGTTATTGCTCTCCCATTGCATTCCTTGAACAAATATATTGTTACTGCTTGTTACATTTCCACCGAAATTTTGCAGTAAAGACAATTTCTGTGTTTTATCATAGCGTGTGTGTTTCTCATTGGTTATTGCACTTACACTATTGCCAGGTGTGCCAGAGGGGGCTGAGACTGTTACTGGGGTTGAGACGCAGAGTAACGGACTGAACAAACTTAAGCGACTCCTCCGGGGGTAGCGCTACACTTGGTTTGCCATATTCCTGTCTATGGCCAGCTTAATGTCCCACAGCAACACAGATTCAAGCTTTTAACATGTGTAGATACTTAATAAAGACCCATACATTTTCACTTTCAGCAGCTGCTTTTAATGCAGAACTTGCGCCTTTCTCTGCTTTGGCTGCCGTGTTCCTGTTCTGTAGCATCTTTTCTTGAAGCTCTGCAATCTTTGCTTCCAACTGTGAGTGAAGGTCCTTTATTTCTTTAAATCTCTTATCAGTCATATCTGCCTTATTCTTAGCCTGCATGAAAGGGAAATAGCAATATGAATATATACATATACCATAGGCAAAACTCTTATAAAAGAAGATTTACTATGACTTCAGCTTTAGTCATACAATTTTGAGAACCTATATAGTCATTAAAATGTTATGATAATTGTTGTGTTATGAATAAGCTCCGGGTGGAGTGAAACACGTTAGCTTGTAAACGAAAGAAAGTAAGATCTCCATGGGATCAACAGCACTCATCATACCAGCCATCTGTGAAAGCTGTAAATCATGATACTTATATGGAAATTGGAAACTGTAAATAAGAATGTGTTGAAAACATTTATAAATAATCCAGTAAAGTCCATCAGAGAAAAAGAAGAGACGTGCTCTTGTGCAAAAAAAGTTAATTCATACCTGTGTATCAACAAAAATCCATATTTCAGTGTGGATAGAAAAATCTTCACACCCAAAAGTGCACGCCCAACTCTTAAGCCACTTACCAGCTACTCTGACCCCAGGATGGGGGTCTGACTGTACTTAATTCCAGTATCCCCATGGGATGGATGGATATCAGGAGTCAAGGTTCCAGGATTGGTTACCATACAACCAGGATGTTCAACAGTGGGAAGAGGGCAGGAGTAAAATCCCATATAAAACAGTCAATCACATGCAGACACCCCAGCGGGTGTGATAAAGTCACAGCTGTAGCTCCTCCCGACTAGTTTCATTCAATAGAACATTATCAAGGGAAAAAGATTAATTGTTTTATATGGGATTTTACTCCTGCCTTCTTCCCACTGTTGAACATTCTGGTTGTATGGTAACCCATCCTGAAATCTTGGCTTCTGGTATCCATCCATCCCATGGGGATACTGGGATAAAGTGCAGCCAGACCCCCATCTAGGGGTCAGAGTAGCTGGTAAGCGGCTTGAGAGTTGGGCGTGCACTTTTGGGTGTAAAGATTTTTCTATCCACACTGAAATATGGATTTTTGTTGATACACAAATATAAATGACATTTTTTCACAAGATCACTTCTTTTTTTTCTTTTTTTCTGATGAACTTTATTGGGTTATTTATAAAAAAAATTTTTAACACATTATTATTTATAGTTTTTGATACATATGAATGTTTTACTTGATTGATTAATTGTAATTCATATTAATAGCGCAACATGTTTTTATTAATATGTATAATGTTTATGTGGATATTTTGTGAGTGCAGCTGTGACTGAGAAATAATTCTTCTTTACTATCTAGTGACACTTTTTGCGCAACTTATTTTTTTGTTTACTTATATGTTGGAGGTCGAATCTTACCCTTACAGGTCAAATTTTGTTAATGTGTACATTTAGGTGACTTTGCAGACTCCGCCTTTTACATAGTGAGCACTGACTTAAAGGAGAAGTCCAGCCTGAGCTTTTTAGGCTGTGCTTCCCCTCTGGGTCACAGGAGTGCAATTCGTTTTGCACACCTGTGACCCGTTTTCAGCGGAGAGAGGTCTGAAGTCCGCTCTCCGCTGACGTCACTGCCATCAGTCGGGGCAGCGCGTCATCACGACTTAGAAAGTCGGAATCCACCAGCTACCCTGATTGATGGCAGTCTCAGCGTCTCAGTGAGCCGCTGAGACGCTGAGACAGCCTCTCCCCGCCCCTCCACGGCTCAGCGCTCCAATGAGCGTGGAGAAGTCAGCGGCTTTCCTCTCTGGGATCTGTGAGAACCGAGCCAGCGGCGATGTTTGGTGGCTCGGTTCTCAGTGTAGATGCTCCATCCACCGAGGTAAGTATGAATCCCCAAAAAATAAATAAAACATACTTCTCTTTTAAATGATAGTTTAGTCATTTTCAGATTATCCTAAATATATGTTTTGCCAAGATCCCATTGCTCTAGAAAGCTTCAGAGACCTAACATTTACATTTCTTATGACGGTAAGATCAAATTTAAAGTGTTATTAAATGCTAAGAAGTTCAAAGTATACAGTGCTGCACACCTCAGCACTTGTATGCTATGTATCTATTTCCAAGTGTGTGGTTTCTTAGGTTTCCCTCTGTAAAAACCCTCAGCTTTTAGGGTCCAATTTTCAGGTGGCTCCACCCCCCCTACAGGGTCCCATGGAGCCACCTTTGTGTGCATGCTTATGGCTGGCTAGTTAACTCCTCTCTCTATGCAGTGCGCATCCGATGCAGCACATAGCCCAAAAAGCCTAGAGCGGAAGGCCACTCTCCTTCTTCCCTCCTCTTTACACCTGCACTGTGTTTTCTGAGCTTTGGTAATAAAGTGATCAGGGCAAGCGCTCCCTACCTGGATGTGTTTCAAGGAAAGCGGCTCTGCGCTGGTGATTTGTAAACTATGTTAGTACCTTACATAAAAAAAAAAAAAACTTTGCATTGTTTAAAAGGAATACATTTATTGAAAAAAATTGATAATTTTTTATACGACTTTATTTTTTCCTAGGCATTTTAAAGTATTTTATACTGTACGTGTGTCTGTAAATGAATGTCTTCCTTAAAACCTAGTTGTAAATAAGACCCTCTGCCATAGCATACATTGTACAGTTTTCACCGCTTACCATTTCAACATTATTTGTTTAGTTTTGATCTTTCCTGTGTGTTTGGACTCGGAGGGCACAAAGGTAATTTGCTGTAAATTTGTCTGTGTCTGTGAATTTTATTTTTGTCTTCATTCAGACATAATGCTGACCACTGTCTGTTGGTTAAGTGTTTCCAGTAAATCACAGTGATATTGAAAAAACTTCCTGAATTTATACGTGTAAATGAAATGTAGCGTAAGCATGGCGCGTCTGTGTAAAGAACATTAACACTTGAAATGTACACAGCCAACAAACTGAGCATATGAAACTGTGCTACATATCTTCATTTTGCTTTACAACAGGGGGTTTCAGACTTAACAGTATGAGAGCCACGTTGTATATTTTTATTTTACAAATCTATTGCAGGCTGAAAAAAATACATTTTATAAAAGAGTAGGTCAAATGAAATCCTTTTGCTGCCAGAGCTGTCTTTGCATTTTTTGCACACGTTTTAAAAATCATTTTAGAAGATTAAAGTGTTTGTAAAGGCAGAAAGAAGGCTTTTTATCTTAACCACTTAAGCCCCGGAAGGATTTGCCCCCTTCCTGACCAGGACGTTTTTTGCGATACGGCACTGCGTTGCTTTAACTGACAATTGCAGGGTCATGCGACGCTGTACCCAAACACAATTTATGTCCTTTGTTCTGACACTTTTTTGGGACCAGTGACATTTATACAGCGATCAGAGCTAAAAATAGCCACTGATTACTGTATAAATGTCACTGGCAGGGAAGGGGTTAACACTAAGGGGCGATCAAGGGGTTAACTGTGTTCCCTATGTGTGTTCTAACTATGGGGGGAATGTGGCTGACTGGAGGAGGAGAGAGATCGTTGTTCCTACTTAATAGGAACACATGATCTGTCTCCTCTCCCCTGACAGAACCGGGTGCCCGACGGTTATCGCGCCCGCTGGGCATGCGCATGCGTTCCGGGGATGCGCTGCGTGCTACAGCGTCTTAAAGAGTCGACGTACAGCTACGACGGCTCACGCAGCTGTGCCAACCTGCTGCAGTATAACTGCGGTGGCTGGTCGGGAAGTGGTTAATCTCTTTACGACTGCCCCATAGCAGATTTACTGGTACAGAGTGGCAGCTTTGTGCAGAATCGCATATATACAGTATATACGTGATTCTGCACTTCCGGGTTGTGGGCACGAACGCCCGCTGCCAGCGGCTCTCTCTCGATGCCAGCGGCTCGCTCCCGCTGTGATTTTACACAACAGGAGCCGATCAGCGGGTCCTGCAGACCCGATGTCCTCCAGGACCTGCCGATCGTTCGTTACTCTGACAGAATGACAGTCTACCTATGTAAACAAGGCAGACTGTCATTCTGTGCATACAGAAGACATGGATCCTGTGTTTCTGTGAACACTCAGTAGGCACACAGTTAACACTTTGATGTTAACCCCTTCCTTGCCACTGTCATGAGTACAGTGACAGTGTATATTTTAAGCACTGATCACTGTATTAGTGTCAATGGTCCCCAAAAAAGTGTCAAAAGTGTCAGTTTGGTGTCAGATTTGTCTGCCGCAATATCAAAGTCCCGCAATAAGTCACTGATTGCCACCATTACTAGTAAAAATAAACAAATAAATAAATAAAAATATCCCATTTTTTGTAGACGCTATACCTTTTCGCAAACCAATCAATATACGCTTATTGGGATTTTTTAACCAAAAATCTGTAGCAGAATACATATTGGCCTAAATTTACGAAGACATTTTTTATTGGATATGTTTTAAAGCAGAAAGTAAAAAATATTGTTTTTTTTTTCAAAATTGTTGGTCGTTCTTTGTTTCTAGCACAAAAAATAAAAGCTGCAGTGGTGATCAAATACCACCAAAAGAAAGCTCTATTTGTGGGAAAAAAGGACGTCAATTTTATTTGGGTACAGCGTCGCACAACTGTGCAATTGTCAGTTAAAGCAATGCAGTGCCGTATCGCAAATAATGGCCTGTGTGCAGCAGCCCCCCTTAGTCCCCCTAATGCTTACCTGAGCTCACCTAGATCCAGCAATGTTGCACAGGAGACTGGGCTGCCGGGACTCTCCCTCCTCATTGGCTGAGACAGCAGCATATCGCCATTGGCTCCCACTGCTGTCAATCAAAATCAGTGAGCCAATCAGAAGAGAGAGGGGGCAGGGCCGGGCCGCGGCTCCGTGTCTGAATGGACACACGGAGCAATGGCTCGGTTTGGGTGCCCCCGTAGCAAGCTGCTTGCTGTGGGGACACTCAGCAGGAGGGAGAGGCCAGGATCACCGAAGAGGGACCCGAGAAAAGGAGGATTGGGGCTGCGCTGTGCAAAACCACTACACAGAGCAGGAAAGTATGTTTGTTATTTTAAGCAAAAAAATACTGAGACTTTAATATCACTTTAAATAAAACCCCCAAACCTTTATATATTTTCTGAAAGCAGACACCCTGGAGAATAAAACAGTAGTGCAATGGTTTCTGAAATATGAATTTCAGTAAAAAATACACTAACAATAATAATGCATAAATAAATGCAATAAATTACCCGATTTATGTTAAAATATGAGGTTGCACTGAGAAAATAGTTACCCAACATGTCAAGCCTTAAAATTGCATGCACCCTTCACATTGGAGAAACTTCAGTACCCTATATTATCATCCATAGGCAAAACTTTAAAAGCCTCTACAGGTCATCAGTTTAACCATGAGCTATGGTGCTACAATTATTGCTCTCACTCTGGTGTGCGCGGCGATCTGTATTGTGTAGTGCAATCAACATTTTCATGTGTATTTGTATTTGTGTGTGTGTACGTGAGGATGGGTGGGCTCAAAAATTGTGGGGTGGGGGGGGGGGGGGAGATTTTAAGTACTTGGGTGGAACTTTCTTTTTTTACACTTTAAAAAAGAAAAAAAAAATTATCACATGGGGACAGAAAGTCCCCTATGCAATGATTTTTTTGGTGAGAGGTTCTCTTTAATGAGACCCCAGGGGTCTAAAAGATGATGTCTCACCTGTTCTCCAATGAATCTAATGTAGTGCAGATCACACTGCATTGGATTCTTCCCCAGCCTTACTAGTTGGGGAAAGTAACTCGGGGACCCGAAGTTACGTTTAACATGTTGCTACCGGGTTAGTAAGAGGAAGGGCAGGAGAGTGAATGGATGTTCACTCAGCTCTCGCCCCTCTACCCGGTGGCACTCTCCATGCTGGCTCTGGGCATGCTGATGGGTGCGCAAAGCCTGCACATGGGGGACCAACTGTTACTGGGGGTGTGCTAAATCAATCTGGTGGCTGCAGAACCACCAGATAGCTGCCATCTGACAGCTGACAGTTGACTTGTCAGATACAAACACACTCCTGATGGCTGCAGCCACAGATGTGAATACATTTTACTTGGAATTCTTTTGCAATCATTAACTTAAACTAAAACAAAGCAAATAAATTCCAAATAAACTTAGGCCCCCCCCCCCCTACATTATAGTCCCCATCAAAGGTCCCCTTATATCAGAGTCCCCCCTTGATTTAGAGTCATCCCTTGTATCAGCGTTCCCATTAGAGCCCCCCTTACATGAGAGTCCCCATCAAGCACCTCTTTCAAATCAGGATCCCCATCAGAGTCCTCTTTTACAACAGAGGGGGAGACAAAATCTTGCAGTGAGCCAGATTTGGCCTGTGAGCCATAGTTTGGAGTTCCCTGGTTTACAAGAATGCTCTTCATGCATAGCGTAGCGAGTTCACTTATCATAAAGCATCAAGGGTGCATTGCTTTCCTGTACGCACATGTGGATTTGCATTGTTTTTGTGCATTTGTGTACATGTCTGCTGCTTCATTTCTCTACTATCAGCATGAATCGCTTCTGACAAAGTTTCCTGACACCAAGAGAAAAAAGGTGACAGGGGAGGGACCTCCAGCTGATTGACAGCCTCAGATCTGTTCCTGTGTGCTGTGTGGATGGGGTGTGTCTCTTTCATCCAATCAGCTCTCAGAGCTCTCCTCACTGAGCTCTGCAGAGTTTAACCTTGGCTCTCCACCTCCTGTTTTCTGAACTCTAAGACAAGCTTTATAAATTCTTTTAACGGATGTAGAGAAGAGAAGCTTGCAGATAGACAGGTAAAACTTGGAGGATTTGTTTAATCTCTGTGTATCACATGAGGCCAGTCACTTCACTGGGTATATGTGAGGGTTTTCCACCACTTTAAAGAGAATCTGTCACTTTGTCTAATCAGGTTCGGAGTGACAAGTTCCCATGATATGGAACCCCGATCCACTAATGCTGAGCCACCCCAAGCTCCCACACTACCCTACTAGCCTGCGGGAACACCAAGTTTTATTTCTATGTAAGCTCTATTTTGGTCTGTGTCAAAAAGGGGTAATGATCTTCTTCCCACCCTAGCATGACAGTGTATGGGCCTGCCCACCAACATCTCAGAATTAAGCTCTGAATTGTGGGTAGGGAAGAAGGTCACATACTGTTGCATACCATGAAAGAAGCTGCAGTTTTTGAGGGTTCAGACAAACACTATGGTGGGACATTGCAAGAAAGGTAAGCATTGGTGGTTTGAAGGAGTGCTTATCACCCTGAATAGACAAATCAAGATTTTCTCTTTAAAGATGTTAGTGTTTTGCATGTTACTAATATAATGATCTACTCTGTATTTTACAAAACTTGGAGTCATCTTAATGCTGTTATTTCATTTACAGTACCTGTGAAAGTCTGTTTCTGATGTCTTTAATGTTCTTGTTTACATTGTTCAGCACAGAGCTTGTTTTTTTCTGTATATTTTCAGCTTGATTTAAATTATTTGTGATCTCATATGCACTGGGAAGGTTATCGACTGCTTTTCTAAAAAAAAAAAAAAAAAAAAAAACAGAATTTAAATAAAAATTTAAAAACATGCATGTCATTTAAAAAGTCATTATAAATAAACAGGATCATACAGTAAACATCTAAAACTCACCTCAGTCTTCACTAAAGTGCCAATAAGTAATAATATTAATGCATGTCTTGAACAAAATTGTCTCTATAAGTCCCAAGTTCTGGGTTGGTCGCTGCCAGGGCTGGTGCAAGGATTTTTGACACCCTAGGCAAAACCTAATTTTGCCGCCCCCCATGTTGCTCCGCCCCTTTGCCCTGCCCATGTGACAGGAGGCGGTGCTATAAAGGGAGCCTCGGCTCTGCTTCCTCTAGTGCCGGCTTTGTTCTTCACACTGATGCTCAGGGATGGCGAGTCGGGACCCACAAAACCAGGGCTTGCCAACCCACCATCCCAGATCAGGAGGTGGTGAGCCACATCAGAGGGCCAGCAGTTGGGCACCCCTGCTGTAAGGAATGCATTGTGTGTAAGGCAGAGCCAGCTGTACTGGGATGATCACCAGAGAGTCTCAGAGAGAAAGACAGGTCGGTCACTGATGATTAGGGATGAGCTTCGTGTTCGAGTCGAACATACGTTCGACTCGAACATCGGCTGTTCGATCGTTCGACGAAGATCGAACGATTTGGGCCGTTCGCGCCAAATTCGAGTGACGCGAACGGCCCACAATGCACTACGCCATCGCAGTGTCATCCAGGCGCTGTGATTGGCCAAGCATGCACTGTGACCCCGCATGCTTGGCCAATCACAGCGCCGGCAGCGAGGAGAGCAATGATTGGCCACAGGCAGGATGCCTGTGGCCAATTATTGCTGAGGGTGTTTAGTACACGCCCCACACTATAAAAGGCCGCTAGCACGGCGGCCTAGTGTAGTGTGTTCCAGAGCAGGGAAAGAGAAACATAGGCAGGGACAGTGACATTTATTTTTTTCTTGCTTAACCTGGATTCCTTTAGTTTAGGGAAAGAGAAGGATAGGTAGGGAGAGTGTCAGTGTGTTTTACTGTGCGAATCCTTGTTTCTAGGGACAGGGAAGGACAGTGAGGGAATTCTCCTTGTGCTATAGTGTGCTTTAAAAAAACATTTTTTCTAGGGACAGAAAACTATAGGTAGGGAGAGTGTCAGTGTGTTTTACTGTGCGAATCCTTGTTTCTAGGGACAGGGAAGGACAGTGAGGGAATTCTCCTTGTGCTATAGTGTGCTTTAAAAAAACATTTTTTCTAGGGACAGAAAACTATAGGTAGGGAGAGTGTCAGTTTCTTTCACTGTGATAATCCTTGTTTCTAGGGACAAAGAAGGAAAGTGAGTGAAATTCTCCTTGTGCTATAGTGTGCTTTAAAAAAACATTTTTTCTAGGGACAGAAAACTATAGGTAGGGAGAGTGTCAGTGTCTTTTACTGTGCGAATCCTTGTTTCTAGGGACAGGGAAGGACAGTGAGGGAATTCTCCTTGTGCTATAGTGTGCTTTAAAAAAACATTTTTTCTAGGGACAGAAAACTATAGGTAGGGAGAGTGTCAGTGTGTTTTACTGTGCGAATCCTTGTTTCTAGGGACAGGGAAGGACAGTGAGGGAATTCTCCTTGTGCTATAGTGTGCTTTAAAAAAACATTTTTTTCTAGGGACAGAAAACTATAGGAAGGAAGAGTGTCAGTTTCTTTCACTGTGATAAACCTTGTTTCTAGGGACAAAGAAGGAAAGTGAGTGAAATTCTCCTTGTGCTATAGTGTGCTTTAAAAAAACATTTTTTCTAGGGACAGAAAACTATAGGTAGGGAGAGTGTCAGTGTCTTTTACTGTGCGAATCCTTGTTTCTAGGGACAGGGAAGGACAGTGAGGGAATTCTCCTTGTGCTATAGTGTGCTTTAAAAAAACATTTTTTCTAGGGACAGAAAACTATAGGTAGGGAGAGTGTCAGTGTCTTTTACTGTGCGAATCCTTGTTTCTAGGGACAGGGAAGGACAGTGAGGGAATTCTCCTTGTGCTATAGTGTGCTAAAGCATTCCTCATCAACCATCTTTGAAATCCTTGTTTTTTTGCACAGTCAGGGAAATTGTCGTTGTGCTATTCTGTGCAAAAGCAATCATCCTCAACCATATTTAGAAATCCTTAAGTAAAGGGACAGAGAAGGACACCTGAAGGTAGCCCTTATTGCTTTTTTCCCATCTCCCTGCAGGCCATCTATTAGAATGTCTGGAAGGCAAACAAGGAGAGGCAGACAGTCAGGAGGCAATAAAAGAGGGCAAGCAGGCTCTGTGTCTGGGGGCAACAGTGCTGGTCGTGGACGCGGTGCATTGTCATCAGCACATGGCCATGGGACACGCTTGTCCTTCTTTTCGGCAGCTGGACATGTTGAGCCACATCATGCCGAAGACTTGGTAGAGTGGATGACCAAGCCCTCCTCCTCCTCCTCATCCTCTCTCACCCAGGCTCAGGGTACTGGAAAAGCAGCTGCCAAAGCGTCCTCTTCCCTGGTATCAATGTCAGACTCATCATCAGTCACTCCTTCCCTAGACCCACCATGTCCTCCTCCTGAGGAGTCCCCCGAACTGTTTGAGCACAGTGTTGGGTACATGCTCCAGGAGGATGCCCAGCGTTTCGAAGGGTCTGATGATGAAACCCAGCTAGAGGAAGGCAGTAGCGTGAGAGCAGACAGAGGGGATGCTCAAGAAGGACACCAATCTGGCAGTCATGTTCCAGCAGCTGCAGCATACTGCCAGATTGGCTCCAGTGATGAGGAGGGAGGGGATGATGAGGTCACTGACTCCACGTGGGTGCCTAATAGGAGAGAGGAGGAGGAGGAGGATGAGGAGGAGGCACATCTCCAACGAGGCAGGATGCCCTTTGGTGGCCAGCGTAAGGGCAGTACACCGACGGAATCACACCGCAGAGCTCCGCCTGTGCAGGGCGCTGCCTCTGCCCGTCATTCAAAAAGTTCTTTGGTGTGGGCCTTTTTTGAGGCTAGTGCATCAGATCGCACAGCTGCTGTTTGCAACATATGTCTCAAGCGTATATCGCGTGGCCAAAACATCAGCCGCTTGGGTACCACATGCCTGACCAGACATATGTTGACCTGCCATGCAGCTCGTTGGCAAGCCTACCTCAAAGACCCACACCAAAGAACAAAGCGGACCTCTCCTTGCACCGCATCAGCTGGGATCTCCAACCCCACTATAACTTCAGTCCTCTGAAACATGCACTGAGAGGAATGAAGGTGTAGAATTAGGTGTGTCACAGCCAAGTACTTGCGGCCACTCTGCTAGCAGTACACCGACGTCCGATTCTAGCAGGCAAATTTCCCTGCCCCAGCTGCTGGACCGTCGAAAGAAGTTCACTCCCAGCCATCCACATGCCCAGAGGTTGAATGCTAGCTTGGCTAAATTGCTAGCGCTTCAACTGCTGCCTTTTCAGTTGGTAGACTCGGCCCCCTTCCGTGAGTTTGTGCAATGTGCGGTTCCTCAGTGGCAGGTTCCCAAACGCCACTTTTTCTCACGGAAGGCTATTCCGGCTCTCTACCGGCATGTGGAAGGCAATGTCTTGGCCTCGCTGGACAGGGCGGTCAGCGGTAAGGTGCATATTACCGCTGACTCATGGTCCAGCAGGCATGGACAGGGACGTTACCTTTCTTTCACGGCCCATTGGGTCACTCTTTTGGCAGCTGGGAAGGATGCAGGACAAGGTGCAGTAGTGTTGGAGGTTGTTCCACCGCCACGCCTCCAAAATGCTACTACTGGTTGTGACACACCTCTCTCCTCCACCCCCTCCTCTTCTTCTTCCTCCATGGCCTCTTCCTGTGGTTTGTCCTCGGAACCAGCGGTGCTCCGTAGGCGTTCAAGGGGCTACGCAAGTAAGCAGGCAAAAAGATGCCATGCCGTGCTTGCGCTGGTGTGTTTGGGGGACAGAAGCCACACTGGGGCAGAGGTCCTGTCTGCTCTGCAGGGCCAGGCCGAGAGGTGGTTGACGCCACGCCAGCTTAAGCCAGGAATGGTGGTTTGCGACAATGGCACCAACCTCCTCTCCGCCCTCCGACAGGGACAACTGACCCATGTGCCCTGTGTGGCTCACGTCCTTAACCTGGTGGTGCAGCGGTTCTTGGGCAGGTACCCGGGCTTACAGGATGTCCTGAGGCAGGCCAGGAAAGTCTGTGTGCATTTCCGCAGATCTTATAATGCCAGTGCTCGCCTGGCTGAGCTGCAAAAGGAGTTGAACCTGCCCAAGAACCGCCTTATATGTGACATGCCCACCAGGTGGAACTCAACGTTGGCCATGCTGCAGCGGCTGCACACGCAGCAGAGGGCCATCAATGAGTACCTGTGCGACTACGGCACCAGGACAGGGTCAGGGGAGCTTGGTTTTTTTTCTCCACGCCAGTGGGGCATGATCAGGGATGCATGCACTGTCCTGGCACCATTTGAGGAGGCCACGAGGATGGTGAGCAGTGACAGTGCATGCATCAGTGACACTGTACCTCTTGTCCACCTGTTGGAGCACACGCTGCGTGGAATAATGGACAGGGCACTTGAGGCAGAACAGAGGCAGGAAGAGGAGGACTTCCTTGCCTCTCAAGGCCCCCTTTACCCAGACAGTGTTCCTTCTGTCCCACCCATCGCACAGGAAGAGGAGGAGGAGGAGGAGGAGGAGGAGGAGGAGGAGGAGGAGGATTGTGTCAGCATGGAGGTGGAGGCTGGCACTCAGCATCATCAGCAGCAGTCTTTTAGGGATGATTTACAGTCCCAAGAAACCAGTGGACTTGTACGTGGCTGGGAGGAGGTGGCTGCGGATCATGTCGTCCTTAGTGACCCAGAGGACTCCGGAGCGAATGCCTCAGCAAACCTACGCTGCATGGCCTCCCTGATCCTGCAAAGTCTGCGGAAGGATCCTCGTATTCTTCGGATCAAGGAGAGGGACCATTACTGGCTGGCCACTCTCCTTGATCCACGGTACAAGGGTAAGGTTGCGGACCTTATGTTACCGTCGCAGAGGGAGCAGAGGATGAGACAACTCCGGGAGGCCTTGCAGAAAGGTCTGTGCAACGCGTTCCCAGAGACTGGGAGGTTACAAACTCCTGGTCCTGGACAACGAGTTGCTGAGGCTTCGGCCAGTCAAAGAAGGAGCGGTGGGGAAGGTGGCCGTCTGACCGATGCGTTCAGACAATTCTTTAGTCCGCAGCCCCAAAGTATGATCGGTTCCAGCAACCATCGCCAGCGTCTGATAAACATGGTGCAGGAATATCTAGGGGCAAGGTCAGACTTGGACACCTTCCCCACCGAAAATCCTCTGGCTTACTGGGTCTTGAGGATGGATCACTGGCCAGAGCTTGCACAGTATGCAATTGAGCTACTGGCCTGTCCTGCATCCAGCGTTCTTTCGGAACGCACATTCAGTGCTGCTGGAGGATTTGTCACGGATCACAGGGTGCGCCTGTCCACCGACTCGGTTGATCGACTGACTTTCATCAAGATGAACCAGTCTTGGATCACCACCAGCTACCACACACCTGATGCTGATATAACAGACTAATTGATTTTAACATGTCACATCCCTTCAAGACTGATGCTGATGCTGAGTGCCTGTGCTGTTATGTTGACTGGCTATCCTCCTCCTCCGAGTCCTCAATGATACGATTGATGATGATAGCTTGGAAGATCATTTTTGTTTATGGGTGCCGCCACCAGTGGCTAAGGCCCAATTTTTCAGCCCCTGTTTTACAGGGGCGTGTAATTACAATTTTTTTAGCAATAATTTGCCATAGGGCTCATTGCTGTGCTCCAAGTACAGTATCTGTGAGGGGTTGGAGTGTTGTGGCACCAGTGCCTAAGGCCCAATTTTTCAGCCCCTGTTTAACAGGGGCGTGTCATTACAATTTTTGAAGCAATACTTTGCAACAGGGCTCATTGCTGTGCTCCAAGTACAGTATCTGTGAGGGGTTGTAGTGTTGTGCCACCAGTGCCTAAGGCCCAATTTTTCAGCCCCTGTTCAACAGGGGCATGCAATTACAATTCTTGATCTAATAATTCACAGCAGGGCCCATTGCTGCACCCACCAAGAGTAACTCTGAGGGCTTACAGTGTTGTGGCAACACCACCACCACCACCACCACCACGAAAGGCCCAATTTTTCAGCCCCTGTTCAACAGGGGCATGCAATTACAATTCTTGATCTAATAATTCACAGCAGGGCCCATTGCTGCACCCACCAAGAGTAACTCTGAGGGCTTACAGTGTTGTGGCAACGCCACCACCACCACCACCACGAAAGGCCCAATTTTTCAGCCCCTGTTCAAAAGGGGCATGTAATTACAATTCTTGATCTAATAATTCACAGCAGGGCCCATTGCTGCACCCACCAAGAGTAACTCTGAGGGCTTACAGTGTTGTGGCAACACCACCACCACCACCACGAAAGGCCCAATTTTTCAGCCCCTGTTCAACAGGGGCATGCAATTACAATTCTTGATCTAATAATTCACAGCAGGGCCCATTGCTGCACCCACCAAGAGTAACTCTGAGGGCTTACAGTGTTGTGGCAACGCCACCACCACCACCACCACGAAAGGCCCAATTTTTCAGCCCCTGTTCAAAAGGGGCATGTAATTACAATTCTTGATCTAATAATTCACAGCAGGGCCCATTGCTGCACCCACCAAGAGTAACTCTGAGGGCTTACAGTGTTGTGGCAACACCACCACCACCACCACCACCACGAAAGGCCCAATTTTTCAGCCCCTGTTCAACAGGGGCATGCAATTACAATTCTTGATCTAATAATTCACAGCAGGGCCCATTGCTGCACCCACCAAGAGTAACTCTGAGGGCTTACAGTGTTGTGGCAACGCCACCACCACCACCACCACGAAAGGCCCAATTTTTCAGCCCCTGTTCAAAAGAGGCATGTAATTACAATTCTTGATCTAATAATTCACAGCAGGGCCCATTGCTGCACCCACCAAGAGTAACTCTGAGGGCTTACAGTGTTGTGGCAACACCACCACCACCACCACCACCACGAAAGGCCCAATTTTTCAGCCCCTGTTCAACAGGGGCATGCAATTACAATTCTTGATCTAATAATTCACAGCAGGGCCCATTGCTGCACCCACCAAGAGTAACTCTGAGGGCTTACAGTGTTGTGGCAACGCCACCACCACCACCACCACGAAAGGCCCAATTTTTCAGCCCCTGTTCAAAAGGGGCATGTAATTACAATTCTTGATCTAATAATTCACAGCAGGGCCCATTGCTGCACCCACCAAGAGTAACTGTCAGGGCTTACAGTGTTGTGGCACCAGCACCACCATCAAAGGCCCAATTTTTACTACCACTGTTCAACAATTATATGTAATTAAAATTCCTGATATAATAGTTGACAGCAGGGCGTTCCAGCACCAACCAAGAGTAACTGTGAGTGCTTACAGTGTTGTGCCAACACCACCAACTAAGGGGCCTATTTCTGCAGAGTATATACGGCAGGTCCCTACTTTCAAACATCCAACTTACAAACGACTCCTACTTGCAAACGCAAGAAGACAACAGGAAGTGAGAGGAAATCTACCACTAGGAAGGAAAATTCTCTCCTGTAAGAATAAATATGGGAGAAAGGTGTCTCCTCTGTACTGATGCTTTATCAGCAATCCTTGTTTCAAGAAAAACACCACATTTCAAAAACAGTTGTCATTGGGACGGAAAGTGAGGTGAAATGTTCTGAACAGGGGCACAGACAGCAAAACAAATGTTACAGGGGTGATAACCCTTACCTATGTTTTCCAAAAAGTTTAAAAATAGATTTTTGGGCTGGAGCTACACTTCAACAATGTACCTGTTCAAAATTACAAACAGATTCTACATAAGAACAAACCTACAGTCCCTGTCTTGTATGCACCACCTGTATACGGCTGTTCAGAGTATATAGGGCCTTTTTTATTTTATGTGCGGGGTTCCCCTTAATATCCATACAAGACCCAAAGGGGCTGGTAATGGGCTGGGGTAGGGGGGGGGTCATGGGGTAGCTATGCCATTTTTCTTAAAGATTTTCATCCATATTACCGGGACCAGACATTACATTAAAGCCGCAAGCAGTTTTAAATGGCTTTTTTTCCTTTAGAAATGTAATTTTGTGCAGGGACAGTTCTAAACACGGAAAACACGTGGCACTTCACAGGCATACTTTAGACACCGCCCAGGTACGATATTTAAAGGAATATTTGACTTTTTTTTTTCACTTTATGCATCATTAAAATGACTGCTCCCGAAAAACGACCGTTTTTAAAACTTCTTTTTGCATTGATACATGTCCCCTGGTGCACAACCCGGGTTCCCAAACCCTTTTTAGGACAATAACATGCATAATAGTTGTTATAATTAGCACTTTAGAATTCGAACGTTCGCATCCATTGTATTTAATAGGGTTCTAATGTTCGTACGAACTTTCGGTCCGTTCGCGGGTTCTGGTGCGAACCGAACCCGGGGGTGTTCGGCTCATCACTACTGATGATCATAGCGGCGCGCAGCAGCAGGGGATGTTTGCTTCTGTTCTGTTGGGAGACTCGGGACATGTCCTCCAGGCTACAGTGCTGTGCTGTGCCTCCAATTACACTATCGGTCGGACAGAGCGGCTGCCTGAGACTGAGTTAGTTACATGCTGTAGCCTGAAAAGCATGCGGACATGGAGGGAAACCAGTGGCTGGACGCCCTAGGCGGCAGCGCACTATAGGCGGCTGCCTAGTTTGCCTAGTGGTAGCACCAGCCCTGGTTTCTGTATGGGAAAGCTGTGCATATATTTAGGACTCATTTGCCTCTTGGTATGTGCCTTGCATTGTCTTGCCTCTGCCCACTCATTTCATACAAACAAATCTTCAGCTTACCAAAAAAAAACACCTGACCCAATGCACCCCAGTGCAGCACACCTGACTATTTTCTCTAACACTTTGCACTGGGTGAGGCATTACTGTGTGATGTGGAGCATTGCATTTTACTGTGTTGCGATACCATCCCTTCCAAATGTAAAATAATAGCTTTTACCTTGCATTGTTTGCTTGCTGTGTAAGTTTCTTTACATCCTCCAGCTGCTTTTGGAGGTTTTTCTTGTTTTGTTGGTATTCGTCGCACATTTTTTTAATCTTGTTCAGCATATTGATTAAATCATAAGGTGCGGCTGGCAACTTTATTGCAAGGACCTCATTAGCTATCTTTTCTATTTCTTCTGGGTTAATAGTAGCATCTTTAAAGAAAAAAAAGGATGTTAATGCATTGTATATATTTTTTCTCATTCATGGAGCTTATCTGATAAATCAAGTTCACTTCTCAGGTTAAAGCATGGACTGTTCTCTGAGTCTGAAGAAAGTTATAATTTTAGTTCTTAATTTATTAAAACTCAGGGAAGTCAACTTGCTCCGTCCCAAATTTTTTCTTCACTAATATTTATTTCAAATAAATTCATGCTTCTTTACAAATGTATGCAGCATTGGTGCCAAGTGAAGTCTATTACTTCTTGCAGAAAATTAGTTGGATTTAAAATTAATTACTAGTTTTACACCATTACTTTAATGATCATTTGCCTTCTTTTGTTTAGTGTGCTATTTATATTTCACTGTAAGTGCAGTCTAATTATAGTCAGTGATTTAAAATAAATATCAGCGTAAAAAAAAAAGAAAATTTGCATAATAACCAGCAAATGCAAGCCTAGCATTGTGTGCCATTATGAGTCATTTGGAGCTGCTAGACATAAATTGGCCATGCTTTGATAAAACTGTGAAATTCAATACAGCCCATCTCTATTATCTACATAACCTCCAGTAGTAGTACTGTTCTGAATGAGTAATGGTAACGATACCCTGGCATGATAAAACCTTGATCATGTACTCTAATATAGGCTGGTGTGCTTTCCTAATTAAAATTAAAAAATGAAAACACATTTGTGAACATTCCCTTTGTAAACATGCATGTTTCAAAGTGAAAAGCCTCTATCCCTATAGTACATCAATTCCTTAGTCCTGTAAAAATATGTTGGAGAAAAGTTTAAATCCCACTCAGCATATATAGATTTCCCACAAACAAAATATGAATAAGAAAAGCCTTACCAACTTCCTGTGGCTTCTTAGGCTTGCTTCCACTCTTTCCTTGACATTGGTATACAGGTATGCTGTCTACAGATAACCAGCATCAGTGTAAGGTTAAGCAGTTTAGAAATGTATTTGCACATTTGCTAAGTGTTACATATATAGTATACCTAAATTTGAATTAGACCGATGCTGTGTAGTAACAAAGTGGGACCCTCCCTAAACTATCAGGACCAAGAACTGTGATATTGGATCTTGCCTGCTGGAGAAACAGGTTACGGTGACCCAACCATCATTGTATCTGAAATGGTGGAACTGCACCTGAGTAAATGCAACCAATGGGTTAGGCCCCCCCATTTAGGTTTACTAGAGGGATCCACAAGATGGGCATGCTTTCGAATGAATACATAAAGGTTTTGAAGTATGGGGTCAAAATTTTAGTTTAGGCTGGAAGCCCTTTTAATACACTTATGGTGCAGCTTATTCACTAAGGAGGAAGACTATGTGCAATGGAGCTAATTTATTAAAATTAGAGCATGCAAAATCTGGTGAAGCTCTGCATAGAAAACAATCAGCTTCCATTTTTTTTTTTGTCAAAGCTTAATTGAACAAGCTGAAGTTAGAAGCTGATTGGCTACCATGCATAGCTGCACTAGATTTTGCACTCTCCAGTTTTAGTAAATCAACCCCATAATGTAGTAGTCCATTGCAACAAACAGATGGGTGCTGTCAATCTAAATTTAGTAGATTTATTGATGAAACTGGTCACTATGGGTAATTGTGCATTTGCTATTTCTTAATAAGACCCCTGTTAGACATATTTGGCCAAACTCTCTACAATGTATAGTTGTGCATCAATACTTTTCACCCACGGTGAATCTTTCCCAAAAATAAGAAAAAATAAATCGGGTAAAGGATTATTCTACTTTGTATGGATAATAAGCAATGATTCTCCAGCAACCAGTCATTTTACATCTTATCTTTGCTAGTGAACTTTTGGTCACTGTTTCTTCACTGCCAGTTGTAGATAAGATTACTTCATGTAATATAGACTAAACATGTCAAACCAATATTTTTGTGCCATATACTTCCTTCTTGCTCCTTTGCCGCTCTAGTTCACATGAAAGATCAGGGGGCAATAAAAACAGGTGGTTGAGCCATGGTTTTGCCGCCCCCTAACTGTCCACCCAAAGAAGAACAATTAGTCAGTCAGGGCTGTATACATGCCAGGGCAAAAATGTTGTCCCCTGTCATGTTTGATAAGTGAATGGGGTCCTGCCCTGTAACCAAACACTATTGTGGTGAACTAACATCATTGTGGCTTTTCAGAGCTAAAAAATGCAGTAAAGGGAAGACATATCACTTCCCGGCCACCTCTCAACTGCCCTCCACCACAGATCACCTTTTAGAGGGGCAAAAAGACTACTTGCTACCGCAAGTGTGAACAAGCCAGGAAACTGAATGAGCCCCCAGCTGTTCTTCAGTTTATAAAATCTATTTATGAGGAATACTTCAGGAAGATTTAATGGCATCTTTGTCTGGAATAAAATGTATTACGTTGCAATTATTACAATAATGTTAATTACTAAATAGCTATACTCTTTTACTCAGAATGTAAATAAAAATATAGGCAAATTTTTTTTTCTTTGGATAGAGTGGGGGGGGGGGGGCTACAACCCCTTTTTGCTACCTCTGTCCCACTGGGGAGATTTAACTTCACTTCCTGTCCTATAGTCAAAACAGGATGTAAGAGGTAATCCCTGCACATTAAGGGAATCCCTTGGGGCCCCCCAGGTGTCATGGATATGCAGTAGTGTTTGTCTGTCAGCTTACCTTCCTTCCCATGTGTTCATCTTAGAGGCCAGAACCCTTTCACCTGGCTTCCTTTATAATCTCCTCCCAGCCTGACTCCACCCCAGGCCCTATCACAGAACACTATATTAACCTGTGCACTGCAAGCCTGCTTTGCTGATCAACGTGTTTGTTAGGCATTGTGTGTTTGGGTTCCTGCCTGCCGTGTGCTACGTCTGTCTCTCTGTTACGTTATTGGCTTGTTCCCGACTATCCCTGTCTGCTTGTGACCCTTGACCTTCGGCTCGTTCTTCGTTATCCTTGTCTGCTTGTGGCCCCTGACCTTCAGCTTGTTATTCGGTTCTCTCTTATCATGTGCTGCTGCTTCCCCTCTTTTCCCCTTATCCTACGGGGCGTGAGCTAGGAAACTCCAGGGGCCGCGACCTGGTCCCAGCCTGCAGCATAACATCCTCACCACTAGAGGCCCTGGAGAAGACCAGCTGGGTCTTAGACTCCGCGCCCTGGGGAATCTTGGCTCTAGCTTCCGTTAGGATCCCGGTTGTGCTCCTCTGGTCCCGCTTTCCACAACCACCCAGTTTCCTATCCGCAGCAGTCAGCCATAGGGTTCACTACCTTGCGGTGCACTCCTGTCCCCCTACGGTGTGCATCTGTCACCTGGCCACAGGTGACCTTGACAGTTTGATCAGCCATGGACCCGGCTGACATCCCGATCCCCACGGATGATCCATTGCGGGGCATAGTCCACAGACTTGAAACCCAGGAATCGAATCAGACTCAGGTGATGCGATTCCTCCAGGATCTGGCTTCTCGATTCGAGCAGCTTCAGGCCTCCTTGGGAACCCCGAATCCGCAACCTCAAGTACAACCAGCGGTGGTACCTATCGCACCAGTCGCAGCCACACACTCACTAACACTGCCAGCTCCGTTCCGATTCTCTGGGGACTCCAAGGCCTGCAGAGGGTTCCTTAGCCAATGCACGATTCATTTTGAGCTTCAGCCTCAAAACTTTCTGTCTGATAGGGCAAAGGTAGCCTATATCATTTCCCTCCTCTCCGGTGAAGCTTTAGCCTGGGCAGCCCCTCTGTGGGAACTGAATGATCCAGTGGTTTCTAGCCTGTCTGGCTTCTTGAAACTTTTTCGGAATATCTTTGAAGAACCGGCTCGTGTCTCTTCAGCGGCCAGCGCCCTTCTACGTCTCCGCCAAGAGTCTGCTTCAGTGGGACAGTACGCCCTTAATTTCCGCATACTGTCGGCTGAGTTGAGCTGGAACAATGAGGCCTTAGTCGCAACCTTTTTGCATGGCCTTTCTGATAGAGTGAAGGATGAATTAGCAGGAAGAACCATCCCCACTGATCTGGACGGAGTTATCTCCTTGTGTAACCAGATCGATATTCGCTTTCAGGAAAGGACCCTAGAAAAGCGGCGCCAGCACTCCTTGGTCCTTAGTCAGCCTGAGCTCCCCTCTCCTCGACCCGTGGAGCATCTCCTGCCAGCTGAGGAACCCATGCAGCTGGGCAGGACCAGGCTATCCCCAGAGGAACGTGCTAGGCGCAGAACTCTAGGCCTGTGTCTCTACTGTGGGGGCAAAGGTCATTTTCGTGACACTTGCTCTCTTTGTCCAGAAAAACGTTTGGGTCCACTTCATCTGGAAAGTGGAGTATTGGACCCAGAAATATCACCTTCCCCTTCTCGTCTTCTGCTTTCTGTGTTCCTTCATGTTGGTGCTTCTTCTCATTCGGTCTCAGCATATCTGGATTCCGGAGCCGCTGGTAATTTCATGGACTGGGAAATCGAGTCGTCCATGAGACTTACTCTTTTGCCCCTCACCAGGCCATTGGTGGTCTTGGCGATTGATGGTACTGTTCTCCCAGGGGGACCTATCCGCTTCCAGACCCTCCCTGTTAAGATGTCGGTAGGGACACTCCACCAGGAGTGGATATCCTTCCTTATCTTACCCAAGGCCTCAACACCTATAATTTTGGGTCTCCCATGGTTACAGCTCCATTCTCCTCATGTGGACTGGACTACTGGACAGATCCTGGCTTGGGGTTCCTCCTGTTCCTCGTCCTGCCTACCCAAGGTTGCCCCCTGTGAACCTGAGCCGGTCATTCATTCCAGGTCGCATAACCATTTACATTTCTCTGTCCCTAATCGCCCTTGGACGCACAGCCAGGCTAGCTTGTCTACAAGTCCTGCAGTCGCTACGTCTTGCGATGCGATTCAGGTAGTCGCTACACCTGACTCTGCTATTCACTCGGCCTCTGTACTAGTTATGCCAGTCCAGCCCATGCCCAGTGAGCCGCCTACTTTTTCTTGTTCAGAACATTCTGCTTGTTTTTCAGCTATTCAGCTTGACTCCTGTGACATGTCACCCTCTAACCAACCTGACTTCAGGGTTCCACTGACATCTGCCCAGTTTGATGGTCCTGTGCTAGATGACCAGTTCATCTTTAAGGGTCTAGGGGACCCTCCTCAGATTTCTGTTGATCCTCTCATGCCCTTGCTTATTCCTAGAGTGCCTTTGGTCCTCAATAGATCTTCTTGTCATCTCCCTACCTCGGTTCTGGTCTCTGAGGATAATCTAAAGTACGAGGTTAGACAAGTTCTGGATTCTCGGCTCTGCAGAGGTATTCTTCAGTACCTTGTGCATTGGAGAGGTTTTGGTCCTGAGGAGGCGTCTTGGATCGCTGCATCTGATGTCGTTGCACCTCATCTGTTGAGGAGGTTTCATCTGAGATTTCCCTTTAAGCCTGGGCCCAGGCGGGGGAGGGCCCATAAGAGGGAGGGTACTGTCATGGATATGCAGTAGTGTTTGTCTGTCAGCTTACCTTCCTTCCCATGTGTTCATCTTAGAGGCCAGAACCCTTTCACCTGGCTTCCTTTATAATCTCCTCCCAGCCTGACTCCACCCCAGGCCCTATCACAGAACACTATATTAACCTGTGCACTGCAAGCCTGCTTTGCTGATCAACGTGTTTGTTAGGCATTGTGTGTTTGGGTTCCTGCCTGCCGTGTGCTACGTCTGTCTCTCTGTTACGTTATTGGCTTGTTCCCGACTATCCCTGTCTGCTTGTGACCCTTGACCTTCGGCTCGTTCTTCGTTATCCTTGTCTGCTTGTGGCCCCTGACCTTCAGCTTGTTATTCGGTTCTCTCTTATCGTGTGCTGCTGCTTCCCCTCTTTTCCCCTTATCCTACGGGGCGTGAGCTAGGAAACTCCAGGGGCCGCGACCTGGTCCCAGCCTGCAGCATAACATCCTCACCACTAGAGGCCCTGGAGAAGACCAGCTGGGTCTTAGACTCCGCGCCCTGGGGAATCTTGGCTCTAGCTTCCGTTAGGATCCCGGTTGTGCTCCTCTGGTCCCGCTTTCCACAACCACCCAGTTTCCTATCCGCAGCAGTCAGCCATAGGGTTCACTACCCTGCGGTGCACTCATGTCCCCCTACGGTGTGCATCTGTCACCTGGCCACAGGTGACCTTGACACCAGGTCACCAGAACTAACGTCCTCATTGGAAGATGACCCCTCTATTACTTTCCTGGGGACAACCCAAAATTTTCGATTTTCTTTTACTTTCAGTGATAATGATAAACAGGATGAATAGAGAGGGTGAATCTTCCTTGGGGACACAGGCATCAATAAAAACCTCACAGGTTTTCTAATCTCTATCCACTATATCCAAAACGAACAAAACGTTTTGCCTTTAGTTGTACTCTAAGTAGGTATGGTCATCAGAAGACATATTGTGGCCCCTTGAACAATCATTCTATTTAATTTAGCCTGTTGTTTCATCAGAATTTGACGTGTCTGATATAGATCTATGGCATATAACCAAAAAAGTCACAAAATCAGTTACATGCCCTAATACAATGGGCATATTAGTATTGGACATTGTATAAAAAACATTATATTATTTTATTTTTTCCCCCATAAATATATTATTTTCTATACTCTCAGAAATTAGATCTGGTGAGGAAAATTAACAGAGGGATTTTTGTTATCCACTATTTCACTACATATTTTCTCCAATCCACTGTGTTTAATATGTTTTGAATTTTTTCTTAGCATGGAAACACAAATGTTTTAATTAAATCAATCACAATGTACAACTTCCATTACAATCTAAGTGTATATATAGTATTCCTGTGTGGCATAATCATAACAAAGTCCTCTAGGTGAACCAACTGGTATAACCTGTGCTTCCATAAAAAAAAATATATATATATATATATATTTAATTTAATATTTATGTTCATCTGTGTTTTTGAAAGGCTGAAGGACTGAAAAGACAGGAAAGGGGAACAAAGGAGGAAATCAACAAAAGGCCAATTTTATTTTAATATGTAAGGTGAAATATCAGAGGGCTAGAGTTCCTACAGTAGCTGGTCACATGCCTCAAACAAACATGTTATATTTAACAAAGTGTTGACAGTAGCAGTGCCCCCAAAGTGAGGGAACCCTGAGGTGAGTATAACTATATAAAGCAGCCTTTCCCAGAAATGGGAACCAAGAAAACTCTCATTGGATTTTGGGACATGAGGCCTTAGCAGCTCTCATACTTGAAGCTGAATTTATAAACTACAGATCTTTTAGAGGGTGAAAATAGTAAAGACAAGACTATACTGTTTGAAAATACAGTTGATGAACCAATAAGGCTATCTACATCAGTTTTTGAAAGTGGCAAAGAGAACAGAAAAGACACCACATCCCAATATATCGTAAGAAAAAAGGGGGGAAGGAACAAACCTGGGGACTTTTTAGGTGTTAATTTAATGAATGGATTACAATTGATAAAATGTAATACATTTTATTACAACGATAAAACATGATAAAAACATTCCTTATTATATCATTTGTTATATTCAAGGCATATACAGACACTACCACTTTACATGTTTCGCTTCAAGAAGCTTCATCAGGAGAGCTTCATCACCAGAATATCTCATCAGCGGGAATATAAATGCTTTATCATCATTTCCAATGAGGATGAAATAGATTAGATCTATATTAGAAAGTCAATCAAAGATATTGCAGGAGGAGAGGAGAGATGCACACTCTCCCTCTCACTAAGGGCCTCTAGAGGAGGATGATAAAGCATTTATATTCCCGCTGATGAGATATTCTGGTGTGTGCAAACTTATGATTGTTGGATACTCAGCATACATTTTTCTTCTATCACCTGCTATTCCTCCATCAACATTTTTGGCAGCAGGATAACATAAATTGATCCAACTTTATAAATGCCATATAGGAATGTCTATATATATCTATCTCCCTTCTGTGGTCCCAGTGAAATCAACCAATAAGGCGTCTACTGAAATTATTTAGGACTTACTTTGTCCATTTTATCAAACCTAGGTCTAAATATATCCGCATATAATACAGTACACCTGAATCTCCTCATGAAGCTTTTTGAAGCGAAACATGTAGAGTGGTAGTGTCTATATATGCCTTGAAAATAACAAATTATATAATAAGGAATGATTTTATTATGTTTTATTGTTGTAATAAAATTTATTAAATTTTATCAATTGTAATCCATTTATTAAATTGCAACCTAAAAAGTCCCCAGGTTTGTTCCTCCCCCCTTTTTGTCTACCTACATCAGTGTTGTTGTTTCTAAAATCCCCTGTAATTTTAAATATGGAGTTGGCTCTGTGCTCTCAAGGATAATCAATTATGAATCACATCTGGTTGTCTATGTAATGTGGGTTTTATAGCACATTGCTATAGCTCATTTGTAATTTTAAAAATTTTCTTTAAATACGGTTATACCAGATAAAAGCTTGTGATTAGACATTTGTTTAGTTTATGCTGGTTTTCATTAGTTATTTCTGCTATGGAATAGTATGGAATAGTTTTTGTGTCAGGCATATTCTCTTTTTAAGGTTTTTGTGAATGAATGTGGATGCTGCACTTACCAAGAAGAAAATCTTTAACATTTTTTATAAGCTCTTTAGAACGATTTTTATCTGCCTCCATACGACTGATAGCTTTACTCAAAGTTTTGTTGAGTCTTGAAGCTTTCAACTTTGTATCTTCTGCCAGCTGTCTGATGTGCTGAATCTAAAACAAAATAGACAATATTGTACCTTAGCTTAAATATTAAAGTTGCCATGTTAAGAACATCATCTTTTTAGTATAACCTGCCCTTTAAATACTACTGTGAATATCTTTGATCACTGATAGAGCAAAATATTGAGCAAAATATTTAGCAATATTCTCATCAAAGTTTAATTGAAGCTTGCCTGTTTATAGTGCATTAAGACAGCGACCAAGTCCACTCAACTTTCCGCTGCACTTAGAGTAACCAAATCACGTTTTCCGAACAAGCTTCACATCCACAAAAGTAATGGGATGACTAGCTTCTGATGCATCCACTTTTGTCAAGCTAGATCTTTCCATAAATGTACACAGCAAGCCTTTTCTCTGGGAGATGGAAGTCAATTCAGAAAATCTATTCCAAAAAATACATTTCACCCATATAATAGTAAAGAAGTGGTTACCTTAAGAGGATGCAGTGTGTCCACAACTATTCTATCATCTTCTGATCACTTTATTGTCAGCTAGATTGGGCAACAATTTATTTAATTTCTGTGAGAGGCCTTAGTTACACACATATGCATACAAAGCCCTGGTATTTCTGTGGTTGATTTGTCTTGCAAATAATGTTGCTTTTCTACCTAAAGAGAATTTTTCATTCAGAAGCCCTTTGGTTTAAAGCAGTGGTCTCCAGACCTTTGCTTGCTTTTATCCAGCCCTTGGGGCATTATTATATCCACTGATAGCAACAATGAGGCATAATTCTCCCCCATTGAGACCAATGAAGGGGCAAAATTCCTCCCAATGACATCAATGATGGGCAGGATTCCTCCTAATGTCACCAACAATTAGGCCCAATGACACCAATGATGGGGCATTGTTTTTTCCCTCTGATTGCGGGACTCTTTCTACTCCCAGTTGCCACAGTCCAGCCCCCCCTAAAGTCTGAAGGACAGTAAACTGGCCCCCTGTTTAGAAGGTTTGGAGATCCCTGGTTTAAAGGTAAGTGTACAGAAACCCAGGATCAAATCATGTCAGGAATGTTAGTACATAACTTCTCTGAAACGTCTTTTTTTGTTTAAAAATGCATGCCTTTTTACTATGTATATTTAAATGAATTAAAAAAGTTTTGCAGTGCCATGTTGATATGTTTTTCTGTGTTTTATGTATTATGTAAGCAATATCCAAGAGGAATGAGCTCCCTTTGCTGTCTCATGCATCAAGCTCACAAAATTCTCACAAATTATAATGGCACAAATATAATCCATGCGCTCCGAACCAAAATCCACTGGCTGAATATGAGGGCATTGTTCTACAGGAAAGCACTAATGCATGCTGTAAAATTGAAACTAAATTGATAATAAAATGAAATTAGTGCAAGCACAATATTCCAAATGCACACATTCCTGAAAAACATCTGTAAATATGAGTGGGTGCTGCAGCGACCAACGGCTGGAAGCCAAAGACATCCAAAGCAAAAAGTATGTCACCAGCACACCAAGGATCTCCAGAATGGGCCCAAAGCTTTATTCAGTGATCAAATCATAATAACAAGAGCAGCATTTTGGAGCCTTGCAGGGCCCTTTCATTCGCCACACGCCTGATGAAGGGGTCCAGCGAGGCTCCGAAATGTTGCTTGTGTCATTATGCTGTGATCGTTCAATAAAGCTTGGGACCCATTCTGGAGATCCTTGGCATGCTGGTGACATACATTTTGCTTAAAATGAAATTAGGAGACATGTGAACACCCACATCCAAATAATCTAAAGTAAATGTATATAGTCAATTGGACGTGTGTCTAAAATTGGTAAATCTTTTAAAATCAAATTAATATTTACAGACTTCCAAGACCAAATAAATACCTATAAATTTAAAAAAACAAATGCAAAAATCAACAAATCAGCCTTTAATATCTCGCAAAACCCAGCTATGAACAATACTTTCTCTTCCTTAATAGAGATGTTCAGTGCAATGGCATTCTGTTTATGTGGATTTTGGTGTAATGTGAGCAAATTCCTTCAACACAGCAAGATAATTCATGTGAAAAGGTCTGGTGTTATTTTTTTTTATATTCACCTGTTTCTCAGCTTCAAGGAGATGAATTGCAACACTCTTCAACTTAGCATCTGTTTCATTTGCTTTTTTCAGACCATCTCTGGCAACTGGCAAAGCTCCATTACAGTCTGGTCCACCACATTTCCTTCTGCCAAACTTATCTCTGCATAGAGCACCTCCACAGGGGGAAATATTGCATGGAAAGTCCCAAACAGTTCCACAAACCTGTGAGAAGACATGTTCTGCATATATCAGTATCATAAACCAATATCTACACATTTTAAAATATAGGCATCTGGTAAACAAATGACAGTGGTGTAATTTTAATGCATTACTACTTTACAAAATGAGTTTAAAACAAATCTTTCCTTTGTCTGTGTTTACAGAAATGTTTTTCAGATATATACTATTCAACAGCTCAGAGCATAATCAGTGAGCAAAAATGTGTCTGAAGTATGTTCATCTAGACCACTGGTTCTCAACCTGGGGGTCGAATGATGATTTGCCAGGGGTCACCAAATCCTGGGCTGTTCCTAAAGCCCGCACCGCTCTCCCAGCCTTTTTGTGGCCCCGCCCAGCTGGGCTGTTCCCGGAGCCCACGGCCGCCCACTCAGCCTCTCCGCAGCTGCCCATTCAGTTCATGGCATGGCTGGGGAGTAGAGACTAGAGGTCAGCTGACCGGTGAGAAATGTGAAGTGGGAGGGGCTGGAGGACACCCAATCTTTTGATTTCGGCATTGGTGTCACTGCTACGAGACACCTCAGAGTCAGAGACACAGTGAGTAACACTACCTGTGAATATAGTTGCCATTAAAATTCCCCACTACAGTTCTCAGATCAGCAGATGACTTTGATCAAGAGCACCTAAGTTGGCTGATCTGAACTTCCCCCAGCACTGCCACTCATCCCATTCTCCCCCCCCCTCCCCCCACCAAGGAGAATAAGAGAAAGACGGTTATAGAGAGATAAAAGGGAAAGAAAGGAGAGCAAAAAGAAAGAGTGGTACATCCTAAAATGTACCACAAGGGGTTTTAATACTGTACGAGTGGAAGGGACTCAGGGAGCGCTAAATGTCCGTGGGTTAGGGGCGCAAATTACTTGTCTTGCCTTGGGTGCCTACAACCCATGCTACGAAAATAATTTTACTGTTAGGGGTCCCCACAACCTGGAAAATTTTATCAAGGGGTCACGGCACTAGAAAGGTTGAGAACCACTGATCTAGACAAAGTTTTCTGATTTTGTGTCACCATCTTTGGCACCCACATAATATAGACACTGTGAAAGCAAGGGGGTTTATTTACTAAAGGAAAATCCACTTTGCACTTGAAAGTGCACATGGAAGTGCAGTCGCTGTAGATCGCTGTAAATCTGAGGGGAAGCTCTGAAATTAGGGGAAGCTCTGCTGATTTTATCATCCAATCATGTGCAAGCTAAAATGCTGTTTTTTATTTTCCTTGCATGTCCCCCTCGGATGTACAGCATCTGCACTTCCATGTGCACTTTCAGTGCACTTTCAAGTGCAAAGTGGATTTTCCTTTAGTAAATCAACCCCAAGGTGTCAATCACAGCTCACATAATACAGACACCTCTGCCTTTCTTTTGACAGCTACCATGGACAATACCAATAGATGTAACTGACAACTTAATTTAGGGAAAAAAAAACATGCCAAGAGCAGTGTTGTTTAATCTGATTAGGCTGTGTTTTTGTAGAAAGAAGGAGTGTGAATAAAACAGCCAAAAAATTTGACTTCAGTGGTACTATTCTTTACATGCTTAAAGGGGTTGTAAAGGTTCATTTTTTATTTTCTAAATAGGTTCCTTTAAGCTAGTGCATTGGTGGTTCACTTACCTTTTCCTTAGATTTCCCTTCTAAATATTTTTTTTCTTTGTTTTCTTTGCCTGAATTTCTCACTTCCTGTTCCTCCTCAGTAAGCTGTTCAGTAATCTGTTCTGGCTGACTCAACACCACTCAGATGATGATGTGAAGTTTAGTGAGGAGAAACAGGAAGTGAGAAATTCAGACAAAGAAAAAAAACATTTAGAAGGTAAATAGAAGGAAAAGGTAAGTGAACCAACAATGCACTAGCTTAAAGGAACCTATTTGGAAAATAAAAAATGAACCTTTACAACCCCTTTAAGGTATGGAAATATCCTCTTCACCGGAAGCAGTTATTGCCTTAATCTGAATTATAGAATGATCTATAAATTTCACACTCCTCTTGTTTTAAACTGGAAGACCCAAATAGAGCTGATGCTTAGGGCTACGCTGTTCAGTACCAGCCCAATGTGTGTTTCTTTAAATTCCTTCTTAACCATGTGGTCACATTACAAAGCCATTTTGGTTCAATATCTGAGAGATCAGAAAAAAAGTAAACCATGTTAAATTATCCAGTCATATTTAAAACAATGATTATGCACCAGTTGATTTTTAAATTGACATATGCCTTGTAAAAATATGTCTTGAAGGTGATAATCTCTGTATGTGGTATTCAGTGGAAAACACTCTGATCCTAGCACACATGCAACATTGTTGAGGAAAAGACGATCCGATTCAACAGAATTGCAGGCATGAAATTACAGACATGCTGTGACCTCATGAGACACTTGACACTTCATAGAAACATAGAAATATAGAAAAGTAATGGTAGAAAAAGACTGAGTAGTCCATCGAGTCTGCTCATTTTTTATTTATTTTTTGTTTTTTCATTAACCTCCTTGTCTGCCTATATATTTATGTTTATCCCAAGCATGTTTGAAGCCGTTTACTGTTGACTACCTCTGTTGGTAGCTTATTCCAATCATCGACCACCCTTTCAGTAAAATAATACTTTCTAAGATTAGTTTTGAACTTTCCTCCAGTTAGTTTGAGGTCATGTCCCCCTGTTCTTGATTTTGGTTTCATATTGAAAAGACTGCCTTCCTGAACTCTATTCACCCCCTTGATGTATTTAAAGATTTTAATCATGTCCCCCCTTTCCCTTCTTTCCTCCAGACTGTACATATTAAGTTCTTGAAGTCGCTCTTGATATGTTTTATCGCCCAAACCTTTCACCATTTTTGTTACCTTCAGATCTACCAAACATTGCTCTAGCTGAAGTTGTCTTCATTAGGTAGAACTCTCATCCCAAGTATTCAATATTCAACTAGATATCAGCCATGTATAGCAGGGGCATAAATACAGGGGTTGCAATTGCAACCCAGCCCCATCCATCAGGGGGCCCATGTGTCTCACTTGTATACCTGGACAGGTGGGGGGGGGTGGGGGTGGCATATAGAGGAACCAATCTAATCTACAATCTAATCTACATTCCTCCTGCAGCCGCTGAATGCCCGCTTCTCCTCCTCTACCTCCCACAAGCATTCAGCAGCCCCCCTCATCCCCCGCAGCTCTGATGGGTTCCCCCATCCCCCCTTCCCCCAGCTGCTGTGAGGGATGCTGTCAGGATGAGAAACAGGGAAGGGGTCGGTAAACATGTCATTTACTGGCCCCTTCCTTTTTTGAATAGACAGAGTTATTGATCGGTACTGGTCACTGACTCTGTTCATTCATAACCGAGGCATAGTAAACTGTGTTCATTCATAACTGTGCTTACTATGTTCAGTTTGTGAATGAATAGAAAGCTCTGTACAAAGCTATTCCTGCCCATTCATTCTGTGCAGCTGAGGCTGGGGAGATGGAAGGCTGTGTTCTCAACCTTCTTTCTCTGTCTCAAAGGTGGAACATCAGAGGTCTGTTTAGACCCATGACATTTCACCAAAGCCCCCCAGTGGGGTTTCTAAAGAAAAATTTGAAGAAATATAATTTTCTTTTTTTTTTAAAAAAAGCAAATAAAATAATATGGTAAAAAAATATATATATAAAAAAAAATAAAAAATAAAAAAGCTACTGACACAGTGGCGGAACTACCAGGGTTTTAAGTGTGATTCCACCACCGGGCTAATGCTGGGCACAGAGTCTAATGCTGGAGATGTCTGTCCTTCGGATACTACTGACTGGCCATTCATCAGTCGTTTGCATTTGGTCTACACTGGTCTTGCTATCAGGAGGAATCATGTGGTGTAAAAAAAATAATAAATAGTAGTGTATATAACAGTTTGTTCCTTCCTCCTGATGTAACACATATCTAATCAGCCACAAACTGCTGGAAAAACATCCTCTGTGGAAATTTGTGCAGTTGGGATTTTTATGTTTTTGACAGTATTACAATACAAGCTATAAAAAAGAAAATGCATTCAAAGTAGAATATATATACAGTACGTGCCCGCGAGTTTGTATTTCCAGCACAATAGGATTGCGCTGGAAATCGGCACTGTGAGGCTGTGCTTCTCTCGCTCGCTGCCCCCATAAGATGCAGCGTATCCATAGGAATCTCTTGGGGGTGGCAAACGGGAGGAGCGACAGACCTCGGGCACTGGCTCACGCGATGGGGGTCGCGGAGGGCGAATATTGCCGATGCCGAGCCGCTTTTAGCTACAATATCGCGGTCACCTACTGTGTGTGTGTATATATATATATATATATATATATATACACCGTATATACTCGAGTATAAGCCGTTTTTTGTGCTGAAAATGCCCCCCCTCGGCTTATACTCGGGTCACCTTTTTGCCTTTTTGTGCCTGATCTCCCGGACTTTGGGGACTCGGTACCGGCTGGCCGTAGGTCCTCTGGCCCCCAAACTTGGCACACATGTAGCCCCACTCTTCCTCTACAAGTGTTTGTTGTCTGGGGGACCTACGGCCGGGGGAGCACCGATTTTTCAAAACCGGGCACCCCTTCCATAGACTCCCATGTTAAACGGTCATTTCTCCAGTGATTTTGGGGACCCGGTACTGGCCGGTCGTAGGTCCCCTGGACCCGAAACATGGCACACATGTAGGCCCATTTCTCCTCTATAAGTGTACAAAGTTTGTTGTCTGGGGGACCTACGGCCGGGGAGACCCGATTTTTCAAAGCCAGGCACCCCTTCCATAGACTCCCATGTTAAACGTCAGTCTAGTCATGGACACAGTGAGGCATGGACAACAGTGAGGCATGGGCAACAGTGAGGCATGGGCAACAGTGAGGCAACAGTGAGGCATGGGCAACAGCGAGGCATGGGCAACAGCGAGGCACGGTCAACAGTGAGGCACGGGCAACAGTGAGGCACGGGACACAGTGAGGCACGGGACACAGTGAGGCACGGGACACAGTGAGGCACGGGACACAGTGAGGCATGGGCACAGTGAGGCATGGACACAGTGAGGCATGGGCACAGTGAGGCATGGACACAGTGAGGCATGGACACAATGAGGCATGCACATGGACACAGTGAGGCATGCAGATGGACACCCTAGGCTTATACTCGAGTCAATAAGTTTTCACAGTTTTTTGTGGTAAAATTAGGTGCCTCGGCTTATATTCGGGTCAGCTTATACTCGAGTATATACATATATATTGTGCCGACAGAGGAAGTGCATAGTTGCAAAAATAATTAGGAGGCACAACTTGGAGGGGCCAAGAAATATATGGGGTGTGTGAAGTGTGCCACCTCCCAGTTACATAGGGTTGTGGTTAAAAAAGTTGGTGTGGCTTCACTGTAGGTTGTCACAACGTTATCCCTATGCTTTACTACATTTTAGACCAATCACTGAAGAGAAAGTGGAAGTAAAATAAGCCATATTATTGGTGTTAATGGGCGTAAAATAATTTCTGAATCTTTTGAGACAGAGGCTGTGGTGCCTGCATGCCTAAGGAAGAGGGCACTGTACCACAGATCTACACCCCATGCAGCCACCAAAGAAAACACAGATAAACAAGGACACCACAAACATGCACCCAAAAACACATGAGCACACACAGACACATGCTCTTTTCAAATAGGTGCAAGGCTAGAAAAAAATGTTTTGATTCCAAATACTTATTACACTACTTATTACACACAAGCATTTTCTTGAATCAAATAAAATTAAATGTGGCATGCAGTGCTTAGGCTAGGAAACAGGGTTGCCAACTTTCAGTAAATTTACAAACAGCTTGTAAAATCCATAATTGTTGCATCTGTCCATGAATGTCAGTTACAGACATGAAGCCTACATGTCCGTAATGGACATTCAAGGACAGATGCAAAAAATACAGATTTTATAAACTGTTCGTAAATTTATTGAAAGTTGGCAACCCTGCTAGGAAAGCATTCTGAAACTAAAAAGAACACAGTCTATATAGCCAAAGCAGCACTGAAGGCACTTCTACTTAAAAAACTGGTGTGTTCAAGACCTGAATTTTTTAAAAGTTTTTACATTTTAAAATCAACAGAATACTCAAAAAGTAAACTTAAGTTGGGTTGCAAATTAAACATGTTTATTGTTTACCACTGAAATTAATATATCTCTGTAGGGACAGCCATCGCTGGAGCAGCATCTGGGTAGGCAAGGACATTTATGAAGCCTCTATTGGTCACTAAGGGGTTTATTTACTAATGCTAGAGAGGGCAAAATTAGTCACAATTCTGCAGAGAAACTAATCAGATTCTAACCTCGCTTGTTTAATTAAGCTTTAGCAATACAACCTGGAAACCAATTGGTTTCTCTGAAGAATTGTGACTAATTTTTCCCTCTCTAGCTTTGGTAAATAAAACCCTAAATGTCAAGCCTCATACCAGCAAGAAATGGATCTTGTTTGCACATCTGAAACAGGCATGCAAAGCGAAGGGGGTGAGTCTAGGTATGAATCGAATGAATCGAAGAAAAGGCTGGATGGCCGCACTCTGTTATTACCTTTTTTGAAGACAGTTTAAAAATCCTTCTGGTACAAAGACATCAGAGGCACAGGATCAATGAAAAGCTGAGATGTTTCACACCACTATGGGGTGCTTAATCATAGCTGTTGGAAGATGGAATGACCGTCCATATATATGGGGATGAGAAAAAGGTCTATCAAACAGGAAATCCCTCTGATAGGCCACCCACATGGATACGTCAGTCCAAATTCCTGGACACATATGAAACACCTGGAGTCATGCAGGTTCTTTCATTATTAATTTATTTTCTTTTGCATTTTTTTCACTTTCTTCATCATTTGTTCATTGATTAAGTTGTTCCAAATTTTAAGTATGACTATGTTTGTTCATCATGCATTTTTGTGTTGCACGACACATCAGGTATGTCTATCAGGTTATTTTGGGATGTCGTGTTTAAGTTCATTGATAAGATATCCCATGCACCTGCATGACTCTAGAGGCTTCGTATGTGTCCAGGAATTTGGACTGACGTATCCTTGTGGGTGGCCTATCAGAGGGATTTCCTGTTTCATCAACCCTTTTCTCATCCTTATATATATGGATGGTCATTCCATCTTCCAACAGCTATGACTAAGCACCCCATAGTGGTGTGAAACATGTCAGCTTTTCATTGATCCTGTGCCTCTGATGTCTTTGTACCAGAAGAATTTTTAAACCGTCTTCAATAAAGGTGTTACCAGAGTGCGGCCGTTCAGCCTTTTCTTTGATTCATTCCTACATGCAAAGCCAGTACCTGTTTCCATCAGCAGGTGGGATGCATTATGAGATGTCTGCCTAGAGCGGTGTTCTTTTGTTGTTTGTTGGTGGGGTGAGTCTAGATGTTGAAGCCAGAGGGTGCCTAAACACATTGTATCCCCATCTTGTCTTTTGTAAAGCCAACCACTGGGAGCAGAGGAAGGTTCCTGTTCCCTGTTAGCTTACAGATGAGTGCACAGTGTCCTAGATCTTGTCAGATAGTGGATGGGACAAGGACTCTGTGGGACAGTCTCCAATCCTAGGACTGCCCCGCAGGATCTAGGACATTTGACTATGTAAGGGTAATGTAGTTCTACAAGGAACACAAACAACAACTACAATTTCTATACATTCCCTTACAGTCTCCCTGACTTCCCTCCAGAAAAAAATATGCACTCCAGAAAGGGGGAACTGAAGGTTGAGTTAACTGCACCCTGGGTGTCCCTGGAAAATGATAAATGTTCCCATTGGGACAAATGGACAGATATTCCAACCCTTTCTACTCTAAAATTATAAAATGTTATGACTGGAATGCCCTATTTAATTAGACCAAACTTTTATATGAATATTTAAAATATTACATTTAAGAAAACAGTCAAACATAATACATAATATAACTTTCAGGATTCATTTTTTTTTTTATTATTGTAATGATAACTCTTACCATTTCATTCATTTTACTTATTTGCAGAGATTTCATTTTGTTTAACTTTTCTAAATTATTTTTGTCTTTTTTATCTAGGTTGCTGAGTTCAGTCAGAATATTTTTTCTAGTTTTGAATGCAGTCTGGATAATAGGTGTAGCATTGCGTGCCTTCTCTGCTGCAGATAATGATGTTTTATAGTGTTTGGTGATCTTGTCAACATATGCTTGGATGTCTAATAGGAAAGAAACAAGAATATAAGCCCTCTTGTCTTTGCTACATAATGAAAGTACAAAATAAAAAATAAAACACATTATATGGATATTATACTGATTCACATTTCATGTAATCTTAAAACAAAATGAATAGAGCACAATACAATTTTAATTTATCTTTAGTAAATATCATACATTTTCTGGGATGCATGTGCAAACTCTTCAACAAGCTCATAAATCATTCATAATCTGGCATGTTCAGGCAGGTTTATTTTTTAATCACATCTTCAGCTTACTACACTGTATTTTCAACAGAAATACCATTCTGGCTGTGGAAGCAATCATTTTGTCATATACAATAAGAGCCCTGTACCAAGACCAGGGACTAATGAAGGATGTAATGCAACCACATATTTTAATGGTTGAATTGGATAAAGTCTAGTTTTTGTCATTAACAACATATGAATTCACATTAAAGTTTTTCACCTAATTGTTGGATCAAATTACAGAAACCATAGTGGTGGGAAAAAGATGACTGACAAAAACAAGAGACGCAACTTTAAAACAAAACTTCAGCTGTTAGACCCCCTACCACCACCCCCCTCCAGCCACCATCTAAAGTCCACCCATGTATTTTCTAATTAAAAATAATTCTCAATACATACATTTTTCCTGCAGTCTTTGCCAGTTTAATTACATCATCTGTACTTTCTCTTCTTCGTTCAGCAGTAGCAGGGTGCAGGCATTATTCATGGGCTGAGCAACGTTCACATAATGAGAGTCCTAGTGTATTGTGAGCCCAGTCTGCATGATGGCATGCCCCCAGGAGCGCCTGAAAATGACAGGCTGGGCTCACAGAAAATGGGCAGAATGACACCAGCCTCATTTGCCTGAATTGGACCACCGGCGTTGGACTGGGAAAGGAAGTCAGGGGCATTGCTGGAGCGTGGAAAGGGTAATTGGAGACTGGCAATATATTTATTAAAACAGGATGGGAATCTGAAAATGTAATGAAAAAATACTTAGAGCTCTACTATAAGCTCTGTTAAAAAAAAAAGAGCACAGTGGTTTAGTGGTTGTTCTGCCTGGCAGCACTAACAAACATGGCTTCAGCCTGGTGCCATACAGGCCATGCCCCCGACATGTTTTGCCACACCCACATCGCTAAGTCATTGAGGCCCTGTGGTCACAGAAAAATGTGTCAGGGGGTGTAGCCTGGATGGAGCCAGGCTGAACCCTGTCTCTTGATTTTACACTTTGGCCTGGGTTGGTGTGCTGTGGCTTCATTTTTTAAATTATTTTTTTACCAGAGTATGCTCACAGAGATGGGATGGGCTCTTTAAACCTCTGCACTCATAAGTAGGAGTAACTGGAGCTATCTGGACCGGCACCTCAAGCTTTTCATGGTCATCTTGGAGAACTAACCACAGACCTTCCCTGGATGTAGGCTGCCTCAAATCCTCATGTCTGTACATGTAATCCCAGACAGACTAGATGATGTTGAGATCAGGGTTCTGTGGGGGCCAAACCATCAATTCTGGGACTCTTTGTTCTTCTTTACACTAAAAATAGTTCTTTTTTTTTCATTTGCATTTTTTATTGAAGGATTTAGCATGGTACAGATATAGTAAACTGCACATCCAGTAGCAAATTGAATGCTCGTATAACAACAGCAAAAATACTAAGTATTGATCAGTCTATTTCAGCAAACCATTAAGATATCACAGTAAGAATGAGTAGTAAATCAAAGGGTGTATTGCGTTTGTTAAAAATATGATTTTTATTATATTAATCAGACATAGGATACATGGGACAATTTTACAATAGTCAGATTACCTGTCAGCATTTGGTTTAAGTAGATCTCTCAAACAAATGATAATGGGATTAGATACCATTGTTGTATTTTAGTACATTACCTGTTTGAGATTTCTTTCAGCTCTCAAACTGAAAAGAATTACAGTTTAGATTACAGGTTTCGTTTTGAGTAGACAATAGGTTAGATACCATTGTTGTATCCAATATGCTAATGTCTCTATAGACATTACCTGTTTGAGATTTCTTTCAGCTCTCAAACTGAAAAGAATTACAGTTTAGATTACAGGTTTCGTTTCAGTAGACAATAGGTAGATAGCATTGTTGTATTCAATGCTATTGTTGAAATACATCTATGTTTTCTGTTTTGGTAACAATGGTAAACAGCCTGACACACATAAAAGCAGGACAGTAAGCTAGGAAAAAACACACATCATGTTGCTGTAAGAGAGGAGAAGCCACTCATCATAAGAAGAAGATGCCTGGTCACCAAACAATGGAGATTATGACCATAGCGTAATCGAAGTTAAGTAACCTTTAAATGTAATGTATTTGTACTGTAATAGACCATAGGCTGTTCTATTTTCTAGGCATTTTGCTTGTTATAGAAATCTGTCAGTCTTGTAGTATATTCCTATTAATATTGTAATAGTTTTGTATGTACAGCATCTTGTATAGTAAAAGCACATTCACACACTGCAGAAGTCTCAGCTTCCTTGTTATACCACAGAGTAACCTTGCTAGATAGACGCAAGCAAAACAAAGGGTGATACTAAAGATAGTTCTTAATGGAATTAGCTGTATGTTTAAGGGTCCTTGTCCTCCTTCAGAATAATTTTGGGGCTGAACAGATGCCTACCTGATATTTATGGTATGATGGATAAGGATCTGCCTGTATTTCTCAGGATTGAGGATACCACTGACCCTGACCAAATCTCCAACCCCATTTGCAGAAATGCAGCCCCAAATTTGCAAGGAACCTACACCATGCATCACTGTTGACTGCAGACACTCATTATTGTACTGCTCTCCAGCCCTTTGGCGAACAAACTGCATCCTGCTACAGCCTGCTACAGCCAAATATTTAAAATTTTGACTCATCAGTCCATAGCTCCTCCTGACATTTTTTGTACCCCAGTTCCTATGTTTTTGTGCAAAGTTGAGTCGCTTAGCCTTGTTTCCACTTTGGAGGCATTGTTTTTTTGCTGCAGTTCTTCCATGAAGACCACTTCTGGCCAGACTTCTCCGGACAGTAGATGGGTGTACCTGGGTCCCACTGGTATCCACCAGTTCTGTACTGATAGCCTGCTGGACATATTCTGATGTCAAAGAGAAGTAAGCATGATGTGTCTTTTTTCTGCTGCATTAAGTTTCCTTGGCTGACCACTGCATCTACGGTACTTAATGTTGCTTATTTCTTTGTGCTTCTTCAAAAGAGCTTGAAAACTTATGCTATAATGTACGTAATAAATAAATACGTAAATAAATAAGTAAATGCTACAGGTACAGTTCTTACCTTTAACCTTGACTATATTTTCCTTCTGCTTCTTTATCCTTATTATGTCTAGGTTTTTAAATAAAACATCAATCTCTTTCTCCATATCCCATATTGTTTTATTCAGTTTTGGTATCTCACTGAATTTTCCCAAATCTGAAATCCTGATTTTATTTACTTTATTCCTGTAATAAAAATGTAAAATCAGTTAAAAAAATTTATAATACAATTATTTTTAGGTTTCCTTGTCCTTTGTGTTTACTCTATCATGTTTTTTTTTTTTTGCTGTCTGTGTTGCCATTGGTGAGGTTTACCTGTTTTCCCGCTTTGTGTCTCAATGACCAGACAGGACGTGAGGAGATTCCACCCAACAGGGACACTAAGCACATGCATGAAACTAACTTAAGTTATAACCCTTGCTTGCTGTATTATAAGGTGTTTTATCACTGTTTATGCATGTGATCACTGTGTCTCGGCCAGAACTGTGCTGGTTCTTAAAGGGGAGAGCAATTATTAACATGCCCTCAGCATGGGGCATCATGCCAAGGAAAATTAATATACAGCTTGTGGGAGGGAAGGGCTTAATTTAAGACTGCTTTCAATTTACAAATACCAATATGTTAATTGTCACAGGGGTACTTCCAGTTCCAAAACATAGAGTTGTAGGTTGCCTACTGTACCTCTGATATATCATGTAAGCATAACAAGTTGTTTAAAGGTCAATGACAAACATTCTTTTTCTGCATGCCTCACCAATGGCCTATAATAATGTAAAATAATAAATGAATAATAAACTTCATCATTTGGATCATTTATCAGATAGTCTATTAAAGTGTTAAAGTGCATAAATAAACATTACCATCCCTTAAATGTAGTGGCTTGCACGTAGTGCAAGTTCTTTTTCTTCAGGCTTTTTTCCCCAATTCTAAGAATAATACACTTCCTGTCCCTGTATGGCTACACTAACTCCATTATATAGAGACAGCCATAGTTGTAACATAGGCAGAACTTCAAACATGGCTGCCGTAATTCATTTGCATCAATTGGAAGTTAATGGGGCAAGTAGTTTACACTATAATAATAACATTGTCTTTGCTGTCTTTTCAGCTCCCAGGAAGCACCAAGGACTCTGCATTTCTATCCACATCATCAGAAATTTTAGTTCTGGCTATACAAATTTTTAGACTGAAAAAAGAAATCGAAAGCAGTCACCACATCTAATGCCTGTTATGCTGTAATATATAAAATTTTTGTTTTTAATGCCCTTTAATGTTGCCCATGGTAAACAAGCAGATTATTTAATTAGATAACTTACCTGCCATGGGAAAATGAAGAGAAAATTATAACTGGTTGCTAAAAGCAGCACTGCTATTTTTCTTATTCTATCTATTTTATTATATAATCAAAATGCAGAAAAAATTGTCGTTGGAATACATTTAGTATTTCTAGATATGGTTACAAACACTTTAACATGGTGAGATAATCCAACCATGATCATTAAAGATTACCTTATACTTTCGTAGAAGGCCTTGACTTTTGCATATTTGTCAGGAGAAAGAATTTGACTCTTAACAATTTTCTCAATAGCAGAAAGTCTATCCCGTAGAATGCTCATCTGAACATCACAGCCCATTGGCGATCTGGTGGGGCCAATGTTGGCAGCTAATTTAATTAAGTCATGAACAGAGTCAGCCAGGGAGGATACATCAGCTTCATATTCGTCAAAGCACATATGGCATCGAAGGCAGGCTGGGAACTCTTGCTTGAATTTAGGAGCACATTGGTCACAGTATCTTCCAGTAACTCCTACTTTGCAGTTGCATGCCCCGGTGTCTTTATCACACATAGGCTTATTACTGCCTTTCAAATTGCACCTGCAAGCTGCAAAATCACAATGGCATGAGATATAAATCATGTTCTATCACAATGAAACCTTCTTTTTTTTAAGATTAAAACTTGACCTGTCGAGAAATCCAGTTATGAGAACTTATAAGAATGGATGAAACTTACATATCCATGTGGAATGCTTGATACAAAGACTTGGGCCTATTCTGCAAATCTACACCTGGCCATATATACAGTGTATTACCTAGATAATATATTCTCTAAAGTATTCATGTACACACGTATGCTCTTATTTTACCAGTGTGCACATGCTATGAAAGACTAGGTGCCATTGTACAGATTTTATAACAAATTTAATATCAGGGTACAGTTGATCTGAAAAGTGTTCTTCAATGGAAGTCCCCTACAGCTGTGCTCTAGAGTTATTACTGTGTGTCCCTTTGCTAGCTCAATTTTTATCACCAGTCCAATTTAACTTGCAGCTTAAACCATCTAAATAAGGAGCATTAAACAAAAAGTGTGGAAAATCTAGGGTATGTTTGCATTTAGTTTATGTAGGAAATGTTACAGTTGATTTTCTTATAGGAGACAAATACCAGGTAATCAATATAAAAATACATGCAGCGCTATATAATATTAACAAACAGGACTGAAGTGATGAAACAATATACAATGTAATACTAATAATAGTGAAAACTTAATAAAGTTGATAAAGGTGAAGTGAATAGAGTCCAAGGTGTAAAAATGTCGTTGGCAAGTCCCAAATTTCAATACAGAGATCACCAAAAAGTATGTCTTGTGTTAAGCAGAAAATAATCTGTGAAAAGTGACTTCACTCAGTGTTCTACCACCTCATATAAATGGTATGCTCTTACCTGAAACCAATTCTTATACAGTAAAGTAAAGAGTGAGATGTGCTTTGGTGGAGTCCATGCCTGTGACATCATCGCGTACTTGGATTCAGGAAGTGTCCTGCATGATCCCCGGGATTGATTGTTTGTACGCTGCTGTTTACTGCATACATTCTGTGAGTGTTTTAGCATTTTTTAAATAAACTTTATACAGTGGAACCTCGGTTTAAAGGTAACTTGGTTTGAGAGCAATTTGATTTGCGAGCAATTAAAAAAAAAAAAAAATCTGACTCGGTTTGCGAGTGTTGACTCGCAAGACGAGCAGAATTCAAGCTAAATAGGCCTGCAGTACCGCATTTGGCCTGAGGTACGGGGGCACAGGAGCCGAGCAGAGCCTAAATAGGCCTGCAGTACCGCATTTGGCCTGAGGTACGGGGGCGCAGGAGACGAGCAGAGCCGAACAGCGACGATCGCAGCCGATCGCTGTCGTTCGGCAATGCTCGGAAAGACACGGAAATACTCCAATTCCGTGCCTTTCCGATGTTTGCCAAGGTCAGCCGAAGTGTCCTCGGGCCTTTTCGGCCGTTTCCCCGAGGCTCTCTGGCGCCCCCTCACCTCTGGCCACATTCGGTATTGCATCCCATTGAAGTCAATGCGGAACAAATTATTTTCGTTTCCATTGACTTCAATAGGAAAACTCGCTTTGATATGCAAGTACTTTGGATTACGAGCATACTCCTGGAACGAATTATGCTCGTAATCCGAGGTTCAACTGTATAACGGTTTTACACTATGGAGTTTTGTCCCATGTCCCACGTCCTTTTCCATATGCTGATTTTTTGGGATGCTGGTTACTCTGGTTACCTATGGAAAAATTACTTTGAGGGAGTCCTCTCCAGCAGTGAAAGTTTTGTCAAGTGGTGATATGCCATTACACAAGTGCATCTGACATTTTACTTTACTGTATAATGGTCCACGGCTTCTGGTAAGCACATACCATTTACATGAGGTGGTGGAACACTGAGTGAAGTCACTATTTACGGATTATTTTCTGCTTAACACAGACATACTTTTGGGTGACCTCTGGATTGAAATTTGGGACTTGCCAACTAAATTTTTACACTTTAACACTTCCCTGAGGAAGTCACAAGGAGTGACAAAATAAGTAGGAGGGACCCGAGAGGCTGACGAATGTGGAATGAGGAAGGGAAGGACTGTGTCACATGGACAGAGGTTACACTGATGGCCGGAGCTGCAGAACCGGCAGACAGGTGAAACACTCGTCCCTGCACAAGCTATATATGGAATACACACATGCCTGTTGAAGTGTTTTTAAATGTGAGTGCATATATGTTGTATGGTAAAAATAAATCTTTTTAAAAGGAAAAAAACACTTTTGCATGGCTTTGATTGCTTTACATTTCATCGCCCTGATTGGAGCTTGCAAGCAGCATACATAAGGAAAGAGAAACATTAAAAGAGAAGTATATATATATTTTTTTGCTATTCATACTTACCTAGGTGGATGCAGCATCTGTCCCCCGCCGCCTCTTCACTGAAAACCAAGCCACCGAACATCGCCGATGGCTCGGTTCTCCCACCTTCGCAAGCAGAGAGCTGCTGACTGCCAGTCAGCAACTCTCTTGCTCTGCCCCCCTGCACGCTCATTGGAGCACTGAGCTGTGGGGGGGGGGGCAGGGAGCGGCTGTCTCAACGGCTTGCTAAGCCGCTGAGACTGCCATCAGTCAAGGCAGCTGGCGGATCAAGACTTCCGAAGTCGGGATGACACGCTGCCTCGACTGATCCTGGTGAGAGCAGTTGAGAGCGGACTTCAGACCGTTCTCCACTGAAAACGGGTCACAGGAGTGTAAAACGTATTGCAATCCTTTGACCCTTAGGAGAAGCCCAGCCTAAAAAGCTCAGGCTAGACTTCTCTTTTAAGAGGATAGATCCAGATAAATATTTATATACAAGACACAATTTTATAGTATATAAGGTGAGGGCACATCTGGTGGAGGGAGCACAGGAATCATAGGTGAGGCACGGAGGTGGAAGTGTATGAAGGGACAGTTTTATTGTTTTGCACCGACATATAAGTGGATATGTTTTTTAACCTAAAAAGACAGATTATAAAGACTTTTTATCGATCTATGTGATGAATTTATAATTTATTCTTTGCACCAAAATATTTTATAATTTTTGCATTGTCACATGGTTAACTTTGTGTTACACACTTGCGGATTTTAGCGCTGCACTATTTTGTATATATCCATTTTTACACTTTAGCCTAGTTTTTTTTTCCCCGCACTGGAATTGGATCGCATGGGTGTTCTCACACATGAGATCCGATTCCTGTCCGAATCCACAGTTCGCACTGCGATCTGTGAACTGATCTTGGGGTGTCATTAACTTTGTATTGACACCGGCAGCGGTTCGCAGAGGGCAGTATTGTTATTGCATCACTTCAGTCCTGTTTGTTAATATTATATAGTGTTGCACGTATTTTTAGATTGGTTCTTTAACAACTTTTGTTAGTTGGTGTATCAGCAGCTACACTTGCCCTCCAAGTGCAAATAATTTAGTATCAAATACCAGGTAATATCTAAAGAAATGATAAGGGAGTCAAACCATTTTCATTGTAAGGTCACATGTTGGCAAATATTTGCTAGCCTCATCATTTCTATGATCCCTGAAATGTACGGTATTTAGTAACCAAAATAGTCACTATTTTTTGTTATAGTGTGTTGCATAATGACTACTGGAATCTATCTGTTACAAACATACTCACGTATGCATTTCACCTTGGGATTTCCATAATGATTTTCTTCACATTGGTCACATTTCTTTCCTTTGTATTGTGGTTTGCATAGGCACTGACCTGTAAACTGTTAAATACTATAAATAAAACAATGCTCAAGGGCCTTGCACGGAACAGATGTTAATTTATCAGATAATATTTATTCATGCTGCAAAAACATGTGAAAGGGAGTCTAGATCTGAATCCAAATATGTTTGCGAGAAGATGTAGCATGGAATAGACTTTTCCCTGACTCCTGGACTACACAATTGTTCCAGGGCAGTGAAACTGAACATGCTCAGCTTCACTTTGGGTGAACTACAACACAGTCTAGGAGAACAGCAGGGATGAGCCGAACACCCCCCTGTTCGGTTCGCACCAGAACCTGCGAACAGACAAAATGTTCGTGTGAACTTTAGAACCCTATTAAATACAATAGACTCGAACGTTCGAAATCTAAAGTGTTAATTATAAAGGCTAATATGCAAGTTATTGTCCTAAAAAGTGTTTGGGGACCCGGGTCCTGCCCCAGGGGACATGTATCAATGCAAAAAAAAGTTTTAAAAACGGCCATTTTTTCAGGAGCAGTGATTTTAATAATGCTTAAAATGAAAAAATAAAAGTGAAATATTCCTTTAAATTTCGTACCTGGGGGGTGTGTATGATTTGCATGTGAAGTGGCGCATGTTTCCCATGCTTAGAACTGTCCCTGCAAAAAATTTCATTTTTAAGAAAAAAAGTCATTTAAAACTGACTCGCGGCTATTAATGAATTGTCGGCTCCCGGCAATACATTCAAAAGTCATTGATAAAAAAAAAAAAAAAAAAAAGCGTGGGGGTTCCCCAGAATTCAATTACCAGGCCCTTCAGGTCTGGAATGGATTTTAAGGGGAACTCCACCCCAAATTTAAAAAAAAATTGACGTGGGGTTCCCCCAAATATCCATTCCAGGCCCTTCAGATCTGGCATGGATTTTAAGGGGAACTCCACCCCAAATTTAAAAAAAAATGGCGTGGAGTCCCCCTAAAAATCCATACCAGACCCCTTATCCGAGCACGCAACCTGGCCGGCCGCAGGGGAAAAGGGGGGGACGAGAGAGCGGCCCCCCTCCCTCCTGAACCGTACCAGGCCACATGCCCTCAACATGGGGAGGATGTCCCCATGTTGATGGGGACAAGGGCCTCATCCCCACAACCCTTGCCCGGTGGTTGTGGGGGTCTGCGGGCGGGGGGCTTATCGGAATCTGGAAGACCCCTTTAACAAAGTGGACCCTCAGATCCCGCCCCCCCCCCCTATGTGAATGGTAAGGGGTACATTGTACCCCTACCATTTCACGAAGAAAGCGTAAATTTTTTTTTAAAAAAAAACACACAAACACCTTGAAAAAGTCCTTTATTTAAAAAAAAAAAAAAAAAAACATTCCAGCGGTGAAATCCAGTGTCCCGCGGCGATCCCGATGTCCAGCGCTGTCCTTCATTGGTTGTGCCTGAGCGGACCTGATGGGGAACTCCCTCTCAGTGTTTTAAATGTATAGACCCGCCCCTTCTAAAGTTCCCCATCAGGTCCGCTCAGCGGACCAGATGCGGAACATGAGAAGGGGCGGGTCTATACATGTATTACCAAAGTGAGAGCAGTTCCCCATCAGGTCCGCCCCCTCGGTATGTCGGACCCGCCTACGTCATTGGCTTGAGCGGGGAACTTCCTTCACTATGTAAATTTTAATTACACAGTGAAGGAAGTTCCCCGCTCAAGCCAATGACGTAGGCGGGTCCGACATACCAAGGGGGCGGACCTGATGGGGAACTGCTCTCACTTTGGTAATACATGTATAGACCCGCCCCTTCTCATGTTCCGCATCTGGTCCGCTGAGTGGACCTGATGGGGAACTTTAGAAGGGGCGGGTCTATACATTTAAAACACTGAGAGGGAGTTCCCCATCAGGTCTGCTCAGGCACAACCAATGAAGGACAGCGCTGGACATCGGGATCGCCGCGGGACACTGGATTTCACCGCTGGAATGTTTTTTTTTTTAAATAAAGGACTTTTTCAAGGTGTTTGTGTGTTTTTTTAAACATTTTTTTACGCTTTCTTCGTGAAATGGTAGGGGTACAATGTACCCCTTACCAATTCACATAGGGGGGGGCGGGATCTGGGGGTCCCCTTTGTTAAAGGGGTCTTCCAGATTCCGATAAGCCCCCCGCCCGCAGACCCCCACAACCACCGGGCAAGGGTTGTGGGGATGAGGCCCTTGTCCCCATCAACATGGGGACATCCTCCCCATGTTGAGGGCATGTGGCCTGGTACGGTTCAGGAGGGAGGGGGGCCGCTCTCTCGTCCCCCCTTTTCCCCTGCGGCCGGCCAGGTTGCGTGCTCGGATAAGGGGTCTGGTATGGATTTTTAGGGGGACTCCACGCCATTTTTTTTAAAATTTGGGGTGGAGTTCCCCTTAAAATCCATGCCAGATCTGAAGGGCCTGGAATGGACATTTGGGGGAACCCCACGTCAATTTTTTTTTTATTTGCGGCGGGGTTCCCCTTTATATCCATTCCAAACCTGAAGGGCCTGGTAATTGAATTCTGGGGAACCCCCACGCTTTTTTTTTTTTTTTAATCAATGACTTTTGTATGTATTGCCGGGAGCCGACAATTCATTAATAGCCGCGAGTCAGTTTTAAATGACTTTTTTTCTTTCAAAAATGACATTTTTTGCAGGGACAGTTCTAAGCACGGGAAACATGCGCCACTTTACATGCATATCATACACACCCCCAGGTACGAAATTTAAAGGAATATTTCACTTTTATTTTTTCATTTTAAGCATTATTAAAATCACTGCTCCCGAAAAAACGGCCGTTTTTAAAACTTCTTTTTGCATTGATACATGTCCCCTGGGGCAGGACCCGGGTCCCCAAACACTTTTTAGGACAATAACTTGCATATAAGCCTTTATAATTAGCACTTTAGATTTCTCCCATAGATTTTTCGAATTTGCCGCGAACACCCCAATTTGTTCGCTGTTCGGCGAATGGGCGAACAGGCAATGTTCGAGTCGAACATGAGTTCGACTCGAACTCGAAGCTCATCCCTAGAGAACAGCAGCTTCCATCTAAAGGTTATTACTCATTTACTTATTCATGACTGATTCACTGTAAAGCTTAAAGTGGCTGTAAACCCATTACAACCACTATAACCTACAGGTAAGCCTAGATTAAGGCTTACTTGTAGGTGCAACAATATCTCAGAAACCTAAAAGGTTTAGAAGATATTTGCAGAAAATACCGGCACCGATGTCTACGGCGTATGCATCGTAGACATCGGGTGCAGGCGCACTGAGCGTGCCGCTTCTAATGGCGATCATGCCGTTAGTGGCGGCACCCGTGCACATGCGCGGGCGTAACGTCATCGCTGCTCCGGCCAGTCACAGTGCCGGAGCAGTGATACCCGGAAGTCACCCCGGGTATCATGGCGGCGACGGAGGAGGTCACCCAGGACCGCTGCGGGGGCTTCGATCTCAGGTATGTACTACATAATAACTTTATTTTTTAGAGAGGGTTTACTTCCTCTTTAACAGGCAAACATCCAGATAAACATGGGAGTGGGGGTGGTAGACGGCTGAATAACATTGCGAGGGAGAGTGGGAGGAGCTGCAGTGCAGAGGGCTAGAGGGGGCAGAGATTAGGAGGAGCTGGAGTGCAGTAGGCTGGAGGGGCAGAGTTCTGATCTCAGCCGAGAGCCAGCCGAGGGCCAGGGGAAACAGGTTTTCTGGGGGAAACTGATTTTGGCACAACACCAGTCTGTGAGAGGCAGAGCCAAGGGACTCTACTGCACTGGGGATACCTGATCTAAGGAGCCACTCCGCTGGGGACACCTGATGTAAGGAGAGACTCTGCTGGGGACACCTGATGTAAGGAGGCACTCTGCTGGGGACGCTGATGTAAGGAGGGACTCCATTGGGGACACCTGATATAAGGAGGCACTCCGCTGGGGACTCCTGATGTAAGGAGGGAATCTGCTAGGGACACCTGATGGCAGGTGATGTGACGTGACACGCTCAGGGCTCCCACTGATTCTGCATTATGGTGAGTTGAACGATTTCAGTTTATATTACAATGTGATAATATAAATAATGTGCTTCAATCATTCTGACACCATAACAACCACGGTGCCGTGATGATTGAAGTGCTAACAACAGGTGTTTGGAGAATCTTTATCTGCTGATTAAACCTTTTGGCATACACATATTTTTATTGTGGTGTAGGATATGGGCCTGCTGTTCATCCATCCCTCTTTATTTCCTTCCTTCCTTCTCTCTCCTTCCCTCCCTATCGTTTTCTTTCTTTCTCCCTCCATCCCTTGTTCATCTCAGACTCGGACCACACCCCCTTGAGCCATGCCCTGTTAAGCCACGCCCACTATTTCGTTTAAACCACACCCATTTTTATATTTCCGCCTGGCCCGCTTTAGTGGGCGAAAGGGGTCTCACAGCCACTGGTCTGTGCCGCCCATCAGGGTTGCCAACTGCCAGTAAATTTACTGACAGTTTGTAAAAATCTGTGATTTTCTTACAACTGCCAGTAAATATCAGGGGCTGATAATTTCATGCTGTGTTGACTTTTTAAGTGTAAATCAAGCAAATTACTTTGTTATAGGTATTATCAGTGTTTCTATATCATGTTTATACTGTTTAACCACATAGCGACCGCAGCACACACATATACGTCGACACAATGGCACGGGCAGGCAAATGTGTGTACCTGCAAGTCCCTTTGAATGCTGCATCACCAGTGCCTTATCAGGGCCCATCGGTGGGGTGTCACCAGTGACTTATCGGTGCCCATCAGTGGGGTGTCACCAGTACCTTATCAGTGCAGAGTCATCAGTGCCCATCAGTGCGGTGTCACCAGTGCCTTATCAGTGCTCATCAGTGCGGAATCACCAGTGCCTTATCAGTGCCCATCAATGCAGAGTCACCAGTGCCTTATCAGTGCCCATCAGTGCGGTGCGGTGACTCCGCACTGATGAGCACTGGTGACTCCGCACTGATGGGCACTGATAATCTGCACTGGTGACTTCGCACTGATGAGCACTGATAATCTGCACGGGTGACATCGCACTGATGAGCACTGATAATCTGCACTGGTGACACGGCACTGATGGGCACTGATAATCTGCACTGGTGACACCGCACTGGTGGTCCCTGACATTCAGCACTGGTGGTCCCTGACATTCGGCACTGGTGGTCCCTGACATTCGGCACTGGTGGTCCCTGACATTCGGCTCCGGTGGTCCCTGACATGTGGCACTGGTGGTCCCTGACTTGCGGCACTGGTTGTCCCTGACATGCGGCACTGGTTGTCCCTGACATGCGGCACTGGTGGTCCCTGACATGCTGCACTGGTGGACATGGACACGTTGCATTGGTTTGCATTTATATTTATATAATATAATATACATATAAATGCATTAAATTATTATTATATTAATATGCATTTATATTAAAATGCTTTGCATTTATAAGGCTGTAACCTATCATACCGTGTGTTATGTATGGCTTGCTGGCTGAAGAATGAGGGGTGTGATTTATGTTGAAGTGGATTGAAGAGTTCACATTTACATGTACAAGCTTAGTGAACCTCCCACATTCACTCCCATCCCAAGGATTCATGGGAAATGTAGGCTGATTACAGTTTAGAGAGCGAAGAAGATATGATGCAATCCCTGTTCTAACACCTCCTCTTTGCCAGAATACATGCAGCTTTTTTTGAATCACAGAGCTGACTTCCTGAAAATTCAATCAGGCATCTCTCTTAAACGGTAAAAAATTTCACAAATGTAATATTTGTTTAGTGTTTTGTGTGGGTGGGTGTACTAATGGGGGATTTTTTGAAAATTCTGGAGTTCTGCTTTAAGAGTTCTGTCATGCTTATGTACTTATAAAATGCAAGCAGCAGTGATAATGTATCAAATATCATCCAGTCCTTTTAATCATGTAATAATAGTCAATACAAGGATACCTGGTCATTAGTTTATATTTTTAATAAACTCAGTATACTACTATTTGTTACATTAATATACTCAACGCTGTATCTTGGCCTAGGCCAACAAGGCCCAGGCCTAGGGCAGCATTTTGCAGGGGGGCAGCATTGAAAGAGTCCCCGTCAGCTTGCGCTACACTTTTAGTGTAGCGCCAGTCTTATGAGGTGGACTGGGCTGCAAGACAAATCGGTCTGGCACCCCCATAAAGTGGCTGCACTGCTGCTGGTATGATAGGGATGGCGCAGACACAAGGGACACTAACATGGTCACCTATATCTGGCAGGTAGGTAGTAGGACTCTCCTGCAATCCTTTACTTGTGTCAGTTGTATATATTAAGAAATCTTAATTTTATTTCTGTTGATACCTTCATCACTGTGCTACATGTTTTCTGCTGCACCACTGGCATAGTTATATCCTCTTAGTCCTCCATAAATTTAGCAGAAATGTGTGCTTAAAGTAGAACTATAGGCAACCCTTCTTTTTCTATTTTGGATAAAAGGAATGGTTATAGCCCCTGATAAAAAATTTTTTGCCATCTGTTCATTTCCCTTCATTTCCTGCCCCATACCCAAACAGGAAGTGAGAGGAAATATCTGCAGATTAAGGGAATCCCCCCCCCCCAAGGCCCTCAGAACTAGTGTCCCCACTGGAAAATTTCAGGGCAGGTCCTAAACAGGAAGGGGTGTATCATATTTAAATTAGGCGTTGCACAAGTTGAGTCTGGCCTAAATACACCACTGAATATACTCCCCTAATTCTCACTAAGTTGTCAGTTCTCATAATAATGCAGTCATATAAAATTATTTCAGAAATATTTACCTGATTGCATTGATTTTCCAGGGAATTATTTAGGGAACAGTTGCAAGGTTTACATCCTTTTCCACTGGAAAAGCCCCAGTAGCCAGGAGCACAGTTGTCACACTGAATCCCAATTATATTAGGCAAACAAGGGCACTGTCCGGTAGTTCTGTCACACACGCATTCCCCAACCTCTTCATACATTGAGCAGGTCTCATCCTTTGTTCCCGTGGAGTTGCAGACACAGCCTTCAAAAATGAAAAAAATAAAATAAAATAATATATATATATATAGATATATATATATATATATATATATATATATATATATATATATCAGTATACAGGTATGTTTAAATGTGTATTAGTAGGAAATTGAGTCTATTATAGGAGATTGTTGGCACTTAAAACAAAAAAAAAAAGTTTAAACTTTTTTTGTGGCTAGGGTAGGAAAGGTTTTAAAATAATTTCCATGTCTTTTTTTTTTTTCAATAGAGAGACTTTCCTTTAAAGTGGTTGTACACCTTGTACAACCACTCTTAACTACAGGTAAAACTATATTAAGGCTTACCTATAGGTGCTGGAAATAGCTCCTAAACCTCCACGGTTTATGAGACATTTACAATAAAGCCACGCGCCGATCTCTACGGCGCATGCGCCGATGTCTACAGCGGATTCGCAATTTAGAAAGGGCAGGTCGTGCCCTTTCTAAAGGGGTCATGCCGTGAAGGGGCAAGCGCGGGAGTGACGTCTCGCGACTCCGGCCAGTCGCAGAGCCGGAGTTCGCGGCCCCGGAAGGAATAGGGGGGAAGGTGGACGCTCGCTGCCAGTGGGGACAGCGGTGATATCGCAGGCTTCAGTTTCAGGTAAGTGACACATAATGGGCTACTATACGATGCTTAGTAGCCCATCATGCTTTATCTTTGCAGGGAAATAAAAATCAGGATAATTTGACAGTGTGAATCTTCCTAAGAGGCACAAGCTGTAGGCATAGTGAGTAAGTGGTTAGAACTTCTACCTGGCAGCACTAGGGCAGTTGGTTTGAATCCCAGCCAAGGCAGCTACCTAATTGCTCTCATGTTCTCTCTGTGCCTGCATAGGTTTCCTCCCACAATAAAAAGACACGCTGGTAGGTTAACTCTCTCCTGCCTACATTGGCCCGTGTATGTATGAGTTTGAGTTTGGGACCTTAGATAGTAAGCTCCTTGAGGGTGGGGAATGACGTGAATGTACAATATATATTGTGACAGCAGGAAGGTAAAGTCACCTGGTTGCATCCAGGGGGGTAGATATATTTCGCCCAGATTCAGGCTTTACGCCGACTTATACAACTAGGTGGAGAGTTGTATAAGCCCAGCTAAGGCTAGTGGGCTCATGGATGACTCATACCTCTAGGGAGAGGGCTGGGCGTCGTGCAGGCAGGGAGTTGATGAGGCCAGCTGAAGCTTGTCAGCTCATTTAGGCCTCTATAAGAACTCCCAGCTTCATTAGATGTTAGCTCATGCCTGGAACCAGACCTGTGTGGACTGTCTAGGGAGAGTGAACCCCTGTGCGGTGAGAAAAAGCCTGTGTGGCTATTTGCTTGGACATTTAAAACCAGGGACTTAGGGACTAGGACAGCACTAGGCTGATCCCAGTTGTTAGTTAGGAAACCTGTATGTTTAGTCAGAGGTCAAGTTGACCAGGATTTATTTTGTTTATATGTTTCTTTTGGCTTTGCTGTGTTTTGTCACTGTAAATAGAAAATAAACCGCACCTTTTTTTTGATTTTGAAAACCACAACCTCCGTTTGCTGGGCCTGTTTTTGTGTGGGGAGCCCATCCCGGGAGTCACACACACCCGCTGCCGAGCTAACCCCCTCACAGTTGGTGGAGAACCAGTGGCAGTTTTTTTTAAGCCAGCATGGAGGAGATACTGAAGCAGCTGGCTCTAGCAAATGCCAATCAACAGCAGACAAATGCAGGTTTGCAAAAGAGCCTTGCAGCTCAACAACAGAACTTCGCAGCCCAGCAGCAAGCTCATCAACAGAGCCTTGCAGCCCAGCAGCAAGCTCACCAACAGAGTCTGGAAGCTCAGCAACAAGCCCAGCAGCAATCTGAGGCCCGCTTCATAGACCTGTTACAGAAGCAAGAGCAGAGACTACAACAAATGGAAGCAGTAATGCAGCAACGTCCGCAGACCAGTGAGGAAAGCCGTCCCACTAATACCGCGTCCTTTGGGGTGAGTCGTTTATTGACAAAAATGACTGGAGAGGATGATCCAGAGGTATTTTTGACCACATTTGAAAGGACTGCTGAAAGAGAAAAGTGGCCTGAGGAGCAGTGGGCTGGACTGGTGGCTCCTCTGTTAACTGGTGAATCGCAGAAGGCTTACTATGACCTAGAGCCTGACCAAGCAAAAGACTATGTGATGCTAAAAGCTGAGATATTGGCAAGGCTGGGTGTCACCCAGGCTGTCCGGGCTCAGCGTGTGCATAACTGGACTTTCCAGCTTGGAAAACCCCCCAGGTCTCAAATGTATGATCTCATTCACCTGAGCAGAAAGTGGCTACAGCCAGAGACTTTGTCCGCACCAAAGATTGTGGAACGTGTTGTAATGGATCGGTTTTTGAGAGCTCTTCCTACTGCCATCCAAAACTGGGTAAGCCATGGAGACCCAGAGACGGCCGATGGTCTTGTGGATCGTGTGGAGAAATACTTGGCTACAGAGAACCTGACGGCCTCTTCCAGAGACACTCGGACTTTCCACCCTAAGACCAGACCATCCCCAGGGGCGGATAAGAGGATTCCAAGGGGTAAGGGTGGAGAGAGTGAGAGGGTGGGAGCTCTACCCCAAGTTTGGCGAGAACAGCCTGGGAAATCAGCGGCTCAAGAGGCGGCAAGAAGGATCGTTTGCTACCGCTGCCGGCAAGCGGGACATATTGCAGCCAATTGCCCGGTTGTGGAGGAACCCATGCAGTGTGACTTTCTGACGGGCAGACGTCAGTCGCTGTGTGCGACAGTCGCATGCACTGCCATTCGAGGAATTGAGAAACATTTATGAAAAATGTGTGTTAATGGTAGAAATGTTGTGGTATTGCTGGATTCAGGTAGCCTTGTGACCCTGATAAAGGCTGAGTTAGTTAAAACAGAGGTCTCTGGGAATAGCAAGGTAGCTGTTATTTGTGTGCATGGGGACACCCGAGAGTATCCAGTGACTACAGTGTGTTTCGAGACCCCCAAAGGTACCCTCTCTCATCCAGTGGGCTTAGTATCTCAGTTACCGTATGACGCCATTGTGGGAAGGGATTTTCCGAAGTTCTGGGAACTGTGGGATGATCCTGAGCCCCCCACTGGTGCCCCTATGTACCAGGAATGTGATAGCCAGAACTCCCCTGAGAGTGGTGAGGACTCTCCGGAATTTCCCTTATCAGTATTGGCAGGGGAGACTCAAGAAACTGGAGAGGAGCCCACCTCCTCAGACGAAAACCTACCGTCTGTGGAGTTTTCTGATCTTGAGGTTCACAGGGAAAACTTTGCCACAGAACAGTTGAAAGACCCCGCCCTAATAAAGGCACGCGAAAACGTAGTGAAAATAGATGGCGAGTTAGTGAACCCAGATAATACCTGCACTTACCCATACTTCAGCGTAGAGAAGGACCTACTGTATCGGGTGGCAAAAAGGGCAGAAGAAACCGTTGAGCAGCTTGTGGTGCCCAAACCTTACAGGAAGTTGGTGTTGGAGTTGGCCCATGGGCACATTCTTGGAGGTCATCTGGGGACAGAGAAAACCCGAGAGAGGGTATTACAGAGATTCTATTGGCCGGGGGTGATGAAGGACATAGAAAATTATTGTTCCTCCTGCCCTGTGTGTCAGAGGTCGGCCCCGATGCCACATTTCCGTAGCCCGCTGGTCCCTCTACCCATCATTGAGGTCCCGTTTGAGAGGATCGCCATGGATTTGGTAGGTCCTATAATCAAGTCCGCTAGGGGGCACCAGTACATATTAGTTATAATGGACTATGCCACCCGTTATCCAGAAGCGATCCCTCTCCGAAATACCTCGGCCAAAACCATAGCCAAAGAGCTATCTCTTGTGTTTAGCCGGGTGGGTATTTGTAAAGAACTGCTTACGGACCAAGGTACACCCTTTATGTCCCGGGTTATGAAGGAGCTGTGTAAATTGTTCAAAGTGACGCAATTACGTACATCTGTGTATCACCCCCAAACCGATGGGCTGGTTGAAAGATTCAACAAAACCCTAAAACAAATGTTGAAGAAAGTGGTGGATAGAGATGGAAAGGATTGGGACTGTCTACTTCCTTATCTGATGTTTGCTATTAGGGAGGTGCCCCAATCCTCTACGGGATTCTCCCCCTTTGAGTTACTGTATGGGAGACACCCAAGAGGGCTGTTGGATATTGCCAAGGAAACTTGGGAAAGTGAGAGTTCTCCCCACAGGAGTGTGATTGAGCATGTCGCCCTGATGCAAGACTGAATTGCACAGGTAATGCCCATCGTGAAGGAACATTTGGCCCAAGCGCAGTTAGCACAGCAGAGAGTGTACAACCGTGGAGCCAAGACCCGTACCTTTTCCCCGGGGGATAGGATACTGGTACTTGTCCCTACGGTTGAAAGTAAATTCCTTGCCAAATGGCAAGGCCCCTACGAGATAATGGAAAAAGTGAGTGAAGTGAATTACAAGGTCAGACAACCAGGAAGGCGAAAGCCCGAACAGATCTATCACGTTAATCTGTTGAAAGCCTGGAGGGATAGAGAGTCCCTAGTCGCAGACACTTGGTCACCAGCTCAAACTGGTTGCGTGATTCCTGAGGTTGGAATAGCAGCCACCTTGTCACAACCCCAACAACAGGAGGTTAAGGAGTTTGTGCTTCGCAACAAGGAGGTATTCTCTGAGCTGCCGGGACAAACATTTGGGGTAGAGCATGACATCATTACCCCGCCCGGTGAAAGGGTGAAGTTAAAACCCTATCGGATCCCAGAGGCCCGACGGGAGGCAATACGGGAGGAAGTACAGAAAATGCTGAACTTAGGGGTGATAGAGGAGTCCCAAAGTGATTGGTCTAGTCCCATTGTGTTGGTGCCTAAACCGGATGGGAGCTGGCGATTTTGTAACGATTTTCGTCAGTTGAACAAAGTTACAAAATTTGACACCTACCCCATGCCACGTATAGATGAGTTGATCGACCGGCTGGGAACAGCCCGATACATGACGACTCTTGACCTCACAAAAGGGTATTGGCAAATCCCCCTGGCCAAATTGGCCAAAGAGAAAACCGCATTTGTAACCCCAGACGGGGCGTTCCAATATAAAAGAATGCCGTTCGGGTTACAGAATGCGCCGGCCACATTCCAGCGGAAAATGGACCAGATGCTGAGGCCCCATCGGAAGTATGCTGCGGCTTACCTGGATGACGTAATTGTCCATAGCACAGATTGGGCCTCACATCTGCCAAAAGTGCAAGCAGTCCTGGACTCTGTTCGGGAAGCGGGGTTTACGGCTAACCCCAAGAAGTGTACCATTGGGCAGGAGGAGGCCAAATATCTTGGGTACACCATTGGGAGGGGAGTAATAAAACCCCAACTCAACAAAGTCGAGGCCATCCAGAGTTGGCCACGTCCCAACAGCAAGAAGCAGGTACGAGCCTTTCTGGGAATCGCTGGGTATTATCGGCGATTCATTCCCCACTTTGCTTCTAAGGCTGTGCCCCTAACCAACCTAACGAAGGGGAAAGGGTCGGTCATGATTAAATGGACCCCCGAGGCTGGGGCAGCATTCCAATTCTTGAAACAAGCCTTATGTAGCCAGCCAGTGTTGTACTCACCCGACTTCTCTAAAGACTTTGTCGTACAAAGTGATGCGTCAGATGTGGGGTTAGGAGCAGTATTGTCCCAGGTCTGGAACGGGGAAGAGCACCCAGTCATTTACCTCAGCAGGAAGTTGAAGTCCCATGAGGTAAATTACGCCACCGTTGAAAAGGAGTGTTTAGCGGTGAAGTGGGCTCTAGATTCCCTTCGGTACTACCTGCTAGGTAGGCACTTTGACATGGTTACGGATCACGCTCCGTTAAAGTGGATGGCTCAAAACAAGGAAACAAATAGAAGAGTGAATAGGTGGTTCCTGGCCCTCCAGGAATTCAACTTCACAGTAAAGCATCGCCCTGGCGTTCAAATGGGGAATGTGGATGCTTTGTCTCGAGTACATGAATGCCTGATTGCTGGTGTTCCAACCCCGAGGTTAAAACAAGAGGGGGGGGTATGTGACAGCAGGAAGGTAAAGTCACCTGGTTGCATCCAGGGGGGTAGATATATTTCGCCCAGATTCAGGCTTTACGCCGACTTATACAACTAGGTGGAGAGTTGTATAAGCCCAGCTAAGGCTAGTGGGCTCATGGATGACTCATACCTCTAGGGAGAGGGCTGGGCGTCGTGCAGGCAGGGAGTTGATGAGGCCAGCTGAAGCTTGTCAGCTCATTTAGGCCTCTATAAGAACTCCCAGCTTCATTAGATGTTAGCTCATGCCTGGAACCAGACCTGTGTGGACTGTCTAGGGAGAGTGAACCCCTGTGCGGTGAGAAAAAGCCTGTGTGGCTATTTGCTTGGACATTTAAAACCAGGGACTTAGGGACTAGGACAGCACTAGGCTGATCCCAGTTGTTAGTTAGGAAACCTGTATGTTTAGTCAGAGGTCAAGTTGACCAGGATTTATTTTGTTTATATGTTTCTTTTGGCTTTGCTGTGTTTTGTCACTGTAAATAGAAAATAAACCGCACCTTTTTTTTGATTTTGAAAACCACAACCTCCGTTTGCTGGGCCTGTTTTTGTGTGGGGAGCCCATCCCGGGGGTCACACACACCCGCTGCCGAGCTAACCCCCTCACAATATGTAAATTGTTGGCACTATATAAGTACATGTAATATATATAGTTTCTCTCTTGTTATACAGTACTTCACATATAACCTGGCACCATTTTCATTTTAACCACTAGCCAACCAGCTCACACAGACATACTGTGGCAGGTTGGCTCTCCTGCACGAATTGATGTACCTGTACATCGGTCCGTGCAAGGAGGCTAGCGGGCACGTGCGCGATCACCACGCGCCGCTGGAACATGCCCATGGCGGGTCCCCGCGGACTCGATTTCCCCCGGGGACCCACGATCGCTATGTACAGAGGCAGAACAGGGAACTGCCCATGTAAACAAGGCAATTCCCCGTTCTGCCTAATGATATGTCAGAGACCTTCTGTTCCCAGTGATCGGGAACAGTGATCTCTATCATGTCCCAGTGAGCCCATCTCCCCCTACAGTTAGAACACACCCAGAGAACACACTTCACCCCTTGATCACCCCCTAGTGTTAACCCCTTCCCTGCCAGTTTAATTTTTACATTGATCAGTGCATTTTTATAGCACTGATCAATGTAATAATGTCACTAGTCCCCAAAAAGTGTCATTTGGAGTCAGATTTGTCCGCTGCAGTCCCGCTAAAAATCTTAGATCGCCCCCATTACCAGTAAAAACAATAAAAAATAAATAAAAGTCCCTAAATCTATCCCGTAGTTTGTAGACGCAATAAGTTTTGTGCAAACCAATCAAAATACGCCTATTGCGTTTTTTTTTTACCAAAAATATGTAGAAGAATATATATCGGCCTAAACTTATAAAAACATTTTTTTTTTTTTAATATGTATTATAGCAGAAAAAAAAAAAATGTTGGTATTATTTTGTTTATAGTGCAAAAAATAAAAATCGTAGAGGTGATAAAATACCACCAAAAGAAAGTTCTATTTGTGGGTAAAAAAGGACGTCAATTTTGTTTTGGTACAGTGTCGCATGACCGCGCAATTGTCAGTTAAAGCGACGCAGTTCCGTATTGCAAAAAATGGCCTGGTCATTAAGGGGGCAAATCCTTCCAGGGGTGGTTAGCAGAAAAAAATATTTGTGGATGGTTGCTGCATGATACTGGTTCAGAGTATCATCCACATGTCTTGTTATATGTGCCATTTAAAGGGGTTGTAGGTTTAATTTTTTAAATGTAGCGCTACCCCCAGTTAAGAGAGCCGCTGGTATTGATTTGGGCCCTGTAGTGCACCGCTGTCAACCCCTGGCAATCGGCTCTAACCTCCCGTGGCACAGCTAGTAAGGGGAGATAGGACCGCGTGACCGCAACTCTAGGTGACGCAGTCCTATGGCAAACACACACAGTGATATACTTTAAAACTTCTATTAAAGTAAGTGAAACTGACACCAATGTACTTGACCCAGATATTTTACTGAGGCTAATGGGCAAGTAATAAACAACAGTATAACAAGTTGCAGATCCCTGCAATAAACAGTAATAAAGATAAACAGAGTAATCAGAATAATAAAGTATTGCTATGCAACTCTAGCGCTGCCCTTTTACAGCTACTTCCCCTCATGGGTAAACTAACACCCAGCAATGTCTACCTATGCAGTCAGGCCTGACTGATCTAAATGGAAGTTCAGTGAAACAATATTCACTAGCAATCTCTCGGTGGTGCACTTGAAGAACAACTTTGTAATCCCAACGAATAGTAAAGATAAAGGATCTGTCTTTAAACAGCTCTCACCACCTGGACAAGTCCAAGTCCGTTTCCTCCATCGATTCGTCTAGGAACAGGAATCCACCGACATCCAAGTCTTCAATCCTTCTGGTGTACTGCAGCAAGGAGGAGAAGATGTCTCTAAGGCTCTGCTAGGCTGGCAGAGGGGCTCTTTGGAAAGGAGCACACGGCCCAGGCTTCAGGCCTTGTGCACACAGCAGTTCAGCACAGAGATCCTCTTGCTAGGAGAGGGGTGTCCAAAGAGGCCGACCAAAACTCCGCCTCCCCTTTATAAAGTCTGCCCCAGCAGTGTCTGTTCTGGAGCAATGCACCCTGGGTGCTGCAAGATGTACTGGGAGATGTAGTCTCTCTCTCCTCTGCTTTCACTTCCATAATGTCTCTTTACTTCCTCCCGACTCACCTCTCACCTGGAACTTCTTGTCTCTCTGCATTAAAGGGGAACACCCCGCTACACACTCCCCCCACTTTAAATCTTTGGTCCCCAAAGACAGCATCAACAATATGTATATAAAAGATAGTTCACGGTTGTAAAGGAACCTGGCAGGGGAATCTCCCACCTAGCATGGTGAGGAAGATTGTCCTGCTCACAGGCCATATTATTGGAAGTGGCCTGCCTAACTGTGCCAGAGAGTGAGTTGGGGTTGCCCTCCACCAAATGTACAGTGGAGGGACCAGATGTGGGCATGGTCCTTCTTGAGGTTAGGACCGTGTCTTCGGAACTTTCTCCCATCTGATCATGAGTTAGTTTCCGGGGAGGATGAATGACTCTCTTCCTTCTCTTCTCCCTGGGAGTCACAGTCTCAGCTACTCTTGGTTCTTCCTCTGGTACTGAAGCAGGAACCTCTTCCGGTAGTGAGGGTAAGGGATCACATCTGGGGACAGCAGGGGCTAAAAGCCGTTTCACCAGATCGGTATTGGTCCCAATGATGAGAGAGCTTCTTGAGGGCCCTGGCAGCCAGGGACAGACAATGGCCAGTGTCTCAAAGTTCTGGGGCTCCCCAGCCCTCAATGGATCACACGACAACTTGATCCGCACACATCCATCACAAGAGTACTCTTCTGCTAGGATACCCTGAATCTTGGTGTCTCCCATCTCTTCCAGGGGCAGGTATGACAGGTACTTCTTGTAAAAGTCTCTGGTCATTAGGGTAACCTGAGCACCTGTATCAAGGATGGCTCTGGTGTAGATCCCTTCGATCAGAACAGGCACTACAGGCAGAGGACCTACCAATTGGGTAGCAGTCCTTTTGGAAACACCTGTAACAGCAGGCTGGCATACTTGGACTTGTGCTCTCTTCAGCTTCCGGCGCTGGGAATGCCGTTTCTGGCGTTGTTTGGAAGGCTGATAGGCGTTGTTCACTGAGACGGCATAGACTGCAGGTGTCCTCCACCGCTCCCTCGCAGATTCAGGGAAAGTTACTTTTGAAGGCCCGGATCTTCTCTCCATTCTTGGGTCACTTCTCTGAGGCCTCCGCCAGCCTTATGTCTCCATTCGTGGACTTGGACATACTCGCTGGTAGTGGCCTACACCTCCACAGTTGAAACAGACAATCTCTCTTCTCTCCTGTGGGGAGGTTGATGTTGAACTGCTCCGGCGTGGTTCACTCTTAATTTCCTCTGGTTCCTCCATTCCTGAGTTTTTAGACAGGAGTGAGGTCAAAAGATCCAGCACCTGGGTCATTTGGTTCTTCAGGATCTCCACTTCTGAGTCCCATTCAGTAGCCATGGCTGATCTGACTCCCACCGCAGGGAGGGTAGTTGGTTCGGTATGTTGACTCCTCCTTTTCTCTTCCAACACAGCCTCCTCCTCCCTGACTATCCGAATCAAGTTGGGGTATTCCAGGCTCTTCCCATCCTGTCGGGTGCGTAGCGCCAATGCAATAGGATCCAGGGGCTGAGCTCCCCTCAATACCTGTTGAGCACGGGCCTCGTCTACTTTCCCTGGGTCGATCCCCTTCTTCAAAATGATCCTATGCAGGATCTTGTCTAGACGTCCCATATATTCTGATAGTTTCTCGCCTGTCTTCTGGTAGCAGTGCTCCAGCTGATAGGTAAGCTCAGTGATTTTTTCTGTCCCACCGAACACATTCTGCAGGATGTCTAATTAATCCTGTGCAGTACAGTCTTTCCTGCTTATCTTCAGGTTACGTATGGCATCCAGAGCAGGCCCCTTTAAACTTTCAACAATCCTCTGCTTCTTTTGTCGCTCCGGGACCTCCCATTCTTCTAGGGCCTGAGTGGCGCCGTCTAGCCACTCTTCAAATCCCTCTTCTTCCGAAGGTACAGGTTTCTTTCCAGAAAATATCCTAAGTTTCCTGTATCCTGACATCGGGTAGTCTGTGGGATCCTTCTTACACTGGGCTACAATCTCCCCCAGGACCGCGCATAATTCTGCGCTGAGGGTGGCAGGCGGTGGAGATATCTGTGGAGATGATGGTTTTGGTGTCTGGAACCATTCTTCCTTCACTGGCTGCGTATGTATCAAGTGATAGATCTGATTATCTATGGCTTGTATACTTGGACTTTTAAATTGCTCTGGGATTTCGTCTTTCCATTCTACCAGTGCGTACGTAAACGAGGCATTTGACCTTGTATCCATCACCCATGCTTTCTGGCTCGGTGATAGTGACATTATTAGCTGCTTTATCGCTTCTTCTTGCCAGATCCCCCCCAGGAGTTCAATAACTACCGCCGCGGTTGGATCGGTACCAGCCGCTGCGCACCACTGTGACATTGCTAGCGGGTCCATGCTGGTACTTCTGACCGGCTTGATTGCAGCGTGCAACGTACAAGGATCCCGGCTCGAGCCCCCACGTGTAGCGCTACCCCCAGTTAAGAGAGCCGCTGGTATTGATTTGGGCCCTGTAGTGCACCGCTGTCAACCCCTGGCAATCGGCTCTAACCTCCCGTGGCACAGCTAGTAAGGGGAGATAGGACCGCGTGACCGCAACTCTAGGTGACGCAGTCCTATGGCAAACACACACAGTGATATACTTTAAAACTTCTATTAAAGTAAGTGAAACTGACACCAATGTACTTGACCCAGATATTTTACTGAGGCTAATGGGCAAGTAATAAACAACAGTATAACAAGTTGCAGATCCCTGCAATAAACAGTAATAAAGATAAACAGAGTAATCAGAATAATAAAGTATTGCTATGCAACTCTAGCGCTGCCCTTTTACAGCTACTTCCCCTCATGGGTAAACTAACACCCAGCAATGTCTACCTATGCAGTCAGGCCTGACTGATCTAAATGGAAGTTCAGTGAAACAATATTCACTAGCAATCTCTCGGTGGTGCACTTGAAGAACAACTTTGTAATCCCAACGAATAGTAAAGATAAAGGATCTGTCTTTAAACAGCTCTCACCACCTGGACAAGTCCAAGTCCGTTTCCTCCATCGATTCGTCTAGGAACAGGAATCCACCGACATCCAAGTCTTCAATCCTTCTGGTGTACTGCAGCAAGGAGGAGAAGATGTCTCTAAGGCTCTGCTAGGCTGGCAGAGGGGCTCTTTGGAAAGGAGCACACGGCCCAGGCTTCAGGCCTTGTGCACACAGCAGTTCAGCACAGAGATCCTCTTGCTAGGAGAGGGGTGTCCAAAGAGGCCGACCAAAACTCCGCCTCCCCTTTATAAAGTCTGCCCCAGCAGTCTCTGTTCTGGAGCAATGCACCCTGGGTGCTGCAAGATGTACTGGGAGATGTAGTCTCTCTCTCCTCTGCTTTCACTTCCATAATGTCTCTTTACTTCCTCCCGACTCACCTCTCACCTGGAACTTCTTGTCTCTCTGCATTAAAGGGGAACACCCCGCTACACAAATAACAATAACACAAATAACAAACATACCTTACTTACCTTCACTGTGCAGTTCGTTTTGCACAGAGTGGCCCCGATCCTTGTCTTCTGGGGTCCCTCGGCGGCTCTCTAGGCTCCTCCCCACAAGAGCTAACCCCCCTCTGGGAAGTGCTCTCCCAAGGGGGTTAGCTTGCAGGCGCGCTCCCGTGTGATACAGTCAGCAGCCATTGCCGCCGACTGTATCACTCGGCCCCTCCCCATCGCGCCACGTCATTGATTTGATTGACAGCAGCGGGAGCCAATGGCTGCGCTGCTATCAATCATCCAATGAAGAGCTGGGGGAAAGCAACATGGCATCGTGCCCACGGAGATTCGGGGCTCAGGTAAGTAAAATGGGGGCTCGGGGGGGCCGGAGAGTGCAAGGTGTTTTTTCACCTTAATGCATAGGATGCATTAAGGTGAAAAAACACGAAGCTTCACAACCCCTTTAAGAAAATAACATTTGTAGACGTTATGGATGGAAAAGACAGCAAATTCTGTGGATAGAGACTCGAGGCATGCTACAATTTGAATTAACATCTTCGTAGTAAGTTTTTAGTCATAGTGATGTTTCTTCAGGTTTATTAGTGTTGAAAAGTATTTGCCAATGTACCATTGCTGGCATTTGGAGATTGGGCAATGCCAGAGTGTTTATTCATATTACTAATGTTAGGGGTTGCTTGCAATTTATGAGTTGCCTCTGGTCTGAGGTTTTAATTCCAATTTTATACCATATTTCTGTGTAAGGATTGGAATACGTGGCCTAATTCCTGCACAAATCAGTCATCACCTCTGACAATTGAGAAAGAAGGGAGGGGATATGGAGTGACTTTGACCTGTGGTTTTGATTCTTCTTCTTTATGTAGAGAAATAGAAAGGAAGCTTATTACAACCTTTAAGTCGTAGAATACTTATGCACTGCTATGATAAAAAATAATAATAAAAAAACTCCACCTAAAAATATTTAATGAACCGCTGCAACCATTGTATTAGTGAACTCAATCACTATATATCAATGATCAAATGTGTATGAATGGTGCACTTGTTCGGAGTAGTGTTTAACATCTGTATATTCCTTATCAGTACAACAAATTCACATTAAAATATTATAGCACATTCCACAAATTATTAAAAAATTAATATAGTGTCCACAGCCAGTGCAATCAAAAATGACAAATCATTAAGCTTCTGGCCGGTTGTTGGCAGATTTGCTGTCTCTGGCGAGGAGATCTGGATGCTCCCCGGAAGTCTCCAGAATTTGACTTTGACCTACTGGATGAACACTGTGCCTGAAACAACTCTCATAATCAATGATCCCATCTTCTGGAAGCGAGGCAAATGAGAGAAGTGGATCCAGGCAAATCCAGGAGGGGAATTTCTGGTTAAATAAACAGTGCCTTGAAAAAGTATTCACACCCCTCAAAATTTTCCAAATTTTTTCATGTTACAACCAAAAACATAAATGTATTTTACTGGGATTTTATAGGACAGACCAACACAAAGTGGCACATAATTGTGAAGTGGAAGTAAAATGATAAATGGGTTTCCAACTTTTTTACAAATAAATCTTTGAAAATTGTGGCGTGCATTTGTATTCAGCCCCCCACCCCCCACCCTCCCCTGGAGTCAATACTTTGTAGAATCACATTTTGTAATACATTTGCCTGTATTGTCAGACATTTCCATCAATGTATTATAAAACACAGGAACTTGGCACTTACATTTGCTTGTACATGGTTGTCGTTGACACACTGTATGAACGTTGGCAGAATCACTCACAAAGGTTATCGGCAATAGTATGACAGGAATTTTTAGCAGTTTTTGTTATGTGCACATTAATATATTGTTGAGACATAGGTTTTAAAGAAAACCTGTACAATAGGCCATTGCTGACTTATCCATCTGAAAACACCCATTTATTTGGTTGTCGCGCTGATCTAGTGGCTTCAGTTATTTAACAAGTATTCACATCAGAGACTCTGACTTGCCACATGCTTGTTGGAGGCCAGTGACTCAAAAAGTGTTGAAACCAGAGGCTTTTCAGAAGTAAGTCAGAAATGGCAGCCTATATATTTCTCTTCCCTATGTGTTTCCTCTAATAGATGTGTGACAAGGTGCCCAAATACCACTTGCTGTATTCTTGTTTAAAAATATTCTCAAATGCAGGTATGGTACTATTAGCAGAACATTTCCCTCTTGATTGTTTCTGTGTTGTTTAATGTAAATAAATCTAGATTATCTATATTAACCACTTAAGCCCCGGACCATTTTGTTGCAAAAGGACCAGGCCCCTTTTTGCGATTCGGCACTATGTCGCTTTAACTGACAATTGCGTGGTCTTGCGACGTGGCTCCCAAACAAAATTTACGTCCTTTTTTTCCCACAAATAGAGCTTTCTTTTGGTGGTATTTGATCACCTCTGTGGTTTTTATTTTTTGCACTATAAACAAAAATAGAGCGGCAATTTTGAAAAGTTCAATATTTTTTACTTTTTGCTATAACAAATATCCCCCAAAAATATATATATTTTTTTTCCTCAGTTTAGGCTGATATGTATTCTTCTACATATTTTTGGTAAAAAAAAATTGCAATAAGCGTTTATTTATTGGGTTGCGCAAAAGTTATAGCGTTTACAAAATAGGGGGTAGTTTAATGGCATTTTTTATTAATAATTTTTCTTTTACTAGTAATGGCGGCAATCAGCGATTTTTATCGTGACTGGGACATTATGGCGGACACATCGGACACTTTTGACACATTTTTGGTGCTATAAAAATGTACTGATTACTGTGAAAATGACAATGTCAGTGAAGGAGTTAACCACTAGGTGGCACTGTAGTGGTTAAGTGTGCCCTGATGAGTGCTTCTAACTATAGGGGGGATGGGCTGTGTGGGACAAGACAGTGATCACCACTTCCGATTACAGGAAGCGGTGATCACTGTTATTGTCACTAGGCAGAGCGGGGAGATGCTTGTTTACATAAGCATCTCCCCACTCTATCTCTCCGTGAGATGATCGCGGGTGTCCCCGCGGCGATCGAGTCCGCGGGACCCACGGTCGGGCTCACGGAGAATGCGTCAGGGTCGCGAGCGCGCCGACGGCGGCGCACGCGCGACCACACGGCGGCATCTTAAAGTACCTGTACATGCCTATGCCTGTCCGTGCCATTCTGCCAACGTATATATACAGGAGGCGGTCCTTAATCGGTTAACTTCTATTTGTAATCCATTGTTAAAGGGTAAAAGCATAAAATCAAAATAGCAAATGAAAAAAGTGAAGAACTTTAGAACTTGCTTACTGGTACAATTCTGATGACGTCCAGATCCAACGTATCCTGGTAGGCAGGAAGCACAGTCAGGTCCATATGTGTTATTCAGACACTTTAAACACTCCCCTGTGACACTATCACATGCCTCAGGATCTGTTATATCTATATTTTTATTGCACTGACATGGGGAACATTTTTCTCCTTGTTCTAAATTTCCATAAAAACCAACAGGACACTCATCACAGTTCTTTCCTAAAAGAGAAAACAATCAATAGTACAAAGCACTTACAGTATATATTTTCTAAAAATATTAACTTTCATACTAACATTAAACTACATTCATACTACATTATACATACATGTACTACCAGAGCTGATGCTCTGTTGCTACAATAAACAGTAAAATCAGTAACATCTCCATGTTTAGTCAACATACAGCATTTATTTGTGTGCAGACAGGAAAAGAGGCAATTCAACTAACCAAATAATGATTTTTACCAAATTTGTAATACGGTCAATTGATGTTAGGAGGTACAGAACATACAGTATACATATATATAAGACTCACTTTAGTAATTTTACAGATCCTCTAATAGGGAAGAATGTCCAGAGGAACTACAGACACTCTCAAACAAAATGTAGCTGCATCCTTATGCAGGCCATACATGGGTCGAAAATCAGACATTTTGTACGTTTTGTGATCGATGATGCCACCATTGATTTCGAAATTTGACCAACCAAGCCTTCAATTTCACCTCATGTTACAGAAAATAATTTTCGTGCCTGGGAATCTTCTTTTCTGTCCAGGAATTTTCATTTCTTGCGCTCATGCGCATTTATTTTTCGATTATATTTCTTACATGATTCTCCCATCATTGATTAGAGAATCGTTTGTTTTTTCGAAAAATTTCCAACATGCCCGATCACTCAAATTCCATGGCCTCACAAAAGTCGTTGCTGCGGCCCACTAATGGTGAAAAATTTGAACGAAAATTCTTAGTTACCATTTTTCCTTAGTTACCATTCTTTTGGAATTCGACCCATGTATAAGCCGGCTTTAGTGCTATAGTCCCTGATTATCCAGGTGTGCAAAGGTAAAACTTCAGTAAGTGTTCTTGAGTAAGGGCAGCCCTTACTCAAGAACACTTTTTACATCATCTGAGATGCCTCTTGAAAGTTTTCCATCTCCAGATATCTCTAGCGGCCCAGCTGGTAGCACTGCATACAGTATACCTACCCCCTTTCCCCTTGTTTCTCTAACAGATTCTTTCTCAAAGTGAGCGTATGATCTATTCGTACTCTGGGTCTATAAAAACTCTATAAGGAAACATCCAGGAAATATTTAATTTTTTTGTTTGTTTTTTTACTGAGTCTATTCTGTCTTAGATTATTGTGACATTGTGCAAATAAACTTTTATGAGGTGCCTGTATTTTTGCTGATGATGGGAAAAATGTGTGGCTGAGGATTATACAGAGAGGGTAGCTGCCTATTAATATATACTGCTTATAGGTTCAAAGCTAATGATAAATCCAACCCTTACCCTTACAGCTACTGCTAGCCAGGTAACCAGTTTAATGCAAAGGTACATAAATTTAAAATGGAAAAAGCTCACAGCAAAACTCTGCTTGTAGCCCAAAAGTTAAAACCCTGCCTTGCAAAGAAGAAAGCGTAATGATCCTACAAAAATCGGCACGCAAATCTCTATAGGAGACGGACTTGTGCCCTCAACTGCAATACTTTTCCACCCCCTGTACCTATTTATGCTTGCAGGCTGAACCCAAGACCACACTGACTCTAGCTATTGCTTAAATGATGTTGCTTTTTAAACATTAATATTTAATATTTAATAGCAGGAATATGATATTTCAATATCTCAACGATATATGATATGGTTTAAATAAGAGTTCTTTGGACAAGATTTGAAAGCTTCAATATAATAAGCATTTATTAAAGAATTGTTATTAGTCTATCTAATACACCGCAAACATTACAGTCTTTAGGCAAGGGAGTAAATATTAGTTTCAAACACAAAGTATGTAAATATTAGTATTAGGTTACAATACCGAGTATATACATCACATTACAAATAGACAGACAAACATATGACAATGCAAGCATACTGTAAGTGCTGGGAGATGGTCTGATAATTACCTATGATGAATTCTGGGCCCAGGTCACCTCATCTCCTTTCTCTCTACTGCTTGGGGTGGTCCTTTTATGGAGCCCTCTCCCATTGACTGAAACAGGGCGGCTACGATTGGTTGCTGTTATCTCTCTCCTCCCTCCTGCCATTATATTAATTTCCCACACTAGCCCACTCTTTACTGGAATTTAGTGATAATTGGATTTGAAGATAATTTAATTAAACCGGAGGTCGTTAACTTCCCTTTGAATGGGGCACTTAGCTATGCATGGAACTTTAGCCAGGAAATTACCCCTTAAATGGATATTGGTTCGTTAACAGGGGAGAATACACACGCCTTTATCTAAGTTACCTCGTCAGACCGGACGACTCTTCCGCACTTTGTAATTCATGCATATCAAGGGGACTGGTAATTAGATTTCCCTCAAGCCCAGCTTGTCAGCCAAGTTAACCCTTACAGATACACACATTTCATACTCTAAATTATATATACATATATATTACAGATATTCCCAGTTTACAATGTAAATTATTCATAAACATTCCTCATAAGGCAACAATGAGATTCCTACATATTAGGAAGCCTTCCTGGACACACTGGTCACACAAGCATGTAAACCTATTGCATCATCAGACAGTCAACTTGGCCTTTCTACTGACTGTAACTCTTACCTGTACAGTCATAATCATTCACAAAACTATATGAAGTTATGTTTTTTTTTTTCCTACCTGTGTATCCTTCTAAACAGTTGCAGGTCACCTCTAGGGTTTCAGGGTTTTGTTGACAGGAATGTGCAAAATATTGGTTGCCTGTAGGAGAACCTGGACACATACATGGGCGGCAAGGCTGTCCTTTTAATGGATTCCCAAAGTAATTATCGAGACACCTGCATTGCGAAGATTTAAAGCATATAAAGTCAATGTAGGTTAAATATAACAAGATTAATTAACTCGTCTTCTCCATGCTCTGTTTTTACTGGTCTAATCTCTGTGCCGTTTTAAAAAAAACTAAATTTTCTAGACAATGCCAAAGAAAAAGAGCCATGTATGTTATGTCTCACAAAGGTCTGTATATATTTTTAGGACTTTCTATTGTGGAATTCTTATAACCATCCCAATTCATTAAAAAAATTTAAACAATTGACTCTTCAAAATGAATCACTTGTCATCCACTATGACTCTGTCCATGATAAAATATATATATTTTTTATACTATGTAAAATATGCTTTGGGTTTCCATACCGCTCACAGTTGTTGCCAGTGGCAAATCCCTTGCAGCTCTTGCAGGCCCCAGTTATTGGATCACATGAGTCCGAATTGCCACTACACTGGCAAGGTCTACAATTTGGATATCCATAGTATGCAGGAGGGCAGCGATCACAATGACGTCCATATGTGTTATTTAAACACTTTAAACACTCCCCTGTGACTTTATCACATGCACCAGGGTCTTTTATATCTATATTGTTATTGCACTGACATGGTAAACATTTTTCTCCTTTTTCTATATTTCCATAAAAACCAACAGGACACTCATCACAGTTCTTTCCTAAAAGAGAAAACAATCAATATTACAAAGCACTTACAGTATACGGTATATTTTCTAAAAATATTAACTTTCATACTAACATTAAACTATATTCATACATGTATTATAATCCATGACTACAGAGGTGATGCTCTGTTGCTCTAATAAAAGGTAAAATCAGTAAAATCTCCACGTTTAGTCAACATACAGCATTTATTTGTGTGCAGACAGGAAAGGAGGCAATTCAACTAACTAAATAATGATTTTTTCAAAATTTGTAGGGGAAATAGGGAAGAATGTCCAGAGGAACCACAGACACTCTTAAACAAAATGTAGCTACATCCTTATGCCATACATGGGTCGAATTCTGAGCAAACTTTCTTTAGAAAATCAGACATTTTGTACGTTTTGTGATCCAATGATGCCACCATTGATTTTAAAATTCTACCAACTAAGCCTTCAATTTCACCTCATGTTACAGAGAAAAAAAAATTGTGGCTGGGAATCTTTTTTTTGTCCGGGAATTTTCTTTTTTTGCACTCATGCGCATTTCTTTGTTGATTATATTTCTCACATGATTCTCTCATCATTGATTAGAAAATCGTTTGTTTTTCGAAAAATTTCAAACATGCCCGATCACTCAAATTCGATGGCCTCACGAAAATCAGTCATTGCTGCGGCCCACTAATGGTGAGAGATTTGAACGAACATACTTAGTTACCATTTTTCCTTAGTTAACATTATTTCGGAATTCGACCCATGTATGGCCAGTTTTAGTGCTATAGTCCCTGATTATCCGGCTGTGCAAAGGTAAAACTTCAGTAAATGTCCTTGAGTTAGGGCAGTCCTTACTCAAGAACATTTTTTACATCATCTGAGACTCCTCTTGAAAGTTTCCCATCTCCAGATATCTCTAGCGGCCCAGCTGGTATCACTGTATACAGTTTACCTACCCCCTTTACCCTTGTTTCTCTAATGCCTTGTACACACAATCAGAATTTCCGATGAAAAAAGTCAGACGGAGTTTTTTCAGTGGAAATTCCGACCGTGTGCGTGCCCCATCGGACTTAATTCCGAGGAATTACGTCAGAGTTTAGATAGAGAACATGTTCTCTTTTACTCCGATCATTACAGATTCTTTCTCAAAGTGAGCATACGATCTATTCGTACTCTGGGTCTATAAAAATCATGGTCTATAAAAACTCTATAAGGAAACATCCAGGAAAGAATAAAACATTTATTTTTATTTTACTGAGTCTATTCTGTCTTAGATTATTGTGACATTGTGCAAATAAACTTATGAGGTGACTGTATTTCTTTTGATGATGGGGAAAAATGTTTGGCTGAGGATTATACAGAGAGGGTAGCTGCCTATTCATATCTACTGCTTAAAGGTTCAAAATTAATGGTAAATCCAACCCTTACCCTTACAGCTACTGCTAGCCAGGTAACCAGTTTAATGCGAAGGTACATAAATTTACAATGGAAAAAGCTCACAGCAAAACCCTGCTTGTATCCCAAAAGCTAAAACCCTGCCTTGCAAAGAAGAAAGCTTAATGATCCTACAAAGATCGTCACACAAATCTCTCTAGGAGACGGACTTGTGCCCTCAACTGCAATACTTTTCCACCCCCTGTACCTATTCATGCTTGCAGGCTGAACCCAAGACCACACTGGCTCTAGCTATTGCTTAAAGTGGACTTAAACCCGAATTTTTTTTTTTCTGCTGTCACAATGTAGAGTATAAGATTTACTATCATTTGTGCCAGGTCTTGCCACAAACAGTTAATCCAGCTCTGAGCAATCCTCTTTTATTGTTCAGTGAGATAAAACGGACAAACAGAGTTACCTTTGTCCATTCCGCCCCCTTGCTTTGAGTGACAGGTTATTTACATATCTCATGCACTAGCTTTAGACAGGCATTATTTTTTAATTCCCACCCCAACTCCTTTTCTAAAGTCATGTGGTTACTTTTCTGGATTTTGACTGGATGTTAGTGATCATAGCACAGGAGAAAATGCATGTTGACAAGGGGAGTGTAGAGGTGGATGGGGAGTCTACTGACAGCACAACTCCACCCACTGAGCTCCAGACAACAGATCCACCCACAGAATCTGCAGTTTTTCAGGTCTTATAACAGACAGAGGGGAGACATTTGACAGATAAGGATACATGCAGGAGGCATCTATATCCTTATAGATCAGCACTATGGCAGTAGTTTAGAAAGGACGAGAGTGGGTTTACATCCACTTTAAATGAGATTCCTACATTTAGGAAGCCTTCCTGGACACACTTGTCACACAAGCATGTAAACCTATCACATCATCAGACATTCACTTGGCCCTTCTACTAACTGTAACTCCTACCTGTACAGTCATATTCATTCACAAAACTATATGAAGTTATGTTTTTTTTCCTACCTGTGTAACCTTCTAAACAGTTGCAGGTCACCTCTAGGGTTTCAGGGTTTTGTTGACAGGAATGTGCAAAATATTGGTTGCCTGTAGGAGAACCTGGACACATACATGGGCGGCAAGGCTGTTCTTTTAATGGATTCCCAAAGTAATTATCGAGACACCTGCATTGCAAAGATTTAAAGCACATAAAGTCAATGTAGGTTAAACATAACAAGGTTAATTAACTTGTCTTCTCCATGTTCTGTTTACTGGTCTAATCTCTGTGCTGTTTAAAAAAATAAATAATTTCTAAGCAATGCCAAAGAAAAAGAACCATGTATGTTATGTCTTAGACCACTTTCACACTGAGGCGCTTTTCAGGCGCTTTCACGCTAAAAAAAGCACCTGAAAACGTATTTCCATTAAAATCAATGAATGCTTTCACACTGGGGCAGTGCGCTGAAAAAACATCCCTCTCCATTGAAATGAATTGAAAGCGCTTCAAAAGCGCCTGAAAAGCACTTCAAAAGCGCTCAGTGTTTTACTGGCAGTTTTTCAAGCGCTTCAGTGTGAAAGTGGCTGTGTACCTGTATATATTTTTAGGACTTTCTATAGTGGAATTCCTAATACCATCCTAATTCATTAAAAAAACAATTGACTCTTCAACTGTTGCCTTATGGGTTATGTGAAATATCCCTTAAATAGCTGTAAAATATTGTAAATATGAATATATTTCATTTAGCTTGCTGTAGATATATTTCATTTAGCTTGCGGAATATATTTCATTTAGCACCTATGAAAGCCCTTTTGTTAACAGCCAGACAATGCGGAGCCCCAAGCTTGGAGAGACAATTCTATTGTGTTATAAACCCACTCTCGTCAATGAGTCCCATGCTGGGATATACAATGAAGAGAGCCTCACCTATAGTCCTGGGAAAATTCAATCAAATCTCCTGCCCAGATAGAGTCACCAGGATTTGCATGAAAGGGGGCTGACTTATGGAGTAAGCCCTCCAATCATGACCCAAGCTAGGCCAACCTATGGGGTATCAGGATAGAGAGATATACTCAGAGGGGAGGAGAAGGGAGCTCTCTCTTGAGTGAAAGGTAGCCTGCAGGATGGTTCAGAAAGGGTAACTATGGAAAAGGTCTGTCTGACCTGCAACTACACATGCTTGTACTTTAATGTTTCAGAGAAATATGCTCTATATTCCTCCATGTAAATACTTTGTATATTTTAACCTACTATTTCCTGCTTGTTTAAGACTATATAGATAGTTTCTATGTATTAGATTAGATTTTAACAAATACATAATAAATGTTCATTATGTTAAAGCTTTTACTTCTGGTCAAAAGAACTCTTCTTTAACCCATATCATATCTTTGAGATATTAAATCCTAAATATAGATTGTAAACCACAACACAACATTAATCACTTGTCATCCACTATGACTCTGTCCACAATAATATATATATTTTTTATATTATGTAAAATATGCATATATGTTTTAGGTTTCCATACCGCTCACAGCTGTTGCCAGTGGCAAATCCCTTGCAGCTCTTGCAGGCCCCAGTTATTGGATCACATGAGTCCGAATGGCCACTACACTGGCAAGGTCTACAATTTGGATATCCATAGTATGCAGGAGGGCAGCGATCACAATGACGTCCATATGTGTTATTTAAACACTTTAAACACTCCCCTGTGACTTTATCACATGCGTCAGAGTCTTTTATATCTATATTGTTATTGCACTGACATGGTAAACATTTTTCTCCTTTTTCTATATTTCCATAAAAACCAACAGGACACTCATCACAGTTCTTTCCTATAAGAGGAAACAATCAATATTACCAGTTAATTACATATTTTCCAAAAATAATAAGTTTCATACTAATAAACTATTTTCAAACACACACTATAAACTGTACATACTATACTCCATGCCTACAGTCAATTCCCCATGTATAGTCATGTATAGTCAAAATGTCAACATTTATTTGGGTGCATACAGCACAGGAGATATATGGACTCACAAAATAATGCTTTTCACACTAGCCATAATAAGGTAAAATTTGATGTTAAGGGGTACAGGACATATACATATAGGATACACTCTACTCTTAACATTAACATTCATTTTACTGATTTCCTATTAGAAAAGTCCAGGGGGAACTGGAGGCACTCTTATACAAAATACAAAATTGTTCTTTGCTGAACAAGTCCTTTCAATATGAAAATTGCAATGATGTTCCTGTGTCTTTAGAGCTACAGCACCTTGACAGCTTACAATAGCAATGTGTAGAAGAAAAGCCCTTATTCTAGAACACTTCTTTACAGCATCAGAAACACCTCTTGTAGGCTAATGCTGCATACATATGGTCGGAATTTCCGACAACAAATGTTCAATGTGAGCTCGTTGTCGGAAAATCCAACCGTGTGTATGCTCCATCGGACAATTTCTGTCGGAATTTCCGACAACAAATGTTTGAGAGCTGGTTCTCAAATTTTCCGACAACAAAACTATTCGTTGTCGGAAATTCCGATCGTGTGTAACCAATTCCGACACAAAAATTCTATGCATGCTCGGAATCAATTCAATGCATGCTCGGAATCGTTGTACTTCATTTTTCTCAGCTCGTCATAGTGTTGTACGTCACTGCGTTCTTGACGTTCAGAATTTCCAAGCAACATTTGTGTGACCATGTGTATGCAAGACAAGTCAGAGCCAACATCCTTTGGAAAAAAATCCACGGTTTTGTTGTCGGAATGTCCGATCGTGTGTACGCGGAATAAGTCTTCCATCTGCCTTTAACTCTGGCAGGCCAACAGGTAATACAGTACTCAGTCCTGTAACATATGTCTACTAGCATAACTTGGTAGCTACAGGGTTCTTTTACCCATGCTTCTTTGGCAGATTTTCTCACAGAGTAAAGCCCTGTACACACGATCAGATATCCTATGGATTTTCGTCTGATGGATTTGTCCATCAGAAATCTGATGAAACTGTTTTCCATCAGTCTTGTCCACACACCATCAGTCAAAAAACCGACCGTTCCAAACGTGGTGACGTAAAACACTCCGATGAGCTGAGAAAAATGAAATTCAATGCTACTGAGCATGTGTCGACTTGATTCTGAGCATGCTCGGGTTTTTTATCTGATGGATTTCCCCACAGACGATCGGAAATTACCATCGGTTTTTTATCCATCAGATAATTTTAAAACATGTTCTATTTTTTAAAACCGATGGAAAAAAGACTGATGGGTCCCATACACGATCGGTTTGTCTGATGAAAACAATCCATCAGACGGTTTTCATCAGTCAAACTGATCGTGTGTACAGGGCTTGAGAGTATGGTCTACTCTAATGCCCTGTACACACGATTGGAATTTCCGATGAAAAATGTCTGACGGAATTTTTTCATAGGATATTCCGACCGTGTGTGGGCCGTATCAGACTTTTTTCCGTCGGAGTTTAGAAATAGAACATGTTTTATTTTTTTCCGATGGAAAACAATCCTATCGGAAATTCCGATCGTCTGTGTGGAACTCCAACGGAGAAAAAACCATGCATGCTCAGAATCAAGTCGACGCATGCTCGGAAGCATTGAACTTCATTTTTCTCGGCTCGTCGTAGTGTTGTACGTCACCGCAATTTGGATGGTTGGAATTTGGTCTGACAGTGTGTATACAAGACTGATGGAAGACAGCTTGAACGGAATTCCGACGGAAAATTCCATCGGATTTTACTCCATCGGAAATTCCGATCGTGTGTACAGGGCATTACTCAGGGTCTTAAAAAAACTGGAGGAAACACCTACATATGAAGCTTAACCTATTCATAGGTGTCAATTTACTGGAGCCTCACAGTGCACCTTGGTGCACAAAAAAACACAACTCTAGTAGGATTACATATTTAAATACTGAGGCTAACCCAGCTTAGAGTATTGTGAAACTGTGCAATAAAGCAAGCTTATATAATAAGGTGATTGCATATCTGCTGATGATGGGAAAAATGTGTGGCTAAAAACGATACAGTCTGTACTGCTTAAAGGGTTTCAAAGCTAAATCTAGTCCTGACTCCTGACCCTTGAAGCTACTGCTAGCTAGACATGTGCGATTCGTTTCGTACAAATCGAAAATTCGTATGAATTTCCGAAAATTCCTACATTCGGAAGCATCGGAAATACGAATTTCTATTCTTACGAATTTTATACAAAATACGGAATTTCGTTGACGAATTTCGTTTCGGGAGTGGGAGACTGCTCAGACTGGTACTGGTAGTCCATGGGAGATTCAGAATTGGACAAAATAAGAATGTTAGTTAATATCGTTTTATTATTGTCATAATAATTACGATTATTCGTTATGATGAAGTTAAAAACCCAGGAAGTCAGCACAGCACAGGGATGATGGGAGCCCTTCATAATGAGCACAGCAGGGGTACAGCCCCAGGAGGAAGTCAGCACAGCACAGGGATGGTGGGAGCCCCTCATAACGAATGTTCGTAATTGTTACGAAAAGTTAACGAACCTAACAAACTTTCGTATTTCGTACGAATCCAAATTGAATTTCGGACACGAATTACAAAATACAAATTAACTGGCTACTACAAACCAAGGAAGACAGCACAGCACAGGGATGATGGGAGCCCCTCATAATGAGCACAGCAGGGGTACAGCCCCAGGAGAAAGTCAGCACAGCACAGGGATGGTGGGAGCCCCTCATAATAAGCATAATGAGTCGACGACTGCCATATTGAGAAAGGTATTTTTTGCGTTTTAAATTCATCATAACGAATGTTCGTAATTGTTACGAAAACTTAATGAATCTAACGAAAATTCATGTTTGGTACGAAACAAACCCAAATTGAATTTCGGACACAAATTACGAAATACAAATTTTTGTCTAATACGAAACGGAATGGAAAGAAACTAAATGAATTTATTGACAGCGCACATGTCTACTGCTAGCCAGGTAACCAGTTTATTGCTGGAGTACACCAATTTACAACGAAAGGGCTAACAGCAGAACTCTGTAAGTAGCCCAAAAGCTAAAAATCTTGCCTATCGAGGATGAAAGTTTACTCATTCTGCAAAGAGTGGAATAAAAATCTCTCTAGGGGACCGACAGGTGTGATCGCTGACATCAACACCTATACTTACCTACTCCTATATTTATACATGCTTGCAGGCTATACCCAAGACTAGGCCATCTCCAATTGACGCTCAGGACAGATGTAAAGAAGCTTTCCTGGACACATAGGTCACATAGGCATGTTATTAGACTGCAAAGTCTTGTTTTTTTTTTTTAATACTAGCACCACTACATTATAATGTACGTGAAGTTGAATCAGTACAGTCATTAGTATTCACAAAACTATTTAAAGTATTGATTTTATACCTGTGTAACCCTCTAGACAATTGCAGGTCACCTCTAGGGTATCAGGGTTTTGTTGACAGGAATATGCAAAATATCGGTTGCCTGTAGGAGAACCTGGACACATACATGGCTGGCATGGTTGTCCCCTTAATGGATTCCCAAAGTAATTTTCGAGACACCTGCAGAGCAAAGTTTTTGTGTTGTATGAGTTAAATATCCACTCTTCAATGTTAAACATTTGCAATATATAAATATATATACATATGTACATCTTTTATTCTTTTTCAAGGTTTGTAATATATATATATATATTGTGAGGGGGTTAGCTCGGCAGCGGGTGTGTGTGACCCCCGGGATGGGCTCCCCACACAAAACAGGCCCAGCAAACGGAGGTTGTGGTTTTCAAAATCAAAAAAAAGGTGCGGTTTATTTTCTATTTACAGTGACAAAACACAGCAAAGCAAAAGAAACATAACCAAAATAAATCCTGGTCAAGTTGACCTCTGACTAAACATACAGGTTTCCTAACTAACAACTGGGATCAGCCTAGTGCTGTCCTAGTCCCTAAGTCCCTGGTTTTAAATGTCCAAGCAAATAGCCACACAGGCTTTTTCTCACCGCACAGGGGTTCACTCTCCCTAGACAGTCCACACAGGTCTGGTTCCAGGCATGAGCTAACATCTAATGAAGCTGGGAGTTCTTATAGAGGCCTAAATGAGCTGACAAGCTTCAGCTGGCCTCATCAACTCCCTGTCTGTACGACGCCCCACACTCTCCCTAGAGGTATGAGTCATCCATGAGCCCACTAGCCTTATACAACTCTCCACCTAGTTGTATAAGTCGGCGTAAAGCCTGAATCTGGGCGAAATATATCTACCCCCCTGGATGCAACCAGGTGACTTTACCTTCCTGCTGTCACATACCCCCCCCTCTTGTTTTAACCTCGGGGTTGGAACACCAGCAATCAGGCATTCATGTACTCGAGACAAAGCATCCACATTCCCCATTTGAACGCCAGGGCGATGCTTTACTGTGAAGTTGAATTCCTGGAGGGCCAGGAACCACCTATTCACTCTTCTATTTGTTTCCTTGTTTTGAGCCATCCACTTTAACGGAGCGTGATCCGTAACCATGTCAAAGTGCCTACCTAGCAGGTAGTACCGAAGGGAATCTAGAGCCCACTTCACCGCTAAACACTCCTTTTCAACGGTGGCGTAATTTACCTCATGGGACTTCAACTTCCTGCTGAGGTAAATGACTGGGTGCTCTTCCCCGTTCTAGACCTGGGACAATACTGCTCCTAACCCCACATCTGACGCATCACTTTGTACGACAAAGTCTTTAGAGAAGTCGGGTGAGTACAACACTGGCTGGCTACATAAGGCTTGTTTCAAGAATTGGAATGCTGCCTCAGCCTCGGGGGTCCATTTAATCATGACCGACCCTTTCCCCTTCGTCAGGTTGGTTAGGGGCACAGCCTTAGAAGCAAAGTGGGGAATGAATCGCCGATAATACCCAGCGATTCCCAGAAAGGCTCGTACCTGCTTCTTGCTGTTGGGACGTGGCCAACTCTGGATGGCCTCGACTTTGTTGAGTTGGGGTTTTATTACTCCCCTCCCAATGGTGTACCCAAGATATTTGGCCTCCTCCTGCCCAATGGTACACTTCTTGGGGTTAGCCGTAAACCCCGCTTCCCGAACAGAGTCCAGGACTGCTTGCACTTTTGGCAGATGTGAGGCCCAATCTGTGCTATGGACAATTACGTCATCCAGGTAAGCCGCAGCATACTTCCGATGGGGCCTCAGCATCTGGTCCATTTTCCGCTGGAATGTGGCCGGCGCATTCTGTAACCCGAACGGCATTCTTTTATATTGGAACGCCCCGTCTGGGGTTACAAATGCGGTTTTCTCTTTGGCCGACTTGGCCAGGGGGATTTGCCAATACCCTTTTGTGAGGTCAAGAGTCGTCATGTATCGGGCTGTTCCCAGCCGGTCGATCAACTCATCTATACGTGGCATGGGGTAGGTGTCAAATTTTGTAACTTTGTTCAACTGACGAAAATCGTTACAAAATCGCCAGCTCCCATCCGGTTTAGGCACCAACACGATGGGACTAGACCAATCACTTTGGGACTCCTCTATCACCCCTAAGTTCAGCATTTTCTGTACTTCCTCCCGTATTGCCTCCCGTCGAGCCTCTGGGATCCGATAGGGTTTTAACTTCACCCTTTCACCGGGCGGGGTAATGATGTCATGCTCTACCCCAGATGTTTGTCCCGGCAGCTCAGAGAATACCTCCTTGTTGCGAAGCACAAACTCCTTAACCTCCTGTTGTTGGGGTTGTGACAAGGTGGCTGCTATTCCAACCTCAGGAATCACGCAACCAGTTTGAGCTGGTGACCAAGTGTCTGCGACTAGGGACTCTCTATCCCTCCAGGCTTTCAACAGATTAACGTGATAGATCTGTTCGGGCTTTCGCCTTCCTGGTTGTCTGACCTTGTAATTCACTTCGCTCACTTTTTCCATTATCTCGTAGGGGCCTTGCCATTTGGCAAGGAATTTACTTTCAACCGTAGGGACAAGTACCAATATCCTATCCCCCGGGGAAAAGGTACGGGTCTTGGCTCCACGGTTGTACACTCTCTGCTGTGCCAACTGCGCTTGGGCCAAACGTTCCTTCACGATGGGCATTACCTGTGCAATTCGATCTTGCATCAGGGCGACATGCTCAATCACACTCCTGTGGGGAGAACTCTCACTTTCCCAAGTTTCCTTGGCAATATCCAACAGCCCTCTTGGGTGTCTCCCATACAGTAACTCAAAGGGGGAGAATCCCGTAGAGGATTGGGGCACCTCCCTAATAGCAAACATCAAATAAGGAAGTAAACAGTCCCAATCCTTTCCATCTCTATCCACCACTTTCTTCAACATTTGTTTTAGGGTTTTGTTGAATCTTTCAACCAGCCCATCGGTTTGGGGGTGATACACAGACGTACGCAATTGCGTCACTTTGAACAATTTACACAGCTCTTTCATAACCCGGGACATAAAGGGTGTACCTTGGTCCGTAAGCAGTTCTTTACAAATACCCACCCGGCTAAAAACAAGAGATAGCTCTTTGGCTATGGTTTTGGCCGAGGTATTTCGGAGAGGGATCGCTTCTGGATAACGGGTGGCATAGTCCATTATAACTAATATGTACTGGTGCCCCCTAGCGGACTTGATTATAGGACCTACCAAATCCATGGCGATCCTCTCAAACGGGACCTCAATGATGGGTAGAGGGACCAGCGGGCTACGGAAATGTGGCATCGGGGCCAACCTCTGACACACAGGGCAGGAGGAACAATAATTTTCTACGTCCTTCATCACCCCCGGCCAATAGAATCTCTGTAATACCCTCTCTCGGGTTTTCTCTGTCCCCAGATGACCTCCAAGAATGTGCCCATGGGCCAACTCCAACACCAACTTCCTGTAAGGTTTGGGCACCACAAGCTGCTCAACGGTTTCTTCTGCCCTTTTTGCCACCCGATACAGTAGGTCCTTCTCTACGCTGAAGTATGGGTAAGTGCAGGTATTATCTGGGTTCACTAACTCGCCATCTATTTTCACTACGTTTTCCCGTGCCTTTATTAGGGCGGGGTCTTTCAACTGTTCTGTGGCAAAGTTTTCCCTGTGAACCTCAAGATCAGAAAACTCCACAGACGGTAGGTTTTCGTCTGAGGAGGTGGGCTCCTCTCCAGTTTCTTGAGTCTCCCCTGCCAATACTGATAAGGGAAATTCCGGAGAGTCCTCACCACTCTCAGGGGAGTTCTGGCTATCACATTCCTGGTACATAGGGGCACCAGTGAGGGGCTCAGGATCATCCCACAGTTCCCAGAACTTCGGAAAATCCCTTCCCACAATGGCGTCATGCGGTAACTGAGATACTAAGCCCACTGGATGAGAGAGGGTACCTTTGGGGGTCTCGAAACACACTGTAGTCACTGGATACTCTCGGGTGTCCCCATGCACACAAATAACAGCTACCTTGCTATTCCCAGAGACCTCTGTTTTAACTAACTCAGCCTTTATCAGGGTCACAAGGCTACCTGAATCCAGCAATACCACAACATTTCTACCATTAACACACATTTTGCATAAATGTTTCTCAGTTCCTCGAATGGCAGTGCATGCGACTGTCGCACACAGCGACTGACGTCTGCCCGTCAGAAAGTCACACTGCATGGGTTCCTCCACAACCGGGCAATTGGCTGCAATATGTCCCGCTTGCCGGCAGCGGTAGCAAACGATCCTTCTTGCCGCCTCTTGAGCCGCTGATTTCCCAGGCTGTTCTCGCCAAACTTGGGGTAGAGCTCCCACCCTCTCACTCTCTCCACCCTCACCCCTTGGAATCCTCTTATCCGCCCCTGGGGATGGTCTGGTCTTAGGGTGGAAAGTCCGAGTGTCTCTGGAAGAGGCCGTCAGGTTCTCTGTAGCCAAGTATTTCTCCACACGATCCACAAGACCATCGGCCGTCTCTGGGTCTCCATGGCTTACCCAGTTTTGGATGGCAGTAGGAAGAGCTCTCAAAAACCGATCCATTACAACACGTTCCACAATCTTTGGTGCGGACAAAGTCTCTGGCTGTAGCCACTTTCTGCTCAGGTGAATGAGATCATACATTTGAGACCTGGGGGGTTTTCCAAGCTGGAAAGTCCAGTTATGCACACGCTGAGCCCGGACAGCCTGGGTGACACCCAGCCTTGCCAATATTTCAGCTTTTAGCATCACATAGTCTTTTGCTTGGTTAGGCTCTAGGTCATAGTAAGCTTTCTGCGATTCACCAGTTAACAGAGGAGCCACCAGTCCAGCCCACTGCTCCTCAGGCCACTTTTCTCTTTCAGCGGTCCTTTCAAATGTGGTCAAAAATACCTCTGGATCATCCTCTCCAGTCATTTTTGTCAATAAACGACTCACCCCAAAGGACGCAGTATTAGTGGGACGGCTTTCCTCACTGGTCTGCGGACGTTGCTGCATTACTGCTTCCATCTGTTGTTGTAGTCTCTGCTCTTGCTTCTGCAACAGGTCTATGAAGCGGGCCTCAGATTGCTGCTGGGCTCGTTGCTGAGCCTCCAGACTCTGTTGCAAAGTTGCGTTTGTCTGCTGCTGGGCTGCAAGGCTCCTTTGCAAACCTGCATTTGTCTGCTGTTGATTGGCATTTGCTAGAGCCAGCTGCTTCAGTATCTCCTCCATGCTGGCTTAAAAAAAACTGCCACTGGTTCTCCACCAACTGTGAGGGGGTTAGCTCGGCAGCGGGTGTGTGTGACCCCCGGGATGGGCTCCCCACACAAAACAGGCCCAGCAAACGGAGGTTGTGGTTTTCAAAATCAAAAAAAAGGTGTGGTTTATTTTCTATTTACAGTGACAAAACACAGCAAAGCAAAAGAAACATAACCAAAATAAATCCTGGTCAAGTTGACCTCTGACTAAACATACAGGTTTCCTAACTAACAACTGGGATCAGCCTAGTGCTGTCCTAGTCCCTAAGTCCCTGGTTTTAAATGTCCAAGCAAATAGCCACACAGGCTTTTTCTCACCGCACAGGGGTTCACTCTCCCTAGACAGTCCACACAGGTCTGGTTCCAGGCATGAGCTAACATCTAATGAAGCTGGGAGTTCTTATAGAGGCCTAAATGAGCTGACAAGCTTCAGCTGGCCTCATCAACTCCCTGTCTGTACGACGCCCCACACTCTCCCTAGAGGTATGAGTCATCCATGAGCCCACTAGCCTTATACAACTCTCCACCTAGTTGTATAAGTCGGCGTAAAGCCTGAATCTGGGCGAAATATATCTACCCCCCTGGATGCAACCAGGTGACTTTACCTTCCTGCTGTCACAATATATATATACATATGTACATCTTTTATTCTTTTCTAGGTTTTCATACCGTTCACAGTTGGTGCCTGTTGCAAATCCTTTGCAGCTCTTGCAGGCCCCAGTTATTGGATCACATGAGTCTGAATTCCCATTACACTTGCAAGGTCTACAGTTTGGAAATCCATAGTATCCAGGAAGGCAACGATCACAATGGCGACCCTGAATATCCTTGCGACAAGCACATTGTCCAGTAATCTGATCACACAATGTGCTCATTGAACCATTGATATGACAATCGCAACCTAGAAGACAGGGCAACAAACGCGGCCATACACATTATTTCTGATTGTGCTACTCAATATCTGTATAGACCTCTAATTCTTAGCAGGCAACAGAGGTTTATAGCTTTATTTCCTAATAGGAAAAAAGGCTGTCACAATCAAATTAAAATATATACATCATTTCAATGTTATTAACTGGAGAGAAACATAAAAAATAACCAGCATTTCTTTACAGAAAAATATGACAAACGTTAAAGTTCTTTGTGTCAAATTCCAAAATATGTAAAATGAAATATTCAGTATTGCTTCTACAGTATATCAATCATAAAAAATATATAAATAACTGCTACGCTTGTACCACACTAAAAAGATCATATAATATCTAAATTTACAGCAGCCAGCACAATATTGCAGAAATTACAATAAAAAGTTACGGTATATAGATAAGGTGCAGCGCTTGTATAATAAGTCCACAGGATATAACTCCACACAACAATATCCTAACAGACTTCACAAGATGATCAGTAGAAGGTGAAAAAGGAAGAAAACCACCACCGACACCCGATCACACAGCCGCTTACCCTCCTTAGTGGACCCTCATTACAAAGGCCACATAAGCATCTGGATTACAAATGAGATCCTTCAATCTCCATACATCCAGATCAGGTGACAGCAGGCAGGAATGAAGAAGTAGCAATTCCAAATTAGAGCCTTCCTTTTAGAACCACTCCACCACAACGAAACGCAAGTTATTTTATCCCATGTGGATATAAAAGAATAAACAAGGGAGGAGTCGTCAACGTGACGATGGTGTATGCTGGGACGTGGCGGCCATCTTGCTGGTGGGGACTGCTGGATGCTTTTACAAACAAACAAGTTTTTATTCTGGAGCATGTGAGTTTATCTCCTTGTTTACCAGCAATAAACGCTATTTGATATACTGCGCTGTGAGGTTTATTCTTTTATATCCACATGGGGTGGAATAACTACCGGTGGTTGTGGTGGAGTGGTTCTAAAAGGAAGGCTCTAATTTAGGATTGCTACATCTTAATTTCTGCCTGTTGTCACGTAATCTGGATGTATAGAGATTGAAGGATCTCAATTGTAATCCAAATGCTTATGTGGGCTTTGTAATGAGGGTCCACTAAGGAGAGTAAGCGGCTGTGTGATCGGGTGTCAGTGGTAGTTTCCTTCTTTTTTCACCTTCTACTGATCATCTTCTGAAGTGTGTTGGATATTGTCGTGTGGAGTTATATCCTGTGGACTTACTATACAGGCGCTGCACCTTATCTATATAGTATATCAGGCATGTCAAAATAGTGTTTTATGGACCACATGCAGCCCTCTCACTCCTGCTTTGTGGTCTGTTGAGAGTTTAAGGATTGAAATAAAAAAATATCACTAAAGGCAAATGTTTCTAATAATTTTGGATAGAGTAGGGGAAGGCTATAACTCCTGTCAGTTTATTGTTTTTTTTTTCACCCTCTGTGTCCCATTGGGTAGATTCCTCTTATTTCCTGTCCCATACCCAAAAAAGGAAGTGAGAAGAATTCCCTCCAAAATGAGGGAATCCCGGAATTTCACTAGAACTAGTGTCCCCATTAGAAGGTGACTAATTACCCCCCTGATGGTCTAGCTCCTCTGCCCTTCCTTCATTTCTCTACATAACCATATGTAGCTGCTGGGGGAGGATTGAAGGGAAATACTATAGATTGTCAGCTGTGTCTGGTTGGGCTGCTGAAAAGTGGGTACGGTAATTTACAAATAAATAGCATGCCTAAATAATATTTTTGGTAAAATAAATTGTCTGGCAGCAGGGTTTCTCCCAGGTGCTCTTAGCTTTGAGTTTTTTTTTTTTTTAATTCAGACTGCGATCTGTGACCATCCCAAAACACTAAATTGTTTCTACTTGAAAATCTTTATTTTATTAATTTCTTGGTCTTATGAAATATAGGCATTCAAATATCACAGTTGTAAATCGGAGTATGGGCATAAGGTCTAGGGTTAAAATATCAGATATTAAGCATGCATTGAAAAATGTGTTTTCCCACCTTTCCTGTGTCAGAGATGACAAGTAACCCTACCAGATCAGCATAAAGTGGGATTATCATACCTACACATCCAGTGGGACCAAATCCATAGCTGCCCACAGCACACTTATCACAACAGCTTCCAACAACATTGGGCTTGCATTTACATTGACCGCCGATTTTGCTGCAACGATTGCTTAACGATCCTTCAGAATTACAGGAACACTCTGGAATGATTAAAATGATTACAATAACAGTCAATATTTATTCCATGAAATTTGGGAATCAAGTAAAAACATTCAGTGAACTACAAAAGCTTTCTAGTAAACATAGCAATGTGAAAAAATAGAAACGTCATTAGGTTTACAATACCGTTTATGTAAGTTACTAGTTTTGGTTGCAGAAGCGAAGGGTTAGGACCGCTGTCATGTACTGCTGTTTTCCCACTCAGGAGATTTGCCTTCTCTATTGACTTGGTGACAGGTCAAAGGGACAGGAGGTGAGAAAAAAATCTTCTGATGAGTAAACCTTTTCTGGAGACAACTGCCTAAGAGGAATTCTCCCCTAATATTCTCTAACATCCTGCTGTTTCTATCGGCAAGTGGATGTTAGTGGATGATCATCCGTTGACATCCACTGACATCCACCTTCACTATCTATGTATTGAAACAGAAGACAGCCCTATTTTTCTTCTGTTTAATAAACTAAAACGGACCTAAATGGATGTCAACGGACAAACGGTCAGTTTTTTCAGCCCGGCCGGCCAGGAGAGAGAGTAAGCAAGCGCACCCCCCCCTCCTGAACCATACAAGGCCACATGGCCTCAACAATGGGGGGTTGGTGCTTTGGGGAAGGGGGGGTGTTAGCGGCAGGCATCGTGATTAACGATGGATCTACACTGGGGATTTTTTTTAAAAAGGACTTTTCAAAAACTGCCTACTGTCTTTTTAGACACTACACTTTTTTTGGTGAATGAGTACGGGTACTATGTACCCCATGATCATTCCAATAGGGGCGGGATATGGCGGCCCTCTTGTTAAAGGGGGCTTCCAGATTCTGATAATACTCCTGCCCGCAGACCTCCACAACCACCGGCCAGGGATGTGGGAAAGAGGCCCTTGTCCCCATCAACATGGGGACAAGGTGCTTTGGGGGGGAGAACCCCCTACCCCAATGCCCCCCCTCATTTTGAGGGCAGGTGGCTTGGTATGTTTTTGGGGGTCGCCCGTTCGCTCCCCCTCTTTCCTGACGCTGTTTTTTTCCCAAAAATGTTTTAAATTGCCGGAAATATTTTTTTGGGCATTCAGCTCTCAACGGGGAAACCCTACTGACAGCTGATGACTCATCAGTTGTTAAGGACGTGGTGTCCGGCTTGCTCCTTAGCAATCAGCTATTCTTAAAATAGAATTCCAAAACTTAGAAATACGTTGGATAACGGATGTTAAAAAAGGATGTACACAACAGATGTAAAAACTTAAAGGGGTCGTAAACGTTTGTGTTTTTTCACCTTAATGCAGCCTATGCATTAAGGTGAAAAAACACCTTGCAGTGTCCGGCCCCCCAGCCCCCCCGTTTTACTTACCTGAACCCTGAATTTCCATGGGCGCGATCTCGCGTCGCTCTCTCCATGGCTTCTCTGCTCTTTATTGGATAGATTGATAGCAACGCAGCCATTGGCTCCCGCTGCTGTCAATCAAATCCGTGGCCGTGGGGGGGGGGCGAGGCCGAGTCATACACTCGGGGGCTATGGACGCGGAGTGTATGACACGGGAGTGCGCCCGCATGGTAACCCCCTCGGGAGAGAGCTTACCAGAGGGGGTTAGATATTGTGGGGAGGAGCCGCGAGAGCCACCGTGGGACCCCAGAATAGGAGGATCGGGGCAACTCTGTGCAAATCAAACTGCACAGTGGAGGTAAGTATCACATGTTTATTAAAAAAACTGAACTTTTACAACCACTTTAAGTCCGTATCCATTTTTCATCCGGTTTTCTAACAAAAATACGGTACTGAACTGATGAAGATAGGGAACGCCCGTGTGAACGGAGCCTTACTGAAAAACTCTGTCATCAACAAACTTTAAAAATTTTCACAAAAAAAGTATTTGCCTAGAAAAGCTGCATGCAGTGAGACATGAGAAAAATAGATTTTGGGTTTACAACAAATTTAAATGACTGTGCTACCTAAAATGAACACAGGTTCACAAGCAAATTGAGAAGGATACAGATTGACAAGCAAACACCTAGTCTTTTCCATATGCGCCAGCTGAGATTAAGGAACAAGTGCTCACATGTATGTGTCTATCATATCATGCTTATTAGATAACAAATGTACCTAAATTCATTTTAGATGAAATACTGTATGTAGTAAACTATACTGAATAAACCTTTTGAAGGTTTTTAAAAGGCTTTTATTATCTGAGAAAAGAAATGCAAATGTCTTCTTCCTTACCACCCACCATCTTACATTCAGATTATTTTATCTAAGGTAATTCCTCCCTTTAATCTAGTCTATAGTGTTCAAAAGATAATATGTTTGAGAATGCCTGTTTTCGAGGTTAATGTCAGGTTGGAATGCGCTGTTTATTGGAATGTTAAAAGGTTCTCTTAAGGTTCTCTTAACAAGTACGATTGATGAAATACCTGTTTACAGAAAATTACTTTGTGGGCTTGAAATTAACCAAAACTACAATTTTCTGACAAATAGGTTTTTACAGATATCAGTTACCGATCCTGGTGCACATCTAAATATATATGTGTATATATATATATATATATATATATATATATATATATATATATATTATATATATATATATATATATATATACATATACACACACACACACATACCATTCATTTTATTTGTTTTTATTATTAATTTATTAAAACTTAGACAGTCTAAGGAAAAAACTTACAATTTTATTTTACTCAACAATAAAAATAAAAAAAAGAAGAGAATACTGTCCACTCAGGCTCATTAGGTGCCCATAGATGGTGAGATATCTCTCAAAGAATAAGTGTAAGGAGATATTTGCCCCTCCTTTCATGACTTGAAGAGCTGCTGGGACCCTCTGATCCTTAACTAACACACGCACAGTAATTTGGGTCCTTTAATCTTCTATACAGAGGCGTAAAAAGATCAGAACTGACCACGGGGAGGCTTTCCAATTTTCCCCCTCTCTCTATGATAATGAAAGCATTTCAGGGCCTCAGGCTCTATCATCCTTAATGAAATTGATGGTAATTGCAAGGGTTGGTAGAAGTTAGGAGCATTACTTGTTTTTACTGAAATATCTATGGCCATATTTATTATATTAAAGTTGAGTTAAAGTGACACCATGTACTATGTATTACTGTTTTATATTTATTTCTAGCTGCCACAGTGAAGCTGTATAAGTTCTTTAACCACCTGCCTGCCGGGCACAAAAACCCCCTTCCTGCCCAAGCCATTTTTTAGCTTTCAGTGCTGTCACATTTTGAATGAGAATTACGCGGTCGTGCGACGTGGCTCCCAAATGAAATTTGCGTCCTTTTTTTCCCACAAATATAGCTTTCTTTTGGTGGCATTTAATCACCTCTGCAGTTTTTATTTTTTGCGCTATAAACAAAAGAAGAGCGTCAAGTTTGAAAAAAAACACAATATTTTTTACTTTTTGCTATAATATCCATTTTTTTAAAATAAATAAATACATTTTCCTCAGTTTAGGCTGATATGTATTCTTCTACATATTTTTGGTAAAGAAAAATCGCAATAAGCGTATATTGATTGGTTTGCGCAAAAGTTATAGCAGATACAAAATAGGGGTTAGATTTATAGCATTTTTTTTTGTATTTATTTTTTTACTAGTAATGGCGGCGATCTGCAATTTTTATTGTGACTGCGATATTGACACATCGAACACCTTTGACAAATTTTTGGGACCATTCACATTTATACAGCAATCCCTGCTATAAAAATGCATTGATTACTGTATAAATTTGACGGGCAGGGAAGGGGTTAACACTAGGGGACGAGGAAGGGGTTAAATGTGTTTCCTAGATGTCTTCTTACTGTGGGGGGAGGGGACTGACTGGGGGAGGTGACCGATGGTTGTCCCTATGTACAAGGGACACACCATCGGTCTCCTCTCCCTGACAGGACATGGATCTGTGTGTTTTTACACAGATCTACGGTCCTGCTCGGTTACTGTGCAATCGCGGGTGCCTGGCGTCCATCGGGTCCCTAGCGACGCAGCGGCACGTGAGCGCCCCCTAGCTGCTTTTAAAGCCAGGACGTCCTGTCAGAACAGGAGAGTCTTCCGCCCGCCGTCATTTGACGGTGGGTGGTAGACAAGTGGTTAAAGTGGACCTTCAGTCATTTTTTTAACTTTCCATCTATTAAATCTTCTGCCCTTGTTTTAACTTTGGATAGTAAAACCTTTTTTTTCTGCCAGTAAATACCTTAAACAGCCCACTTCCTGTTTCTTGTCTGGTCATTAGCCTAGGCTTATGATATCATGCACAGCTCTCTCTCTTGCACTCTCACGAGAGTTTGCCAGGAAGGGAGGGGGGGTGAGTCATAAGAGGGCCAATGGGAGCTGCAGGGCTGCAGACCTGGAGGTGTGCCTCTTTGTAAATCCAGGTAGTGAACAGACAGCAGCTTTAGCTGCCCACAGTTAAAATGGTTGCAGCCAGACTCGGTGGAGGGAGATTTCTGCAGCATATTTGGCAAGTACAGAATCACAGTATATATAAAAAAATAATATGCAAAGTGGGTGGAGGGAAGCTTCAGAATGGCAAAACATTTTTTATTACAAATTATGTGAGCAGACTGCAGTTCCTCATTAAGTCAGCCATGTGCCAATATTGCCAGTTTCAAGCCTGCAAAGCCTCAGCAACTAGGAGCAGTTAAATTGCTGTTATTGCTGTCTGTATCCCCACTGGGAAGATTTAACCTCTCTATTTGTCCTGGTGACCATTGTTACCAAGACAAAAATGTTTACAGTTTGCCGTTGAACATCTAGACCAGATCTTTGGGTACAGTGCTCTGTGGATTAAAGAATCAAAGACAGAGCTGTTTGGCCACAGTAACAGCAGACATGTTTAACTCAAACCAAAAACAGAAATTCTAGAGAAGAACAATATACCAACTGTGAAGAGCGGCAGTGGAAATATTTTGATTTAGGGTTGCTTTGCTGCTTCGGGGCCTGTGTAGCTTGCTGTTATCAAATTAGCTGTATCATAACAAAGTGTACTTGATGAGAATTTAAGGCCATATGTCCAAAAATTTAAGTTGAACCATAAAAAGATCTTTCAACATACTAATCACCTGAAGCCCACTAGCAAATACACCAAGGAATTACTCTGAAAAAATTAAATGGAGGCTTATGGACTTGTCTAGCCAAAGCTCAGATTCGAATACCATTGAAATGTTGTAGGGGGATTTGAAACAGGTAGTTAATTCAAGGAAATCCGCAAATATCTTGTAAATGACAAAAGTTTGCATGCAGTAAGCACTGAAGGGGACAATATCAGTTTCTGAAGCCAAGGGTGTGCTTACTTTTTCCACGGTACATCATTTCTATTAGTATTCTTATTGAACAAATATTTGAAAAGGTGAATATTTCTTGTGTTTATATTTAGGTATATCGCCTTTATCTGTAGGCAATTCTTGAATGCAGATCTAATGTTTGCTTGTTCAAATATGTTGAAAATATCAACCATTTTAATGGGTACTTTTTTAAGTGACATATATATATATATATATATATATATATATATATATATATATATAATGACAGTGCAAGGCCCTGCCACTGTGTGAGTATAGGCAAAAGGCACAGAGGGTTCTCAAACGTATGTCAGTTCTAAGCAGAGAAAGTTGTTTTCTCATCTTTCTCTGGGTTTTGTGATTCACGATTCAGGGTCTGGAGCTTAGAGACTTTGAAGAGCTTTGGGTGAGAGGAAACCTCCAAACCAATGTCCAGGTCTTACCAGAGATTAACAGGCTGAATTATAAGCAGAGGCACGCCAGTAGTTTTGGGCTCCACCCCTCCTTAGAAGTCTGTGGTGCTGCCAGGGGGGCAGCCAGGAGTGTGCATGTCTGTACAGTGATCCAAGTGAGAGTGCAGAGGGAAAGCTGTGAGAGGTATTGAGTGGTACATGAGCACAGTAGGGCTGTGCAATGGTCTGCGAGACCAAACTAAAGGCCTATGCCTAAGGCCTTAGCAGCAGCGCTGCAAGAGAGAGCCAGGAGTCTGCTTATCATTTTATTTTCCTGTTTATGTTGGAAACCCACTGTGAGGGAAACTGATTTACGTTGGACTTTACTTCCATTTTGAATAAAAGTGAGCCATCAAGCACTGAAACTTAGTTCTTGGCTGGCGTGAACTCATTAATAATTGCTACTACATTTGAATGACAACCCCCAAACATCACAATGTTTTCAAATGTTACCCTTAAATTGCATTTTAAAATAATTGTTATCATTAATACAAATGAAAATATATTTGGTTACAGTGTGCATTGTAATTAAAGTGTAACTACTACGGTGTTTCCCTGAAAATAAGCCTGGGTCTTATATTAATTTTGGCGACCAAAAACACAGTAGGGCTTATTTTGGGGGTAGGGCTTGCCATTTATTGTGCTGTCTTCTCTCCTCCTCTCCCTCCCTGCCTGTAAGGGAGATTCCACTGGGGGACACCTGATGTAAGGGGGACTCCGCTGAGGGCACCTGATGTAAGGGGGACTCCGCTGAGGGCACCTGATGTAAGGGGGACTCAGCTGGGGGACACCTGATATAAGGAGAGACTCTGCTGGGAGTGCCTGTTGTAAAGAGGGACTCTACTGGAATGTCTGATGTATGGAGGGACTCTGCTGGCAATGCCTGATGTAAGGAGGGACTCCGCTGGGAATGCCTGATGGCATCTGGTGGCAGGCGACAGTGGCAAGTGATACGCTCAGGGCTCCCACTGATTCGGCATTATGGTGAGTTTAAGTATTTCATTTTAATTTACAATGCAATAATAGAAAAAATGCGCTTCAATCATTCTGACACCATAACAAACATGGTGCCGGGGTGATTGAAGCGCTAACACCAGGTGTTTGGAATATCTTAATCTGCTTTTTGTTAAACTTTCTGAAATACACATTTCTATTGTGGTGTAGGATCTGGGCCTGCTGTCCCTCCATCCCTCTTTCTTTCATTCCTTCTCTCTCTCTCTTCCTCTCTATTTCTCCCTCCATCCCTCGTTCATCTTAGACTCTAACCACACACCATGTGAGTCACGCCCCCTTTAAGTCATGCCCAATATTTAGTTTAAACATAAATTTATTACTGTGACACATTTTTATTTCCCCGCTGCGTCACACCTACAATTGAATGCCCCGCCCCATAATTATAATAAGACTCCGCCTACAGTCAAAAAAGTGTCCCTATGAATTTTTTTACAATGTTGGCAACTATGAAAGTGAGATGTTTAGGAAGGCAGACTTCAGATGTCAAACAGGTGCAGAGATGTGCTGTGAATGGGGATGCAGAGGTGACATGTTGACGGGGACACAGAGGTGACATTTGGACTGGGATGCAGAGGTGACATGTGGATGGGGACACAGAGGTGTAATGTGGACAGGGATGCAGAGGGGACATGTAGACAGGGACGTAGAGGTGACATGTGGACAGGAACGCAGGGGTGATATGTAGACAGGGACCTAGAGGTGACATGTGGATGAGGACACAGAGGTGACATGTGGACAGGGACACAGAAATGACGTGGACTGAGATGCAAAGGTGACATTTGGACTGGGATGCAGAGGTGACATGTGAACAGGGACAAATAGGTGACATGTGGACAGGGACGCACAGGTGTCATGTGGACAGGGATGCAGAACTGACATGTGGACAGGGACACAGAAGTGACGTGGACTGAGATGCAAAGGTGACATGTGGACGGGGACACAGAGGTGACATGTGGACAGGGACACAGAGGTGACATGTGGACAGGGACACAGAGGTGACATGTGGACAGGGATGCAGAGCTGACATGTGGACGGGGACGCAGAGGTGACATGTGGACTGGGACGCAGAGGTGACATGTGGACAGGGACGCAGAGGTGACATGTGGACAGGGACGCAGAGGTGACATGTGGACGGGGACGCAGAGGTGACATATGGACTGGGATGCAGAGGTGACATGGGGACGGGGACGCAGAGGTGACATGGGGACGGGGACGCAGAAGTGACGTGGACTGAGATGCAGAGGTGACATGTGGACGGGGACGCAGAGGTGATATGTGGACGGGGACGCAGAGGTGATATGTGGACGGGGACGCAGAGGTGACATGTGGACAGGGACGCAGAAGTGACGTGGACTGGGACGCAGAGGGGACATGTGGACAGGAAAACGCCCAGGTGATGTGGACTGGGACGCAGAGGGGACATGTGGACTGGGACACAGAGGTGACATGTGGACGTGGACACAGAGGTGACATGGACGCAGAAGTGACGTGGACTGGGACGAAGAGGTGACATGTGGACGGAAACACAGAGGTGACATGTAGACGTGGACGTAGAGGTGACATTTAGACTGGGACGCAGAGGTGACATGTGAACGGGGACGCAGGATCCAGAGGTGACATGTGGACGGGGACACAGAGGTGACATGTTGACAGGGACACAGTGGTGATATGTTTATATACTACCATATTCTGTCATATACATATACCATATACTTGTCCATATACTATGTGGACGGGGATGCAGAGGTGACATGTGGATGGGGACTAGGGTGACCACATTTCCAAACTACCATTCAGGGACACCCTCCCTTCCAAAAAATCAGCTTGTGCTGTAACCAATCACAGCACAGTGATTGGACACAAGAGGCGGGATTTATGATTTCTCCAATTACAAGCAGGGGGCGGGGATTGTGCTCCTCCAGGCATTCCCGGCCAGGACAAGTACTGTCAGTGAGTAAAGCAGTGATGTGGCGGCCTTTTTTGGGGGCATCAGATTGGCCTGGGGGAGTGGCTGTGTCAGTTTCATTCCGGGATACTGTATTGTCCTGGAATGAATGTGCCCGGGACAGACCTGCAAAATGCGGGACTGTCCCGGGCAATCCGGGACACGTGGTCACCCTAACGGGGACACAGAAGTGACGTGGACTGAGATGCAGAGGTGACGTGTGGATGGGGACACAGAAGTGACATGTGAACAGGGACGCATAGGTGACATGTGGATGGGGACAGAGAGGTAACATGTGGACTGGGACGCAGAGGAGACATGTGGACGGGGACAGAGAGGTAACATGTGGACTGGGACGCAGAGGTGACATGTGGACGGGGACGCAGAGGTGACATGTTGACCAGGACGCAGAGGTGATATGTGGACTGGGACGCAGAGGTATTTTATATCAGCACAGGGCCAATCAGCACTGTCCAGACAGAGGGTGAGGAGTCATGCAGCCTCATAGGACAGTCAGATGAGAATAAAAACTCCTCCAACACGCTTTAACCAGACACTAATAGAAGCCACAAGACTGCTCCAGCTGCTGATAAGAAAAGGTATTTAGCAGTCTATATTTAAAAAAAAAATGCATTTCCATGTTCTGTGTACTGTGGGAGACCAGATATAGTGAATGCAGGTCCTGGGTTTAGTAACACTTTAAAGCGGAGCTCCGCCGGAAAAAAATATATTAAAAGCCAGCAGCTACAGCTACAGCAGCTGCTGGCTTTTAATATTTGGACACTTACCTGTCCTGGAGTCCAGCGACGTCTGCAGCAGAGGACGGGCGATCGCTCGTCACTCTGCTGCTCCCTCCGCCATCCTCGCTGAGGGCACCAGGAAGTGAAGCCCTGCGGCTTCATGCCCGGTTCCCTACGGCGCATGCGCGAGTCGTCCTCCTGTGTTCTGGGAGCCGAGTGTCTCCCAGAACACTATGGGAAGTCTGGGGGAAGTGACGTCACTCCCGCAGATTCCCGAAGAGATGACTCCCGGATGTGGGTGAAAATACCTATCTTCACCCCCCTCCCCCCTGAAAGGTGTCAATTGTGACACCGGAGGGGGGGAGGGTTCCAAATAGCAGAAGTTAATATTTAGGGTGGAGCTCCACTTTAAGTAAAAGACAAACAAATCAAAGCCCAAATCTTGCTATCACATTTAAACTGTAGTGATGACATGTTTTTTCCTAAAAATTAATCCATATATAAAAAAAGCTGACCTCTGTTGTAATCACCCCTGCCAGTGCAACTTTTGATGAACAGCTTGGTCTGTTAACAGGGAGAAAAATAATGGATCTACTGCCAGATTTCTAATAGGTAGCATAAAATAAAATAAATATCTGAAAATTAAAAACTGCTGTGTTATTGCTAGTGACAAATGATTTTTAATTTTGTTCTTAGTTGTGCTTTAATTGCAGATTGTCTTAACAGCAGAAAAAAAATAATCTTCTACTTACTAACAGCACCATTGTGAATACGCGCAGACATGCTAATAATAAGCTTCTCACAGACATCTGGCAGGATTTCTGTTCCAATGTCAGCAGCAATTTCAATGCAGTTATAATAATCATATTCTTCTAATTGCTCTTCAGTACAGAGATTGCTTAGAGATGAAATCTGGGGAATCAGTCCAAGCTTAAAGGGAATAAATTGCAAGATAAAGTTACAGAGAAAAGTGTATAATGCAAGATTCTCATTATGCAACACTTACTATGCTTTTTAAAATAATATATTAAATATTGTAGAAATGATTAAGACCTACTTAGTTTAAAAATCTTATAACACTAATGTTGAGAACATATTAAATTAGATTAAAAAAAAAAAGAGAAGCCTAGATAACATTTCTTATACATTACACCTTACAATAAACAATCCTGCTCTCAGCGGGTCATAGTTATGCATGACCTACATCCTACCCTTGTATAATGACTCTTTTCTGATACCATCCACACACCGAAGGAGAAAAAAAACTACAAGGAATGTGTACAAGACAGGACATGTGTGTAGTTTATACAGATGACTTACTTTTTTTTCTTTGTAAGTCATGGATTATGTTGTGGAATGTAAAGCATACATGTCACTTGTTTATGTACTGCCCCTGTCAGAGGAAGAAATCCGTCCAAGGAAGAAGTGGAGGCCTCTCCATCACCAGCGATGCTGCGCCGGACTCTTCAGAGAAGTTACTGCGCACCAGTCCTCATGAACTCAGACACGGGCACCCAAGGAGTTAGGGCCCCCTCGGATTCCTCCACCCTCGCGGAACTCAGTCGAAGGTACTGAGCCCCAGGGCATCCGCCATAGTACCTCACCCCAGGCTAAAGGTGCCTGAGATGGACTCCATCTCCGCTCCGGCTAGGTCAAGGGCACCTAGACCTGGAACACCGGAACGCCAGCACCCAGGCTGAAGGTGCCTGGGTGCGGCCGCATCTTCTGGCTCCGGACTCTAACCCCGTGATCAGGGCGTCCGCCCCTTTTATGACCTCTCCCTTCGCGCCACAGCGGGTTCCCCGCCCCGCTGTACCAGCTCCAGGGGAGGACAAAAAGGCACAGTCTTGCGGTGCGAGCCCAACCCCGGTCCAAGGCAACAACGCCACCTATAGGCCGGCGGGAACTTCACACCACCAGAGTCCTACAAGACTCACAAAGGGAACCTTGAATTTCCTAACAATCAAGGCATCTGGGTTACACTACCACCCAGATGCTTCCCCTAAATTCAAGTAACCGCTACATATATATATATATATATATATATATATATATATATATATATATATATATATATATATAGACATGTTGTCCGCTTCTTTGTGTTGTAACCTCAAGCATCACTAATCACTATAACTTAATCTGGGGTCTCCAATTAATAGTGTAATTTTAAGGAAATCTGCTTTATCCTTCAGTTAACATAGCTTCTAAAAAGTCTGTAGGCAAGAAAATATTGGGGACTTACTCTAAAATAAGGGTTAAGTGCTTGTTTAGTCTAGAGATATAAGGTATGACATCTACCTTATTCCTATCTCTGGTACTCACCTCTTCTAATACCCTGGGTTGCGGGTGGCCCCTCACTTACAATGCAGGACATTTGATCTTGAATTGTACTTTATAACATTAGTGTGTGACCCCCCCGCCAGAGTGCTTTAAAGAAGAGGTTTTAGGGGACAGGCTACACAGATGGAGGGGGCCTGCTGAAGCAAGGTATAAGGAACAATTATGCCCCGTACATACGAGCGGTTTTCCCGTCGGAAAAAGTCAGATGAGAGCTTTTCATCGGGAATCCCGACCATGTGTATGCTCCATCTGACTTTTTCCCACAGGAAAAAAAACAGGATCTCTTTTTTTCCCATCAGGAAAAAATCCTAGCAGGAAAACCATTCGTCTGTATGCTTTTCCGACGCGCAAAAAAACACGCATGCTCGGAAACAAATTGACGCATGTTCAAAAGCATAGAACTTAATTTTCTCGGCTTGTCGTAGTCTTTTACATCACCGCGTTCTTGGCAGTCAAAAGTTCACCAGACTTTTGTGTGATGGTGTGTATGCAACCGGTCGTGTGTACGGGGTATAACTTGTAGAGACCCTGCCCTAAGCAAGAGTATCCCTAGCTTAATTTTTTTATTGAAGCCGGGCTATAGTCTCATTTACATTGCTCTGAATTCTGAATGCCACCCTAAAGCACATACAGTATATAGTGTAAGGAAATCAGTTGAGGCTCATATGTGAATGCACGGTACATTGTGGTGCACAAGGGGTTGGCCAAGAAACGTGAAGGTACATTTTATAGGGTCGGGTTTGGTTTGGTCCAAACCATGGCTCAGGCTGAATTCTCTTGTTTGGAGGTCTGGATGGCCAGTGTTTCTGTGCTGAGAATGCATTCAATGCGTGCTCTCAGCGCAAGAAGATCAAGCTGTTAAAGACAGCTCTTGGTTCCCACTAAGGATCGGTAGCTGGCGGGACAGGCTTCCCATCATGTGACCAATCTGATAACTAATCACAGTGGTCACATGATAGCTGATTCTCCCCTTCCCCCCTCCCTAGGCGCTTAGCGTTTACCTTTAAAGGGATGCTGGAGCAGGTGGGAAGGGGTTAAATTTGCTGAACCATGGCAAATGGAATTATTAACCACTTGCTAAGCAGGCCTTTTCTGGAACATTTTGTTTACAAGTTTAAATTAGTAATTTTTTTGCTAGAAAATTACTTAGAACCCCCAAACATTATATATATATATATTTTAGCAGAGACCGTAGAGAATAAAATGATGATCATTGCAATGTTTTATGTCACACTGTATTTGTAAAAAAAATGTTTACCTGTTTAGAGTGACAGAGGAGGTCTAGTGCTAGAATTATTGCTCTCGTTATTATTGCTCTCGTTTTAACAATCACGGCGATACATATGCGGGCGCGACTTACGTATGCATTTGCTTCTGCACGCGAGCATGGAGGAATGGGGAGCTTTATTTTTTTTCTCATTTATTTAACTACTTGCTGACCAGCACACGACGATACACGTTGACACAATGGCTCGGCTGGGCATATGGGCGTACAAGTACATCCCCTTTAAGATGAGGCATTGTGGGCTCGTGCGCGCGCTGCGGGCTCCGTGAGTCCGACCGCGGGTCCCGCGGACTCGATGTCCACGGGGATACCCGCGATTGTCTCACGGAGAGGAAGAACGGGGAAATGCTGATGAAGAATTTCCCCATTCTTCCTAGTGACAGGACACTGATCACAGCTCCGTGTGATCGGGAGCGGTGATCAGTGTTGTGTCACATGTAGCCCACCCCCACCCCACAGTTAGAACACATCCCTAGGACACACTTAACCCCTTCAGCGCCCCTACTGGTTAACCCCTTCACTGCCAGTGTCATTTTTTTATCCAATGTAACCGATACAATGCATCTCTCTTTGTTTGCTGCCCCCCCAAAGATTATACCACCAGCCGCCACTGGTCAGTATTCACACACCAGTGGGCGGTGGATGGAAGCAGTGGCGGAATTATCATGGTCGCAACAGTCGCACTTGCGACTGGGCCCAGTAGTTCCGCCACTTCAGGGGGGCCCGCCGTCCGCCCGCGTGAGGTGCCCGCCGTCCGCCCGCGTGAGGTGCCCGTCTGCCACCCGCGTGAGGTGCCCGCCTGACTGTGTGGTTTTGTTTGTTCCGCCGCAGGGAGGGGGGCTTTCGCCCGTTGAGGTGAGAGAGAAGGCAGAGGCACCGCAGTGTTGAGAGACTGTGTACCGCCCCGCTCCCGCCTCCAGTGACAGAGAGAATGTAGGGAGGCGGGGCGGACACTGAAAAACACCAATTGAGTGAAGGCGTGGGAGGAGCTCTCCCCTCTGCGTCTGCTTCGAGTACCTGTCCCGTCTAAATACCCATGAGGCAAGGCATTCCTGGAGGAGGCACAGTGATGGATTTCTGAGGGGGAATCGATTGATTGCTGGTAAGTCCTGTCAAGTGACATTTTGCACTGCAATCTACCCCATCCCCCCCACCACCGCAGATCTCATCCCTAACCCCCCCAGGTGGTGGTGATGGGGGGATGGGATCAGTAAGAGGTGGGGGTGGGAGAGGGTGGCACCACCACTACCACTCCCCCTCGTGTATCACCGCTACCACCACCGCTGCCTCTCACAACACTACTGCTGACACACCCCCTCAACACCACCGCTGCCATCCACAACACTACCGCTGCCACCCCCCTCAACACCACCGCTGCCACCCCCCTCAACACCACCGCTGCCATCCCCCCTCAACACCACCGCTGCTATCCACAACACTACCACTGCCACCCCCCCAACACCACCGCTGCCATCCCCCCCAACACCACCGCTGCCAACCCCCCCAACACCACCGCTGCCACCCCCCTCAACACCACCACTGCCATCAACAACACTACCACTGCCACCCCCCCTCAACACCACCACTGCCATCCCCCTCAACACCACCGCTGCTATCCACAACACTACCACTGCCACCCCCCCTCAACACCACCGCTGCCATCCCCCTCAACACCACCGCTGCTATCCACAACACTACCACTGCCACCCCCCCTCAACACCACCGTTGCCATCCCCCTCAACACCACCGCTGTCATCCACAACACTACCGCTGCCATCCCCCTCAACACCACCGCTGCCACCCCCTCAAAACTACCGCTGCCACCCCCCTCAACATCACCGCTGCCACCCCCCCTCAACAC